>JAMPIV010000995.1:0-742500 GCA_024509875.1 Oreohelix idahoensis | reverse complement strand
TTACAAGCATTGCACTGTGCGGCCGTGAGCTCGTCTGTGATTCAGACATGGCTTTCCATCTCCACATCAGGCAAGGTCAAATCCCACACTCCTCTAAGCCACACAAGCATGAATCACTGTCGCCCTAATTTTGGGAGCACTAAATAATGCCCCTATTAGTCTAATAATCATTTCCTATCATTTTTTCCCGCCCACAGAAGGCTCTGCCGATTCCGAGCTGTACTGCAGTGCAATATAGTGGTTATCGTCGTTTGGAAAGTTCAATGTTTGAATGTTACCCAATGTATCATCATTGACAAGTTTCTTCTTTGAATGCTATCCAAAATTATCATCATCGCCGTAATTATCTTACTTACTTAGTCGTTCCCCTTCTACCGTGAGGTGTGGAGGTTTGGAAGAGAGAGCGCCAGACTATCCTATCGGCTGTCTTCCTCCTGGCCTGGTTCCATTCTAGTCCTCGGTCCTTCAAAGATTGTCTAATGTTGTCCTCCCAGCGGACTCTGGGTCGTCCTGAGGGTCTGGATCCCTGGCTCTTTGTTTCCCATGCTTGACGTGGTAGCCGATTTTCTTCCATTCTGCAGACATGGCCAAACCATCTTAGTTGGGACTGTTCTACTTGGGTCTGCAGGGGGTGGGATTTTAGGCCTTGACGTATCGTCTGGTTGCGGACCATGTCTCTTCTTGTTACTTCAACCACCTTCCTCAGATACCTCATTTCTGAGGTTTGGATCTGGCTTTTATGGGTTGTAGTCATTGCCTATGACTCGCATCCATATGTCAAGACTGGGACATAGGTCGTAATTATCAATACCTTTTAACTTCACTTAAAGCACAATTTCTCAACAAAAACACGCCAAGCATGCCTGGCCTGTGCCATTCGACCAAGGTCTTTCAGTGTCTCCTTCACCGCTTGCATCTCTACCTCCAGGTAGCCCTCTATGTTTCTTACCCGGGTGATTCCAGACCAAGGACTGCCTTGTAATGCTGCCAGCAGATTTTATAAATGCGTTTCCTATCAAAAGTCAGCGGCATGTCCTATCAAAAGTCGGCGTCCCCTCCTCACCTCATGTTCCACTAGTGTTTATATAGTTCTTGTTACCAGTTCCACAATAGTGATCTTGCCATATCACGTCAATCCTTCTACGCAAGCACCTATTTATGAAAGTCATTACGGCTTGCCAGTTTCACCCTGGATGTCTAAAATGAGGTGATGTAAGGGTTTTGGTAACCTGGTGTATTCGGATAAGCATTCAGTAGTTGTATTCCATAAATAAATACACTCTATGGAGTACATCAAGCTAGAACATTAAATGGGGCAGAAAGGTTAAAGTAACCCCACAGCATAAACAGTCGAAGGGGAGGTAAGTGTCGGAGACTTCACAATACTAGGTCCAGATTTTTTTTTTTAATGAGGTAGGGTGACAGGTTCCTTTGTTCGCTGTCTTTGCCTTCCTTAACTCACGAGTAGAGTCAGGTTCCCATTTACAGCTGAGTAGACTAGAGCGTGACACTGCTAAGTTTCGGAATCCGGTAAGTGTGCCGCATGAAGTCTAACCGTTTAGCCAGTCTGACGCTCATTAAATAGCGTAATGCTTTGGAAATACAGTGCCCTCCACTTATGTCGACAGTTTAATGTGCATGTTCTTTTTAAAGTCTGAAGAAAAATCAGAGATTTATCACCATCATGCAGGACGGACTAGCAGTGATCGAGGCAACAAAAAAAATGCTCATGATTATCGATTCCGTATGCAGATGTTAGGGAAGCGTGAACGCCTCTACTGATGTGGGTCCTATAGCAGTGCCAGAAATGCCCAACGCTTAATCCGCTCCTGCTATCATCATTTCCATTTCTGCTTATTATGGAGCTCGGAGCAGCCCAAAGCACTAACAGGAAAACTTCACCACACCCACTCACGTGCTCTCGTAGTGACGGTGTCTGTAGCAATTTGTTTTACATGATGAGGCTGTCAACCACGTGCACAACTTCGTGCTTGTCGCCTCTTAAGAGACACATGAGGGAGCAGTAATCTTATTCACTCTTCCCCTCCCTCGACGAGACCCGCGACCCCCGGGAACTACATAGCAAATATTAAAATACACAAATAAAATTGCTAGTGAAAAAAAATAACAATAATAGAAGATACAGAACAGTAAAACAAGGAGATACGACTGTTACGACATGTTTTAACGATGTCGTCTGCTATATTTGCTAGCGCGTTTGAAGTACGCGTTAAAGGTTGAGAGATTTTTAATATAGAATGTTTTTATGCTTCAGGGTTTTTATTGAACGCAAATCGCATGGTTCGATTGTGACGTGGTAGCGTTGATATGGTCACGCTTGACTACGAATCTAGTTCACCCTTCCGAATCTGAACTTGAAGCAAGTCAGATGTGTTTTGATTCACTCCCGTATATAGTATGAAGTGCAGAAGTATTTCTTTGAGATTAGGCTTGAGGGTCAGCCGTATTAATATTTGATGAAACGATGAATCAGGAATTGGTTAATTATAACCATTGGTTATTGAGTGAGGAATTCAGGGAGTATTGATGTTTATATGATTCGTTCTCACAAACTAGTTGGTATCATTTCTGGTGGTCTGCATAGCAGCCACGCATGTATACAGCCTACTACGTTTTGTTGACAACGCTAATAATTAACTTATACGACTGGAATGGACTGCACGATACTGATATGAATAATGAAAATGATTCCTGCAATGCAATGTATTGTTTATGAATTAACTGTGATGTGATGTATGCGTACAATGTATTAAATCGATACTCGTTGGACTCTAAATACCAGGAGTTATTTACTAAATCAAGTTTGGAAGTTGGCTGGAATATTAGCCACATATTTATAATATAAAATGCATGATCCTCTCTTCTCTGATGAAGGACACTAATAGTAACACTAATTAGTTGGAGTTAAAAGGGAATAAGAACGATGTCATCCATTATGCTAACCAATTGTAAAACAATCTAATCATTGACCTTCAACAAGGAATGGAAGCAAGAACCCGCTTCAACAACGACAGAATGTTAAAACAAATACAAAAGAAAAACAGAACTGACAGAGAAAACATCAAGGACCAGAAGCTGTGGACAGACTAGATCACCTATGCCAGACTGCAATGCACTTAAGGTAGAAACACTGCAAGATACATCTGTAAGTCATGATTCCACTAATCAGTCATTATATGTCACTAAACGAACTTGACATATACGACTTTTAATTAGCTTCTCCTGATCTAAACAAACCCCATTATCGTTTTTACATAGATAGATAAGTAGTCTCGCCATTTTGCCTACTTCTATCAGCTAGCATAATGAAGTCCTGATACAGTCTCGTCATTTTGCCTACTTCTATTAGCTAGCATAATGAAACCCTGACACAGTCTCGCCATTTTGCCTACTTCTATCAGCTAGCATAATGAAACCCTGACACAGTCTCGCCATTTTGCCTACTTCTATCAGCTAGCATAATGAAGCCCTGACACAGTCTCGCCATTTTGCCTACTTCTATCAGCTAGCGTAATGAAGCCCTGACACAGTCTTACCATTTTGCCTACTTCTATCAGCTAGCATAATGAAGCCCTGACACAGTCTCGCCATTTTGCCTACTTCTATCAGTTAGCATAATGAAGCTCTGTGTGACATTATTTGGGTCGATCTCTGCTTCACTCCCGGAATGATCAGTTACATTTGTTTACTGACTAATTGCGTGCTTTTCAGTGGCCAGCACCTTTTTTCTTTCTCTGCTATGTAGCAGATATTTTGTATTTTCAAACGTTCTAACACTCGTCTCACTGATATGTCGTCATGTCTGTTTGTCACCCGTCCCTCCCTGATATGCAAGGAACGGCTGAGATAATAATTAATCGACAACCATATTGGTTAATCTCTGGTGTAGCCGACATCAGACTACAGATTAACACTAAAATCGCCCAGCGTATTTATTTAATCGCTGATTAGGCCAGGGTGCGTTATTTGCCAAGATGGTAAAAAGACGGATTGTGTGTGCTCAAGCGACAGATAACGAGATTACTCGTCTGTGTGACAAATTTTGGACAGACAAGCATGATAGCATCGTTTCCGGCACACCTTGTTACAAAGACATTACTTTTTACTAAAGTAATAATAAGTTATTTGTAAACATTGCCGAGAGAGGATAGGATGTTTTCATTCCATATATGAGAGACGCAACCTTTCGCATCACGCATATTATTTCAGGCGGAAATAATTTTGAAATTACCTCACACAACACTCATGTTTGAAACGATTGCAGCTTTCTTAGCATCGTAACAAAACAGATGCGGGGGACACGGCTGTTTGCGAGCGATCTTTTAGTTTTCCCTGACCGCGCTATTTATAGCTATCGTGACAGAGGTCACGTGGTCAACTTCCTAACGGGAAAAAAATGTGGCGGTGTTTTCTTTTGATAGGGCTTAATTAATGCTTTTAGGCTACTTTATTATTATAAATACCGGCTTTAATTTTGGGTAAAGCTAGACTAGAAATGTTAGAGTAAATTTTAGAACAAGAACAAACATTTTATCACAATTAGAACAGAAGATATAATAGTCTGAAATAGTGTAAAATTTTCGTTTTTTTTAAAATATTTTGTTATAGTTTGTTTCTAATGCAATTTACACTAAAACGATCACAATCAACGCGCATAACAAATTACAGAAATCAAAAACCTGCAGAAAATGGATATCATAGTTTTGTTTTGGTTTCTTGCGTCAAACATTAATTATTGAAACATTAAATTGCAAGTCCACATTTATTACCTTAAAATAACACACCAAATTGTCCCCAAAACATGACAGCTAACAATTATCTCAATCATACATCACGGTGGTCATGTAAAAATGAGTATGGTCATGAGTAAAACGAAATGTTCAATTTAATAGATAAATATGTGTATTTAATAAATACACCTATTAAATGATTTCCACACTCTGTTAATTCTGTCACTCTCACGCAACAACTGTGCCATAATTTGCTCTAACCTCATAATTTCGCTCAATTATCATTCACACTTCCTTTTTTTAATAGGAGGAATCTGTACATTCACAGATGGAGAAATTTGTAACAAATGAGTTTCCATTATAAATTTTAATTATGAAGTTATATTTTTAATACCGCTGGCGCGTCTTTCAATTTTGGAAATTGTGGAATGTACAAATTCTCCTCTCATGTGCCGGCTGCAGGTCTAGTGAGTCAGTTGATGTTCCAACAATATGTTTCCTAACAATGTGGAGAAATTGAGATCGCTTACGTTTTGTTGGCGTTCTGGTGACTGATGTTTCTCTTCTATATTTAATTAGTTTTTGTAGTACAATAGGCTGTCCTCTGGATTTGCATTTTAAGATATTATTTTTTGCTGTTTCTAGTTTTTTTCTAACAATGGATGTGAATAGGGGGTTCTTCCTCTTGTGTTAGTGGTCGTGAAGGTGGCTTAGCAAGTAACTGTTGTACTGTGATGTCGCTTTTGAAGACAGGCGAGGTGGATGTACTTATCGTATGTATAACTGACTTGGTAGGTGTAGATGTGGCAACAAAAACTGGCATGCTAGGGTGAGTAGTGTTATCCACCTCCAAATGAATAATGGTATCGCCTTTAATGTGAGCTGACACATCAACCTCCAGCTGAACAATATCATCACTAGTGTGGGCAGGCCCATCAGCCTCCTACTGTACAGAGCTATCCTGACTACAGCTAACTGACTGACTACAGCCAACTGACTGACTACAGCTAACTGACTGACTACAGCTGACTGACTACAGCTAACTGACTGACTACAACTAATTGACTGACTACAACTGACTGACTGACTACAACTAACTGACTGACTAGACATGGATGGGTCAGAAAGAACATCACAGGGGATAGAGCAGCTTTTTGTTTTTAAAACACCAAAAGATGTCTTTGCAAAATAATTGCACAGTTGACATTCACTTATAGTTAAATTATGGTCATAGTCTTTCCAGATGTGCTGACTGTTTTTCGATAGTAACTTGGCTGTTTCAAGACAATTCTCATTATGCATCCTTTTTGCATTTTGTATTGGTAAGTAACATTTCCTACAAAATATAGTCGAATGCTCTGTCGGTTTATCATCTGATACGTTAATTCCAAACACAAAGAACAGATCACTAACGTAATTCGAACAATTCAGTGCATTCCGTTTTGAACTTTTTGTTTGGGAAGTTAATGCTCTCTTGCGATAGGCTCTGCACAGTACACTGGCACAATTCATATGATGCAACAAAGTATGTTCCATTTCGTTGTTATGTAGTATAGTTTACTTGTGTATGTATAAAGATAATGGAATATTTGGGAGTATCACGTCTAACACACGCTGTAGAATGCTTTATCTGTGAATGAAAGTAGATATACAAACAGTTGCTTTGAATTCTTTGGCAGCCGTCGTGTGCACAGGATTGTCTACCAAAGAACACTAATGGAACAGTCCTTATCTCACACACAATTAAAAAAAAGACATTCATATTATAAATACAAGATTAACAAGACTTGAAAGATAGATCAAAGTATGTGGAAGTAATCTATCTATAGCTTTACATGTTGTCTGACGCTTATATACGTAGCTAAATATCATTATTAATGAATGAAAATGCAAAAACAGATCGTGCTTTACAAAAAGTTATTTTTTACAACCTTATTTAAGATTTGCGAGTATCAGGAATGCGTTTACAGTGATTTAAATGTTATAAAATCTGGTGACAATATGCTTGTTCTTGTAATTGCAAACTCACAAAACTGACTACCACACATTCTCAAGATATGAAACCAAAAAAAAAAAATTATGTGGAAATAATCTTTAGCTTCCCTTCGAGAAGTCTGTATAATTATAAACTCATATGAATGGGCCGATTTTCAGATATTACATTAATAAATAGATTACTTCTGTTATGAATTTCCTCAAATGATTGCGCTGTTTTCAAAAGACTGTAACTCCGTCAAATATAATTTCAAACAAATAAAAATGCAGTCAAAAATAGAACACAGAACAAAGTTATAGTACACAAAAGAATTTTAGCGCTATGTTTATCCAGAACGAGTGTGTAATGATTTATATATTAACGATTTTACACACACATCAGCTGATTTTCCCCGCCAAAACGCTCAGTAGTCTTTTACAGTGCACATGAAGATTTATTACCCGGTGTCAGAAGTCCGGTCACTGAAACTAAAAGAGCGCTCTGGTATATGGCACAAACAGCCGTGGGGAGGAAGGACCATATAACCTGACCTTTTCGCAGTTTTACGACACTGTGAAGATCACCTGCCAAGACGAAACCAGACCGCCAGAAGTTAGAATTCAGAATTCCATTTTTCAGACCGGACATTTGTTGGTGTATTTTGAAGGACTTAAACAGCCCAGGAAATCTCTATCTTTTAATAAGGAACCGGGATATGAGGAAACTGAAAAAACGGAGTCCTAGAGGGAATCTAGTGTTAAAATAACGACCCCCAAGGACACGTGGAAAAAGGCATCTGCCAGTGCCTTAAACCTACTTCTCTGAGCAAACAGTCTGTGAGCCAAGATTGGCATAAGTTGTACTTTTTACATTTTTTTATTACTAACATGTGAACTAATATGTATATATTGTCATGTGAATATTAATATGGGAAAAGTGCTAGTGGATGTCCAAGTCATTTGAGGCTGGCAACCTCATCATATAGAATGATGAATTCGTGAACCCCCACTGCAAGGGCCGGTAACTGCTTTTCTGCTAGTTTCTCAAATGGAACTAAAAAGCATAGGTAGTTCCAAGTTCCATATGGAGCAGGGAGGGAAAGATGAAAGAAATTATGTACATTCTAATTATAATATTTCATTTTCAAACCAGTGTAAATGTCTATTTAAACATATGCACTTTAAAATTTTTGGGAAGGTTAAGGCGGCCGGCGTGATGCTGACCATATCACCCCTAGTGTGCCGACGGTCAAGAAAATATGGGCCTAACACCATATTCCCAATATACCTCAATGGGCGTGTAACGGGATCCTTTACCTTTTTTACTTTAAAATTAATGAAAGTGTCAAAGCTTTTCAATCAGTGTAGATGTAAATGAAAACATATTCAATCTATATTGTAAACACTTTCCAATCAGTGTAGACGTTAATGTAAACATATTCTATCTATACTATTAAACTTTTCATTTAAATGTAAAATAACTAAAAGGCTTTTCAATTTAAATGTAAAGAAAGTTTCCTCTCGAGGAATTGTTTAATTCTCATCGAAGGTAAAGTCTGAGGTAGATGGGATGGTGGAATATGAGAAAGGGACCCATAACTATGTGTTGGAAAACGCAATACTCAGGAGAGCGTTTTGTTTATATACTTTTACCATAGTTGTTAGTGGTACCAGTTGAGGGTACTATCTCTGGAACAAGAAGGGAAAGTGGCCTGAGCTTACAGACGGCGAACTCAGAGACCTATCTGGCACAGGAACCAAAAACAACCATCGGTTAACCTGTCAACTATGTACCTATATGTGGTCTATCCGCCTCTACATAACTGCACACAATAGTAACTATCTTTCCCCTAACACCCCCTCCACCCCCTCAGCTACTAGTTCAGTGCAATACCTATTAAATAATAAAAAACATTCTTAATTCACATAAAATGAGGTGGATCTTATACATTTAACAATTTCCCTTTCCAATTCATCACTTTTCATTAACTTCTTACATTAATTTATTAAAACAATCCCTTTAGATATACTCATCCTTTATCCTTTTATCTTACAACTCTTCCTATAGTAATACTCTTTTTGCTCCTTTATAACCTTTTAATGACCCATATAATAAACACATTCTATTTTTATTGCCACATATTTACCCGCCTACACCCTCCTTTTCTCCCAAGATTTTACACACCCAACATCTCTCCCCCTACCCAATCTAAGATGATGAAACTACTCTCTGTTTGTCCTGTTGATGCTTGAAATCAACTGCTCTCAATACTCCTCTCAACTACTAGATATCCTGTCCTTTTATTCTACCATTATCTCTTTCTTCTCCTCCTCTCTTCCTCACGACTGACCAACACCACACTCTACCCACTACCCAATGAACCCCACTTACCACTAATAGATCATTCTCTATCACTCTCCTTCCACTGTGTCTGCACAATACATCAGAGCACGCCACCCGTTTAACACGCCACTACACGATTCCCCCATCGCCTTGTCGATTTTCATTATGTTCCCTAGCCCACTAAATAACCCATCATTTAATTGTCCCTAACATGACTCTCCTCTCCTTAATCATTACACTAAATACACTTAAAATAGTGTCATACCCCCTCAAAAAAGACTATATACTACGTCATCTCCACTTTGAAAACAAAATATAATTGTCTCATTCCAGTATACTTGTAAATATGAACTCAAATTCTCATACATGAAGTGAATCCATTCTCACGATGTTTTTCTATCTAGATATCAACTAATTTACTCCCCCTGTGACCAACGCTCACTATATAACTATCTGTCCTCTCTATTATCCACAATAGAACACTGTAATGTCTATTAGACAACAACCTACTACACAATCTCTGAAAATTTAAACACTATGTCAGCTACAGCAAATATAACTGACACATATACCGAGCTCGTCCATGTCCCCTCTCAGCTTCTACTAGTCCCTCACCCTGTCGCCCACCTTCGATGTGACAATAGATCCAACACATAGACTCTAATGATCTAAACCCAACTAAGTTAGAACTCAGCTACTTCACAAGACCATGTGTACAACATCTTCCCTATTTTCTATTACATTGATAGAAAACTCCAAACTCAACTTATCGATATATTCACCATCCTTACGTCCTCAATTGTATTTGAGTATCAGTCACTCACCCCCACATATTTACGCTTACTGTAACACCTACTTGTAGTCTCTCACAATCCTCCGAACGTACTATAAAGTCCTTCACACACCCTCGTGCCTGCCCTCAAACCTGACATAATTCATCGCGAATACCGTAATCCAATTAACACTAGCCACACTTCGCCTCTGTGTCTATCCCCCCACTCAGCGTCTCCTAATAAACACTGTTCTTTGCGCAATGTCCCTAAATGTGTATCACACCTTGTGTCATGTGACCCATCCCTATATTAATGATATATCATCAGACTAACGCCCCCTCTCCACTTTTCCCCCTAGATCTCACAATCTACGACTTTTTTCCAGCTCACATGTCACCCTGACCAATTAGCTACACAAATCTGACAATCCCTTTCATTTCAAGATACTCCGCAATTTCAATCAATTTCTCCTTATTACGACTTTTCCAATTCAAGTAAACCATCTACTGTCCTTATTTTCACAACTCACATGTCACACTTTCAGTGTTTCCGCTCGGCCGCTCACTTGGGTCATTCCGGTTATATTATCTCAATGTAAACCTCACACCCTATCTCTCCACCTCGCCCAGCTTCTAATTCTTTTATCTTGCTATCAGAAACGAATTATTGCGTGCAAGATATGTATTCCAGTATATCCTTCACTCGCACTATAACCTTCAGAGATCACTCGCTCCAATTACCTATTTGTTTCCTACCTCGCCTCCAAGTGCCACTCCTTCCTTTTTTCCCCCCCCTCCCTCCTACACTACTCTTCCTTATGTTATTCTGTCTTCTCAATCTCACATATTCATTTATTCCGCCTGACACTTGCATATCTAGCGTATGATTAAACTCACTACTGATGTGTAGCTACTTGTACTCTATATTATATAAACCTGATAGATCGGCGAGACCAGTCAAAATCCCTCCTCATACAAGCTTCTAGTTGACTCAGTAACACTAGTCATGTGAGCTCCTGTTATGGCATACATAATCTTAGTCATTCGGATGTGTGTCTGATATAGTGACTTACGCTACTACAGCGCCACCTAGCTTACGACGTGACTACATACGTATGTCTATTGTACATAATAGAGTATTCTCCCTTACAGATAGTGTGTGTGACTAACTGTTGATCGCCATATAAGCCATCAAACATTGTTTCTCGTATGAATGAGATCATCCAGAAATCGATGCTATCTACTCATCAGCTTCTATCTCCTCTCTCCCGATCTCCATCGTTTTGGCAAATGCTTCACGTCTATCTTGATTTCCATCCTCCTATAGTATGATCAAGATCACTGATATCCTAATTTTGATCATCGCGCATATCTACGAATACTCTTATCAGAATCCTGCTACTAATCGCCCAGTCGTATTCAAAATCAGCAGTATCCGCAAGCGCCGTCACCCCTCATCCCTCGTTCCGTGTCCTCTAGATAATGTGCTGTCACTTACCCTCTGAATCTGCTCCTCTCTAAGGCCGATTGAATGCTCGCGCTGTGTTAGAGCTCTGTCTCATCCATCTTCTGCTAGCTATACAATGTGACTATTGTAATTAAACTATGTCAATTTAAATTTTCTCATTATCGCAGAGATTCAGTGCTCCGTCACTCTATCACTCCTCGCTGTTTACAGATCTGAGTGCGTCCTCCGGTGCTCGTTCTCTGCATCCGTACAGTACCCACCGCCCTGTCCGTACCCTCAGAGACACATACTAGATCACTGTCATTGTCTTTCCGAGCTCAAGTGTGTCGTGCGCACAGCGGTGTGGTGTCCCATTCATAAGTCCTCAGTGATAGTGACCAGAGTTTCTTCGCACCCGACGTATGTGTAGAAGCGCGACTCGCGGAGACTACTCAGTCTGAGCCCCCGATCCATGCAGTGCTTGTCTATAAAGCTCAGTTAACTTCTCAACTTGTACGTATCCTAGATTTGTCGTGCGCTGACTAGAATAGTAGCAGCTGAAGCTGTACCATCTTTTTATAATCTAGGATTGTACTGAATCAAGTGATCTAAAAGTCAGTGAAGGTGTGAATAGTTGTCTGTTAGTTGACTGTGTGAGGTATATAGCGTCGACTCACACTGAAAGTCTTTACTCTTAGCACCACACCCCTCCCACTCCTTAAACGTAACCAGCTCTGATCGTCTTGTATGCATTCGCTCTTCCACCTTCTAATAGACAGCACAATGTCCACATTGTGCATCGAAAATGATACTCGTTATTAGAAGCAATGTGTAGTGTCAGAAAGCTCGATTTTGGATATGCACATGATTATTTAATATGATCATAGAGACTCATCCGCCCTATATAGTCCCATTGTTTGCGCTTATTCACACACTATATGCTAATGCAATCCTCCCATAATCTTGCAACTCTCGAGACGCCCGCCGCCGATCACGCGGCACAGCACGCTCCCTGCCCTCGTGGCACTGTTTTTGTTGATGTTTTCGTTTTGTATCTTTTTACACAAAGTTTCTTCTATCTATTCAATTTTGTCTTTTTTTGTACTCTAGGTATCGGTGGCGCGCAGTACTGCTGCTTGAGGTAAGTGATCGCCGAGATCAGTATGTTCCCATTTAGTATCGTTGTTTGGGGGTGATATCGTTGTCAATTTTGCCTAAAGCATTCGTAATAGTTGTTCGAATTTTGACATTATATCCTCCTTTATATCATTTGTTGCTGTCTGTGTTACATCTATTCTTCTATTTTTTTTGTTTGGTATAACTTCTTCCAGTTTAATTCTCTGTTAGCTATGCTGAGGTTATGAGCGCTTCCGTTCTATGCCTCCGATTAATTATGCTATTGACGTCTTGAAAATGATGAGGCGATATTTTGCGCTTATGCTGATGTGATCTTTATGGTTATTAGTCGCCATCTGGTGAATTCATGTTTATCTTTGGGGATTTTTCTTTTGTGGAAAGATGGTCTGTGTCTGCCACAACGAGGTTTGATTATTTCACAATGTTTAGAAGTCTTTCGCCATGTTGGATTCTTACAGCCTTATGCCATGAGTACGAGATATCTTTGTACTCCCATACGTTTTTTGTCCTACTTTGGCGTTTAAAATCGCCCATGACTGCCTTATTATGTCATGCTTGGGGGTATTGTGTTGATGAGCGGGGGGGGGGGGGGGTTGATTACGTCTAAGCCCTAAAAGGGACTAATATTATATACCTACTAGCACGGCGAAGCCCTGAAAAAGGACTTCTAGCATGATGAAGCCTTGAAAAAGACTGCTACATATGCCAACGCTGCCCAGACCTCCTCCACGTTATGTGATATTTATATATCAGGGATACCAGTGGAGTTTTCGATCATTTCAAGGCAGATCCCGCTTCCTAAAGGTATTGCATACCACAGAATACTTTCCCTAATCTAGCTGAAACCCACTTGTGTTCAATGACAATTACTTGTCGTGTCCCATTAAGACTCATTCACGCGTGTGTAGGCCAGCGCCCTCATCATGTTTGGCGTGCACGTAAGATCTATTCTCGTCATCACGAGATTCGTGTTTGTTTCTTTCTATAAAATGAATCGTTAGGTCAGCTGTGCTTTTTAGTGAGTATACCAGCGTGTAAGCTTCAATTCGCCCTTTCCATAGTTGGTGTGCCCCCCTCCACCAAATTAAAGAATGAATAAAATAACATGAAAAATTACTGAAGTCACTTTACAAATGAAAAATAGAGTAGAGACATGGAACGTTTCGTGGGTTTCCCTTCGTCAGCTACTGTGACAAACGTGAAAAAAAAAGATAGGAAATAAAGAAAAGCTACGAGAAAACGGCAAAGGGCACAACACACATTGGGAGGAACAAATAATAATAACAGCTAAGTAACAACAACTAAAAACATACTAAAAAAGAATGAAATCCCAACACAAAGAAACTAACTGCATACATAGAAAGGACACTAAAACGTAACAGAACAAATTGGCTCAAAGTTGCACAGCCTTAACGAAAGAATTTCCAAGAGTTCGATTTCCAGTAGAATTTAATTTTTTTCTTCAGTTCTTCACTACATCCTTCTTCTTCTTCCGTCCTTAGCCACCGACCGTCAAAGCAGTCAGTGGCCATTACGCCTAGTGGCGTCTTAGGGCAACAGCAGATAGGTTTTCTTTGCCATTGTTTCCCATCACGCCTATTGGCGTCTTTAGGGCAACGGCAAATCAATCCATTTGCTGTTGTTTCCGTAATCGAAGTGACTGGCAAACGGGTGATCAGCCCGTTGGTTCACTACATCCTACAGCGTCCAATTGACAGTGGTTAGAGCGTTGGTTTCACGCGGCACAGGAGCCGGGTTCCGAACCACGGAGGCGTCACGCTCAAATCAACCCATCTGTAAATTGGTACCTGCCTCTGCTTTTGAGTTAGGGAAGGCAAAAGCAGCAAGGACGGGAACTGGTCACTCCCCACTTCTCGAAGCTGAACCTAGTATAGTTAAGTCTCTTACACTTCCCTCCCCTTCGGCAGTATCTGCTATGGGACTATCTTTATCTTTAATGAAACCCGGGACAATTCGAGGTTTTCCCTTCGTCGGCCACAGGGACAAACAAGACACAAAGATGAGACATATAGAAAATATATAAGAAAATATCAAAGGACACAGCACATACGTCGAAAAAATATTCATAATTTATGAACAAATAAAAATTCTCACTAAGAAATAAATACCAACGCAAGGAAACTAAATACAGCACAGTAATGAAAATCAAATGTAACAGAACAAAAATATAGTGTTTAAAGTAAGAATTTCCGACATTTCGACTTTCAATCGATTTTTCTTCTTGCTACATTAAATACATAATATCTAAACAGAAAATAAAATGGTTTTACCATCTCGATCAATTACAAACCGCTACGCGCCTACAATCGTAAAAGATATGGTTTTAAGGTGCGACGAAGAGGCAGAAGGACAGGCAACATCACAGAACTCCTATAATAACTCGGGTTCACAATGCGACAGACTATGCTCAAGAACGAAAACTTCTGCTCCGCACGCTACTCTATGGCGAGACTAGGCCCAAAAAGTAAAGTCAGTACATGTCTGTTTTTTTTTTTTTTTTCAGTTCTTCCCGTCATTCCTTGCTTTTATCCTATCACTTTCCACTTACAACATTACAAACTGACCTAATGAATGTAAACTAACTCTGACCTTTCTCTTCAAGTGTGCCTCGTGACAACCCGGTACTTTGATTACAAGATTAAAACATAGTGTATCTCCAACATTTAACTCTGATAGTCAAGTATGAACTGATCTGCTCAACTTCTGTAAATTTTTGTTTAAGTACCACACTGAACTTCCCACAGCCCTAAGTCAATTGTCCCATAAATGTCAAGCTATGAATTTTAAGCAAGAACCTCTGTAAGGCAATCACAACATTATTGGGCTTCGCCCTTAGGCCCAAACTGTCAAGCCTTCCAACCCGGATATGAATGTCAGCAGAGACCCCTTAAACATCAAACATCGATGTCAATTACACATTGATAAAACAACTTGAAAAGTTCAATTACTTGAAGGAATGCTCGTAACGACAGGAATGGACACAAAATAGAAATAATTTATCACACAAGGTTCAAGCTAAGGCCCAACAGGCTCGACTGCTCAAGATCCCATCAATCTCAGTTCGGAAAAATGTGACTCCACTAACAGCATACGCATATCAACTACTTGCTGTTAGTGTTAATCATGGTCGCTATCAAAAGCACAAGAAGTGATTACCACAATGTGAGATGTAAAACATGAGACACACAAAAAAACTGCAAATGTCACCATAAGAAAGTCATCATCAGCTGCCATCTTCACATTATTTGAGATAGGAAGTTAAGGACAGACATTATCACCTACGCCACCAGGTATGGTACTTGAAGACGAAGATTCCGGCAGTTTTTTTAGTATTGTTTTTAGCCTGTTTGTCTGGCACTGTAGTTGTGAGCGTCATGAGTGTCATGAGTCAAAAAGGAAAACCATAAACCTATCTTGACAGATGTTACTGCAATACGTTAGCATTTGTATTGCTTCCCCCCCCCCCCCCCCTTCCTACTTGATGAGTTCTGCTAGAATATTGGGAATGCCAGCTGTTTTACTATTTTTAGTGTTTTTGCTAGGGATTCCATTTCTTCTATACATTTTTTTAAATAATTAAATTCAATTAACAGTGACACATTAAAAAAAAATTCAATTCAATTAACACTGATACATTTAAAACAAATTAAATTCAATTAACAGTGATACATTTTAAAAATTAAATTCAATTAACAGTGATAAATTTTTAAAATTAAATTAACAGTTATAAATTTATCATGAAGAAAACACAATATGAAGCTGACAAATGCAACACATTTCACACAAAAACTTTAAAATGCTTCTCCCCACTGTGAAGAAAAAGGGAGAAAACATAAATACAATTATATGCACTAACACCATTTAACCCTGAAGTGACCTTCCCTAACGCTGTAACTAAATGAATGACAGGTAAAGCACACCTGCACAACCTTACCTGGTTAGTGCCTTTAGATGGGACTCGATGCTTCTGTGTCTCATGCATAATCGAGTGAGGGCTGACCCAATCTCACGCGTGGCACCTGCAACAATCAATATGTAAATATGATATCAGAAATGCCTGACGTAGAGAGATACATGGTTAACTTAGGTGAAAAAACTATTTACAACATTACCATCATAGACAACCACTGGAGCAGGTACACGTGTAAGAAACCATTAGCAAAGTATTAAAATCGTTTAGGAGTTATTACGTAAATAAGTAAATGCACTTCAGGTTTATAAAACAACGTCACATTCTAAAATCAGCATTCCGGGTTAAAATAGCTTTAAAGCAGGGATTCTTAACCTGTTTCGTGCCAACCAAGGGCCTTTTTTATTGTCCAATGACGGCTACGGACCCCTTGTTAGGAGAAAATAATTACATGAGCGCAGAGTTAAACATTTAAAATGTTAGGTTATGTACATTGTCCTCTTTTTCTCTTCAGCCACCCTCCACAGTAGAATCCATTCACGGATACTACAAGTTAAGAAGTGTTTATTTAAAGTATGGGGGGTGGGGGGGGGGGGGGGGTGGGGGGGGGGAGAAGGGGGGGGGGGGGGGGGTGGGGGGGCGGGGGCGGGGGGGGGGGGGGGGGGGGGGGGGGGGGGGGGGGGGGCGGGGGGGCGGGTGGGGGGGGGAGGCGGAGGGGGGGGGGAGGGGGGCTGGGGGGCGGGGGAGGGGGGGGGGGAGGGGGGGGGGGGGAGGGGGGGGGGGGGGGGGGGGGGGGGGGGGGGGGGGGGGGGGGGGGGGGGGGGGGGGGGGGGGGGGGGGCGGGGGGGGTGGGGGGGGGAGGGGGGGCGGGGGGGAGGGGGGGGCGGGGGGAGGGGGGGCGGGAGGGGGGGGGTAAGAGAGAAGAGAAAGAAAGAAAGAGACACCGAATCCGGGAACTTTGTAAAGCTACGTACATTTTTTAAATTTTTTTTTTATTTCCACTCTAACTCAAGAATACAGAACCAGTGAAAATCTGAACAGGGGGCGGAATAAAGTGGAAGCAATAAATATATAACCCACTTTTACGACAGCCACTCTCAAGACAGCGCTGTAAGTCTAAATAGTAGCAACACTACGGTCTTCGAATATTTTTATGTAGCTAGATATTTTGTATCGATTCTTTCTGACTTGAATCGCATTCGCTAATGCAGAAATTTCTAGTCAGTGGTTCACAGATCCTGAGACAGTTTATAAGTTATGATTAACTTATCTGTGCAAGATGGCCATTGTTTTGTTAATTTATTATTTTATGTGTACGGTGTTTGAATGTGTGAGTATGCATTATGGCCTCTTTATGTTACTGTATTTTAGTTCTTTAATTCAGTCTGTAGTAATTTACATAAGACGCTTTAGAGTTTCTAATTACTTCTATTAGGGAGTTATTAGTAATACAAGTCCACTGGGAAGTTTCTCGTAATACAGTCTATCGGATGGCTTCTACTAACACCAAAAATTAAGGAGTTTCTAGGTTACTGATATATTCTACTGGGGATTCTCTAGTAATTTATTGTTTATACTGGTGAGATGGCCTGTAGACTTAGCGGTATGGAGCTCGCATGGGGTCCGCGGGTCAAAAACAAAAAAGCTGGAAAACAATGCTGTAATGAACTAAGTATCATGTGAGATATGAACTAACATACATGAAGAGTTGACAAGGAAGTCCACTCATTTCTGACTATGAAGTCCAACTCAAAAGGCACCTAGTTAAGAAAATTTGAAAAGTGCTGTTAGAACTAGGTCCCACTTAATCTAAGTCACTGTCTCCAAACCTGCAAACACTGAACACGCCGTATTCCAGGTGGATACACACCTACCTACCTACCTCTCTCTCTCCCTCTCTCTCTCTCACACACACACATACACACTCTCTCACTCTAGAAGAAACCATATAGTTTTGTTTTTAAAAGTATATACAAAATGCGTTTTTCTCCCGTTATTTTCTTTCTTTTATTGCCGCCAAGAGACGTTGGGAGACTTATTGGCACTCCAGGGTTTACTCGAGCAGCTTAAATTAAATATCATGTCCTTCAGCCACGCAATCAATCACTTGCATCCTAGCCTTACTCATGCCATTTATCGCCCTGCTACTCCAGTACAAGAAGCTGATGATACCGGTGCGTCTGCCTACTCTCTGGCCAAACGTTCAATTCATTTCATTATCTCACGTGTATAGACACTGTCCTTAAGTCACGTTAACAAACGCTTTACTAGATACAACACTGCAGCTGCTGTCCTGCCAGTACACATGCGCCAAAGCATTCATTTACAATTCCAGTAATTGTTTCTGTAGCGATCTATTTTACATGATGAGGGTGATAGCCCCTCCACCCTCCCCCATACAACACAAACTTATATTAGTCGCCCGGGTGACCAAGGGTGTTAGTCGAAAAACTGATCAAGAAAACCTTACAACAACGAGGCCGGAGGAAAAGGGTTGGGGGGTGGGGGGGGGGGGGGCGCGACACTCATCTACTCTGCCATAAACGAGCTATCTGCTGTACAACAATCCCGCACTCATACAATCAACACCGATTGGACACCATATTGTCACCACAAAGCTCCCCCCCCCCCCCCCCCCCCCCCCCCCCCCCCCCCCCCCCCAACAGTGAAAAGGGTGTAGTCCAATCGCTGCACATCAGCAACTCATGTACGGATTGGAGACTGTCTCAACCGCTGAGACTGGACAAGGGCTATCTATGACTTGCAGTGTTGCCACTCTAAATTTTGAAAGAAAGACAAACCTAAATGGTACCTTAAAAAAACATTCTGATACACCTATATTTGACTACTCTTGGGCATCGTGGGCTACTTTGGACAAACTGGGCTATCTTTGGGCGAAAACCCGAAAGTTGATGTAGGAAAAATGAAGGAAAATGACACGTAGAAGAGACCCAAAAATAAATCTACATCTAGGTGGATCCACCTAGGAGTGGCAACGCTGATAACTTCCTTCACTGACCTCCTTCGAGCTGGCCGGTAATTATAACGGTTTCCCTGGCGATGTGCTAATTACATGGACGACAGTCGATAATGACAAATTCACGGTCAACGAAAAGACAATGTCGGTAGCCATCTTCTTCTTAGCTCGCTCTAACATAACGATATCCATATATATCAAAAAGGTTGGCAGTCTGTCTCAAGATTATCTCATATCATCATCATCATCATCATCATTTTCTTTAGCGCTTCCGACGGAGCATGGACATGCCACTGTAGCTGGTCCCCTTGCGTTAAGTCTGCACCAAGCATTCCTATGCTCTTGATGCAGCAGTTTCTGTGGCAATCTGTTTTACATGTTGAGCTTGCCATCCCCATATGCAGCCTCATATTATTAGCCTTGTACGACATGCCTGAGGAGGATGGTCCTATTCTCTCTTTGTTTCTTCAGCGACCGCCGCGAACAACCCAGGATCTTCTCTCACATAACTACATATATTCCTTGCATCAAGATGGCAGTCTGTTAAAGGCTTCTCCCTATAGGTCTCATGTAACTATATCTATTTCCCATATAAAGCTGACGATCTATTTCGGGATTCACCCATCTCTCTCACATATAAACATATCTACTTCCCGCATAAAATTGGCGGTCTGTCTCATGTTTCTGTCATCGACATACCGTTTCTCGGTGAGCTGGGTTGATGAAGGTTACGCTGTCGAAATGCTGTTATCGTGAAGTCGATATTCTTGGACGACATACAACTGTTTGATTGTCTTTCTCATATGGGCATATATCTGTCTACTGGATTTTTAATCTGCTCAACAGATGGTATTTGAATCCGCACTGGCCGATTTTCAGTCTGTAAATCATGTTTGTTTTTTTTTTTAAATAAAATCTTGCCTCGTTTTGGCGAGGCGCGTCACGTTCACCCTAATCGGTTATATTAGGGCGCATGTCCAAATATAAAAAACATTTAGGTTTGATTGTATTAATTGTAACGTGATTTCTTCGTGGCAAGTGGTTTGTGCTTCTTGTATGGTGAAGTAACAAGAAGAGATATGGTCCGCAACCAGACGATAAGGTAAGGCCTCAAAACCCAGCCACCGCAGACTCAAGTAGAACAGTCCCAACTACGATGGTCTGGCCATGTCTGCAGAATGGAAGAAGACCGGCTTCCACGACAAGAATGGGAAACTAAAAGCTAGGAGACCCAGACCTCCAGGACGACCCAGAGTCCGCTGGGAGGACAACATTAGACAATCTCTGAAGGACCGAGGACTAGATTGGAGCCAGGCCAGAAGGAAGACTGCCACACCTCTACACCTCATGGTAGATGAGGGATGACTAAGTAAGTAAATAAGTATATGTGACTCTGCATGTTCTTCATGCCATTTTCTTTGAACCTATTATTTTTGAGTCATTGCTTGTAAAGTTACGGACAAGGCACACAGAAACTTCCTCACGAATTCATCAACCTATCTCATGAGGTTGGGGGGGGTGTTGTTCATTTTATCCGTCAAACCGCGGAAGTCATGAGATTGGGGGGGGGGGGGGGGGGGGGGAAGGGGGGAAGAGAAGGGGGAGGGAGGGGAAGAAAGAGTGACATACTACTGTATTGGTGAAATTTAAACTGTGGAACCATGCATAATATCTTGATAGCAATCTATACAAAGATGGATAAGCAGATACGAGTAGTTATGTTAAAATAAGAATGTCACAGGCAAGAAGAGCTGTCATTTAACTGGGAGACCATATATGGAAATAAAAGAACTCAGTAGAATCTTACTCTCAAGTCAAGTCTTACTGTCAATGTAGTTCCATAGCAGGTACTGCCGTAGCGTAGTGAAGTGTTAGAGACTTCATTATACTATGTCAGCTTTATGAGGTGGGGATGACCAGTTCCCTTCCTCGCTGCCTTTGCCTTCTTTCAACTCAAAAGCAGAGTCATCTACCCTTTTACAGCTGGGCAGACTGCAACGCGATGCTGCCACCTGGTACTGAACCCGGCAACTTTGCCAATCCTACACTCAAGCTCTATCGTATCGCTCTGAAACATGGACAAAAAAGTGGGGGGGGAGAGAAAGACAAAAAGACACCCAGAAATTTTCAAACTTTCACAAATGGATGCTTGCACTCAACAAACGTACGGAAACGGTACGGACAGTATCAAGAGATTTTCATTTACTCCTATTATTATTTCATTAACTTGTTCCTATTTTATTATTATTTTTATACATTTAGATTTGTCCTCATTGTCATTTCTCTCTTATTTATTTATTTATTTATTTTCATTTGTCACTGATGAAGACGCTGTGGTCGTAAAGTAACCATCTCTTTGTTTTGTTTTGTTTTTTTTTGTCCTTGGATGACGCATGTTACTTATTTTCATTCACCCCACTGCTTATGACCGGATCAGTGTCAAAAAGAACTAGACAAATCCCAATGGAACAAGAGCTTCTTAATCAAAGGAAGCGTGCACTCCATTTGGTGCAACCCGAATGGGAGGTGCGAGACATGTCAGGTATTTCTGAAGGCGAAGATCTACACAAATCCCAGTGGGTAAAAGACATTAGGAGAAAACGCTGGCTTTCGAAAAGGACACATAATGGTGGCATCTCCTGATAGCATTACAATCAGTTCTTCTATTGGCTCCAGGGTAGGAGAAACAGAATGAAACCGAAAACCACACGCAGAAGATGTTATGAAACAGACATATAAGGGGGGGAAAAGGAAGGTATGGACAGACTTTGAACATATGGATCATGACAGGAAGGCGTGTCGTTAGTTTCTTGGAAGGCGTGTCCTCCACTTGAAGCTGAAAGACAGAATAAATGCACCAGTGACATTAGTATATTTGTTCACATAAATAAAAACACGGACCTATCTAAATCAACATTCTATTTTTAGCTCCTTCTGGTGCATGGAACCACTACTGCAGATTGCCACCTTGAGCAAACTCTTGCAGCGGTGGAATATGTAGCAATTTGTTTTACATGATGGAGTTACCAGCCCCTTGTACAATCGCATATTAGTTGCCTTTCACGACATGCTTGAGGTGGTAGTAGTAGTCCTATCCTTTCTTTATCCCCTCAGAGCCCCCCCCCCCCCCGGGGCATCTCACGGCGCCGAATATCTAAAAGCTGGTAAGATACTGTAAAACATTGCCGACAATGGACACTGAAAACATCATAGACTGGACACGCTGCTTTGTAACCATGTTCTGGTCCACCTACGAGGGCACCAAGTTTAGGTTCGGGTGCGCACCAGTCTACCAAGCTATAAAACGTTACCTGACTGCTTTTGAGTCAGGGAAGGCAAGTGCAGCAAGGAAGGGAAATGGTCCTCCTACCTCATAAAGCTGAATCTCGAATATATGTCTCTAACACTTCACTTCCCTACGGCTGTATCTGCTATGGGATGCCTTGACCTTTTTTAACTAATTTGGCACAAGAATAAGTTGTGTATGAACGCGGTGAAGTTTTCAATTGACGATCTTGCTCAAACTTTCCTCGGTAGATATGTACATTTGGTATTGTGTTTTTTGTTTTTTCCCAGAAGCGACGATGTTTAATTGCCGCTCTAAAATAAGGTCACGCCAACAATACATAAAACCGACTACGCCCGGGACACGAGTACCAACACTGCCACTTAAAGGGAGTCGACAGTCCGCCACAAACCAGACCGTTATTTGAAACACTTTATCAAGGACGTTTCTTCCACTGGCGCGTGCCTTGACCAAAGTCACTGCCTGACCAAACTCAGTCACGCCTGGCCAGACTCATATACGTACATAAAACATTAACCTTACTTCAAAAAGTTTAGAATATTAGTCCGAGCTATGTTCAGGAAAAGTATTTTCCCTATGGTTCGAGTTATATTCAGGAAAAGTATTTTCCCTATGATTCATATATATTCCGGAAAAGTATTATCCAAATGGTTCGAGTTATATTCAGGAAAAGTATTTTTCCTATGTCTATGGTTGAGTATTTAAAAAAAAAAAAAACCCAGAGGAATTATTCATAAATAACACGTCTCATTTATGTGACTCTAACGACTAGTTGTACATTTTTACGAGCCCATTACATGCGCTAAGTATATCAATAAAATGATATTTTCCTTGCCATAATTGTATCCCCTTTTCCCATGTCTGGCATATTTTGTGAGCTAGAAGCTAATGTGGTACGTTGGCTGTCTTAAGTTGCTGTAAAGGGGTGCTACTTCTTCTTCAAGTGCCATGCACGATAGTGTTAGCGATGTCTCTCCACAACTTCCTGTCTACAGTAAAAGGTAAAGGATCCCGTTACACGCCCATTGAGGCATTTTGGGAATATGGTGTTAGGCCCATATTTTCTTGACCGTCGGCACACTAGGGATGATGTGGTCGGCATCACGCCAGCCGCCTTAACCTTCCCAGAGTTGCTCTGGTACCCATTTGGGGCTGGGTCGACCCAGGAGCCGTTTGTGGCCTAAAAAAAAATCCCACCTCATCTGGGGATCGAACCATAGACCATTGCGCTAGGAAGCCAGTGCACTAACCACTATGCTACCGCGGCTCCTTCTGTCTACAGTACTATGTTTCAATTCTGTTCTTGACTTGTTTCCATGTCACGAAATCAGACTGTCAAGTATCTTCTGTCTTTGACGTACTCATCTTTTGTTGCCTTCAATCTTGTCTGTTATTATGATATTCTCTAACTTCCTTCTTCTCATAACATGCTCAAAGAACGTGAACTGCTTCCTGTTACATGCGCTAAATATATAAATAAAATATTTTTATTTTCATGTAAAATGACATAATTGTATCCCTTTTTGAATAACATCGTTTTGCAGGCTAGAAGATAATGAAGTGCGAGGCTTCTTAAGATGATGTAAAGCAGTGCTTGTTAACCAGAGGATGCGAGACCCACCTTGTGGGGGTGCAAGACATGCCAGATATTTTAGAACGCGAATCATGAACAATATATAATACACAGAACTCAAATGTATTTGTATAAAATAGAACATTGACAACGTGAATTAGATACCGAACCTTAGTCACTGTCGTACAGATAGGTTACGAGTTATTATTGTCCAGTCTGAGTAAAGTGGATGGTGATAGATACGTGAGAAAAATGTGTGAGAAATAGATTTCACGAGTGATAGCTTAAGGAGAAGATATGTCTCTGGAATGAGTAAGTTTCTCTATTCCAGCCTATCTATACGACTATAAGTTAGTACAAGACAACCTTGCCCTCCTCATACATATAAATATAAGTTTAATTACACACACGCACATCTATGTGACAACAAGACACACAAACGTGAAAAACTACGGTTAATTGGGTATGGGTCTGACCAACACACAAAGTTAAGTTTTCTTTGTTGTTTATTATCATTCAAACTTGACAACATCAAATAGCTAAAGAAAGATCAAATAACAAAATCAGAGTTACATACATATGAAATAGCAGAATAAATGTGCCCTCCCTTTATGGAGAAAAGAACCCAAAAAGTTAATAACCCAAAGGTCGAAGGTTTGCACTATGTTACAGAGTAGACAGTAAAGTAAACAAGTTCCTACTATAGGCTACCCAATAAAGTTAACAAGTTTAAGCAAATCCAGTTTTTGTAAAGTCCCTGTAACAAAGAAAAATATTCACTCTCTCTTTCATACAGTGGCCACTCAATCACTCTTATCTACTCTTGGTGATATCCCTTGGAATTACAATTTTTCCTGACTATTTAAAATGTCAGGCTTATTTCCGAAATTGGCCCCAATCCATCCTCTAACAAATAAAGACTAGAGAGGTGACCGTCGAATCTGGTGTGGGTTTTTCCTGGATGAACAAAATGTCACCGCCAATAGTTGATGTAGAAACGTGATCTTGGGGTTCACAGTTAAAAGGGGGAAATACTTCCAGTATTGGGAAACATCTGGTTGCTAAAAATGTTAAAATTGATAAATGATGATAATCCTATTGGCTGGCTCTATGGTAGAGCGCCGATCCTGAAACAGCGTAAATTCTGGATGCTACGTTTGAATACGACTGTCAGAAGTCGGGAATAAATGTTACTTTTTTTCACACCCCAGTGGGCTGATAAAATCGAAAAATATTGCTGGGTTTGGTAAATCCAGTTAAATTTACAAGATAAAATGTTTCTCATGTATCGTTGGCACATACTTTCTCACCAATGAAATTGGTGACGCACAAGCCAAGAAAATACAACATTAACCAATCAGTAAAAAAAAAAAAAAAGAAGAAGAAAAGATAGCTGGACGCCCTTGATCAGGTCTGCTAGGAATATATAAGAAACATGGTTCTTGTGCGTTAATTCACCGCTAAAATCAAACTGTGGAAATTTATTACCCAAACTGAGAACCGTACTTTTTCTTGACTGAAAAAGGTTGATTTCACATTGTGGTTTGGGAGGGCAAGTTTTAAAAAAAAAAAACGTTCCTCGTGCATTCATAGTTGACACGCTTACGACAGACCCGCCCTCAACCCCCCCCCCCCCCGTATTTTAAGTTTATAAACCAATAAAACGGTATTGAATCAGTTCTACAAGTTAACGGTACACAGGAAACAAGGGAAGTCGCTGCCGTTGCCTTCTCTAACTCAAGATCAGAGTCAGGTACCCATTTACAGCTGGTTAGACTGATGCGTGACACTACCAAGCTCGAGAGGTGGGGCCTACGTAGCTATAAATGCGTGACACCTGTTCCCTTCCTCGCTGCCGTTGCCTTCTCTAACTCAAGATCAGAGTCAGGTACCCATTTACAGCTGGTTAGACTGATGCGTGACACTACCAAGCTTTGAACCCGAAACCCGGTAACTTATTGCGGTAGTGGAGCGTTAGAGACTTCACTACACTAGGTCCAGCATCGAGAGGTGGGGAGACCAGTTTCCTTCCTCGCTGTCTTTTCCTTCCCTAACTCAAAGTACCCATTTATAGCTAGGTAGGCCCCACCTCTCGATGCTGGACCTAGTATAGTAAAGTCTCTAACGCTCCACTACCGCAATAAGTTACCGGGTTTCGGGTTCAAAGCTTGGTAGTGTCACGCATCAGTCTAACCAGCTGTAAATGGGTACCTGACTCTGATCTTGAGTTAGAGAAGGCAACGGCAGCGAGGAAGGGAACAGGTGTCACGCATTTATAGCTACGTAGGCCCCACCTCTCGAGCTTGGTAGTGTCACGCATCAGTCTAACCAGCTGTAAATGGGTACCTGACTCTGATCTTGAGTTAGAGAAGGCAACGGCAGCGAGGAAGGGAACAGGTGTCACGCATCAGTCTAACCAGCTGTAAATGGGTACCTGACTCTGATAGGGACTTGAAAGCTGATGATGATGATGATGATTATGATGACTAGCAATTCCCTAGACTTAAGGGTCTTTTATATTTGGACATGCGCCCTAATATAACCGACTAGGTTGAACGGGACGCGCCTCACCCAAACGAGACAAAAAGTGGTTAAAAAAAAAAATTCGAGTAAGCTGTATTTTTTCCGGATTACAAAAAAAAAAAGAAAGGACGGACTGGGTAAATGTCACAACTCCACGGCCTAGACTGCGATTGGATTAAGGCGAGAAAAAGAGAAAAAAATTGTAAGAAAACAAATGTAAGAAATAGTACGGTTCTCGGTTTGGGTAATAAATTGCCAAAATATTAATTTAACGGTGAATTAACACACAAGTACCAGAAACATTTATGGAGAAATGCTACTATTCTATATAGCTACATATAAGCTCACAGCCGGGGACAAGACGCTCTCTTATCCACTCCGTCAGTCCTGATTAATTTCAAAAGGCACACGGTGTCTTTAGCCTACCCTATCGCCCGTCGTTAGCGCTGAGTTTTCAGGTCGGATGAGTTATGCGACTCTCCCCCCTGTTGCTCGCGCTTAACGATCAGCGTAAAATGTCAATTATCACAAACTATCGCCGGTCGTTAAGTAGCTATTAATTTGGTCTGCGTCTGATAGTTTAGTCGTATGATATTAAATAATAGGCACTTATAATAAATACGCGCGATGGATAGGACACACATGAGGAAACCTGTTGATAGCATTACAAGGCAGTCCTTGTTCTGGAACCCCCAGGGCAAGAGAGGCAGAGGAAGACCAAGAAGTACATGGAGAAGAGAGTTGGAAACAGAGGTGAAAATGATGAGGAGAACATGGAAAGAACTTGAGATGATGGCACGTGACAGGAGGACTTGGCATGTGTTTGTTGAAGGCCTATGCTCCTTTGGGAGTGGAGGGTTATGAATGAATGAATAATAAATACGCACAATGAAATAAAACGTGAATTCTTTTCTGTCACTATCAGTCGCGCCTAGCATTTAACCAGTCAGCTAAAACCGTCTCTTCTTGTGTGAGAAAGCGTGTGGTGAAAATTAACATGATACCTGAACATCTGGTATGAAATATAGCTGCGCGTTATTTTATTTCACCATTTTTAACGCTAGAACTCAAAGCGAATTATAATGGTAAAAGCTAACACTTTTAATTGGTAAAAGCTAACTCTTTTAAACACGTAAACACTAATTTCTATTACCATTAACCGACATCAGAAGAATTCTTACGTCTAACGGGTCTTCTCTGTACGAATGCCCGCTTCCGAGCCCAGGGGTTTCTTACTTTTTCTGAGTACGAACTTCAAAAGATTCTGTGTTATTCACGTGCGGTCTGTCAGGTATCGTATGATTGACAGATAAGCTCGCGTGATGAGACGAGGTAAACAAACCTGATTCGCTACCTGTTATGACGGGCAGGTCACGAAAGTTTGTAAACACTTCGTTTGCTTATGTTCAAAGAAAAGAGGCGTGACGAAATAGTGAGTAGACACAGGCTGTAAATGCATAGTTTTGCTAGCAAATCCTAGAACGCTACGAGGTCACAAAAGACTGTCAGATTACTGTAGGCTCTTTTTCCATTATACGTCACAGTCACATGTTGTAAATTACATTTTCTCAAAATAAATTGTTATATCTTTTTAGTATTTCTGGCACGGTTTGCGAGCTAGAAGAAAAAGGGGTGTGAGGATTCTTAAGATGCCTTAAATGGGTGCAAGGCTTTTTAAGATGCCTTAAAGGGGTGCGAGGCTGCTTCAGATGTTGTAAAGGGGCGCGGGGCCTCTAAAATGTTAAGATACACTGCTGTATAGGAATTCAAGACCTCTGAATGGTAAATAGGGCGCTGTGCTAGAGTGAGCAAGTGTGTAACAAGAGTGTTTTAGTCCACTTCCTACTAGCATTGTGATGTTTAAAGCTGATTAAGGGAAATGAAAGTTTTCATCGCAAGAATGGCAGACAAAATACTGAGCCAACATTTACGAAGTAGAACAGATATGTCAGAGGTAAGTATACCACAAGGAAGTTGAAAGCCAACACCATGTTGCGTGGCTGACAGGAATAGTTAACTACGACAACGTCAGAACGGAAACAACTACTTCCTCCCTATTCTCTTTCCTCTGTCTCTGTATCTCGCGCTCTCTCTCTCTCTCTCTCTTTTTCTCTCTCGCATACTTAAACATATGAAGGCATACGCCCACTTTCTCGAATGACTGTTGGATTCTTCTTTGATCCTTAGCCGCAAAACTGTCAAAGCAGTCAGTGGCCATCACGCCTGGTGGTGTCTTGTAGGGCAGCAACAAACTGCTTCCACTTTGCTCGGTCTGCGGCCATCTTTCGTACAGTGTCCCAGCTCTGGTTCATTCTTCGCATCTCGGCCTCAAGTTCTCCGCCAAGCTCTTTTTGGTCGGCCTCTCTTTCGCTTTCCTTCAGGGGTCCATAGCATTGCAGTTCTTGTGGTGGCATCGGGGTCTCTTCTGAGGACGTGGCCAACCCAACTCCAGCGTCTGTCAACTATGGTGGTGTTGGATTAGTGGACCATATTTTTTTAATCGGTGTTTTGGAAACAGCATACCTCGACATTCAATAGACATAAACAGGGTAATAACGACACTGCCTCGCCGTGGGCTGAATACGTGCTAGGTATTTCGACAAATTAAGCACCTTTCATTTATTTCTAAAACCCGTGTTTTCCCACCTGGGCGCTGTCGCCTTCCGGGAGTACCTTTTTTGGTCAGAAGTGGGGGTGGGGGGGGGGGGGTGTGATAAACGATAAATGAGAGCGGTACATTATTATAGAGGTGGTACTGATTTTAAGGAGCGCCGGGTGGTAGAGTGGATATAGTTCTTGTGCCTTAAGGCAAAAGTTACCGGGTTCCAAACCAGCTGTAAATGGGTAGATGACTACTTCTGAGTTTACTTTAAACCGCACTGACTGGCAGAGTTGACAGCACGCTTAGAGTGGCGAAGTAAAGTTATTGGGTTCCAAAACCTTCTGTAAATTCGTATATGACAGCTCCAGAGTTAGTATAGGCACAGACAGCGAGGACAAGAACTGGTCACCCCACCTCATAAAGCGTTTCGGACACACTTTCGAAAATAATGGTCGCCGTCTCTAATCAAAACAAAAGCACATCATCACATAAAAACACGAACGCAACTATACCTATGCCTTTCTGTGCGACAAATACTTTCAAATAAGAAATAAGATTTACTATTTGCCGCGCAAAATGCACCGCAGCAATGATGGTGCTCAAAATCCGGCTGAGAATCAGTGGACTAAACACACGATCTACCTAAGTGTGCAACTATCAAAGCGCTCATTATTTAAAAAAAAAAAAAAAAAAAAAGATTACTCAAACACAAATAGCACCTGGTGGTTTATTTTAAAACTGTGTGCAATAGAAACTGAAAATGTTTTTCCACCACAATATTTCCGGGGTTCTTTTTTTTAAACGGTGTTAATTCTGTATTAATTTTTTTTTTTAAATAATAATGACAAGTTTTCCATTACGTGACAAAGCATGACGGATATGTTCTGTGTGATGACAGTGCAACAGGGTGGAAGTGCGTAAGGGTAAGTCACACATCTAATTCCGCGGCACGGTGGAACATGCGGTTCCGTTGTTACCACATATTTTACTAGCACTTATTTTGCCCCACGCCGATGATCTCTGAAGAGATAAAGAAAGAACATGCCTACTGCACCCTCGGGCATGTCGTACAAGGCGACTAATATGAGACTGTACATTGGAATGGCAACCTTATCGTGTTGTTGTTATTGTTTAACTAGGGCTGCTAAGCTTTTGGCTCTTTTGCTGTCAATACCAAGTTGTAGACTCCTTGGTATTATCTACACCAGAGGTGGCCAAACTACGGCCCGCGGGCCAGATCCGGCCCGCCAACCAGTTTTGACCGGCCCGCCAACCTGTTTTGGCCGGCCTCTTATTGTTGATTGAAATACTCCGACCACTGTGCTAAAAATAATATTACAAAATAGCACGCACAGGCACCAGAAACAAAACCAAAAAGACCCAAAATGTACGATTAACATCTCCCCACCTCCCACAACACCACCAGCTCTCTCTCTCTCTATCTATCATACCAATTGAGCTCTACTAGTTAGTGCCGACAAAACGGAAATGATAACGTCAAATCTCTGATCGTGCATGTGGACAGGCGAAGACAGTGTCGGTACCTACTTTGATAATGAGAAACTGAAAGCAATGACAGATCTTTTCTGCGGTAGGAAGTCTCTGATCCAATGATGTTGCTTTGTCTTTAGCATCGGTATGGGAAAGTGATCGTAGGAGTGGGGGTGGATGGTAGGAACATTTCTATAGGAAGGAGTTGAGGTGCACAGTTGGTCTTGTGAAGTGTGTTAAGTATAAATCAGCCAGTGACACTTCTGGGCTTGTAGCTGTTGTTCACGTTTTCATGTATAAGAGTTTGCATTTGTAAAAATGTTTTCTAAGTATAAAAAAGTGGACAGTGAAAATCGCGCATTTAAACCAGAATGAGAGATCGATTATTTGTTCATTCTCAATAAGGATAATAAACCTCAGTGCTTAGTTTGCGCCCAAGTGTTAGCCGCATTGAAGGAATATAACTTGAAACGTCACTACATCACAAATCATCAGAAAAACAACGACGAGCATAGCAGCGAGTCGAGAAAGTTTGTGATTGAACAACTGAAGAAAAAACTGAATCAGCAAAAGAGTATATTTAGTCATGTAAATAAGATTCATGAATCATCGCTCATGGCGTCCAATGTGATTAGTTATGAGCTTGCAAAAGCAAAAAAAGCCGTTTACTGATGGAGAGTTTGTGAAAAAGTGTGCAGTTCAAATGGCAGAAGCGTCCAATGTGATTAGTTATGAGCTTGCAAAAGCAAAAAAAGCCGTTTACTGATGGAGAGTTTGTGAAAAAGTGTGCAGTTCAAATGGCAGAAGCGTTCAATGTAGAAAAAGTAGTTAAAATTTTTTCAAAATGTACCTCTTTCAAAACAAACCGTAGCTAGGAGAACAGAAGATATAAGTTTGCATTTGTCCCAGAACTTGAAATCTTTAATTGAAAATTGTCCATACTTTTCACTGGCGACTGATGAAAGTACAGACATCACAGACACTAGCCAGCTTCTTAATTTTGTTAAAGTGATCCAGGAAGTCTTTACTGTTTCTGAAGAATTACTGAAAGTTTGCTCTTTGCATGGTACAAGTAAAGAGGATAACATATTTTCTGCAGTTCAAAATGCCATGGAAGAATATGGTGGGTTTGAAAAATTGTCTGCTGTGTGTACCGATGGTTGCAAGGCTATGGTTGGAAAAAATACTGGTTTTGTTGGACTTTTAAAGCAAAATAAAATTGACGTGCCTACATTACATTGCATAGTTCACCAAGAGGCCCTTTGTGCAAAATCCATAAACCTAAATGACACTATGGCTACTGTAGTGAAAATAACGAATTTGATCAGAGGATGACACAGCTCTCTAACTCACAGGAAGTTCCTTGCATTTTTAGAAGAAGTGGATTCTGTTTACGGTGATCTCCTGCTTCATGCTGAGGTGAGATGGCTTAGTAGAGGAAAATGTTTAATAAGATTTTGTGAACTGAAGGATGAATATTTGACTTCCTGCGAGACAACTTACCATGTTCAGTTGATCTTCAAAATAAACTCAAAGATACTCATTTCATTCAGCACTTGGCATTTCTCACAGATATAACACAACATTTGAATGTACTGAATTTGCAGTTACAAGAAAAAAGGCAAACAATTTTTCAAATGATGGGCTATGTTGATGGCTTCAAAAAGAAACTGAGCCTATTTAGTCTGTCTTTGCAAAAGAATGACCTGTTTCATTTTCCTTGTTGTAAACAGCTGTCTGAGAAAGAGAGTGTTAACTTCAGGAGGTACACAGATGACACTGAACAGCTGATTTCTGAGTTTGATCGTCGATTTCAAGATTTTGAGATATTTCGTCCACAAATGGAACTTTTTAACAACCCATTCCAGTGCACAGTGGAGTCTCTTAGCCAGCAAAACTACAATTACAGTTATGTGAACTCCAATGTGACCCATTCATCAACACAACAGAAGCAACTGGAGCTGATTTGTGGAAATTACCACCAAAGAACGTTACCCACTTCTGAGAAAATGGGCCCTAAAAGTTTGCTATTTATTTGGTAGCACATATCTTTGTGAGACAACATTTTCTGCCATGAAACTTATCAAATCCAAGACCAGAAACAGATTAACTGACTCTGCATTATCCCATGTTCTCAGAATTGCTGCGTCACAAAGGGAAGTAGACTTCAAATCACTGGTGAAAAGTTTTGATAAGCCACACTCTTCACAATGAAATAACACACAAATGTATGTTTAAAATAAATAATCACGTCATATTACAAATTACAAAAAAAGTTAGTTGCTTATCCTTTACAGGACGTGGCAATCAACCCCAGCTTTTATTAGCTGTGAAATTAAAACAACAGATTCATTATATTTTTTGTTTACTGTAATTTCAGTCCGAAGACTGGTATACATGTCTTGGCAGATGTGCAGTACAGTAGTTTGCCGTTGCTTTCTGTACGTGGTTCATTATATATGTAAAACTAAATCTCAGAACGTTATTTTTTAAGGATTTTATAGGTCTGGCCCTCTGGTGTTACCCTTTACCATAATCTGGCCCTCGGCCAACCTTAGCTTGGCCACCACTGATCTACACTGTGGATCTAGGCTTTTCCTGTGGATTCTCTACCATTCGTAAAAGCGTTGTGTTGTAGTCGTGAGCTCCAGTTTTTTCCAGCCTGGTTTGCATTTAAAGGATCATTCACATCTGGTCCTAAGCTAGGAGGAAGAAGCGTGTGGCATACTGTTCATTCCCCACCATCCAAGGGGGCTCTCCAAATACTAAGAGCTAAAATAATGTACTCTGGTTCTGGGCTCTCCCAAGGAACTGTCATGTCCTACATAAAGCCGCTTCTCAGTTCACCCTGCCTATCTTTGAGTTCATAGTGAGATCCTCCAGCATGCAGCGAACCAGGTCTGAGGCTCAAGTGACTTCTCCAAGCTTAATTTGCAGTGCTGGGTTCTCAACAAGTTTGACCACAGGGGGAATCCCTGGAAGTGTGAGCATGATTTCAAAATACAATGATTGTGTAATTAGCCTCACAGACAGAGGTTCACATCCACATCTATATACTATAACATTGTGCTTAGCTGGTGGTCATATAGGGATGGCTCCAGATGTGCCTCCATGCATAACCTGACCATATAAAACATGACTGCTAAAAAAACCACCGATGTACGAGCTTTTAACTGCTTGGTGCAGGCTTCCGGCAACAGGAACAATTCAGTGGTGGCGTAATTCTCCGTAAGGAATGCAAAGGAAAATGAACATGATACTAAAAGGTAATTGTCTTATGTTTCTGCTTTCATGTGTTTAATCACAAAGACACATTAGCCCTTACGTTCGTAAGTTTTCTTATTTTCTTAACGTCAGTGCTTTTTTTTAAATATTTAAACTTGTAATGTTTGATTCTAAACTTGTTTTTGTTTTGTTTTGTTTTGAATAGGTTTTTGTCCCAGCTAAACCCAGAATGTCTACTATTTACAATTCTGAATACCACTACATCCTCGTGTCTAAATTTTTCGTTCTAGAGGCTGACTCCCATTGTACCAAGAGCCATGCCTTGTTTGTATGTGACATTCGTCACCCTCTTCTGACAACCACTTGAAAGTGTCGCGCCTAAGCACTCGACCACAGTTAACGCTCGCTTGTAGCATTGAGGGGAGACAGACTCTTGTTGGTGTTTTTTTAATGCACGAGCAAGGAAAACCAAGAATAGTATTATTTCAGATATAAGCAGGAAATTCACCAACAACCCTTGCTGCGCCGAGACAACTGATTATCAGCAAGCAAATTCCTCACTGACATGTCTTTAGGTCTCTCTGTATTTCTTCTGCCCGAAGGACTCCAGAATGAGAACGATCTTTCAAATCTAACAGATGACGTCCTCAACTCGTGTCCTATAAACCCTCAATGTCTTTTCCTCACATGTTCCGATGAAGTTTTATTGACTATTTTCACCAATGCCCAAAATGGTGATCTTGTCATTACCTTGTTTAACTCTTCTATTCTGCTCCAGCACCAGATGTAATTTTAATAAAAGGGTTAACAAAATATGTCCATTTATTTCCCTTCTGCTCTCTGAAGAGCACATTTATTCTGTTTTACCAATCTGTTCCCCACGGAGTATAGGCCTTCAAATACCTCCTCCTGTCGCGTGCCGTCAACTCAAGGTTTTTTTTTTTCCATAACGTATTCATCATTTTCATTTCTGTTTCCAGTTACTTGTTCATCTCTTACTCCATAGAACTGCACAATAAGTACCCGCCTTGTAATGCTACCAAAAGTGGTACATGGATGTAGTGGAGCATATGCATTAAACAGATGCAGGCCAATCCTTCCTGTCACATGTTATCTGTTTAATGTCGGTCGCTGTCGTCTTTGTCTGAAGACTTTCTCGGCTGACTTTCTAACATTTCAAGATTTGTGCTGAATAGTTGACACCAGTGCTTCTTAACCTTTTAGAAGTCCCGCACACCGCTACAGCATCTTAAGAAGTCTCGCATCCTGTTGCAGTACCTTAAGAAGCCTAGTACCCATTTACAGCATCTTAAGAAGAGTCGCATCCATTTACATCATCTTAAGAAGAGTCGCATCCATTTACAGCATCTTAAGAAGCCTAGTACCCATTTACAGTATCTTAAGAAGCCTCGCATCCATTTACGTATCTTAAGAAGCATACCACCCATTTACAGTTTCTTAAGAAGCCCCGCACCCTATAAGCATCTTAAGAAGCCTCTCACCCCATTATCTTCTAGCTCATAAAATATTCCAAAAATGCGAGAGAGGGGGGGGGGGGGAGGGGCGGGGGGAGGGGGCGGGGGGGGGGGGGGGGGGAGAGAGAGAAGAGATAAAAGTATGTTTTGAAAAAATGTTTTTATTTTACAAAATGTGCCTAAAGTTTGGTATTTAATTCATGTTCTATCTTATACACATACAACTAAGTTCTGCGTATTATATAGTGTTTATGATGATTCGCCTTCTAAAATATCAGACACGTCTCGCACCCCCAGAAGGTGAGTCTTGCACCATCAGGGGGTGATTGCACCCCTGGTTTATACGAACCACGCTTCTACTGTCTAATGTTCCTTGCAAACAACCGGATATGGCGTCATAATACCAGTTTTTTTTCTACATGCATCCGCTGGACGGATGACTGAGCACACAGTCTCACAGAAGCAAGGATGACTTGCTGTAACACACTCAACTTTCTTTTGAAAGTACCACTTCTTCGCTGTGCTCTAATGAACAACATTATCCCCGTATTCCGTTTGCATCCAACCACAGCCACTGCTGGGAGGTAGACCTGAAATGAGGTCATGCGATCAGCCCGGATATAAATGTACCATTTATAGCGCTGCATAAAAAAATCTAACCGAAAGATCGATTTATCTTTGGCAATTCGCCCTTATATAACCACGGGACTGAGCATCTAGTTTGAACGGTGTGTGCCTAGCGAAGAAACGCATCTAAGTTGTACGGTTGAAATGAAGAACAGTGGTCTGTTTATTACATATGGCCTTATAAAAGAATTCAGAAACGCAGTAATAAGGTGTAAGGGTTTAGGAATCCTAAACCCAACCATCAACCCTAAAGCTAACTACACAGCCGAAATCCGACAATGACATCGAAGAGGACGTCCAACTGAGCTTCATTTCAACCAAATAATTCTTCTTTCAACTCCCTAAAGAACACAGACCTTGTACAACCGTATGCCAGATTTTCCTGTCCTATTCCATATTTCTATGTCTTCTATGTCGGTCTACACCTCTCTTCTACGTGTGTACTTTGGTTGTTCCGCTACCTCTGTTACCCTGGGGGTTCCAGAACAATACTGTCTGATAATGCTATTAATTTGTTTTTTCAATATGTGCCTTATATTGCGATCTAGTTTGAACGGGTGTGTTGAGGCTAAATTATGTGACAACAAAAATAGCCAAACAGCACAGCACAAATGCTCAATAAACCTAGTAAAACATAATTCTCTCTCGCGCCCTCTATATCATGGGTCTTCAACCCTTTTCGGTCCCCGTGATTTCCGCAGCAATTGGTTTAACATGATGAAGTGGCCAGCCCCATCACAATCTCATATTTGTTGCCTTTTACGACATACCCGCTGGGCAAGGGATAGTTCTATTATTTCCGTGTGTCCGTCTAATCTCCGGAAACTAATGGGCAATGACTACAACCCATAAACGCCAGATCCAAACCTCAGAAATGAGGTATCTGAGGAAGGTGGTTGAAGTAACAAGAAGAGACATGGTACGCAACCAGACGATACGTCAAGGCCTTAAATCCTACCCCTGCAGACGCAAGTAGAACAGTCCCAATTAAGATGGTTTGGCCATGTCTGCAGAATGGGAGAAGATCGGCTACCACGACAAGCATGGGAAACAAAGAGCCAAGGATCCAGACCCCGAGGACGACCCAGAGTCCGCTGGGAGGACAACATTAGACAATCTTTGAAGGACTGAGGACTAGAATGGAACCAGGCCAGGAGGAAGACAGCCGATATGATAGTCTGGCGCTCTCTTCCAAACCTCTACACCTCACGGTAGAAGGGGAACGACTAAGTAAGTAAGTAAGGAATACAGAATATTATTAAAGTTTTGCCTCGATTTGGCGAGGCGTGCCCCACTCAACCTAGAAACAGCGACCGTGTGATATATCAGGGCGCATGTCCAAACAGACCGTTTAGTCTGATGTTTTTTGCTTACAGGAAGGAACATGTAAACAAAAGTGAAAAATACAGATGAGACAGGAGAAACTGGTACGAAATGAGAATCGCTACTGCAAAGAAAGCCGCTCTCTGCTGTCTACTCCGGGGTCGAGTGCGTCTAACTTGAACATAATTTGGTGATAAGATTTTAAGAATGTAGGTAACCTGAGATCTAGGAGGGTGCTAATAGTGACGTGGGAAATGATGTCACAACAGAGATATCGGTACGTTTAAAAAGGCTGGCTATGCGAGAAACGCAGCTGCTACAGTGTGAACTACCTACAGAATTACCACTGTAGGAGCGTATGAATAATTGTGGGTGGATTCTTTCGGCAAGGGAATCAGCTGCTCTGGCGGATCCAAGTTTCATATGGGCAAAAAGAATGAAACAAACAAACAAATAAACATGTCAATAAACAAATAAAAAGAAACAAACAAACAAACAAACAAATAAACATGTCAATAAACAAATAAAAAGAAACAAAAAGAAAGAAAGACAGAAACAAAAAAGCAAACAGAAACATAAAGAAAGAAACAACGAAACAAACAAACAGAAATAAAGAACGAAAAAAACAGAAAGAAAGAAAGAAAGAAAGGGAGGCAAGGAAGGAATGCTTGCGAGATAAACAAGAGAGGAGAAAGTCAATGTCTGGTTCACCATAAGTGCGAGCAGTAATCGTCACTGACATCCATCGCCACAGAGGAAGGCACATATTAAATCCTGGGACCTGCACCGCCAGAGGTCAGCTGATCTATACACTTAAGGCAGGAGATTAGCCAAAACGAGGCCACACATCAACAACAAAACTGAATCGACCTAATACAGTAAAAACTAAATAGACCTAATACAGTAAAAACTAAATCGACCCAATACAGTAAAAACTAAATCGACCTAATACAGTAAAACTAAAACTATCCCGTGTAACTGTACTTACTTCACGTGCGAATGTGAGGAAAGAAAACATAAGAACATAAATACCACTCTGGCATGTCGTATGAGGCAACTAATATGATGATTGTTACGGGGATGCAGCCTCATCTTAAAAAACACATTGCTATAGAAACCACCGCTCGCTGTAAGAGCACATTTAATATTTCATGCAGGCAACCTGGAAGACAGCCAGTTGTAGTGGTGGCTCTATAGGTAGTTGTGGTGGCTCTATAGGTAGTTGTGGTGGCTCTATAGGTAGTAAAGGTGAAGTCAAGATAATCACAGCACTACGGTAATATCTGTTATGGCAATAACTTTACCTTTTTTATTTTCCAGACTAAAGATGTTGTTCTAGACCAGGATTTCTGAACCTGTCATCCAGATACCCCTTAGGGGGTCCATGAATGAATTCTAGGAGGTCCATGTAAACAACCAAAAATTTAAAATGTAAAGTTTTTTTTTTTTCAATTATGATTTTACATACAATTTGTTTCCAAGAAGGGGTCCATAGCCTTCATCGGACAATCAAAGGGGCCCATAGCTTTCATTGGACAATCAAAGGGGTCCATAGCTTTCATTGGACAATCAAAGGGGCCCATAGCCTTCATTGGATCACCAAAGGGGTCCATAGCTTTCATTGGACAATCAGAGGGGCCCATAGCTTTCATCGGACAATCAGAGGGCCCATAGCTTTCATCGGACAATCAAAGGGGCCCATAGCTTTCATTGGACGATCAAATGGGTCCATAGCTTTCATTGGACGATCAAAGGGGTCCATAGCTTTCATTGGACAATTAAAGGGGTCCATAGCTTTCATTGGACAATCAAAGGGATCCATAGCTTTCATCGAACAATCAAAGGGGTCCATAGCTTTCATTGGACGATAAATGGGTCCATAGCTTTCATTGGACAATCAAAGGGGTCCATAGCTTTCATTGGACAATCAAAAGGGCCCATAGCTTTCATTGGACAATCAAAGGGGTCCATAGCTTTCATTGGACAATCAAAGGGGTCCATACCTTTCATCGGACAATCAAAGGGTCCATAGCTTTCATTGGACAATCAAAGTGGTCCATAGCTTTCATTGGACGATAAATGGGTCCATAGCTTTCATTGGACAATCAAAGGGGTCCATAGCTTTCATTGGACAATCAAAAGGGCCCATAGCTTTCATTGGACAATCAAAGGGGCCCATAGCTTTCATTGGACGATAAATGGGTCCATAGCTTTCATTGGACAATCAAAGGGGTCCATAGCTTTCATTGGACAATCAAAGGGGTCCATAGCTTTCATTGGACAATCAAAGGGGTCCATAGCTTTCATTGGACAATCAAAGGGGCCCATAGCTTTCATTGGACGATAAATGGGTCCATAGCTTTCATTGGACAATCAAAAGGGCCCATAGCTTTCATTGGACGATAAATGGGTCCATAGCTTTCATTGGACAATCAAAAGGGCCCATAGCTTTCATTGGACAATTAAAGGGGTCCATGGCACAAAAACCCTGTTCTAGATTTAACTTTCTGCTTGAGCACCAGTTACTCCCACGAGTTACTTTACTGGATTTTATTATATTTTCTTGATGTGTGTTCACTAAGTAGGACAAATTTCTTTACGTGTGTTCACTAAGTAGGACAATTTTCTTTCTGTGTGTTCACTAAGCAGGACAATTCTTTTTATGTGTGTTCACTAAGTAGGACAATTTTCTTTCTGTACACAGTCCGTGGTAAGCTTGGTATTCCTGGGTGTAACCACATGTCCATTACTTCTTTTCCTTTTCGTTCTGTATGGAGCATGGAACCACCTTTGCAGCTAGACATCTTGCAGGAAGTCTGCATCCAAGAATTTACGTGCTTTAGCAGCAGTGGTTCGTCTTGCAATTTTTGTTACATGATGGAGTTGCCAGCCTGATGTACAATCTGATATTAGTCGCCTCTTACGCAATGGCTGGGACAGATAAATAGTCATATTCTTTCTGTGTGTTATGAGACAACAACAACACCCCCCCTAAGCTACACAGGGCATTCCCAGTAGTTATGAGTGAATGTTTTAAAATGTGTTATAAATTCTATTCAGACAGACAAGAAAAGGGAGAGATTAAAATATAAGACATTATAGTGTTGCCTACAGAATTATCAGTTATGTTGTGTAACTGTCAATAAGAGGAGTCCATTCCATTACGTCAGTTGTTCAACTGTGCACAGCGTGGTATCTCCACACGAAACGAGAATCACCGGATTACTTTCTCGACTTGGCCATTTTTTTCTTTCCTCGACTCTCTTCCTGATTGCAGTCGCCCGCCCAGAAAAAAAAAAAATCCGTTATTTTCGATTAGCTGCTTTGCAGTAGTAATACCATAAAACATAAGACAATGATCTATGTCACTTTGAATTCGTATATCTTTCTTTCTTCACTCAAACAAAAACAAAAACTGAATATGCAGTTCCCATCACCCTTGTACCTTCAGTGTTCTGGCTATTTTGTTGTGTGTCCTCCTACAATTGTTCATATGTGTTGCCTTTATATTTCTTATGTTATTATCTACCCATTTCAGCCAATGGGTGTTGCTTTTAGAGTACTCTCCGCTCACAGCTTCCAGTTTTACCACTGGTCGCCCAAGCGAGCACATGACGTCATACCGCACGCGCAGAATGAGATGTGAGACAAAAATAGAGCGGGGATAATCACTAAAGCGGCCCGACCCAATTCAAGGTCAGCTTTTCAATGTGAACACTTATCGATCTACACGACTGCACGAGCTTTTGTTGGGTAGTGGTGTGTGATATTTGTCTTCTCTTATTTTCTTGGATTGGAATGTGAGTTCTGTGAGGTGGGTTTATAGGAAGAAGGACAGACAAATGGTGCAACATGTCCTTCCAGAATATCAACTCCGTGTAAGGAGCTGATTGTCAACATGGCCTTCGGCAATTCCTTTGAGGGAGACCTGAGACACACCACCAATTTAATAAGAGAAATGGATGTGTTTATATAAAAGTCAGCGTCCGATTGCCAATGGTTAGAGCGTTGGTCTCTCGCAGCAAAGGTGCCGAGGTTCGAATCATGGTACCGACACGATTCAGTTTACCTAGCTGTAAATGGGTACCTGACTGCTCTTTTGAGTTAAGGAAGGAAAAGGCAGCGAGGACGGGAACTGGTCACCCCACCTCTCGATGCTGGACCTAGTATGAAGTCTCTAACACTTCACTCCACTAAGGCAGTATCCGATATGGGACTACCTTTACCTGTGTATATAAATGTGAACGATGGAGTGAAAGAAATGCCAAGAAAATCTTGTACATAACAAATACAGGGTCAGTGAAAAGTCACGCCCTCTTTGTAAACTGTGATTTCTTCACTCCTACCGTATTTAACTAATTGATGTGAAACAAACGCCAAGATAACAATAATTAACTCTCATTTTAATATATTAAATGCGAGGTCGGGTATGAATGGCTAAGAGGTATGGCATCCGCCTTGAATTCTAAAGGTACCGGGTTCGATTCCCAGTTGAGGGAATATAATTTATGGAAATTATTTTCAGAACCAGTGGTCCTAATGATGTCATACTTCCCCCTGGTCTCCTGGGTAGAGAGATCGGATGGCTAGCCTTCTCGAATAAGGGCGAAAAAATAGGAGGTCCTGTGTGCACGTTAAAAACCCCACGGCAGTTGGAAATCGTAAAGAGTAGGGCATAACGCCGCTGCCCTGGCAATATTTAAATATTAGAAACCTACCCACCACAAAAAAATTTATAGAATGTGTGATTCCTATGTACACACACTGGGATTCTCGCTGGTGCTACGGAGTTCGTGCACTGTGCTGAGATCCCCCTTGTGTGATCTAAGGGAGAAGATCGGATCACTGATGGAGTTGTCCGTGTGCAAATTAATATTAGACAAACATAAAGGTATGTTTTCAGGCACTCGTAAGAAATAAAGAAGTAGAACACTTGGACAACAGAAAAACAACAGACGTGAGTGGCTTACCCAGGGTTCGTGTCCGTGTGCAATGAAGATGGTCCTTAAAACCAAAAACCAAAACCGGTCAAATTAATTTTACAATGTAATGTTAGGTCCTGTCTGTTCGACACGTGATTTCATAGTGGGAAGCAATATTTGCTGTCTCTTGTAACGTTAGATTACTGACCATGTTAGATTTTATTTTATTTCGTTTAAGAAAATAAAAGAATAAAAAAATTAACCTCATTTGTTGAATGACAGACATTGCCCCTTCTTTTGACGCTTGTCTCATGTTTATCCAAAAGAAACAAGCGAGAAAATAAAAAATTTAAAACAATCGGGAATGACTTTTCAATCACGCTGCAGAGTTCTCCACACTAACGTATACGCTGTCAATAGCGCGCCACGTGATCTACTATCGTCATGACGTGCCAATGCAGCCAGGATCATCCCGGAGAGATTTTAAAAAAAGGCCGTGGGCTGAGAGTTGAGAAGGTCAGGCAGATGTTCGAAAAAAAACAAATCCGGTACTAGAACAGACATGCATGGAGGCATATTTGGAATCATTTTTATATGACCACCAGCTATGCACACTGCTACAATATGCATACGTGGAGGTGAACCTCTGTCTGTGAGGCTGATTAAATCCTCATTGGCTCTTGAAATCATCCACACACTTCCAGGGATTCCCCCTGTGGTGAAACATGTTGAGAACCCAGCATTGCACACTAAGCTTGGAGAAGTCACTTGAGGCCTAGACGTGATTCTTTGGCTTTGACCTGGTTGACTGCATGCAGAAGGATCTCACTATGGACCCAGTGATAGTCAGGGGCAGCTCAGAAGTGGCAATTCCTAGGGACAGCCAAGTTCCAGAGCACAGTATTTTAGCTCTGCATAGTTGGAGTGCCCCCTTGGATGGCGGGGAATGCACAGTATGCCACGCTCTTCTTACTCCCAGCTTGGAAACAAATGTGATGATCCTTTAAATGCAAGCCAAGCTGGAGAAACTGGAGCTCATGACTTCAACTCAGAACGTTTCTGAATGGCAGAAAAGCCCAGATCTACAGTGTAGATAATACCAAGGAGTCTTCAACTTGGTATTGGCTGCTAAAGAGCGAGAAGCTCGCAGCCCTAGTTAAACAACAACAACAACAATTCCTGAGGATACCGCACTTTTAAATGCCAGCGAGTGACTAGTCCCAATTTTCCCTAAACTAAAAGTTCTTTCCTTTCTCCCTTTCGTCACCTACAGATCTACCAAATAATTCCCTGTGAACTAACGGCAGATCGCGTTCGGTTTGCTTTCGGTCTCCTCGCCATGGCCGTCGTGTCGATGCACCTTCTCATTTTCATAACACAGTCAAATACAAAACCTGGTACACGTGCTTCTCTCACTGAGCATCACCAGGGCGAACTTTCTCACAAGCAAAAAAAAAATTACACTGAAAAATGTACTGCTCTGACATTTCTCTCTGGTCGGCCAGATGTTCACACCAGAACTGTGCCTGTGAGTATCTGGTGGACCTAGTGTTTCTCAACTTGTCAGAACACGACACTATTTTGAGATGCTTCGCTAATTTTAGTTACGTCATTAGCAGAACCATTGTTAAGTCCTTTTTGCGCGTGTAATTTAAATTTTGAGCACATCTAAGAAAATATAGATGATTAATTATTTACGCGCTATCATACACGATGTTGAACACAAAAGCGCAACGGGTGCGCTCGTTGTTGTTGCCAAAGAACAATTACGTTATGGGAGATGCCTAATGGCTATGATCTGAGACGGTCTTCTTTGGGCGAAACTGATTGAAAGCCTTACCCAAATTATGGAAAGCGGTCATGAAGTTATTATAAGTCTCCTGGTAAGGAGTATTCACGTTAGCCAATACAGGGCTCGTTTGTATGTTAATTATTATGATATTTTTGTCATTTGCCGAGATCTGGCTGAACTTCAATACGCATATGCCATGACGTATTGCTAGTATCTGCAATATATATTAAAGGGGTCACTCATAAAACCCGTCGTTGTAGACAAGCTTCATAACGAAAAGCCACGATAGAACTATTTGCCATAACGTTCATCGTCCTCCTTGAGAGGTCGACCGTTATCTAGAATGTCTATCAAGTACATGATCAAGATATATAAGAATGCTATGCACCATGATGCCTCAATGTAATTACCTACGTTATTGATGATGCCTGCTACTACTATGATTGAATCTGTATTACGTCTACGAATAAATGTATCGTCCATGTTGAGCCATGAATCCTGCGTACATCTTTTTCCAGTTAGTCAAACTTTATGACTTCACCATTTGTACGATGTTCTTTGAGTAACTTTTTGGTCTATCTTTACAACCCACAATCTGTCGGCCACCCGTAAGCCCGACCTGAGCTGATAGTATTTAAATCAGCAACAATAATAACATTCGCTTACCGTGCCACTCTTACCCACGCAAGAATATAATAAAACCCCGACGATACAACAACCATACATGCCATGACGTGCCTCATCATCATCGTCATCATTAGCGCTTTTTACAAAGTATGGAGTCACCACCACAGTTAGTAACCTTGCAAGAAGTCTGTCCCTAGCATTCATACGCTCTTCCAGTTGTGGTTACTGTGGCAACTGGTTTTACATAATCAGATTGCCAGCCCCATCAACACATTATATTAGTCGCCTTGTACGTTATGCCTAAGTGTGCGGTAGTTTTATTATTTGTTTGTCTCTACAGAGGACCCCTACAACTACAGCCGGCGCCGGGTATAGCCATACGGCAAAACAAATAGGTTCCACATCAGATCTCTTAGCCTCTCTTCCAGGCCCCTGTTATGACTTAATTCATAACAGGCGCTATCGCACTCGACAGATTTTATGTACTCATTTCCTTGTTGATACTGTAGTGGTATTGATGGTATTGTATGATGGTGTTATTACTACCTGTAACTTGTATGAGGCCAGCTGTGAAGGCTCCTGAGATAAAATGTAGTTGAGAATTATCAGAAGGCCTTTCTTGCTACCACTACGACCTCACACTTAATTTTTTTTTTTCTTAATGAATGTGGCTACGTAAAGTGTCTAGGGTAATGATGTGTAATGTGGTGTGTTAGTTATAAATACACCCACAGACATTTAAGAAGACTAATAAGATTAACAAGTGTTAAAATACACTGAACTAACTCACGTGTATAAAGTTTTTGATATAATTATATTACATTTATTGGTTCTGGATCAAGTTTTATGTGACCAGAACTTGTTTTAAAAGAAGGATTGAAAATTTATAAAAAAAAAATGCATGGAATGTTACATAATAAATGCAAGAGCGTACCTATTTAAGTACTAGACTAGTTAGTTTTATTAAAAAAAAGTTCGAGTAGTCATCTCTTTGGGAGGATATTTACTGTTTGTGCTGTTGGGGTGGCCTCATCACACCTGTCTATATTGACTACACAATGTCCAGAAAATGGTGGGAATTTTTACGGGGATATTAGTCACTACCAATAGTTGGTGAATGCCCAGCAGACCAGAGGCTCACTCATCTTTTTGTAGCTCTGGTGCTGAAAACTTGCGGTCCCACCTCTCCGTGCTGGCGGGCAATAATGGTGGTCTCTGTCACAAGAACTGCACAGATACACTCGAGTACAGTCACCCACCGAATAGACTCTGCTTTGTTGTCGATAGAAAACTCACAGCTCAGATTATGAATACATAACACAGAATTGCTAGCAAAACTCAGCTGAGCTGCTGGCTATAGTATGGCGTCCCTAAATTTATTCACTGTCTTTCATATGGGAAAACTCCACACTTTAAAATCTGTGTCTAACACTGAACAATTATTGAAGAATGACCCCACTTTCGCGTCTGAGCGCTAATGATATGATTGTCTGTGGCCAATCACTGCCTAGTTGTACTTTAAATTTCAAATTTCTACACTAAAGTCATTTCAGTCATGCTTCAGTCAAGTATGGATGGTTATCTGTTAGTCTGTCCGTCTCTACTTGTGTTTCTAAAAAAATGTGCTTGATTTTTGAAGCAACCTTTCTCTCCCCCTTAAAATTTTGTCGTAAAAAGTTATATTTAGACACAGCTACCGCTCAAAAACCCTCTCCTCCATAATAAGTAACTTTGAACACCTGTTCCCAAGGTCGTGTTTTTGTGTGCAAATTGTGACACTTTTAGATTCAATATAGTCTAGCGATGATGTGAACTACACTGTCTTTTGTCATTATCTTCAATATTATCTATCCGTTTGTAAAATTAAGATCATATTATTTCATTGCTCAGAATAGGCCATCCGGCCAGCTAATTTTTATATTCCTAACATTAATATTAAGAAAAATTACTTTTTAAATTTTTGTAATATTCCTAACATCTGCGTTCTTCCGCTCAAATTCAAATCAAGCGCTTGGTATCGCAAAACGTCCAATTCCGTACCTCGTGTCAATTTGGGGGACTTGAATTTTTTTACTTTCATCCATTTCCCCCCCATTGCGTCTCCTTAGCCTTTCCAGTCATATTTTTTTTTTTCTTTTGATCCGCCGTTCCCCTCCTGTCTAGCAAGTCAATTTTATGGAGGGTGATGACCCGCGGTCTAGGCGATCATGTACATCAGCAGCCTACGCATTATGTTTTTATCCTTAAATGTTATCTTTTGAGTATTTTACCGTTGTATCTCTGTCAATTTCACTACAGATACTACCCCGGAAGCACGTCATATAGTCTGCTGATTTTAAGCTGACGATTTGCTGCCGGCTTCAGATCGAAGATTTGAGCTGTAAGTCGGTCTCTTTGGCTGTGTATTCTCTGTGTGAGAAAGACGTGTCTGAACGAGCTCCAGAAAGTGTACTCTTGTTATAGAGTTTTATGTTCTTCATATATCAGCTAGGTCGTCCTACAGTTGGAGCCTAAGCATGATTATATTTATACGGACTTGTCAGTGCTGAAAGGAGAGGAATGAGTGAGAAATATTATATTAAATACTTCAGCAAGATGACTCTGACATTGTTGCCGTAGTCTACATGACGATAGACTGATTCTATGGACGGGCTAGAGATTGCCATTGTCTATTTTATGGATGCATTCTTTGAGGAGCTACGTTTAGTTCATTAAAATATGTATTGTACAAAACGTCAATCAGGCATTATGGAGTTCTCTACTGTTGAAGACTAGCCTTACGTTTTGAGGACTTTGCAAAAGTTGGACTAAAATTAAACTCTACCCTAGACACCATACTCCAGCTATTTGAAATACTCTAATGAACCCGTAACAGCCCCTTCACAATTTCAAGTTTCGTCTGCCATCTTGAAGTTCTGCATCGAAATGATCGCATCCGTGTACCTTTGCATTTCTATTGTTTCTGTTCCTTCTTCTTCGTTCACTATCAGATGTCTACTTAAATATTTTCAAAGAAATCAGTGGTCAGCTTGAGGCTATCTGCATCTCCATAGATGCTTTTTCCGAAAATTGTACTGGTGACGGCCATATGTGCTTTTTTAAGATACGGATCTTGAGCACAGCCGTGTAAACAGTAGCATTTTACGACATGTAAGCCAGGAAACAGTAGTCCTATTCTCTGTATCAATGCAGATCACTACTTAATTGCATAGTAAAAGAACCAGAAGGAAATTAAAGAGTACAAAGAACGCGCTAGTAACATGAACAATGACAGCGTAGATGAGTAACATCATCACTTCTCTTTTCTCTCGATTCGGAGCATGGAACTACTACTACTAAAGCTAGCCCACCTGCCAGAAGCCAGCATCAATCATTTACATGCCCTTGCCACAGTGGTTTATGTAACAATTTGTTTTATAAAATGAGATTGTCAGCCTCATGCACAACCCCACTTAGTGGCCTTGTACGACATGCCTGAGGGAGCAGTAGTCGCATTCTTTTTCTTTGTCGGGAGCTACTCGGGGCAGATGAGTAATATGACAGTAGAGTAATCAATATGACAGTAGAGTAATCAATATGACAGTAGAGTAATCAATATGACAGTAGAGTAATCAATATGACAGTAGAGTAATCAATATGACAGTAGAGTAATCAATATGACAGTAGAGTAATCAATATGACAGTTCAGTAATCAATATGACAGTAGAGTAATCAATATGACAGTAGAGTAATCAATATGACAGTAGAGTAATCAATATGACAGTAGAGTAATCAATATGACAGTAGAGAAATCAATATGACAGTAGAGTAATCAATATGACAGTAATCAATATGACAGTAGAGTAATCAATATGACAGTAGAGTAATCAATATGAGAGTAGAGAAATCAATATGAGAGTAGAGAAATCAATATGAGAGAAGAGTAATCAATATGACAGTAGAGTAATCAATATGACAGTAGAGTAATCAATATGACAGTAGAGTAATCAATATGACAGTAGAGTAATCAATATGACAGTAGAGTAATCAATATGACAGTAGAGTAATCAATATGACAGTAGAGTAATCAATATGACAGTAGAGTAATCAATATGACAATAGAGTAATCAATATGACAGTAGAGAAAACACGATTAGAGTACAGTGACAATGAGAAGGTAGATGGGCAGTATGAGAATAAAATAATCAAATGTAACGTTAGAGGACAGAGTGTGAGAGTAGATGGGACAATGATGGAGTTGATGTGTAATACGATCACAGACTAATCAATGTCAGCGTGCAGGAAACAATGCGAAGATAAAGTGCAAGTAGCCTAGATCAGGGAGCTTGATCTACCGACAGATTCCCTGCCAGTGGATCATTTGGTAGAGCTCTAGTCTAGGTGACGGACGGGGACAACAGAGTGGTTAGAGCGCTGGTCTCTCGCGGCAAAGGTGACGGGTTCGAATCACGGTACCGACACGCTCCAGTCTACCCAGCTGTAAATGGGTACCTGACTCAGCTCTTTGTGTTAGGGAAGGAAAAGGCAGCGAGAAAGGGAATTCGTCACCATACCTCTCGATGTTGGACCTAGTATAGTGGTCTCTAACACTTCCCTCCCCTACGGTAGTATCTGCTATGGGACTATCTTACCCTAGGTCAATTTTCGGACTAGTCCTCTTCCACCGGCACATGAAACGCTGAGTACCCGCGTTTAACAGTATGTTCACCACAGTCCCAGTGAAAACCCACAAGCTAGCTACTCAAATTCCCTTTATTCGTGACTCAGGTGGCTGTCTGAAACTCCATCAAACAGGGCAGTTATATTGTCAGCCATGCTTCGGACAGTTCATAACGGATGGCTGCGGCAGGAATTGAAAACATCAATAGAATCTTCAAGACTTCAAGAACAGGTCTCGATCTACTGTCCTGGTCATTCAGGGGTACGCGGCAATGAGAGAGCTGACAGAATGGCCTCGAGAGCACCCATAGTGGGGACACTGGACATGGATAAGGGAGAGATATTAAGGGCAATTAATGATCGCCTACTAGATAATGACACTGCAATGGATGAATCAACAAAACTGAGGCTGTTGGAGTTTGGCATCAAACGTGGGACTAGCAGAAATGGACGTGAGAGAGGATGCATCCGTCGTATGTACAACTAGCGTGCTACAGGTATAATTAGCATTCATACTCTTCGACCTTTGCTGGGGGATACTGGGCACCTATGGGTTTGCCCGGAGTGCAGTGAGGTCGAGACTGATTAACAATAACAATAACTTTATTCGTGAAATGCATAAAATATAAAGCGATCTTTTCCTGGAAGTGAAATTAAAAAATGGAGGTAAAGGATCCCGTTACGGATCTAAAACAATCTCACCTCAACTGGGAATCGAACCACGGACCACCGAGCTAGGAAGCCAGTGCATTAACCACTGTGCTATCGCAACTCTGTGTGAAATTTACATTCGGTAAAATATTTAGTTTTAATTATCTACCACTCTGCAAGAAGCAGATCAACCGGCGGATAAAAGTTGCATTTAGGCTCAAACATATTCCAAATTCCAAATGCTATGAAAATAGATATGATTTTATCTAGGTAAATCTTTTGAGAGGTCAATGGTCCTGAAGTTGATCTCCACAGCTCCTGCGTGGCCTACCGCTGGTCTAGATGGATAAATATAAAAGCAGAATAATCAATGCAACAGCAGAAGTGTACAACAGCGCGATAGTCGAGTTAAGACGAGTATGGATTAATCAAGAATGTGACAATGGGACTGGGCAGTGACAAAGTAGATTGAGCCAATGCAAGTGTAGATTAATCAAGAGTGTGTGACGTGACCTGACTTTGACAGAGTAGATTTCAGTAGATAAACCAATATGAGAGAAGAATAATCAATGCCATCGTTCAGTTACCATGTGAGTATAGACAAGACAACTAGCAGATAACACAGGAGCACAGAAGTCAACGTGAGACTGGAAAAGACAATGAGAAAACCAGGAGTCTACTTTTTCAACGTGTATGTTTGTATGTTAATGTCATGAATGAGTAGGCAGTACTAACGCAGAAACTGTCGTAAAAGGATTGAAGTGTTACAGACCTCACATACTAGATTTAGCTTTATGAGGTGTAATGATCAGCTCTATTCTTCGCTGCCTTTGCCTTCCCTAACTCAAGAGCTGAGTCAAATACCCACCCTCAGCTGGGTAGACTGACGCGCGATATACGCAAGGTTGGACGAGCAGAAATAAAAAAGAGATTCAAGAAAGATTCACGCTACAGTACACCTCCCATTTAAATGTTTCCCCCTTCCTCCGGTCAGATGCTCACAAGGCATCCCTCATCAGTTCAACAAAGAACAAAATCGACGTTCGTAACCAACTACTGCCACAATCTAACGCCATCCAGAAAGTGCGCTCGCGTAAACGACAGCATGCCGACTGAGGGTAGCTTAACTGTGAATGTCTCAGTACGGTTCACTGTCCCAGGCAGGTAACCCGCAGGTAATGCCAAGAAACGGGGCTTCAAAAAGCACAAGGAAACTTATGGGTTAAATAATGACATCGCCGACAGATATTACACATCACGCGCTGACACACAAAGAGTTAAGAGAAGGAGGTCACAAGCCTTCTCGTACAAATTAAATAAACAAGGTCTTTTCATAGCCCCCCTGATTGCTCCCTATGCAGTATGGAGCTTTCACTGCAACGGAACCCCCTTGTGCGAAGTCAGCGCCACAGCATTCACGTACTCTTACAGCGGTTGTTTCTGTAGTAATTTGTTTGACGTGATGAGGCTGATAATCCCGTACGTAGCTTCATATTAGTCACCAATGATGAGTAATTACTTATCTCTTCAACTTACATTAGGTCTCAGCTTTATGGGGGTGAGGGTGTAAACAGATCCCTTTCTCGCTGCCTTTGTTTTGCTAAATCAAGAGCAGTGCCAGGTACATATTTTTACAGCAAAACGCGTACTAGTTTCGAACTAGGTCCCTTTGTAAGTTGTCCTTCATGCAGAACTCTGCATGTCACGTCTTCATATGTTTTAATTATTTAATTAATGATCCTCGGGGGAACTCTATCATGCCTCATCCATTCCCAAAGTGATTCTCTGTCTACACTGTCAAACGCCTTTTCATATACTGTACCACAAATCCAATGTAAAGAGGTGAGTTCCATTCTAGACTTTGTTCAACTATTATTCTCAAATGTGGCTATCTGATCTGTACAGGGTCTGTTTTGTCGAAAACCGGTTAGTTCCGTCTCTCAGTTGTTTGTTTATGGACTCTCCTCTACAATGTGTGCACTCTTGTAATTTTTCCTTCTCACGATAAATGAGAGTGGAAGGGCAGAATGTTAGACGGGTCTGCGCGCCCAATTCTTAACCCTTCGATAATGAAGTTCATTCGTTCCCTCTCGCAGACTTTACCAAGTAATTTATATAAAATCTCTGTAGCAGTGTCAATATTTGTTTTGATGGCCTCTGCTGGAATGCCATCTGGACCAGCCGCTTTTCCATCTTTCATTAGTTTTATGGCTTTCTTTATTTCTTCCTTCGTTGGTCTTTCACAGTTAATTTGTAGCTCTTCTTCTGCTGGCTGGATGTATGTGAACTTTTGTGGAGCTGGTCTATTGAGAAGGTCCTAGAAATATTCTGTCCACCTCTTCATTTGTTCTTGTACATTGCTAAGCAGTTTTCCATTCTTGTCTTTAATGAGGCAATTGGCTTGCTTGTATTTCCATGTTAGCTTCTTTGTGCTGTTATACAGTTCTCTCATATTTCCTTTGGCTGCAGCATCTTCTGCCTCTCTTGCCAACTCAATATATTTCCTTTGTCTCTTTTGCTGCTTCTTCTTACTTCTTTGTTTGCTTCTGTGTGCACTTCTTGGGCCTTGGCTTTGGAACCTCTGGTTTTGCTTCTGTATAATTCTGCTTTCTTGTTTTTCTACATTTTATCTTCTTGATGGTTTCTGTTGACCTATCACTTCGGTCACTTTTCTATTCTCTTAAAACAAATGGTAAAGTTAGTCCCACAGCACATAATACCGCATGGGAGTGAAGTGTTGGAGACTTTACTATACCAGGTCCAGCTTTATAAGGTGGATTGACCAGTTCCCTTCCTCTCTGCTTTCACCTTCTCTACCTCATTAGTAGAGCCAGGCACCCACTTACTGCTCGGTAGACTGGACAGTGAAGCTGCCATGGTTTGAGCCCGGTAACTTTGCCGTGAAAGGCTAGTGCTCTAATCGCTGCCAATCGGATGTTACATAGTGTCCTAACTCTGTCTGTCTTACACGTGCCTGTTATTTATGTATATTTGTTTATTATTAATTACTGCTCGCAGGCTTCGGGTTTCCCTCTTTGTTTAGTCATAAAGTTTAACAAAGTTCCACTTAACTTCAAGAGTTCTTGACACACCTCTGTCTCTGTGTCCCAGTGGTTCTCAAACTATGGGTTGCAGGAAATACTGCAATGGGCCGCGTTTATTAGTTTTTTTTCCCCCCCATTACTCGAAATTTTAAGCAGGATACCTTTGGCTGAATTCCTATCATTTAATTTTTACTTGTAGTAATCTTTAGACTTTGCAAAGGCCACAATAGATTGGGATACTGTCTGTTCAACAAGCTAACAAGCTAAAGATAGGAACTTCTGATGAGTGCAACTGTGGCGCCGATAAAATGACTGCTGAACATCTACTTCAAATGTGCCTCACATATGAAAAACAGATAAAGAGCATATGGCCATCACCAGTACCATTACCACAAAAAAAAAACTCTATTGAGATACCAACAACCTCAGGCTGACAACTGCTTTCTTTGAACATAATGAAGACGACGTCTGAAAGTGAACGAAGAATTTTTCCTAGTCATTTTATGGTGCATGGATCGCCAGTTTCACAAACTGTGACATCTGGGTCGTGGCAGTTGGAGCGTTGAGATCCACTGCTCTGCTCTCACTTATCACACCGGCGTACCCGGTCTTTGTGATACCGGGTAAATCCATGATTTTTCTATTTTTTTCTGTCTGCTCTCTCTCTCTCTCTCGCTCTCTCTCGGCATCATGCACCTTCCTCTTTGTTTCGCGTGCACTTATTCAGCACGAAGGTGAGAAAACGCTACCGTGCCACACGTGAATGTCAGCCTACATAAATACTGCCGCTGTGTCGCCTTTTCGTCTCTGCTTAGTTCACAGCACGTGCAGAGACTCACTAGAACGCACAAAGGGGGAACTACTTTGTTTGGATGTGTGCGCTCTGATTCGTGTTTTTATATCCTCCCTGTACTTTCTAACAGCCAGACTAGGGGTTGAAAATAGAAACGAGGGCCGCTAAGGTCAAAGCGTTACGACATTTTGGTACCTTCCGTGGTAATATTGCAACGATAGATAGTATAGGGTGTAGGTAACCCAGGACTTCTGATTTTTTTGTTTCTACATTAGAAATACTAAGCTCTCTAAAGATTTACATTGATAAAACCATGGCTGTTATCAGACTTTAGAGTATTTGGAATATGGAATAAGTCCAGCCTTTGTGTAACTTTTCCTACTACACATATGGTCACAGGACCCACCAGGAGAGAGGTTTACAGACATATGACCGGTCCTGATTATAATGACATCAGCCGTCTTACAAGGAGGCATCAGATCACCGTTTTTCGGCTCCGAACACAATATCTACCACTCAACAATCACTTGATGATGTTAGAAAAATACTCCCTCCGATGGAACACCTATGGAGCAAAATAATAAACTGCGAGTGCATGCAGATACCATCACAATTTACATGGCACTGAGCCGAAAGGCGAGAGCCCAAAAGCCGCTCAATCAATAACAACCAATGGACGATCAGTTTCCCGTATTCCATCCATGTTACGGAAATTTAAACCTAAATAACCTTTTACAGAATTTGAACTTTACCTCAAAGAACAAAAGATCGCTTTCCTGTCTCATCTTTTTTTTTTTTCCTTAACCAGCGGCACTTGGGCTTTCAGCCCTTCGGCCCAATGACATGTCATTGCGAGGCTGGGAAGCCTGTGGACTTTCCTTACAACCCGGTCAACAGAGGGTTTATCTCAGGAGCCGTTCAGGTTATTCAGTCAAAATTCCGGTCGATAAGACTTCTTCAAATGCTCACGCCCGGGCTTGAACCTTGAACACCTGATCGTCAGCGCAATGTGGTAACCATTACACCAGCGCGGCTCCCAACCTGTCTTATGTAGGTCACTAACAAAGTAAACCTTCACAAACTAGCTCGCGGGTTTTCACCGTGAATGCAAAAAAAAACTACCTTTAATCATAGTGGGGGAGGGATTGTCCTAAATTTCTCTCGCTTTAAATTCTTGCTTTTCTCCCACTTCACGTCTGATTGGCAGAGTGGTTAGAGCGCGTGCCTCCAGCGGCAAAGGTGCCGGGTATGAAACATTGTGGTGTCACGCCGCAGTTTACTCAGCTGTAATTGAGTATCTGACTCTGCTCTTGAGTTAGAGAAGGAAAAGGCAGGGAGGAAGGGAAGTGGTCACCCCACCTCTCGATGCTGGGCCCAGTATAGTGACGTCAAACATTTCACTCTACTACGGCAGTATCTGATATGGAACAACTTTTACCTGACCTCCAACTTCGTCACCTAAAGATCCAGCAAATAATGCCCCGTGATCTACCGGTAGGGCGCGATCCACCGGTACCCGACTCCGGCTATAGTGTGTACAGCCAAACAGACTCGTAGAAAATGTGATATGTTTCTTGGTTATCTGCCGCTACCCACAAATCACGCGTAACAAGATAATGAACGCAAAGACTGATGCATGTTGATACAGCGGTGAGTGAACGGGGCTAGCCGAAGTTAACCCAGCCTATTTCTCTCCGGGGTAAACTTTTGAAGGGGTGGGAGGGGGGGTAAAAAGAAACAACAAGTCCTTTGTTCTATCTAACGTTATTCCTCTGCAAGTGTCGCTGGAAGATCTCTGTAATCTTCAAATCTATGCAGCGTAACCCCTCAGCCTTGTATACACAAGTCCACATGGGTAACTCGGCCAACGTGACCTGCCAAAAAGGAGCAATAACCTACTGAGTCCAAGACTGGAAATATACAGGAGTGATTGAAAAGTCAGTTTCTATTTTTAAATGTTTATATTCTCACTTGTATCCATTGGATATTCAAGAAACAACTCTTAAAACAAGTGGAAATAACTGTCTGTAGTGAAATTGACAGAGATACAACGGTAAAATCCCTCCAAAGATAACATTTAAGGATAAAAACATAATGCGTAGGCTGCTGATGTACATGATCGCCTAGACCGCGGGTCATCATCCTCCATAATAATTGACTTGCTAGACAGGAGGGGAACGGCGGATCAAAAAAAAAGAAAAAAAATATGACTGGAAAGGCTAAGGAGACGCAATTGGGGGGGAAACGGAGAAAAGTCACGTTTCCCAAGTTGACATAAAAAGTAAGCAACTCCACAGAAGGGACCCTAGATATGTTACGCCACAGTCATTTATTGGACGCTTTTGCGATACCAGGCTTTTGATTTGAATGGAGCGGTAAAACGCAGATGTTAGGAATATTACAAAAATTAAAAAGTAATTTTTCTTAATATTAATGTTAGGAATATAAAAATTAGCTGGCCGGATGGCCTATTCTGAGCAGTGAACTAAGATGGTCTTAATTTTACAAACGGATAGATAATATTGAAGATAATGACAAAAGACAGTGTAGTTCACATCATCGACAGACTGTGTTGAATAAAAAAGTGTCGCAATTTGCACACAAAAACACGACCTTGGACGCAGGTGTTCAAATCTACGTGGTATGGAGGAAAGGGGATATTGTGGTGGCTGTGTCTAAAAATAACTTTTAACGACAAAATTTTGGAGGGGAGAGAAAGGTTGGTTCAAAAACCAAGCACATTTTTTTTAGAAACACAAGTAGAGACGGACAGACTAACAGATAAACATCCATACTTGACTGAAGCATGACTGAAATGACTTTATGGTAGGAAATTTGAAATTTAAAATAACCTAGGCAGTGATTGGCCACAGACAATCATATCATTAGCGCTCAGACGCGAAAGTGGGGCCATTCTTCAATAGTTGTTCAGTGATAGACACAGATTTTAAAGTGTGGTGATTCCATATGAAAGCAAGTGAAATAAATTTAGGGACGCCATACTATAGCCAGCAGCTCAGCTGAGTTTTGCTAGCAATTCTGTGTTATTTATTCATAATCTGGTAAGACTGAAATTATTTCCTTATATATTTTGAATATTGTTTCATGTTCGAGTGATTTGATACTGCCATATCGAAATCTAGCCTTACAAACAAGTAGGGATTTGCTCTAGACCCCCCGCCCTAGTCAGGGTCTAGGGACCAACAATGTACATAAACTCCAGCAAGGATTATGCAAGACAGATCAAGTGTTGAGAATAATGATACATATTACCTATCCTCTTTTAGGGCCGAAAACTAATAAACATTTTTCAGGATCAATAGTCTGGGAGGATCTATCTGATGTAAAACCACCATGGTAACTGTGCTGTTTGGTCAGAGAGATCTGACCTGTCTGTATGATGTGGTTGTTGTGTCACTGTTGTGTCCAGACGTGGGTAGAGAATAGATTTTGACACATGGCCCATACTTTGATTGCAGAGCTGCGAGTTTCTGTCGTCAACAAAGCAGGGTCTATTCAGTTGGTGACTTTACTCGAGTGTATCTGTGCAGTATTTGTGACAGAGACCACCATTATTGCCCGCCAGCACGGAGAGGTGGGACCACCTGATTTCAGCACCAGAGCGACAACTACCAGATGAGTGAGGTCGTAGTGGTAGCAAGAAAGGCCTTCTGACAATTCACCACTACATTTTATCTCAGGAGCCTTCACAGCTGGCCTCATACAATTTACATTTAGTAATAACACCATCATACAATACCATCAAACACCACTACAATATTGGGGTCTTGTCCAGGGATAATTAGCCCAACAGTAAGATTAGGATCTCCTGGTGGGAGAAATAAAAGTAGGGAAATAAATTGTAAAATTTCCCTTAAAATTAAAAGTGTCCCTGCAGATAAAAGTTGGTGAATCTTCACAGCCAGTAATAATTAATTAGTTAAGTGGTTAGTTAGAATTAGTTAGACTATAGTCATAAGAAGTACTTAGTGTATTTACTGGTTAGAGATTTAGCTTGTATATTATTATATTGTCTAAAAAGTATGGCGGAGCTGGCAAAATTTAGATCAGCTGCTGTGCTCACCGCGAAGGAGATGGGAATGGATGGTCAAATTTTAATTCAATACGTAACGACTGAATGTGATAAATATATTGAACGGGAAGAAAGGAGGTTAGTTGAAGAGAAGAGGTTAGAGGCTGATAGAGAAATTAAGAGGCTGCAGATTGAGGCAGAAGAAAAAAAGGTTGACTGCCGAAAGGGAGGCAGAAGAAAAACGACAGCAAAGGGAGGCAGAAGAAAAAAGGTTGACTGCCGAAAGGGAGGCAGAAGATAGAAGGTTGCAGAGGGAGCACGAATTACGACTAAGGGAGCTGGAATTACAAGGCCCGGCTCCTGAAAATGGTGCCAGCCCTTTTGCCTCAGATGCTACGCCCAGTCTGGGAGCCTCAAACTCAGCTATGGGGTTTCATTTAGACCATTTTGTTGAGAAAGACGATGACATAGAGGGGTACCTAGGACGTTTTGAGTTATTAGCTACTACATATGGGTTAGAGAGAGAGAGGTGGAGTTTAAAGCTATCACAGGGATTGAGGGGTACTTCTTATGAAGTATTTGCTAAAATGAACAAGGAAGACCAAGACAATTATGACATGTTAAAGCAGGCTTTGTTATTAAGGTACGAGAAGAATGGTGAATTTTATCGTAAGAAATTCAGAAATGCCAAACTGTTGTCTGGGGAGACATACCACCAATTCTCTGCTAGACTAGAAACCTATTTGGAGAAATGGACGGCTCTGGGGAAGACCCAAGATCTCAAAGAAATGATCATGATTGAGCAATTGAGAGAGTCCATGGCTCCAGACATGAGAAAATTTCTCATGGAACAAGGTGCAGAGAAGTTGGGGGAAATTTTAAATGTTGCTGAGAGGTATCAGGCAGCCCAGGCAGAGGTAAGTGGTGCTAAAAAGAAGCACATAGACAATTTTAAAGCTCCACAGCAATTTAATAAATTTGATAATAGAGAGCAGGGAAATAAAGGTAGGACAAACTTTGAGCGGCCAAGAAATGACTATCGCGACAGAAACTCACAGTTCAATGACCAAAAGTTCAATGAAAGAAAACCGTTGAACCAAGGAAAAAGATGGTGTAAATGGTGCAAGAAGGATAACCATAACACCGAATTTTGTAGAAGGAAACCTTCAAACATTGCTGCAATGAAGTCGGGGACGCAAAAATTAAAGGTTAATCCTAAGGGACAACAGGAACCTTATCACCCCCCAGTTTGTGAGGATGTTATTTGTAATGGGGTCACCATAAGGTGCCTTTATGATACAGGTTTGGATTATGATTCAGTTGTGAAGTCTAGCCTAGTGGACCCAAGTCAGTATACCACAGAAAAACAGTGGAAATACAAGGGGCGACTAAGGACATACCACTCATGACACTTCCCATCGCAAGGATAACGGTGAAAACTCGCTATGTGGAAGGAGAAATCAGAGCAGCAGTGATAGATGAACCAATCTACCCTCTGATATTGGGGTGTAGATACGTCTTCTTGGGGAATCCCGAGAAAACCTGTGATCATGGCGACAGTGCAGACCAGGTCACAGAAGAAGGAGGAAGAAGGTGAACCTATAAATGCTCATCCAGAGGAGATGAGGAAGGCGCAGGCTGAGGATAGGACACTCCAGCGATGGTTTTAAAAAATTACCCAAATGCCACACACCTCCGAGCAAGGGGGAATATTTCATGAAGAACAAACTCTTATACAGGAAGGCCGGAACTGGAACAAATGGTCACAACCAGCTGGTTCTTCCCACTTCATATAGAGATAAAGTGATGGAACTCGGGCATGCGATTCCCTTCAGTGGTCACATGGGGATCAGCGCCACAGGACAGCGTATAGCTTGTCATTACTTCTGGCCAGGGATAACGGAGGATATAAAAAGATATGTCAAATCCTGCCCAGAATGTCAAAGGGTAGCTCCAAAGCACTGGACTGCTCCTGCAACTCTAGGGGAAATGCCCATAGTGGGAACACCTTTTGAGAGGGTTGCAGTGGATATTGTAGGACCTCTCACTCGGACCAAGAGGAGGAACAGTTACATCCTTACTCTGGTGGACACTTGTTCTATGTGGGGAGAGGCGGTAGCCCTGCCATCAATTGATTCAAAACATGTAGCAGAGGCACTACTTACAATATTTACCCGATTAGGATTCCCGCATCAAATCTTGACGGATAATGGTTCTCAGTTCAAGGGGAAACTAACGGAAGAAGTTTTTAAGCTATTTCAAGCCAGGCACTTTCATTGTAGTCCGTACCATCCACAAGGGAACGGCCAGGTAGAGAGGTTCAATGGGACTCTCATTTCTATCCTGAGAAAGCTGGCACACGAAAAACCGGATCTGTGGGATCAATTCCTGCCCGCCGCATTGTTTGCGTACCGGGAGGTACCACATAGTTCAACCGGGATGGCTCCCGCAACTCTGCTATTTGGGAGGCCAATAAAAGGTCCATTAGAAGCGTTATTAAGGACCTGGACAGATGAGAAGGCGGAAGAGACTGTTACCTCATCGTATCAATATGTGAACGAACTGACCACTCGTTTGAAAGCTGGATGGAAACTGGCAAATGATAATTTGAAACAAGCCAGGAAGAAACATGCAGCATATTTTAATAGGAAGGCAAAGGACAGGGAACTGGCAGTCGGAGAGAAGGTGCTGCTTCTACTACCCGGAAGCCAGAATAAATTACAAATTGGTTGGCAAGGTCCATATACGGTTTTAGAGAAGGTGTCTAGAACAAACTATAAAATTGACAAAAAGGGGAAGGAAAAAGTTTATCATGTAAACCTGTTAAAGAAGTATCTGGACAGACCACTCCAGGAAAGCACCCCTTTATTGACCTTGGCTATTGCAACCCAGATGCAAAAGGAACCACTCACCTCACATGAATACCCATTACATCCTTGTGAAACAGCAGCACAGGTAAAAGTCAGTAAGCACCTGACTAAAAACCAGAGGGAGAGAGTTCAACAAGTTCTGGAGGAACATACAGATGTATTAACAGATAAACCAGGCCATACAAATTTGCTACAGTATGACATGAAACTGGTAGACTCAAACCCAATCTGTATGAGAGCCTATTCTATTCCGTTCGCGAAGGAGAAGGCATTGAAGGAAGAAATAGAGTATTTGTTGAAGGAGGGGATAATTTCGCACAGTGAATCATCTTTTAGTTCTAGTGTCGTTTTGTTGAGAAAACCGTCTGGGGAACACAGACTGTGCATAGATTACAGGAAACTGAATGCTGTCACAGAAGGACAAGTGGATCCATTACCAGACACAAAACAGTTATTTGCCAGACTGAACAAGGCAAAATACTTTTCAAAAGTGGATCTTAGTAAAGGCTATTACCAGATCCCAGTGAAGCCTGAAGTGAGACCTTATTTGGCTTTTAGCACTTCGGATGGACATTATGAATTCAATATGCTACCATTCGGACTGAAAAATGCTCCGAGTGTGTTTTCAAGGATGATGCGCAAATTGTTGGAACCCCTGAATAACCCATGTATCACAAATTTCATGGATGATATTCTCGTCGCCACCGAGACATTTGCAGAACACATTGAAGCTCTGGAGATGTTGTTTGATAGACTTCGGGAGGCGAACTTAACTGCTAGGCCAACAAAATGTTGTATTGGATGCAAAGAGTTGGAATTCTTGGGACACACTGTATATCAGGGTAATATGACCCCTGATCCTAAGAACTTGGAAAAACTGCAGAGAGCACCTAGGCCGCAAACAAAAAAGGACGTGCGATCATTTGTGTCGTTATGCGGATTTTATCAGAAATACATCAAGAATTTTAACGCTATATGTGCTCCTCTGACTGATTTGACTCGCAAGGGACTTCCAGATAAAATTATTTGGACTGCACAATGTGAACTAGCGTTCCAAGAGTTAAAGGAAAAACTCACTAGCAAGCCTATTCTCAAACTGCCTGATTTGACACAGGACTTTGTCTTAAGAACCGATGCAAGTAATGTAGGACTCGGAGGGGCTTTGTTGCAAAGATCATCTTCACCTGATGGGGAACTTAAACCAGTCGCTTATGCAAGCCGCAAATTGAATAAGGCGGAACAAGGATACTCCACAAGCGAAAAAGAATGTTTAGCATTAATCTGGGCAATAAAGAAGTTTCAAATCTATCTGTATGGTAGGACATTTGTGGTGGAGACGGACCATCAGCCTCTCGTGTTCTTGTCTCAGGCTAAGCATGAAAACGCAAGATTGCTGAGGTGGTCTTTATTGCTTCAACCTTATCAGTTTAGTATCCAATATATCCCAGGCAAATTGAATGTCGGTGCAGATTTCCTCAGTCGGCACCCCTGTGATCAAAATTAGAGTAGTGGCAGACGTGAGGAGTAATTTTACCTATGTGTATCGCTGGTTTTGGAACTTGCCATAGGCATGTTTTCAAGTGGGGAGATGTGTAGTGAAATTGACAGAGATACAACGGTAAAATCCCTCCAAAGATAACATTTAAGGATAAAAACATAATGCGTAGGCTGCTGATGTACATGATCGCCTAGACCGCGGGTCATCATCCTCCATAATAATTGACTTGCTAGACAGGAGGGGAACGGCGGATCAAAAAAAAAGAGAAAAAAAATATGACTGGAAAGGCTAAGGAGACGCAATTGGGGGGGAAACGGAGAAAAGTCACGTTTCCCAAGTTGACATAAAAAGTAAGCAACTCCACAGAAGGGACCCTAGATATGTTACGCCACAGTCATTTATTGGACGCTTTTGCGATACCAGGCTTTTGATTTGAATGGAGCGGTAAAACGCAGATGTTAGGAATATTACAAAAATTAAAAAGTAATTTTTCTTAATATTAATGTTAGGAATATAAAAATTAGCTGGCCGGATGGCCTATTCTGAGCAGTGAACTAAGATGGTCTTAATTTTACAAACGGATAGATAATATTGAAGATAATGACAAAAGACAGTGTAGTTCACATCATCGACAGACTGTGTTGAATAAAAAAAAGTGTCGCAATTTGCACACAAAAACACGACCTTGGACGCAGGTGTTCAAATCTACGTGGTATGGAGGAAAGGGGATATTGTGGTGGCTGTGTCTAAAAATAACTTTTAACGACAAAATTTTGGAGGGGAGAGAAAGGTTGGTTCAAAAACCAAGCACATTTTTTTTAGAAACACAAGTAGAGACGGACAGACTAACAGATAAACATCCATACTTGACTGAAGCATGACTGAAATGACTTTATGGTAGGAAATTTGAAATTTAAAATAAACCTAGGCAGTGATTGGCCACAGACAATCATATCATTAGCGCTCAGACGCGAAAGTGGGGCCATTCTTCAATAGTTGTTCAGTGATAGACACAGATTTTAAAGTGTGGTGATTCCATATGAAAGCAAGTGAAATAAATTTAGGGACGCCATACTATAGCCAGCAGCTCAGCTGAGTTTTGCTAGCAATTCTGTGTTATTTATTCATAATCTGGTAAGATTGAAATTATTTCCTTATATATTTTGAATATTGTTTCATGTTCGAGTGATTTGATACTGCCATATCGAAATCTAGCCTTACAAACAAGTAGGGATTTGCTCTAGACCCCCCCCGCCCTAGTCAGGGTCTAGGGACCAACAATGTACATAAACTCCAGCAAGGATTATGCAAGACAGATCAAGTGTTGAGAATAATGATACATATTACCTATCCTCTTTTAGGGCCGAAAACTAATAAACATTTTTCAGGATCAATAGTCTGGGAGGATCTATCTGATGTAAAACCACCATGGTAACTGTGCTGTTTGGTCAGAGAGATCTGACCTGTCTGTATGATGTGGTTGTTGTGTCACTGTTGTGTCCAGACGTGGGTAGAGAATAGATTTTGACACATGGCCCATACTTTGATTGCAGAGCTGCGAGTTTCTGTCGTCAACAAAGCAGGGTCTATTCAGTTGGTGACTTTACTCGAGTGTATCTGTGCAGTATTTGTGACAGAGACCACCATTATTGCCCGCCAGCACGGAGAGGTGGGACCACCTGATTTCAGCACCAGAGCGACAACTACCAGATGAGTGAGCCTCTGGTCTGCTGGACTTTCACCAACGCCCTTTAGTTACTAAGAACCCCATAAAGATTCCCACCATTTTCTGGGCACTGTGTAGTCAATATAGACAGGTGTGATGAGGCCACCCCAACAGCACAAACAGTACTATCCTCCCAAGTAGATGAATACTAGAACATTTTAATAAAACTAACTAGTATAGTACATATATATGTACACTATTGCATTTATGATATAATATTCTATGCATTTCTTTTCATAATCTCTAAATCCTTTTAAGTTCTGGTCAACCTAAAAAAATTGACACAGAACAAAATAAATGTAATATACTTATATCAAAAAATTTTACACACGTGAGTTAGTTCAGTGTATTTTAACATTTATTAATATTATTAGTCTTGTTACATATCTGTGGGTATATTTATAATCCATTACACCATACTACATAGCATAACCCTAGACACTTTACGTAGCCACATTCATTAAAAAAAAATTAAGTGTGAGGTCGTAGTGGTAGCAAGAAAGGCCTTCTGACAATTCACCACTACATTTTATCTCAGGAGCCTTCACAGCTGGCCTCATACAATTTACATTTAGTAATAACACCATCATACAATACCATCAAACACCACTACACTGTCATTTAATTAATACGTTTTATTTTTAAATTTGTATTCCCTTAAACAAAATTTAATCTAACATGACCAATAATATGACGTTAGAAAAAAAAAGAGACAAAATGGCTGCCCACTACAAAATCACGTTTTGAACAAACTGGATCTAACGTTGAGTTGTAATGTTAATGTTACATAGCATTTTGTGTAAATAAATGGCAGGTAACTATCTTTATTTTCTTCTTCGTTCACTTTCAGATGTCGTCGACTTGAATATGTTGGAGATAGCAGTGGTCAGCATGAGGTTGCTGAAATCTCCGTGGAGTTTTTGTTTTCCAGCAATGGTATTGTTGATGGCAGTATGCACTTTCTCTGTTGGGCACCTTGGAAGTAGATGTCCTTATTCTGATTTTTGTTTCATGCACATTAATTAGATCTGACTTTTCGTTCATCATGTCAAGATTATATATATATATATATATATATAATATATATATATATATATTTATATATATATATATATATATATATATATATATATATATATATATATATATTCTGCAGCAGCTGTCTTTATGATGTCCTTGAATTTAAGCCAGAGGGTTTCCAAGTCATCAGGTTGTTCATCAGGAAGAATGACTTGGAAACCCTCTGGTTTAAGTTCAAGGACATCATAAAGACAACTGCTGCAGAAGCATGTGGTGAAAATAAAATATTTTTTTTTAATGGCAGAATTCTATTCAGGAATATGCAGGAGGCGCAGCCAGATTTCTCACTAATCAAATACATTTCTACATTATTTATTCATCTGCTTATTTTTTTAAGCGTCCCACTGGTAGAGCGTCTGCCTCTCGGGGCAAAGTTATCGGGTTCCGAGATCGAAACCCGATCCTATCACGCTCCAGTCTACCCAGCTGTAAATGCGTATCTGACTCTGCTCTTGATTTAGGGAAGGAACAGGCTGCAAGGGAAGCAACTGGTCACCCCACCTCATAAAGCTGGACCTATTCTAGTAAAGTCTTTAACACATCTCTCACCCACAGCAGCATCAGGCAAGGGACTATACTGCCGTACACTTATGTTTTGTTTATAATGTTATCCACTCCTTAAGTTTGCTCTTTTGAACGAACAGTCTAATTTTTTTTTTTAACCTTGTGATTCTGTATAATTACCTTATAATGTATTTCTGCGCAAAATCTTACCCTCCTTAGCATGGAAGGACTGCCAGTTATATAGCAATGATGGTCAATGGCCCTTAGCAACCTATCCAGTTGATAAGTTAAATGGACGCTAAAAGAGAGTTGATTCACTCCTGCTGTGGGCCCTCGGGCACTGCCCTATTGCCCAACAGTTGAGTCCGTCCATGCTTCCGATACAATCTACTGTAGTCGGAACATTCCCGCTGAAATAACTCTTCTCTGACGTAATATCTTCTGCGTGACTGATCTAACTCGTTTGGGGAGCAGACGCGAAATATGAGAACACCGTTCCTAAAATAGTGTTTCTCAGAACATGTTGGACTGTTAGAGCATGGGTTCTTAAACTGTCTCGTGCCATGAGCCCCTTTGATTGTCTAATGAAGTCTACGGACCCATTCTTAGAAAAAAAATTTACAGGCGCATAATTAAAATATGTACGTTCAAATAATACATTTTATTAACAAGAAAAATCTGTAAGCGTTACACATAGTCATACTGAAATAAGGAAACAATCTCATTAAACAAATAAGGAAAGAATATATATATTTTTTAATGCAAAAATCTATGATAATTTTCTGATTAAAAACTCTGATGAAATTAAAATTCACATGTTTAGGTTCAGCACACGGACGCTTTGGGATCCATTCCCTAATGAGTACGTGGAAAACAGGTTAAGAAACCCTGTGTTAGAGGTTACGAGGGTGTGTGTGTGTGTGTGGTGGGGGGGGGGGGGGGGGGGGGGGGGGGGAGAGACACAGAATGTTCTAGTTTTAACGAAGAATGTATGGTTACACGCACGAGAACGAGTGTATGTTTAAATTAATGAGTGCATGTGTATACATTATAAGATGTGTACATTAATGAGCGGGATGTGTGCATTAGTTACAAAGGTATAAACGAGAGACTGCTTACATTAACAAAGTAGGGAGATGGTTCAAATAAGCCCCTTTACATTACTAAGGTAAAAGGCTTTTATTTTCTATCGTCTTCTTCTCTGTCTCTTTTTTTTAAATTTTAATTCCTAGGGAAACGAAGTACTTGCATTAATGAAAAGAGAAACTATTTACACAAAGATCAGTCGTCGGCGGGTACACAGATTATCTGAAACAAACTGCATCCATATATCTATTGATTCAGCCCCTGTGCGTAAGTACCGGTAGATGAGTGCCGGTTAGGTATCTAGGCATGCGTGAGAGGTATGCATAAACGCGTGTTTCAGCGAGTGTCAGATATGAATATGCGTAAAAAGACTTCGCTTGTCAGCTGTCAACATTTTAAATCGTTCACTCACAAACAAACACCTTGTGAGTGTGTTAACTGTATAGTTTTTTTTCTCCTTACGTGTTTTTTTATTATTATTGGCTGTTTGCATGCAACCTTTAGGTAGGTCAATATTACATGTGTATGTTTTTTTGTTTTTTTTTACTGGCATCCGTATGGCGTAAAGCACAGTAAAAGGTATTCTCATAGTACGTACTGCCGAAGGGGGCGAGACATTTTAGTGAATTCACGATATACTAAGTCTCAGCTTAGTAGTGACAATACGAGGTATAGAACGAGGTTATTCTGCCGCGAGAGGCAAACGCTCTAACTTTAAGTAAAGTACTGGTCATAAATGCTGGGGAGAAGTCCGGGACATTAGACTGGGGGTCGCTATATTGGCCCCCCCCCAAAAAAAACGCGGCGTTTCGCTTCAAGTTAGAATATTTTTTTTATTTTTTAACGGGCTTGGTGTTTTTCAGCGTGGATTCCCGAACAAGGACTGCCTTGTAACTTTCGTGCGTTTAACATATAACCCCCGACAGCAAACGCCCAGTTCCTAGCCTTCTCGTGATGGGGCCGTTTTAACTAACTGGCGTTCTCTGGCACCTAAACACCAGAATGCTCCGAGTAGATTATGCTTGTAAACTGTGGGTGACAAATGATCTAGGTGAAGGACAACTATCATTTCAAACCATCTGCTGCTTTATGGGTAGACTGGGGACATCTAAAAGCTAACGAAATCAAACTGAAATAAAAATGCTTTTTAAAATCGGACGTGCCAGTCCAAAAGGCACAGCTTTATCGCAGGAGAGGACAAAACAAAAAACATTTCACATTTGTCTAACAGTCTGTTTGGTTGCCTCAAGCATGTCCTACAAAGCATTGCGTGGGCAACGTCATCATGTAAAAGAAAATGTCCCATTAACCACCGCTGCAGGAGCACGTGACTGCTTGGTGCAGGTTTCCTGCGAGACCCGCTGCTATGGTGACTCCATGCTTCATAAAGAGCGCCAAGAAATAGGATGGCGACGACCGGATGTGCACACTATGACGCTGCAGTATTACCACTGCATGCATTAAAATGTCGTAACGCTTTGACCTTAGCCTCGATTCTATTTTCAACCAAGTCTGGTTGTTAAGAAGTTCAGGAGTTATAGAAAAACATTAATCTGGGCGCTTACGTCAAACCAAAGCACAAGGGAATGAACAAGAAGAAAAAAAGTGCTATAGAAACCACTAATCCAAGCGCAAACAAAGTAGTGTGCCTCCTGCTTCAAATGGAGTAGATCAGAAACAAGATGCGTGTGTATCTCGAGTAAACACTAAGCAAGTAAGCCAACGTCTCCTGTGAGAAGTACCCTGTTGACTATTGTTTCTAGTATTTATTCTATTTGCCCGCCATCTTGCGTGAATCCGTGAACTCAGCCCTGATTGGCTTTTGTGTTTCATCCCTCGTTCCTTCCAACACTTCAAGAATCTGTCGTTCCTTAAAAAAATGTGTTAGTTCTAAAACTTCCAATAGGCCTTTCTCAGTTAATATCCAACCGATTTGCTTCATCCAAAGCTAGTTCAACTCAGACGATTTGGATCTATCGTTCTAGCTAACTTGCTCTGACTTCTGACCTGTTTATCTCTTTTCAAGGCAGCCGAAACAGTGAAACACTACAAATAACTTAAGTTTTACTGCCTTCAACTCTAATTTTTCTCCGCTTATACTGCTTACATAACGATGATACAGGTGTTAGAAGAAAGCTCCAATTCTGTACTATATAACTAGACAAGAAATCCTGGTGTTGCTCTCTACTGTTAATGGAAACACATCAAAGTTTCTTCGATTCTCTCCTCCCCTATTGTTATGCCTAGACGATCTCGGACACTCCGTGTAGCAAGCTCTCGTTTCATTGGTCGAGCTATTAGCATTATACATGTTTCGACGGGGTTCACTTTGTTTTGATTACCTAGATATCGAATCCAAATCGCATTATGCGACACTTAGTTACCCGTTTTTCGGCGAGCTCTTCTTACAAAGGTTCTTTTATATTACAAAACTCTCTCCATTCGCAAATTGTAAGTAATGTTCTTTAACATCTATTTGTGAGTGTTTTTATTGTGGCTGCCACTATTTTCAGTTTTCATTGATTTCTAGTGACTTGATTTATAGTCTCTGTTGCCCCTGTACGGTCTGTAAATCAGTCAAGATATTCTTGTTAATCTGGGTTGATTTTGTTTCTTTTCCCTACTTAGTATTTACCCTCTATACACTGATGCGGAAGCATTTTGCTTAGTCATCGCAGGATCCCTGACAAGCAGAAGCGGCATGTACTCATTTTATTTATTTTCATGTTCCTCGCTTAGCTCTCCCGTTCCCTGATGAAGGTCATGTGGTCGCAACGTACGCAATCTTCTTTGTCTTTTGTCCTAGTTAGAAGCATTACGTTTTTTTCGTCTTTTTAAGAAAACCCACCCTTCACAACCTCTTACTGGAGTTTCCTCATTTTCTTATAGACTATAGTCGTTATGTCTCCTGTCTGAAAAAAAAACATTTAAATATAATAATCTTACTTACGTGGTTAATTGTTCTTAAATTAGCAAAATCAAAAATTTCATACATTCTACCTTTTGCCGTGTTTTTTACCTGTAAATGAGCCTAAATTATCTGCTGTACCCAGGGGCGTACTTAAAACTGTTGGCACCCGAGGCGAATCCTATCGTTGGCAGCCCTCCTACCCCCAATATAGAAAAATACTTGCAAGTATGAGTTAGGGAAGGAAAAGGCAGCGAGGATGGGAACTGGTCACCCCAACTCTCTATGCTGGACCTAGTATAGTCTCCAACACTTCACTCTACTACGGCAGTATTTGTCATAATTTGAATCTGAATCCCCCAAAACGATCATATTTTCCGCGCTCAAAATCTAGAGTAAAAGTCCAAAAATTGGGAACCAATCAGAAAGCTCCTTTTCTAGTGTCTATAAAGATACCTTTCATTATAAGCAAAATAGGGCCTCGTATGTGTTTTGGACGGGAAGGAGTTATTTTATTTCTCTAAGACTAGCGAAAAATAAAAATAAATACATAGTTATTATAACATCTGATATATCACTCTATAAATAGGTACAAATCCAGCCTCATAGAAATAAGTCAATTAAGAGAAAAATTTATTTTAGTAATATTCATACATCAGGGAAACCCCCGATTTAATTACAAAAAAAATAATTATATTGACTTGCAAGGAAATAGCGCGAAGATAAACATATAGAAAGATAGAGATAAATTGGCCATTTTATTATCACCTTAAATAAGCAACATCGGTCCAATAATAACTATAATATAAATAAAATAAGTTTATTCAGTTTGTACAAGCAAGTTATAAAACCGTTTCGGTAAGAATATTTACAATTTTCTTGACTACGCTCTGATTGGCCAGTCGTATCGCTATGAATAGCACTGGAAACCTCGAAAAGCTTGCCACAAAATTTTAAATTCAAACCAAGCGGTACGCAGTCTATCAGACGGGAAATGCCACATCTTTTGCCGTTCTGAACTGAAAGCAAACCTAGAGAGCCGTTTGACGGCCTGTCAGCTTGTGTTTGTATGCCTGATGGTTATGTCTCACTAGTGCTAGGAAAGCACCTGTCATTTTGTGAGGAAGCCTGTGGACTACAGTTCTACATAAAACTCAGAACTACGCCCAGCTTCCAAGCCTTGAGATGCAAATTTGTGTGGTCAGGGAAGGTGGAGAAGAAATCATCAGTTACCAGGATCCCAGATAAGTGAATGTGGGTTCACTGCACAGCTCAATCCAGAGATCCAGAAAAAAGTTTCACACTAACAAACAATATCCCTTTATGAAGAAAACAATGACTAACAATACTTATGTGACTCTTACCAGCCAGAGAAAGTGAATAAATTAGTATTAGAGACTTTATGTGAAAATTAGTAATACTTCACCTTTTATTCAGGAGGGAAGATTCTTTTCAGTTTATTTATTTCTATGTGTATATATCCTTACAGTTCTCTTGAGTATTCCTGGCCGGAACAGATTTTACGGTTCAGGACAAATAAAATTGTAAATATTTCATTCAGACTTGCTTGATAAGTTTTATTAAGTTTAAAGTTATGTATGTGAAATTTATTATAGATGTTTCATTAAAATACCCCTAGAAAACTAGTCACTCAAAACAAACATTAATCTTTGTGGGATCTTGGGAGGTAGCAGTTAGGGACTCAGAGTACATCATCATCAGCATCGTCTCTGAGAACTTACATAGTTTGACCACATTTTGATGTCTATACACCCTTGCTCTTTTCAGAGAAGGGGTATTACTTATAAGACAAGTCTCTTATCTGGCACTATCCTGGTATCATCTGATACACCTATTTGTCCATGATATCTCTAATTTTAATAAGATCTAAACCTCCCGCTACAGTATTTACTATGGGACTACATTTACATTTTACTTGCAATTATATGTATAACAGTAAATATTGTTAAAATAGTTTCCAATGCCACACCAAGCCCCTCATGAGTGTCACCCGGGGCCACCTTCCCCTCGCCACCCCCTTTATTATGCCATTGACTGTACCTAAAATTTCCAGATAAAACGTATGCGATTACGACAACAACACTCTTGTTTGTCTCTTCTCGCGCATGCGTCATCTTTATATAACGTCTGCTGTCAGAGCAGTTGAGATGCGCGCAAATTTTCTTTTTGAAAACTAATACTGGTGATAAAGCTGTGCAGATGTGGGTCAGCAATGGAAGGTATTCTGGAAATACTTTTTTTATGATTATCTTTTTTCATTATTGCAGGCGCACAAGAGATTTATTAATTTGAAATTTCGTGGTTGTCTATTACGGAAGCACCTGTCACCGGGGGCCTCCGAGAGTTCAGATGAGGTACGGGTCATTTCACAGTGTGAGACTCCCTAGTTGTTTAGGAAGAGGGGTTAAAGAAAAAAGAAAAAAAAGTTTAATATAAAGAAAGACATGGGGGTTCATGTATCCCTGGTTGAAGTAAGATCAGCCTGTGAGTTCAGCCCCGGAGCAAACGGCCCTGCTGGTTACCCCCTCTCAAGGGGCATGCCTGCCCCCCCCCCCCCTTTCTCTTTCTTTATGTGCGTATGAATACATACACATGCGCATACGCTAGCGCATAATACATTATACCATGCTAGTACCGTGGTTAGAGGGCAAGCCTCTGGATGCAAAATTGCATGGTCCCAAACCAGATAGTGTCACGCTATAGATTACCTGCCTGTAAATGCCACCTGACTCTGACTTAGGGAAGGCAAAGACAGCGAGGAAATGAACTGGTCACCTGAGCTCATAAAGCTGAGTGCTAGTATTGTCTATAAATAATACATATCAAGAGATATGCTGCAGGCCCTCGTAAGAAATGAAGAAACAGAAAACTAGACAACAGAAAAATAATAGATGGCACAGGCTTACAGGAATACCGTAATAATACTTTATTTATTACCGAGTCCTAGTATAGAATTCTTAATGGTATTCAAAGTAAATGGAACAGTTTTGAAACAAGTCAACAGAATCAAACAGTTTTGAAACAAGTCAACAGATTCAAACAGTTTTGAAACAAGTCAACAAATTCAAATACCTGTGCATGTTAATAACATCGGATGTAAGATGTATCTCAGAAGTGAAGAGCAGAATTATCTGCCCTAAAATAGCATGCTATAATAACTTCTATAAAATGAAGTGTATTTTATGCAACGGTTTTTTGTCAATGGAAGCAAGAAAGAGAGTTCTTCAGTGCTATATAGAAACAATCTTGGTGTACGGGAGTGAGTCATGGACTATTAGTAAACAAGTAGTGAAAACCACATAGGCCATAGAGATGTGGTTTTACAGAAGAATGTTAAAAATATCATAGACATCCAAAAAGAGTAATGAGGATGTCGTGAAAGAGGCCAATGCGCAAAATAAACTTATTTCACAAGGTAGAAAGAAGCAATCCACTTTCTTGGGCATGTTATAAGAAGGGGAAAGCTGGAATATATCGTGACAACAGGAAAGCTGGAATACATCGTGACAACAGGAAAGCTGGAATACGAGTATATCGTGACAACAGGAAAGCTGAATATATCGTGACAACAGGAAAGCTGGAATACATCGTGACAACAGGAAAGCTGGAATATATCGTGACAACAGGAAAGTTGGAATATATCGTGACAACAGGAAATCTGGAATATATCGTGACAACAGGAAAGCTGGAATACATCGTGACAACAGGAAAGCTGGAATACGAGTATATCGTGACAACAGGAAAGCTGGAATATATCGTGACAACAGGAAATCTGGAATATATCGTGACAACAGGAAAGCTGGAATACATCGTGACAACAGGAAAGCTGGAATATATCGTGACAACAAGAAATCTGGAATATATCGTGACAACAGGAAATCTGGAATATATCGTGACAACAGGAAATCTGGAATATATCGTGACAACAGGAAATCTGGAATACATCGTGACAACAGGAAAGCTGGAATATATCGTGACAACATGAAATCTGGAATATATCGTGACAACAGGAAAGCTGGAATATATCGTGACAACAGGAAAGCTGGAATATATCGTGACAACAGGAAATATGGAATATATCGTGACAACAGGAAAGCTGGAATATATCGTGACAACAGGAAAGCTGGAATATATCGTGACAACAGGAAAGCTGGAATCTATCGTGACAACAGGAAAGCTGGAATATATCGTGACAACAGGAAATCTGGAATATATCGTGACAACAGGAAAGCTGGAATATATCGTGACAACAGGAAATCTGGAATATATCGTGACAACAGGAAAGCTGGAATATATCGTGACAACAGGAAAGCTGGAATATATCGTGACAACAGGAAAGCTGGAATATATCGTGACAACAGGAAAGCTGGAATATATCGTGACAACAGGAAAGCTGGAATATATCGTGACAACAGGAAAGCTGGAACATATCGTGACAACAGGAAAGCTGGAATATATCGTGACAACAGGAAAGCTGGAATATATCGTGACAACAGGAAATCAGGAATATATCGTGACAACAGGAAAGCTGGAATATATCGTGACAACCGGAAAGCTGGAATATATCGTGACAACAGGAAAGCTGGAATATATCGTGACAATAGGAAATCTGGAATATATCGTGACAATAGGCAATCTGGAATATATCGTGGCAACAGGCAAGCTGGAATACATCGTGACAATAGGCAAGCTGGAATATATCGTGACAATAGGCAAGCTGGAATACATCGTGACAACAGGAAAGCTGGAATATATCGTGACAACAGGAAAGCTGGAATACATCGTGACAACAGGAAAGCTGGAATATATCGTGTGTGGTAAAGTGGGATGTTATAAATATTTATAGGGGACTTAGTGTACTGACTGAGATCAGCTGTGAAGGTATATATATATCTAATAAGAGTAGTGTATTATATATAACCTTACTTGCTGCCACATATGTATACCTCAGTCAGAATTATTCTGGAATAGTGTGATGACTACGTTATATGTCTAGGGTATGTGTATGATGAAGTGTAAGTCAAAACAACAACAGACAGATAAACAATTTAATTTATTCCACTACACTTGACAACACTGTGACACTCACATACATAAAACACTCTACAAGGATATCTTAAAGGAGTCACTGATAACTTTTCAAATAACAATATGTATTCATTGCTGTCATGAATGTATATGTGTCCTGATTCAAATACAAAGGAACCAGGAATCACAATCAATTTTAATTACAAGTTATATGTACAGAATTTATTAATATGAATCTTGTAGTGACATCTATTTTTAATAGTATCCTATGTGTGTTAGTTGTGTAGTAGTAATATGAGGTAATACTGGTTTTGTTTTGTTCAAGCTCTGTTGGTATTTGTCATCATGACTTCAATAGTTTGTCTTTATTGGAACTAGTATTGGAGATGTTCTCAGTTCCTGATATTAAAACAATTAAATTCCCCTCTTAATTGTATTTTACACTGTCATTTTAAGAGGGGGGTACATAATGTTGAGCTCAGCTGGCCACATCAGCTTATCTTGCGTGATGGCGGCAGGAAAAGACTCCTCTGCTCGATTTCTCCCCTGGGCTCTGGAGACACCTCACTGATAGCTAAATGGACCAAGGAGTATGCTGTCCGACTCTGGATTCAGCAAAGCTCTGACCAGGTGCTGCTCAATAACTTTAAGACCACGGTCCCTGAAAACAAGAAGGATGTACCTTCTACGTCATAACTAATTTATACTCTCTTTCTACACTGAGCACAATACATCACAAACATTGAGTTCAGAGCGTTAGGCCAACTGTCAGCTTCATCTGAAATACTTTATACCAGTATTTCCCTCCCTAATGGTTACTACGCCTCTGCAATTCCAGCATTATTTCTGTCTAATCAATAATCTAGGTGTCAGTGTACTGTTTGGCCATTCCATGCAGTTTCACTTTCCTCCGACACCTTCTGTTCAGGCTGGAGCATTATAGGCTTTACATCATGTTCGCTACTGAACTACACATATATACAGGCATAAATTAACAATTTACATTCAATTTTCATTAAAAGATATTGAATATTTCAAGCTTACCACAATTCATAGAATAATAAACAGTTTCGTTGACTGGCAATGGATATAGCACAACTCCGATCTGCCGATGTTCCAGGCTTTATTTTATATAAAATATACACTGGTGCTCAACGTACTGCTTCTTAGTAGGATTATTACAAGATGTGGCAATGAACAGACGCTCTGAATCAAGTATATTCGCAGCTCTACCCAATGAAACCACGTCTAACCATCTTTTCAAAAAAGTACCCCTTCTATTCGTTTCCCATAACAACACAAGATAGTATTTATAGCCCGACCAATCGTGTTTAGTCTTATATTTGTTGCGCTCCAATCAATTTGGAGTTAACATGGTAGGCTATTTCCGTAACGTAAGGTTTTTTCAAACACGTTATAAAAAATTTTATGAGCAGAAATGATTTCATGCTGTCAGGCACCCCCACTATTTTATTTTGGTTATAATTTGGTAATTCCTAGACTATTTGTGTAACGTTTTACATATTCTTTGTCAGCAAGCCCTAAGGAACCCAAATATACAAATTTAAAAGAGCTAAGTGGCTGCGTTCAAAATATGCAATTTCTTCTACCTCCTGTTTCGAAGATGTGCTGTCTGGGTACTGTAATGTTTTCAAACGTAAACCCATCTAATGTCATCTTTTCTAATAAGCGTTTTTCAGGATTTTAAAACCTAACTCTGGGAAGGTTAGTGTTTTTATCACTGTCCGTCTGAAAAAAAAGTTAGTGCATGTGGCCTTACACGCGTGATAGTAGTAATTGTGTATCGCGCGACGCGAGTTTAGTGTTGCATGTGTCCTTGTTTTCATTCGCCCCTCTCTCTTTCTATTTGAGTCCATCTGTTCGTTCGTTTTGGTAACGTAGTATAATTAATGTTAGGATTAATTTAGGTCATTACGCAGTGTGCCTCTCAATGTTTTTCTTAGAAATGCAATACCCGTTTTAATGTGTTGTGGAAACGCTTGTATTTATGCAGTGGCTTATATTTAACGTGGAAACGTTACAATTTGCAGACGAAGCATAAAACAAAGGGGATTTCGAGTACTGTCATTGTGACAGCACTGTTCTTTACCATTCTTCTTCCTTTTATTAAATTTATTTGTTAGGCTTTACATTTACCTTTTAATTTATATATGTGGATTAGAATATTTCATGACATCGTGACAACAGGAAAGCTGGAATACATCGTGACAACAGGAAAGCTGGAATATATCGTGACAACAGACAAGGTTGAAGGACAAAAAGATAGAGGAAGACAAAGAGAGCAAATACTGGACAGTTTGTCATCGTGACATGGACAGAGATCAACAACAAAACTGATAAATAGTACTGGAGACCGGAAGTTGTAGAGAGACATGATCGCCTACGTCATCAGGCATGGTACTTGAAGAAGAATTATAGAACTCTCTAACATCTCACACTCTACGGCAGTATCTGCTACGGGACTATCTCTATCTTTTATTTTATCTCAAAACACATTTGAGAATCTGCTTCACTACATGCATCTATGAAAAACCATCATGCTTCTGATAAACCTTCCCTATAGTGCATGAAGCCCCACAGCAGCTAGTAGCCACCACCACAGCCAGTAGCCACCACCACAGCCAGTAGCCACCACCACAGCCAGTAGCCACCACCACAGCTATTCTCCCGGAAGCCTGCCCCAAAGCAATTATGTGCTCCAGCAAATGTAAGAGGTAAAGGTCAAGGTAAAGGTCAAGGATCCCGTTACACGCCCACTGAGGCATATTGGGAATACAGTGTTAGGCCCATATTTTCTTGACCATCGGCACACTAGGGGTGATGTGGTCAGCACCACGCCGGCCGCCTTAACCTTCCCAGAATTGCTCTGGTACCCAATTCATGAGGCTGGGTCGACCCTGGAGCCGTTTGCGGTCTAAAAAATCCCACCACAACTGGGGATCGAACCATGGACCACCGAGCTAGGAAGCCAGTACAAATGTAGTTTCTGTTTAATTTTTTTTTTTACATGATGGGATTGCCCGCCCCCATGCACAACCTTCTGTCATGAAGCATTATTTGTGTGGTGCTGAGTTGGCAGTGCGGTTAGTCAAGATTCACTCCCGTAGCGAGGCTACTGACACCGTTCGTGTGGTCTTGCGCTCAATTACACAGTAAGCATTTAGCTTCTTTCATTTTTCTGTTGCTTACTATAGTGGTTCTCAACCTATAAAAAAAGGTACTTTACCATCTTACTGTGGCCCCCTAGATATATGGCATAGCCCGCGTTGAGGACCACTATTTCTTACGAGAGCCTGCATTATACCCAATTACGTTTACAACTGACAAGCCTCAGGGAACAACAGACTTATTTTTTTCTTTATCTTCTAACAGAACCCTGGGAACTATACGGGGGTTTCATATACATACATATACAAATACAAAACTGCATATTATTTTGCTATCTCGAAACGCAAAGCTCACCTTCCACAGACACATATTCTACGAACACACCAATCATATGTGACATTAGCGCACAACGCCTTCCCACGTGAAAATGATATTCGGAACTAGGAATTCCCCACTTTCCCATAACAGAGGGTAGGTAATGGATCATCATAACTGTAATACATTCAAAGCAGAAAACGCGGACCCACAGACGAGACAAAAACAACCCGCCACTGTCATTTCACAACATTAAAAGGTATCTCCCTAACAAATCTTCCAGGCTTCACTAACAGACTGCCACAAATATACAAAAAACACGATTTATTCGTCTGGTATCAACCGGGATATTATAAAGATAGATGGTATTTGATTTTTTTGTTTGCCCGTATCCATTTTTCAGTTGTGTATGTTTTGGTTCAAAGGAACGCCTTGTTTGCCGATACACTGGCGACTTTTTCTTCTTTTTTCTCCATGTAATTTCACAAAAATATCCCTTACATGCGAGCTAAATATTCCCACTAAAATAAATATGCCGTTCTATCCCTCAGATGAAATGATAACAAGGATAAGACAGCACAAAGCACGGCTTTACCATAATATAGGAATTTATCCACACATAAAAATCATTAGACCGCTCTGCAGCATCGAAATTTGCAACCCTCCACCTCCCCCCAAATAATAATAATAATAAGATGCGTACACATATAATGGTGCCAGAGAAATGTGGCATCTCTAAACAACATGCCAAACTGAATTAGCGTTCTTTTATCTGCATTCTTCTGTTTCACACAATCTGGCAATGATATTGCAGTTCTCTTGAGGATTTATCGTGAGTCTAGAGATCAAGTTTGGGAATTGCGTTCGACGAAATATGCGAGGGGTACATACGTGGCCAAGCACTGAAGCCATTCCAGACTAAAACATAAAAAAAACAGAGAAAGACTTTTAAAAAATATAAAAAGAGCGCTCCTCCTTGCAAACATTCTCAGAGAACATTCTAGTTTAAGTTAGTGTGACCTTGCCTGCGTGACAGCATGTTAAACAGAACAGAGGGGTGTAGCTCTTCGGTTTACACGCTCCGGGTCACGGGAAGCTGCTTATAATAAATGCCGTATGCTATCAGGAATCTGCCCCGTGTAGGTCCCGGGGTCTCTGAAGAGATGAAACAACTGCACCCCCAGGCATGTCCTATAAGGCAACTAATATGAAGACGTGCATGGGCGGCTGGTAATCTCATCATGAAAAATAAATTGCCACAAACCACCACCGCAAAGCACGCGACTGCTTCCGGCAATGGGGACCAGCTACACTTGTGGCTCCATGCTAAGTAAGAAGCACGAAGGGAAATGATGATATAAGGAATGTGAGTAACATTTCAAACTTCACATCAAATGTATCGATATATGTGACCAAGTAGAACAGCCCCAACAACGGACTTCACATCAAATATATCGTTATATGTGACCAAGTAGAACAGTCCCAACTACAAACTTTACATCAAATGATGTATCGTTATATGTGACCAAGTAGAACAGTCCCAACTACGATGTTTTGGCCATGTCTGCAGAATGGGAGAAGATTGGCTACCACTACAAGTATGAGAAGCTAAGAGCCGGGGATCCAGACCCCCAGGACGACCCAGGGTCTGCTGGGAGGACAACATTACACAATCTCTGTAGGACCCGGGACTAGAATGGAACTTCTTCTTCTTCTTGCGATCGCATCTTTGATGATTACACCGTCAGACGAGTTCTCATGATGAATTCGACTGTTGTTTGAAGTTCCTCTTTAACTCCATATAGCTTTGAGTTTAGTGTTGAGTCATTGGGCCAGTATATCTTTCTTAACTGGTCATACAGAGGACAGTCCTGTAGAACATGCTCAGCAGTTTGTTCGTTTAATCCACATGTGCACAGTGGTGTGAAGCAGACAATCGTAGCTTGTGCATGTGTTTATTCAGTTTGTTATGCCCTGTCCTGAGTCGAAAAATAGTTATCTGTCCCTGCCGGTCGAGAGTGTGATAGTCGTCTTTGGGTTGGTTCTGTTCTCTTCTGATAGTCTGGATAGCTCTCTTTTTCTCAAAGTATGTGACTTCATTATCTTCTTGTTCACATTCTCCTCCCTTTTTTGCAAGTTTATCTGCCTTTTCATTTCCGGGTACACCACAATGAGATGGTACCCACTGAAGTATGGTTCTCTTTTTGGCAGCTACCTTGTTTAGTTCATTTCTCAGATGCGGGAGTTTACCACCCTTGAGAGCTTGCAGGACAGACAGTGCATCTGTGAGGATGACTACCTGGTGGCAGTCAGAGTTGGTGTTATAAATCATATTTGCAGCTTGCTCTAGAGCTTGAATCTCAGCTGTATAGTTGGAACAGAATTTACCAGTGGGAATGTGCCTAGTCTCATAGTGGTTGTCAGGATATGAGATAAAGATACCGGCACCTCCATTCCTAACAGCATTAGTTGCTGATCCATCTGTATAGGCATGTATCCATGATTGATCGGGATAGCTTTCTTGGATCATACTCAATGTAGCAGTTCGTTTTTGCAGATCATTATACTCACATCCACTTGTGAGACCACTGACTGATGTATTAATTTGGAGGGCACTGCTGGCCTGCTCCCATGGTACAGGGTATAGGGTGGGCTTCAGTGGTGTTGTCTTCATGGATAGGTCTTCTTGATGCTGTCTTATAAGTCTTTTCCCCCGATGCACAAAGCTGCTACGCTTTAGACGTCCCAATGCCAGATCATCTAGTCTTGCCTTCATTGGGTGCATTGGCATACTGTTGTACTTTTCCATCTGGATCATGGTTTTTGTGTCTCTTCTATGGGACAATGTCTGTAATCCAGCAACCTTCTGCATCTCTGTTATTGGTGTAGTTTTCATGGCTCCTGTAATGAGCCTGAGAGCTTGATTTTGCACCTTGTCCAATGACTGCAGATGTGAGTTAGCAGCTGATGACCATGCTGCTGAGCTAAACTCTAAGTGTGGTCTTATTACTCCATTATAAATCTTCTTTAGATTTCGTTCATTTGCTCCCCAGTTGGTACCTGCTAATTTTCTGAGTATGCCTAGTCGTCTTCGGGCCTTTCCTTCTGCATTTTCAATATGCTTATTCCATGTAAGCCTTTGGTCAAATGTCACCCCAAGATAGGTGGGGTAGCTTTCTTCCTTGATCACGGTTGTCCCTAGGTGTATGTTAGCTGATTTGTCCTTGGGGGCGAGGGAGAACAGTGTTGTGGAGGTTTTGTCTGTGTTTATTGTGATAAGCCATTTCTCTGCCCATGACACTAGCATGTCCGCTGCCCGCTGCATTCTATAATTTGCTGTGGTGACATTTTCATCAGCGCACCAGAGTACTAGGTCATCTGCATATAAGGCAGCTTTAACTCCTGCAGGGAGATCTTTCACCAGGTCATTGATGTAAACAAGGAAGAGTGTTGGGGAAATTACTCCTCCTTGAGGTACCCCCTGAAGGAGCAACACTTTTCTGCTCTGCAGACCGTCAAGAGTGACTCTAGTTCTCCTGTTATGCAAGTATGACTGGATCCATTTCATCATGTTGCCTTGGATTCCACTTCTCCTAAGTTTTGCAATGAGGCCATCTTTCCACACCTTGTCAAAGGCCTGCTTGAAGTCGACCCAGATCGTTAGGACCTTTTTCTTCTCCTGGAAGGCATCTTCTATTGCTTGAGACAAGTAAGTAACTTGGTCTTCTATACTGTAGCATTCTCTAAATCCAGCTTGTTCCGGCACCAGGATCTGCTCAGACTCTAAATACCATTTCAATCTGTGGTTGACTATTCGCTCCATAGTCTTCCCAACACAGCTTGTGAGACTGATTGGCCGGTAACTTGCAGCCTCAGTCTTACATTTCCCTTTCTTTAGTATGGGTATTGTGATGGCTTCTCTCCATACTTGGGGTACCGTTCCTTTCAACCAGCTGTGGTTGAATATCTCAAGCAGTTTTGTCTTTGCTGCTGAGCTCAGATTTACTAGCATTTCGTTGCTGATTTTATCTGGGCCGGGTGACTTTTGAAACTTAAGCTTGGAAATAGCCTTCTGTAGTTCTCCTAGTGTGATGGGTTCCCTCATTGGGGCAGGAGTATCTGTCTGTCCCATGGTTGCCAGTATTTCTTTTCTTATCTCTCTCTGATGATCTATGTTAATGGGTAAGTTGCTTTCTGAACTGTATCTTCTAGCAAACAAGTCTGCAGCTTGTTTTCCTCTGAAAAGTTTGCCACCTTCATCCAATGTGATAGTCTGCCTAGGTGAGGAATGCTCTTCATTTAGAGACTTGACTAATCTCCAAAGTTTCCTGCCGTCTTTCTCAAGGTTCAGCGATGCCGTTTTAGTTCTCCAGCTTTTCCGTTTTTTCTTCTAGCTTTGTTCTCTGAAACTCTGCTACAGCCTTTTTCCATTTGTTGTGAGTTTCAAGTGAAGGCTGAGACTCTGCGTCCTTTCTAGCCCTGTCCATAGCTTCCTGACGTTCTTGGAGTGTGCTGGACCAGTATGGTATGTAGTTACGCCGGCATCCTTTGGGAATGGTTTCTTTTGCAGCTTGTAGTATGCATCTGTTGAAGTCTTTTACCACTTCATTAATGTCTCTGTTCTGTACCTTGAGGTCAGACAGCAGCGTGTTCACCTGATGCCTGAATAAACCCCAGTTGGCTTTTTTGTAGTTCTATCTTGTAATGGCTGGGCCTGTACTGAGAGTTGCACTCTGGACAGTAAGAAAGATTGGGCGATGGTCGCTTCCCCCTAGTTGGTCTCCTACTTCTCTACTAATAGATCCAGCTATATCTGGTGTGGAGAAGGCAAGATCTGGTGTTGAAGTTGTGTGCCATCCTCTGGAGTAGAAGGTAGGAGTATCTGTGGCATTATTGACTAGGATTAGGGAGTGATCATCTTGCCAAGTTTCAACCTCTTCACCTCTGTGATCCAGATGGTTATAGCCCCAGCTCTGGGAGTGGCTATTAAAGTCTCCAGCTGCTATAAAGTTGGTGGCTGGTACCTGTATAGAGCTGAGACTCAGGGGTTTGTTGTTCGGACAGTAATAGTTCAGGAGTTCTATTTCCATCTTGTCTACCTTTATCTGCAACAGCTGATATTCTGCTCCATCCATGAAGGTTTTCCTTTCGTGTGCAGGAATGTTATTCCTTACAAGAGTAAGTACTCCTCCTTTTCGTCTATCTTTTCTGTCGGATCTGAAGCATTGATATCCCCTTATTTTAAAGGTTTGATCTGCTTTCAAGTGAGTCTCTTGGATACAGCAAACACTGACTTGCTTCTCATACAAGATGTTTTCCAGCTCTGTCTTTTTGCTGTATCCAGCCTGCTTGCTGTTCACTCCCTCTGCATTCCAGTGCATCATGACAAGTGGCACTCTGGGTTTCTCTTTTTCTGTTTTGTTTTGGTCAGTAGTTCTCCTCCGCCGTCTGCTGACTCCACAAGACGGTCTAGAGGGTCCTCCAGTAGCTGAGGGTGGGCTCTGTCGAGGCTCAGAGCCCGGCACTGCACCTGCCTGGTGGAGTTCCACAGGGCGAGCACCAGTACGAGATTTATTTGACGGTGTACTCTCCATAGAAAAAAAAAGCGAGTTGCGTGATACTGTGGTTTCCGGTGCGCCTTCTGGCCCAGTATCTATGACTTTAGCACCTGTTCAATGGGAGAGTGGGCTCATCCCTAATCTGTTTATGTTCCCAGTAGTAGACTATTCGCAAGCAGCCTGGGGGTGTCACTGCTCTGCGCGGACCTTGTTTACCGAGGCGGCGTCCGAGCTCGTATGGTGAAAATATGGTTGCGTTATCTTCAAAATAGCCCTGTCTTTCCCATGGCTTTTCTGCCATCCTGCAACTTTGAGTTAGGGAGTTCTGAGCTCCAGTCTCTTTCCCAGGCATTTTATCCTGGCCTGACACGCATACAGAGGACCCCACTTCTGGTTCTAAGTTAGCAGTTGGGGATAGGTGGGGTAGCACACTGTGCATTCCCCGTCATCCAGGGGGCTCTCCAACTATGCAGAGCTTGCACAATGCTGTGCTCTGGTTCTGGGCTCTCCCAAGGAATCCTCACGTCCTGCACAGAGCCACTTCCAGATACCCACCACCTGCCAACCCTCCATTGTAGAAATCTCCTGCATGCGGCCATCCAGTCAAGAGCCAGTATTAAGTCTGGTGCCCAAGTGATCCCCCCAAGCTCAGTGTGCAATGCTGGGTTCTCATCATGCTGCAACACAGGGGGGATTGTGATGCTCAGCCATCTCTCTCAACTCTGCACCGATAAGTGACATCGGGGACTTAACTGTGCCTCAGTACTGGGAGGCCCCGTTTCCGGGTACACCACACACAGCCAATTGAGGCAACGGTCGTCGTGGGCGTGTCTTCAGTGGGGAAGTTGTGGAGTCTTCCTGTCCATGTTCTTGCACATCCTAACACTGCCCGCAAGACATCGGAGGTTTGGAGAGTGGCCTTCTCTGCTTTTCTGAGCCGGGGTGGGCTCCCCGGGCAAGTCTCGATGGGGATCGGGACGTGTCCACGCGCCAGTGGGCCCAGCATCGGCCGCATCTGATGGAGGACTTGTTCTGCCAGGTTTGATATGGATTTCCTACCGCCCCGGGTAGAAGCCAGAAGTGTACTGTGCCAGCTCTGGGGGAGATAAAGGGGGTGTTTCTGCGTCTCCTTGTGATACGTAGCCAAGGTAGGGCTCACAGTGCTCTTTCCCCGCCACCAAATTGCCTGCTGGTTACGCCGAGTTCTCCGAGATTCTAGACCAATAGTTGAAGGCAATAGGATCGTCAAGTCCTGAGTCTCTGTGCCTGTACGATGGGTTCCGATCTTCATGGAGCAGTCCACACTCGTTCCCATTCCCAAGACTTGTTCAGTATCCATCTGGCTCCTTCCCACCCACAGAGGGCGTGTACGGTGTAGTGCACCGGTTTTATTATCGAGGTTTGCTCCTCTAGATCCGTTGTGTTTAGCCTGAGGATTCGCACCCTCAGTTACCAGGACTACCTCGAGGAGGGTGTGGCTCTTCACCACGCACAACGATCTTGGGGTATGAGAGGTTTTGCTAGGCCAAGAGACTAACACCGCAATGGTCGCTCCTTTCATGAACAAGAATTCACTAGGCCTAGGGTGAAGCAAGGGGGAAAACCCACTACCCACAACACCAGCACATCATACCCCCTGTCTGTAAAAGACTTTGCCCCTAGAATGGAACAAGGCAGGAGGAAGACAGCCAATAGGATAGTATGGCGCTCTCTCTAGCAAACTACACCCCAGAGTAGAAGAGGAAGGACTAAGTAAGTAAGTGTCGTTATATGTCATTCTATTCGAGTTATTTACAAAACTGGATACTTTCAATCGGTCTTCTGTCCATGAATTTAAACATTAACAACAATAAAACTGAAACAAGTGATTACAGTGTCCATGGGAGGAATACAAACTAACAGCAAAACGTTCTACAAGACTGTAGGCTCCATGAGAAAAGTAAAGTGAAATCGTGGTCATCCCCAGCCCTTTTCACGGAAATACTGTATGGCTATGAGAGAAGCCAGAGACAGGCCACATACATTATGCGAGAAATAGATGTGATTATATGAGCGCCATGAGTGAACCGGGAGACAGAACGCCAAATTTATGAGAGAAATAGATGTGATTATCTGAAAGTTATGAGAGAAGCCACATACATTATGAGAGAAATAGATGTGGCTATATCAGAGCCATGATCGAATCCTGAGACAGAACACCAACTTTATGAGAGAAGTAGATGTGATTATATCAGAGTTATGAGAGAAGCCAAACACAGGCCAAATATATTATGATATAAATAGATGTGATTATATAAGAGCCATGAGTGAACCCGGAGACAGGACGCCAACTTTATGAGAGAAGTAAATGTGATTATATCAGAGTTATGACAGAAGCCAGACGACATACATTATGAGAGAAATATATGTGATTATATGAGGGCCTTAGCTCATGCTGAGACAGAACGCCAAGTATATGAGAGAAATAGATGCGGTTATATGAGAGCCATGAGTGAATCCTGAGACAAAAAGCCAACTTTATGAGAGAAATAAATGTGGTTGTCTGAAAGCCATGAGTAAATCCTGAGATTAGTATCTATTTTATACCGACTCCGGGTTAACTAAAAATCGGTAAAATTTGGCGGCCATGACTATCAGGTAAACTAGTCAAACACACCTGCTCATTTGCGCTTTTTATAGACCACAAACAGGAACAATCTGGCAGCCTGTGCTGACATTATCTGGTCTTAAATACATATCCATAACCCCAGGGGAAAAAGGTGCTGTCAGATCCATAAATATATCTTTAGAAAGAGCAGCCCAACCCGATGACACGAAAGCGCCTGTACACAGTAGGTATATACTAATACACAGTATAAGCCTTGGCGCGGAATTCTTACAGGGGGGCGGGGGGAGGGGGAGAGAGAGAGAGATATGAGAGAGAGAGAGAGAGAGAGAGAGAGAGAGAGAGAGAGAGAGAGAGAGAGAGAGAGAGAGAGAGAGAGAGAGAGAGAGAGAACCAACAGTATATTTATTATACAGATTTGCGACTTAATACGTGTCTTTTTTCTTTTCACCTTTTTTCCCCATCTTTATGAAGCGTGCAGCCACTAGTGCAGCTTGGTCCTCCTGTGGGGAAGCCTGAATCAAAGCATGCATGTGATCTTGCAGAGGTGGTTTCTGTAGCTATATGTTTTATATGATGAGGTTGACAGTCCCCATACACCACCTTATACTACTCACCTCTTACGGCATACTTGAGTAAACCTATTCTTTCTGTGTATTTAATACATAATGGCCAAAATATGAAAGAACCATTATAATTAAAAAATACCCATGCATCGATTATTTAAAACATCCTGTATATAACATCCCGGATTTTTCTGTCAGTGCGTAACGCTAAGGGATGCAACTTTGGCTGAAAGTTAGACATTAATTGTATTGTTTCCCTTATATGTATATGTACTCTCCCGAAAATAGTAAAACTTACCAAAGAAGAATGCGCAAATGACGGTGTGCATAAAAATATTTATAGAATGTGTGATCCCGTTTACCGAAAATGCTCTTCGTTTACAATGGTAAATTACAAACAAGTCGTGATTAGTTTTCCGTGTGCAGCATAAAAATACGGCCTAAGTTGCGTCAAAACGGTCTTTGTCATGAAACATGCTGTAAGACAATAAAACAACAATCAAAAAGCAACAGACTTTCATGAATAGGTGCTTGAGTAGAACAGAAGGGTTGAAATGGTGCGACAATGTTACCAAAGTGGACATGATGACAAGAACCAATGGAACAAGACATGAGAAGAAAACGCTGGCGACGGACATGACACACACTGAAGAAGCCTGTTGATGATAGTAAAATTGACACTCCTTGTTCTGGAAACCCCAGGGTAAGAGAGGCAGCGGTAGCCCCCCCCCCCCCCCCCCCCCCCCCCCCCCCCCCCCCCCCCCCACCACCCGCCCCCCCCCCCCGCCCCCCCCCCCCCCCCCCCCCCCCCCCCCAAAAAAAAAAACCGCAGGGAGAACGGTTAACGAACGAACGAACTTTATTTTTAAAGGATTGAGAATTGGGCACGCAGGCTCGTCTGACATTCTGCCCTTCCTTTCTCTCACCTTTCATACTGAATTCATTTATTCTCACATGCATTGTACAAACAATGTCAAGGAATTCAACGTTGTAGAGTAAAATAAAATAAAATACTCACATTAACATTAACTACTTATAAGCATGACATAAAATATGTTGAAAAGTACAAACATCGTCATAAGAGCCTACAGTTGACATTATAAGAAAAGATAATCAAATTAGGGGTTGGGGGGGGGGGGGGGGCCGCACGCATGTAATCAGAACTCATAAAGTATTCGAAAAGTCTACGATTGTATGAATAGGGACTGAGGTTGTTTCTTAGGTTATGGGAAGACAAGTCCAGAGAGGCAGAGGTAGACCCAAAAAAACACATGGAGAAGAGAACTGGAGACAGAAGTGAAAATGATGAGGAAAACATGGAAAGAACTTGAGCTGATGGCACAGGACAGGAAGACTTGGCATGTGTTTGTTGAAGGCCTATACTCCTTGGGGAGCTAACGAGTAGTGACTAATTGATAGCGCACGACAAACATTGTAAATAAGACGGAACAAAAGAAAAAATGAATGAACACTTCTCAAGCTGTTAGGATGTATGCGTATAGTCCCAGCAGCGGTGGAAAGAGATAGTAATACTGTATAAATTAAGTATAAAAATATCAGTGTACAAAGTACCGCTTCATTAGCGCTCGGGTACACAAAAGCAGCACGCTTGGTGTAAACATAGCATAATACAGTAATTTGCATTAGAGTTGTAAATGCAGATTCATAACACATTACACACAACGTTCGACTTAACCCGTTTGGTGATCGCGTCCGGTTAAGACATGTTCTTATTTGTACTAGATTATGTATTACGCCTGTGGTGAACTTCTAAATACAATGTCTAAATTAGAATATAACAGTATAGTGCATAAAGTCAAAGATAGGATAGTACTACAAAATTTTGGCGAGAATGGTAGTCATCGCCTACGCCTTCAGCGTATTATTTGATAACGCTTTGGCCGAACCAAAAAGGGTACCCTATTTTTCAAATTCGTCCTTGAGACAAACGTACCACTTTTCCAAGTTCAATGAAGTATTTGCCTAAAATACATTGTAGAAGGGAGGGGCACGGATAGATAACCCAACGCAAATCACGTCTCACATTGTTTCTAAAAATAAAACCAACTTGCTAGCCTTGCCCTTATGGCGGTTTTCAAATTACGATGTAAACGTTAGAAAATGTGGACACTACGGTCAGGAAAACACGCTTAGCTCTTGTTGCGAATGACGTAATTCTCGTGTATTACGAGAGACTCTCGTATTTAGCTTGAAAGTACATGGAAAAAGAATTGAACAGGAGGTAGTTTAAAAATAAACAACTAACAGAGAAAAAAAGATGGAATTTTGAACCAAGCCACTTAGCCCTATAAAAAACATATATTCGTGTGCCTGAAGACTTGCTGACCAAGAATATGTTGTTAGTTATCTAAATAGTCCATTAAATAATCAAATATTGGTAATAATACATAGAGAATCGGAGATACTGTCAGGTCAAGTCATGTCTGCTTAGATTGGATAGCATATTTGGGGGGGGGGGGGGGGGGGGGAAATTAGGTGAAAGAAAGGCTAAGATAGTACGATGAAGTGGATTGGATGAAATTTGAAGGAAGCCGAAATATTATTGGCTAACCTAAATATACAAATCTAGTTGGTAATAGTAACACACAGAGGTTTGAGATATTTTTTTAAAATAAAGTTTCATTCAAGAAAAGAGATGCTTGGTCTCATTGGCCAAAGCCTTTTACGTTAACGAAATAGTAAGCTGCTCGCTGCCATTCTTTCAAAATATTCTGAGGAACAAGAAGCGATGAGCAGACTTGTGCTTTGTTTTAAACTAAATAACAACAGAAAGCAGTCTGAACAGAGGCAGTGATGAAAGTGTGCCATATTCTATTGCCTAATTCATCGTTACTTGTTTATATTTCCTTGATATGTGGTAAGATTGATTTTATTGACTTTTTAATTAAAAAGGGTTGTGCGAAAAAAGAAAAGGCCATGTAAAAGATTGTAATTAAATGGTTCCATGGCAGACTTAGGCATAGCCTAGATGTTGCTCCATCATATAAGGGACTATCTAAGAAGTTTAAAACTACAGGACTATATATATGATGGTCATACAGGAACATTACACCTATCTTATTGCATGGAAAAGATTACTGCAGGAATGACAGAGGCGTAGCATCCATTAGGGAAGAGAAAAGAATACTGGTACGATTTGTTCCATCAAACTAAAGTGGAGAAGCAGGGTTGTCAGAGAGAGAGCTGACCATGTTCTTTTGTATTGAATGTATGTTTACATGTAAATTAGGAGTAATTAGTTTGATATTAAGACAGAACCATACTTGCATCGACAGGGGTTCCTGCTGGCACTTGTCTGGTGCTGGTACTCAATGATAGAGAAATTCAGCACTATTTCTAAGAGTCTCTGGTACCTGCTGGTATTAGAGAAGTTCAAGACCAGAGGAGACTGAAGTGTTTGGCCAAACCAACTACAACTGCTGTGATTCCAGGATCCAGATAAGTGCAATATCTGGCCTGGGACAACTTATCACGACTAAAGAAAAATCTCCTGTATAGACAAAAACGTTCCTCCAAAAGACTAACATAAACAATCCTAGTGAAACAAAAGAACATTGGGATGATGATAATCCCCAACCTGCCTTCTAGTACTAGTAGTAAATAGAGTAATTAACATCAATTTGAGAATTTGTAACAATGTACTATGGACATATTGTCTGGTGTATGTAAATATCTTTATATATATTTGTAAATATATCTATCCATCTAAATTGATTCTCATTGAAGTGTAGTCCTGACCAAAACAACTTTAGGCTCAGGACCAATCAAGTTTAACAAAAGAATTTTTAAATATAAAATTTAACAGCTGGAGTTAGTTGAGTTTATCATAGTAATTAGTATATGTTTGTATATGTTTTGTATTGAGATTCTTTAACAACACTCTTACAATACCCTAGACACTTATGTAGCTTTCAGTCACGCTAGTCAATAAAGAATATAACTTAGAGTGAGATCGTAGGGTGGTAACAAGAAAGGTACTCTGTAACACAGTTGTCCATTGTTTACCTCAGAGACCTTCACAGTTGATCTCACTCAAGTACAACTATACGCACACCATTCTTCTTAACATCTAAACCCACCACAACGCCTGGTGAAAATACACTTTGGTCACAGCAGTTAGAAAAATCTGGAGACGAAAATCTAAGATTGAGGGGATAGATGGGTACACGCGTTGTAAAAGTCAGTGAAAATTAATAAAAGTGCATGACGAATATGATGTGTTAGTCTAAGCTGACTAAAAATAAAATAGTTTCATTTGTTTAATGTTTTCTACACTGCTTACGCGGTGAAACATCAGCAGATTCTTGTTTCTGGTCCATTGAGTAAGAGTTATTTGTTGCGTTTGAAGTATGACTAAAATTGGCCGACAACTTGTAATGTGTGTATCACAGTAAAACTAATACGGTAAAGTTCGGCTTAACACGTTTGGTGATAGCGTCCCGTAAAGGTAGTCACAAAGAAGATGCTGTCGAAGGGGAGTGAAGTGTTAGATACTAGGCCTTGCCTTTTATGTGGTGGGGTGATCAGTTCCCTTCCTCGCTGTCTTTTGCCTTCCCTAACTCAAGAATGAAGTCAGCTATCAATTTACGACAGTAAAATATTGAACTGGTTGTTGGTGTAGCGCACAATAACAGGATAGCTGAAGTATCGAGATGCTGTCTTCGTTGGCTCAAAACACACATGGAAACAACGTGACGTAAAACCGATAAGTCTACTTTCACGCCCGACGGTTTATTTACACAGCGGGCTCGTGTATTTCGGAAGAACATTAATAAACTAGTGTAAAAGCCCGTCATAAGACGGGAGTTAAATTCCAAAGCACCAATACCTAACGGCGCGTTTACTTATTAAAAAGTATTTTTAAAATACAAAATATTTGTTTTACATCTGATGTTAAAAGTCATGACAGAAGAGTATCTTGATTTTCTGTTGTTTTAATCTGGTACAACTTAAATCATGGATCTCCGCATCTTCCAGTAAAATGTTACTAATAATGTAGTTTTACACTCTTTAATATTAATATATTTTTAAGTACTTGTTTTTAATGAAAAACACTGATATAAGGGAACCAAATAATTTTGTACAAAGTACGAAAGGGAGATGTTAGTGGACCGTCATTTGCGCATTCTTCTTTCATAATTGTTACTATTTTCGGGAGAGTACATATAAGGGAAACAATACAATTAATGTCTAACTTTCAACCAAAGTTGCTTCCCTTAGCGTTACGCACTGACAGAAAAAGCTGGGATTTTATATATAGGATAAGTACAATAAAAATAACTAAGGGCCTCTCAACTTGTATCTGTGCCACAGACCCCTTTGATTGTCCGGTGAAAGCTATGGTGCCCCTTCTTGGATAAAATGTACTTAAACGCATAATTAAAAATTGTACATTTTTAAATTTTAAGTTGGGCGTAGACAAGAAGGATTGAAATGGTATGACAAGGTCACCAATGTGAAACATGGTGGTAAGAACCAGACACTTGCTAACGGGATAAGAGTTGAGACGAAGACGCTGGCGATGGATAGGGCACACATTGAAGAAAGCTGTTGACAGCAATTCAAATCAGTCTTTGTTCTGGACTCCTCAGGGTAAGGGAGACAGAGGTAGACCACACAAAAACAAGGAAAAGAACACTGGAGACAGATATAACAATGATGAGAAAGGCACGAAAAGAACTGATGGCACCCGGCAAGGGGACGTGACATTTGTTTATTGAAGGCATACGCTCCTTGGGAAGCAAACCGGTAGTGACTGACACGGATCCCTCGAATCCACGCCCCTCCCCCTCCAGTCGTCCGTGGACCCCAGGTAAATAAAGCCCTGCTATAAAATTCACGCGTCAAACATCACACAAACCCGACCGGTAAGCGTGACAAATTTTGTTAATCCGATAAATATTTTCACATTAGCGCGAATTGTGTATACCAAGGGGGCGTGGCGATAGGAACCACATGAATACGCGAGATGAATAATGTTGGTGGGATGGGGTACAAGAATGAGGGGAACGAAAACGAGGACGAAGTACAGAAGAGGACAATGGAGGACAATGGAGAATGAGAAGAGGATATCATTTAGTTCATGGAGGATCCCATCTAGGGTAGAAGAATATTCTTTTCTTTTTTTTCTTAATCCAGCGGCACTCGGGCTTTCGGCCCAATGACATGTCATTGCGAGGCTGGGGAGCCTGTGAACTTTCCTTCCAACCCGGTCAGGAACTTTGCTCCTTCCCATCAGGAGCCGTTCAGGTTATTCAGTCAAAATCCCGGTCGATGACACAGCTTCAAATGCCAACGCCCGGGCTTGAACCTTGAACACCTGATCGCCAGCGCAAAGTGGTAACCATTACACTAGCGCGGTTCCCAGAAGAATATTCAACTGATGACACTGCATCACACTCCAATTTGTGGGTCCGGTATGTTTTACCAACTCTTATCAATGTTGAGCCCGCCGAGCTGAGAAAGCCCTCTGTGTTTGCAAGAAAACCAAGGAAATCACTAACCCCAAATACATGAATGCAAGGATTAAAGGTAGGTCCGCCGTAGCAGTGGCTCCAGGATTCCCTACTTGCCATAAAGTTTCTTCCTCAACGAGGTTCCTGAAGTCCATGACCTGAACCCGAATACCTCCTGTAGTAAACATTCGTGTATACAATACAGTGACATTTGTTTTTGGTGTAAATAAAAGTTCATTTCGGTGTAACTCGAACAGTAATGTACATGCTGGGCGGGGGAGGGAGACGCACGCACACACACACCAGATCACAAAGTCTATTATATTTCGATATGCGCCGTAATGTAACTGACGGAACTTTGCGCTTAGGTTGAACTCACTGAGCCTCGCCAAAATGAGGCAAAGCTCCAATTTTTTTTAAACAAGGTGGGGGGGGGGCGCCCGCAGGTTTAGCCCCCAGGGCCCGAGAATATGTGGAGGGGGCCATGGTGAAAACGTATAAGGGCCAGCCCTGGCGACATGACAGATATTTCGCCTCTCGGTAATCCTGTTGACTGTATGTGTGGGCGCGTGTGTGTAGTTCCTGTTCCCGTGAACAGAACAGGGCCACAACTGTAAATATGCTGTTGGTGTGGGGTGGGGGGAGCAAGAAAGAAATGTACTTCTGTGGGATCGTTACTAAAGTCAAGCGACAGTAACCAACATATTTTTTTTTTAACATGCAATCACACTTCTTTAGACATGAAGGAGTTGACAATAATTCGACTTAAGATACTGTGACAAAACGGGGCGGCCCCTATCGATCTTCGTTTCTCTCCGTCAGTATCGGTACATTTGTGGTACTGATTTTTATTATGTGCTGTCAATTATCGCACTTTTCTTTCTTTCTTTCTTCGTTATTTTTCTGCTAAGTAGCAGATATTTGATTTTATCAAATCATTCGACACTCCTCTCTATGATGTCACCTCTTGTTACCCGGTCATCGTAGCTTGCGGTGAGCAACTGAGATAAGATAGTCCCCGGCGTGTTTAGATTGAACCGCTGATAAGACGACTCGCTTGGTAACCCAGATGGGCAGACACGGAGTTTTTTGCGTACTCATACGACAGATAACGAGATTACTGTCTGTGTGGCACATGTGGGCAGACAAGTGTGACATAATCGTTTCTGGGCCGATTTGTTATGACAACATTATTTTCTAATAAAATAATAAGCATTACAGCTTACACATGTTGTCATGTGAGTTCCCCGATCTGTCTGTAAGTTTGTACACAAGGGCATTGTTAAAGAGGATTTTATGTATTTTTACATGTTGGCCTCGCTTAGATCTGTTAGCAGTTTAATCTACGCGGTAACATTTCTATCTGGAGTCAACATTATGTTTTGCACTATTAGTAATTGAAAATGAACGCGTTAATAGGTTGAGGTCTCTAAGCAATGATGACGTAATGAGGTGTCGCGCTAATTGATTAAAACGGTCAATCTTGACCATTCGTTGTATGAATCCGTCAGAGCAAGACGTGATATATTTCGCTCCCATGCGAATTGAAGTTTGATGATAATTCTCCTACGTGGCTTTGTTGTACGGTGGTCGACACAAGTATTTCTTTAAGATGCCGAACGCAAGTATATAAGTTCGAGGATAATTTATAAGAGGAGTCTTTTTCGGGAGCTATCAAACATAATTTTAATCTCCGTATTCTGGTTATCGCTACTTGGATGTTCCGGATGCGGGCATCTTCAGTATATATGCCAGAGTATGTGACGATACGTAAAGGACAGAGAAGACGCATTTGGATGTATGTATTCATAATATGCCATGTACTTTGAATTGTGGAATTGTCTGACGCAAATAAATATGCTTATTATTGTGGACCCAAAACCAGGCGTTTGGAGCTAATATATAACATCAAGTTCTTGACCACCCAAACCATTCGTGAACACAGCACAATTCCTCATATGCATATCTTTCATCAGTTCTCCCAAACTACAATTAACAATAGATAAAAACCCCGCAACAGGCATCGGACATCAAATTACCATATATGGGAGAGTTGACCTCTGCCTTACGTTAAAAATTATCCAATGCGGAATATTTTTTGAAATCATCACACCCTAACCGCATGATTTGAAATGATTGGATCTTTCTGATTAGATTCATAACAACAATGCTTAGGAAGATAGGAATATAGTCTGACCATTTTCGCAGTTTTATTTCACTGTGAATTTCACGCTCGCCAAGACAACATCAGACCTCGCCAGAGTGAAGACTAGATTCATTATTCCCTTTTTTAACTGGACATTTTATTGGAGAACCAAATAAGACTTACAAAGCACAGGAAATCTCTTTCAAATTTTAATAAGGAACACCGGGACTAGGAAACTGAAGAAACAAGGAGTCAGAAAGGGAATCTACTGTAGAATTACATCATCCAGTCGCGTGTAAGAGAATGATTCGTCTCTTTTATTCATCTGAGCAAACACGTCTGTAGCCAAGATTGGCGTAAGTTGTGATTTACATTTCATATTTTATTACTAACATGTGAACTAACATATACATGTATATATTACCATGTGAAGTTCAATGTGTGAAACTCGCTATTGGATGTCAAAGTCATTTGAGGCTGGCAACCTGAGCGTATAGAATGATGATTCATGAACCACGACAGCGCGGGTTGGTGATTGCTTTTTTGATAGTTTTGTAAAGAGAACTAAAAGCATAAAGTAGTTCCAGGTTCCCTATGGAGCAGGGAGGTACAGATGAAAGAAATGATGCATATTCTAAGTATAATACTTACATTTTCAAAGCAGTGTAAATGATTGCTTTTTTGATAGTTTCGTAAAGAGAACTAAAAGCATAAAGTAGTTCCATGTTCCCTATGGAGCAGAGAGAGAAAGATGAAAGAAATGATGTATATTCTAAGTATAATACTTACATTTTCAAAGCAATGTAAATGTCCCTATAAAAATAGGCTCTTTAAAAGTAATGTAAGTTTTCGAGCTTTAAACCAGTGTAAATGTCTATGTGAAAATATTCATTTTAAAGTAATGGAAGTTTCAACTTTTCAATTAGTGTAAACATAAATGAAAACATATTCAATTTATATTGTGAACACTTTTCAATCAGTGGAGATGTATATATATAAACAGACTCTTTCTGTATTATTAACCTTTTCATTTAAATATAAAGTAACTACGAAAGCTATTCTATTTAAATGTAAAGAAAGTTTTATCCCGCGGGATTAAATTTAATTCTCATCGACGGTAAAGTCTAAGTAATTCGAATGGTGGTATGGGAAGATAGGAACCCATAACTATGGGGTGGAAACCGCCATACTCAGGAGAGAATTTCGCTCTATTCTTTGCCATAGTTATTGGTGGTACCAGCAGAAAGTACTATCTCTGGAACAAGAAAGGAACCGTGGCCTAAGCTTTAAGACGAAGGACGCACTGGTAGATTCTCCTTGACGTTTCTGGGAAACGAGCTACCCCCGATAACCTTGATCAGAGACAAGCGCGAGCAGAGTGAAAAGAACCAACCCATAAGAAGGAGCAGAACCATCATTGGCAGCTGTTCAAATCTATGCTGCCACTTGAACTTCTTGTAATATCTCACATTCCCTAAAGACTGTGAAGATAACTTTTCTTGATCCATAACTATTCAAATTATTTCCAACTGTTAAAACCTAAAGTGATTATTAAATTTTGTTATTTGTAATGTTACAAATTTAACTTCGATTAAATCATTTTAAAGTTACTGCATGTTTGTCTCAGTCAAATTACTACACATACTCTAAACAGAGCTATACTAGAATAATAGAATTCCACTGAGTAAATCAGGGGCGGGGGCTTAAACGAGCTGAACTAAGAAGTGCTTAAATCCTTCACAAAAGTTATCGGCAAATTACAGAATTAACGTGGTCAGCAACAGCCTGCATTGTTTTCGCTTATCTGAATATCTTGTGAAGACTCCGATGTGATATAATTTTATTTTATTTTTTTTTTTTTTTTTATTATTAATGAAGGAAAATATCCTGTTCAACCTCTGATGGGTTATAATTAGGATATACATTGTTTTCAATTCCAAATAATATGAACAACTGCCGATATAAGAAAGTGGCATCACACCTGTCAAATCATTGTAAACAGGGAAAATCACAACTACCAATTATGCATATATGTTAAAAAAAAAAAATACAAACTAACAAAACAAAAACAAACAAACATCAAGAAGAAACTAAGCTTTACTACTCTTCTATCTACATTTCTGATAAGAGTAATCTTGTGTAAAGATAGACTACACTGAAGCCTATAATAGATACTCTTGAGTTTTGGCCACTGTTGGACTACTAATGCAAAGCAGGGGAGGCAATACCGTCATAGATACCAAAACTATCAAAACATCATAACTCTTAGATATCAGTGGAGGAATGGAGAAGAACTTAGCTTGAAGTACACAAATTATCATTCATACCTTTTGACAAAAACTCGACTTAATGTACGAAAATTATCAAAAAATCACAACTCTTGGGTATCAGGGAAGGAACTGACGACAGTTCGATACAAAAACTATCACATCTCTTGGATATCAAGAAGGAACTGACAATAAATAACAAGATACCAAAAATACCACATGGCCCAGTAGGGCTTCCATACCGTGAAGATGTAATATTATATAGTGGAGTCTCATAACCTGATGAAGCGACTTCTTATTTCCTAGCCAGACAAGTGAGCACAAACGGCCTGAGCCGAAGACGGGCGAGTGAGATAACAACTAGAACGCTTACTTTGTCCTGCGTAATATTTCCAAAACCATATCCGAGTGCGTGCACGTGCGTAATATAATTAGTCCGTTCTGTGTTTTATACAATGAAATCGGTCTGATATCTTTTACGCGTCTGAACTGCTCGTTGAAGCTTTCTGTGTCATAAGCTCACAGTACATATTTTGTTATTCTGTATACAATCATTCTGTATTTACTTTATCTAATAATTTTCATTTTTATCTAGATTTCTAATTTTAGCCGCCACGGAGTTTCCAGCATCCCTTCCGGTTCTCCGGGGTCTCAGAGAAGTGAAAGACAGCACGACCTCTTGCTTCCACAGGCATGACGCAAGAGGCGAATACTGTGAGGCTGTGCCCGTTGTGTGTGTGTGTTTGTGTGTGTGTGGGGGGGGGGAAAATCGGCTAGAAACCTCATTATGTAAAACAAAGTGCTACATGATCAACCACCACAACGATACATGGAATGCTCTGGCGCACGATTAGTGCGTGCTGGTTCCGTGCCTTCTAAGTGTGGGGAACGGCAGTCCTGTTGTTGTTGTTGATCCAGCGGCGCCTGGGCTTTCGCCCATCAGCCCAATGACATGTAGTGATATCTGTACGTTTTCGCAAGTTGTTTTGTTTCTCCGTACCAGGTGTTCCACTTATCTGGCCTCGGAGGAAGGAGCAATTTCCTAACATCATCGAGTGCTGGGTACTCAAAAATTTTGTAACTCTGAAACGTGAAGAAGTACAAACAACAACAACCACGAAGATAAAAACTTTCATAAAGAGTTCTTCTGACGAACAGATGCGCTGAGATGGTATATCAAGATCACCAATGTGGAACTTGGGGAGGGGAGAGACCAGACTTCTTCTTCGTTCGCCCTCAGACTTCTACATTAATGACTCTAATAAAGGCCATAGTCAGCTCAAGGTTCCTGACATCTCGTTCGCCCTCAGACTTCTACATTAATGACTATAATAAAGGCAGTAGTCAGCTCAACGTTCCTGACATCTCCAAACAGTTTTTCGTGGAGTGAAGTGGGTTATTGTCATATACCACTCCGTTCACTACTGTTAAGTTGGGCAGGACTGGAGCAGATGTTCGGCTGTCGTGCGGCCGGTGCCACACGAGCAGAGATCTGTTGAACCAATCATGTACTTGTGATATAGACGGTACCTCAACCTACTGTAACCACATAAATGCATGCTGAAGTCGGATGCACTGGGCCGCAGACGTGCAACATAGTGCAAAGCAAACCACCTTAAGATGACTAAAATACCAGAATACCAGACAAACAGGAGACCAGCAAGAGGTGATCTAAAAGCGGTGACGTTGGATAGGTCCACAAGGCATAAGCACCATGTATGGTAACCTTATCGTCACTATGATACATATAATGGGCACACGCACACACCTTGACATCAACGCAGATAAATATGGAGGCATGAACAAAGACGCCGAAGGCAATTAGGATTATCCAATGCACGGGGGTGTGAAAGCAAAGAAGTAAATATATTGAAATATAAGATATGCCTTTTAAAACCCGCATAAAACTATGAATGTCCAATTCGAACATCATGTGACAATCTGATGTTAGCAAATGAGCAAGCGGGTTCTTGTGCAGATGAGAAGAAATACACACGCCGTGACAAAGTCATCGATGTGGAACTGTGGGATATACCCTAACATCCGTGAAACCAGAGGTGCGGAAAAGGAGCTGGAGATGTGTATATTATATTGAAGACATCATTATCGTCTAGTACCACAAGACCAGCGACAGACGACTCATGAGCTGTAGGGGTCTACTTTAGAACCACTGAGCAGTATAAGGATCTAACTTTATAAAATCACGTCTGTTTTCGGGTTTCAGTGCATTTAGAATTCTGAATAAGTGCAGCTTGTACCTAACTTTTATTTCTGCCGGATGTTCTGCTTTCAAAAACACAGTACTTTATTTATGCTGTTGGGTTTTTTTTTAACCTGTTTTTGCTATGCCAACTTGGCGATCTCTGTGATGAGAATATGTAGACAGTTGTACTGACGCTTATGTCCAAGTTTGTTTTATCGTTCTTCAAATGATGGCAATGAAAATACACCTAGAAAAAGACACGGATTATTATCTTCTGCGTTCACTTTCAGACGTCAACTTGAATACGTTCAAAGAAGGCAGTGGTCAGTTTAAGGTAGTGGTCAGTTTGAGGCTGCTGGTATCTCCGTAGTTTTTTTCCAGGAAAGGTCCAGGTGACGGCCATGTGCGTGTTCTCTGTTCCTCAGAGTCAAATGGTGGGCACTTTTGAAGCAGATTATGAGAATAAATGCAACTACCAGTAAGCAGATTGCACTAGGAGATAACATCCCCTGAAGATATGAAAAACATATATCATGGCAGCTACAGATAAAGTTACAGGAATGTATCATGATATAAAAATATGAATATAAATGAAAAGATGGAGTTTCACTGCATTGGGAAATTTCTTCTTCTTTTTTTTTTTTTTGGTCCTTTGCAGCGGACTGACAAAGCAATCAGCGACCATCACGCCTGATGGCGTGTTGTAGGGCAGCAACAAACTGTCTCCACTTTGCTCGGTCGGTAGCCACCCATCGTGTAGTGCCCCAGCTGTGGTTAATGCTTAGCTTCTCCGCCTCCACAGTTCTCCGCCAGGTGGCTTTTGGGAAATATACAGAAGCAAAAAGAAATCAAGTCCAGCATAAAAATAACGATGTTAAATTCAAATGTCAAGGCCATTCTATTGTAAGGCTGTGAAACATGGAGAATAACACACACAAAATGACAACCAGAAAGAACCAGATTTTCATAAACGGGAGCTTGCGTGGAATAGAAGGATAGAAGGACTGAGATGGCAGGACACGATCACCAACGCTGAACTGATGACAAGAACCTGGCACCAGGAGAATAGAAGGACTGAGATGGCAGGACAAGATCACCAACGCTGAACTGATGACAAGAACCTGGCACCAGGGGAATAGAAGGACTGAGATGGCAGGACAAGATCACCAACGCTGAACTGATGACAAGAACCTGGCACCAGGGGAATAGAAGGACTGAGATGGCAGGACAAGATCACCAACGCTGAACTGATGACAAGAACCTGGCACCAGGGGAATAGAAGGACTGAGATGGCAGGACAAGATCACCAACGCTGAACTGATGACAAGAACCTGGCACCAGGAGAATAGAAGGACTGAGATGGCAGGACAAGATCACCAACGCTGAACTGATGACAAGAACCTGGCACCAGGGGAATAGAAGGACTGAGATGGCAGGACAAGATCACCAACGCTGAACTGATGACAAGAACCTGGCACCAGGGGAATAGAAGGACTGAGATGGCAGGACAAGATCACCAACGCTGAACTGATGACAAGAACCTGGCACCAGGGGAATAGAAGGACTGAGATGGCAGGACAAGATCACCAACGCTGAACTGATGACAAGAACCAGGCACCAGGAGAATAGAAGGTGAGGAATAGATGCTGGCGTCCAATAGGAACGCATTAAGAAAACTAGGCGGTAGCATTTTAAACTATGGAATGTCCAAGGACGAGAAATAGAGGCAAACACACGCACACACCAAGAAGACAACTTAAAAACATTGAAAGTTATCGGAAGGATTTTTGTTTTACAATACTCTATTTTTAATCATTTTTGCAATATTCATTCCGAATGGTGCTCCTCTATTCCATATGTCTTTCACAATTTTTCGCAGTTCATTTCCCATTGCACCCAAGTAAACTAGGTCATCTCTTCAATGTAAGATCAGTCTAGCGCCATCAATGTTGCATCCTGTTATTACATATTCTGCCATCAATACTGAATAATCAAAACTGATTGCGGAAATTCTTTCTTACTGCTAATATTACTATGATCCGCTAACGCACCACCAATTCTGCTATGATCTGCAAACTCTACACCAATTCTGATGTGATCGGTTGCCTCAACACCAATTTTGCAATTTTGATTTTTGGTTTCGCTGCACGTTCCGTGTTTACATTATCTCTTGTTTGTCTAGTCTGATCCATACTCTGCCAGATTTTCAATTAAATACTCTGTGTTTACCTTTATCAGCTACTACTTCTGCTGAGTCAATAAAGCAGTGTTACTGTGGTTCGCGCTCTCGTTTAATTTCTACAGCCCCCATATCACAGCGTACTCTTTTTTCCTTTACTCAGAATAACTAGTACATGTAGAACAAGATGTTGGCGATGGAATGGGCACACATTGAGGAAACCTGCTGACAGCATTACAAGGTACACCTTATTCTTGAATTTGTTGAGGTAGACCAAAAACACGCGGAGAAGACAACTGGAGACGGAAATGAAAATTATGAGGAAGACTTGAAAATACTTTGACCTGATGGCACGTAGTTCCAGAACAAGGACTGCTTTGTAATGCTATCCATAGGTTTTCACAATGTGTGTCATACACCGCAGCGTCCGCTTCTGATTTCTTGTTCCACTGACGTGTCTGGTTCTTGTCATCAGTTCCACATCAGTGACCTTGTCTTGTCATACCACTTCAATCCTTCCATTCTACGCAAACATTCACCCATTTAAGAAAGTCTGTAGCTTTTTGGTCATTATATTTTGTTGTTCTCCATGTTTCAGAGCCACACAATAGAACTGACTTGACATTTGAATCAAAGATTCTTATTTAAATGATGATCGGTACCAGCAATCAAAATCAATATATGGAATTAACGATAATTTTTACCGTAAATATAACCTATCACAGGTTGAACGAGATATTTTTCTTCATAAATATTTTTAAAAATTAATTATAAAACCAGTTTAGGCATGGTAAAATCTATAAATATAAACGATCTGCTACCCACTATTAATTGAATGCGCACGAGCCTCATTTGCAAATCATTCAAAGCGTGAATTAAAAGCGACCCACGCATCAGCATATACATGAATATCAGAATTGCTACGTGTTGTTGACAGAACAAACTTAAAACATCCAGACCCACACAAACATGCAGCCCTAGCTGCGGTTTTCGACACACTCTACGGGCAACAGACGCCAAACTGCGTTCTGCCGGTTAATATAGAACAGTGATTCTCAAACTTTCCAGGCCCCGTAACTGGAAAGAGTACATTTTAAACCTTTTAACAGGCATCTATTGGAAGCTAAGCCTGGTGCAAGCAGCCGCAGTAATTCCAGCTCCAATGGCGTATATTAAAGTTGTTGCGATGACAACTGTTGCTATGTTTAAGATACTGGGAGATTTCAATATGAGGTTTTGATGAGCTGGCAACCATCATGTAAAACTAATTGCTACTGAATCCACTGCTATAATAGCATGCATATGCTTGGTGAAGGTTTCCTGAAGACATTGTTGAAATACTGAACTCTATGCTCCTTAAGTAGCCAATAAGTACGCTCAGGCTCTCTGGGAACAACTACAGCACTTGCCTCCTTGATCCACCGTTAGGAGCGACGAAATAGGCAGGAGGAAGACGTAATTATTCAAATTAAATCTCATATTTTCTTTATAATTAAGGACACACACCAATTTTAATATAAAAAGGTAGGGGGGGGGGGGGGGAAGAGAGAATAGCAGAACAAAAATTCAAATTTAAAAAAAATAAAATAAATAAACAGTTGGCACATTGTGCTTTTAACTTTTTTTTTTGTGGCATGGTGTCGCCGTTCTTTAACCTTGGCGCCCCTATCCAGTGATCCGATTGGGTTGTCTCTGAAGCCGGTCCTGATCAGAATATAACCAAACGGTCGTACCAGGGGCAGCCCCCGGGAAAATTATGTACTTTATCGTAGCCCGCCATAGGGCTCCTGTGGTCCAAAGAATTAAGAACCACTGATCAAGAGGAAGATGTGGATATTTTTTTTTTTTAATGAAACACGAGTCAAATCTTTCACATCACGTGACGTCTGGTTTGAGCAACGACTGTGACACAATGGTAAATATTTGCTTCAGTTTCAAAACGTTAAACTCGGGAGTGTACAAGATTACTGGACGAGCATACAAATCAAGGGCTAAAACTGAACCAGCTAAGGCACAAGGAGTGTAACAGTATCGAGGCTAGCTGGCGCATTCAAACTCGTCAATCTTATTCAACAGGGCGTCAGCTTCGAACGACAGGCAACTCGCCAGACGGGTGTGATGAAAAGCTTTTTCGCGGATCAGGACAGGTCTACCACCAAAAGAGCTGAAAGCTGAGACCTGAACCCCACAGGTGACAAACGTCGATGTGAATACTTTAATACTTTCCACCGACAGCTGTTTACATAAACACAGTGAAACTATCGGTTCTGCGTTTTAAACTCGACACGTGAGGCTTCTAAGTCGCTTGTCCTGAATGGTAGAGTTAAACGATATGCTGTTGGCGAGGGGTAGGCAATCCAGGAGCTGTGGTGATCTACTTTAAAAACACTGTCAAGATTTACCTTGATAAAACCATGTCGGTTTTAAAGTATTTGGAATAAACCGAGGCTATATGTAACATTTATCTCTGCTGCACGATCTGTTTCCTGCTATCCCATCATCAGGGCGGCGGAAAATTACAATTAAATATTTGTTACCGAAAGTTAACTTCATTTCAAACAAAAAAACTTCACCTTTTATCTTATACAGTTAACGAATAAAATTAACTGAACTAACTTGCAGGTTTTCACTGGAAATGCGGTGAAAGTACCTTTAAACCTGGTGACACTCTTCTTTTGAGTGCTGGTGGAAGAAAGCGTGTCTGAAATTTACCTAGGATAAAAATTATCACCCTTCATTTTTCTAGACCCCTAGAGATCTACCAAATAATGCCTTGGGATCTAACGGCACATTAAGATCGTCCGGCTGCCGACTCCTGCTGTAGGTCCTATTTAAAGTTTACGTTCTTGGGCCAAGGTACAGAGGCTGCCCTGTGTTTCAGGAAACAAAGAGCATCCTGAAGGAAGCTGTGTCCAAAAACATCCCTTTCAAAGAGGCAAAACACAGAGTGGCTGCGGATGTTGCAGACAAACAGCGCACGATAGATCACCTTACAGTCCTTTCATTAATAATTCGTCTTATCTGTTTGCATGATCATCCCTGCAGAGAGAGAACGCCCAGCCATTTTATTTAACGCTGATATGGCGATTGGGATTCCCTAATTACTGTCGTGACGAGTCACAGCCGAGATGGTTCCAAGAGGGCCGGTGTTTGCATGAGGACGGGGAGATAAATTACTCGTCTGCGCATTGTCGTGGAATATTCTAATCCACATATATAAATTATCAAGTAAATATAAAGCCTAATAAATACATATAATAAATAAAGGAAGAAGAATGGTAAAGAACAGTGCTGTCACAATGACAGTACTCGAAATCCCCTTTGTTTTATGCTTCGTCTGCAAATTGTAACGTTTCCACGTTAAATATAGGCCTTCTGCAACATACACGCGTTTCCCAAACACACAATAAAATGTGCTGCCTTTCTAAGAAAAACCTTGAAATATGCAAGTTGACCTAAATTTTAAATTCCATTCATGTCTTTTTCTACACTGCGTTACCAAAACGAACGAACAGATGGACTAAAGGATAAAGAGAGAGGGAGGGCTGAAAATCAGGAACGCAGGCAACACGCGTCGCGCGATACACAAATGCTGCCATCACGCGTGTAAGACTACATGCACTAATTTTTTTTCAGACGGACAGTGATAAAATACACTACCCTTCCCAGACAGCACATCTTCGAAACAGGAGGTAGAAAATACATATTTTGAACGCAGCCACGTAGCTCTTTTAAATTTGGATATTTGGGTTCCTTGGGGCTTGCTGGCAAAGAATATGTAAAACGTTACGCAAATAGTCCAGGAATTAATAAATTATAACCAAAATAAAATAGTGGGGATGCCTGACAACACAAAATCATTTCTGCTCATAAAATTTTTTATAACGTGTTTGAAAAAAACCTTACGTTACATAAATAGCCTACCATGTAAACTCCAAATTGGTTGGAGCGCAACAAATGAAAAACTAACCACGATTGGTCGGGCTATAAATACTATCTTGGTTGTTAGGGAGACGTAGAAAGGTAACATTTTTTCAAACACTTGTCGAAACGGGGCCTCATTGGCTAGACTCGCTGATATAATCACTTAGGAGCGTTAGTTCGAGACCACTTGTTTAAATAATCTTGATAAAGCAACAGTGCGTTGAAGCCAGCTCATATTTGTGTTAAATAAAAGCCTGGAACATAAGCAGATGGGAATTTGTGCCAGTATTTTGTGCCAGAATTCATTGCTAATCAACGTATCTGTGTTTATTCTATGAATTGTGGGACCGTGGTCTTGATGGTACTGAGCAGCACCTGGTCAGAGCTTTGCTGAATCCAGAGTCGGACAGCACACTCCTTGGTCTTTTTAGCTATCAGTGAGGTGTCTCCAGAGCCCAGGGGAGAATTCGAGCAGAGGAGTCCCTTCCTGCCGCCATCACGCAAGATAAGCTGATTTGGCCAGCTGAGCTCAACATTATGTCCCCTCATCTTGAAATAACTTTGTAAAAATAACATTCAGAGGGGAATTTAATTGTCTTAATATCAGGAACTGAGAACATCTCCAATACTAGTCCCTAAGACAAACTATTGAAGTCATGATGACAAATACCAACAGAGCTTGAACAAAACAAAACCAGTATTACCTCATATTACTACTACACAACTGACACACGTAGGATATTTTTAATAATATATGTCACTACAATATTCATATTGATAAAGTCTGTACATATACTTGTAATTAAAATTGATTGTGATTCCTGGTTCCTTTGTATTTGAATCAGGACACATATACCTTTATGACAAAAATGAATACATATTGTTATTTGAAAAGTTATCAGTGACTCCTTAAGATATTCTCATAGAGTGTTATATGTATGTGAGTGTCACAGTGTTGTCAAGAGTAGTGGATTAAATTATATTGTTTATCTGTCTGTTGTTGTGACTTACACTTCATCATACACATACCCTAGACACATAACGTAGTCATCACACTATTCCAGAATAATTCTGACTGAGATATATAGATATGTGGTAGCAAGTAAGGTTATCTATAATACACTACTCTTAATAGATATAGATACCTTCACAGCTGATCTCAGTCAGTACACTAAGTCCCCTATAAATATTTATAACATCCCACTTCACCACATATATTGGGGTCTCGCTCTTGGGATTTTGAATCTTTCCCTATTATAAATATTGGGGGTAATTCACTTCAGGGAATATAAGAATTAAAAGGTATCCTTGGGTGGAATTAAATAAGGTTGAGCTCACGGTGCCTGTGTTGTCCATTATATATATTTAGAATTTGAATTGTTGGTTAGACATTGTAGAAATTTACCTGACAGACAATGGCGGACCTGGCCAAGTTTCGATCTGCTGCTGTACAGACTGCAAAAGAGTTAGGATTAGATGGGCAAGTTATGGTTGCCTATGTCACTACGGAATGTGACAAATTTATTGAACGCGAAGAAAGAAGATTAGAAAAAGAGGCCGAAAGAAAGTTAGAGGCTGAGACTAAGAGGTTGCAATTTGAAGCTGAGGCTGAGACTAAGAGGTTGCAAGCTGAGGCTGAGACTAAGAGGTTGCAGATTGAGGCTGACAAAGAGGCTAAGAAATTGGAAGCAGAAAGAGAAGACAAAAGATTAGCTGCAGAAAGGGAAGCCGAGGAAAGAAGACAGGCTACAGAAAGGGAAGCAGAAAAGGAGGAGAAGAGATTACAAAGGGAACATGAGTTACGACTAAGGGAGTTTGAGTTTCAGGGCCATGCTCCTGAAAATGGTGCCAGTCCCTTTGCCTCTGATGCCACTGCTAGCCAAGGAGCCTCAACCTCAGCTATGAATTTTCATTTAGATCATTTTGTTGAGAAAGACGATGATATTGAGAGCTATATAAATAGATATGAACTATTAGCTACCACGTATGGGTTAGAGAGAGAAAGGTGGAGCTTAAAGTTATCTCAGGGACTTCGTGGGGCAGCTTATGAGGTTTTTGCAAAAATGAGCAGAGGTGATCAGGAAAATTATGACATGCTAAAGCAGGCTCTTTTGTTAAGGTATGAAAAGAATGCAGAATTTTATAGGAAAAAATTTAGGAATGCTAAACTACTGTCAGGTGAAACCTATCACCAGTTCTCTGCACGAATAGAGACATACTTGGAGAAATGGACTTATCTGGGGAAAACCCAAGATCTTAAGGAAATGGTCCTTATAGAGCAATTAAGAGAGTCCATGGCTCCAGACCTGAGAAAGTTTCTCATGGAACAAGGTGCAGAGAGGCTGGGTGAGTTGCTAAATGTTGCTGAAAGGTATCAAGCAGCTCAAGCAGAGGTAACAGGTAATAAAAAGAAACAAGTGGATAACTTTAGGGCACCACAGAACTTTAATAAATTTGATCCTAAGGATCAAAATAAAGGTAAGCACCAATTTGATAGGCCACGGTATGAAAATAAAAATAAATTCCCACAATTCGATGAAAGGAAATATGATGAAAGAAAATCTTTCAACCAAGGAAAAAGGTGGTGTAAGAATTGTCAGATGGACAATCATGACACTGACCGTTGCAGAAGGAAACCTGTGTATATGGCAACCCTTCAGGTCAGGTCGACCTCAAGACAGGAGGAGGATATTATGTTGGATACCACTCCAGAAGAGATGAGGAAGGCACAGGCTGGGGATAAAACACTCAAGCCTTGTTTCAGAAAATTGTCAACTTGTCATACAACTCCAGGCAAGGGAGATTTTTACATGAAAAACAAGTTGATGTATAGGAAGGCCGGAACTAGATCCCATGGTCACGGACAGCTGGTTCTTCCTAAAAGATACAGGACAGAATTAATAAGGAGCCTACATGTGAAACCAGATGGGGACCATGAGAAGATAGGTACCATCATTCAAAAGGTGGCTCACAATTATTATTGGCCCAAAGCAAGATGGGACATTGAGAATTTTGTAGAAAGGTGTAGCATAGCACATGAGGGAACACCCACAAGTGGGAACATGAATCAGGACCTGGACACGCCACGAGGCAAAATTAGGCCTGATAATAAAAAGAGATATAAATTTGATAAAGTGGACCAAATGGAATGGGAAGCCCCTTTTCACGGACAAGCTTCACTTAACTGTTTTACTATGGCCACCATGCGGAGAGTGCAAAAAGATGTCTTACCCCAGGATAAGCCGAAAATCCCTCAATCGGACTTAAACAAACTGGAGGAAGAGGATGTAGGGAGGAAATCTCTCATCAAGAATTTTAAGTGGGGAGAAAGCCCCAAAAGAATTGGTAGCGGTCGTTTTGTGAATGATAATTCTGGGAGGAAAAATCATCACTATAAAGCTTCGAGTGGAAGAGACCATACCGGTGCATGGACAAATAGGTCCACACAATTAAAGGTCCACATGTAGCTGTGTTAAGAACGTGGACTGATGAAAAGGCAGAGGAAAACATTACATCTTCATACCAATATGTGAATGAGCTGACCACTCGGTTAAAAACTGGCTGGAAACTTGCCAATGAAAATTTGAAACAAGCCAGGAAGAAACATGCTGCCTATTATAACAGGAAGGCGAAAGACAGAAATTTGGCTGTGGGAGAGAAAGTACTGCTTCTTTTGCCCGGGAGTCAGAATAAGTTACAAATTGGATGGCAGGGTCCATATACAGTTCTAGAGAAGGTGTCTAGAACAAATTATAAGATAGATAAGAAGGGGAAAGAAAAAATCTATCATGTGAATCTCCTGAAGAAATATTTGGAAAGAGAACATCAGGAAGAGACACACTTGTTGACCTTGTCCATCGCCATGGAGATGAAAAAGGAACCACTTTCATCATTTGAATATCCATTACACCCCTGTGAGACAGCCGCACAGGTGAAAATCAGTACACATTTAACGAAAACTCAGAAAGAGAGAGTGCAACAGGTTCTAAATAATCATGCAGAGGTGTTAACAGACCGACCAGGGCATACAAACCTATTGGAATATGATATGAAACTAATAGACTCCACACCTGTCTGTATGAAACCATATTCGATTCCGTTTGCTAAGGAGAAAGCTTTGAAGGAAGAGATAGACTATCTATTGAAGGAAGGAATTATTTCGCACAGTGAATCTTCGTATAGTTCCGGTGTTGTACTCTTAAGGAAGCCCTCTGGAGAACATAGACTCTGTATAGATTACAGGAGACTGAATGCTATTACAGAAGGACAGGTGGATCCATTGCCGGATACAAATCAGCTGTTTGCCAGGCTAAATAAAGCTAAATATTTCTCAAAAGTGGATCTGAGTAAAGGATACTATCAGATTCCAGTAAAGCCTGAGGTTAGACCATACCTAGCTTTTAGTACCTCAGAAGGACACTATGAGTTTAATAGATTGCCATTTGGATTGAAGAATGCGCCTAGTGTCTTCTCTAGAATGATGAGAAAAATTATTGGATCCTCTGAATAATCCCTGTATAACAAATTTTATGGATGATATCCTTATAGCAACAGAAACATTTGAGGAACACATTGACTCTCTGAACATGCTGTTTGATCGACTTAGGGAGGCAAATTTAACAGCCCGACCAACCAAATGTTGCGTTGGATGTAAAGAATTGGAATTTTTGGGACACACAGTTTATCAGGGAAACATGACCCCTGACCCAAAGAATTTAGAGAAACTACAGAAAGCCCCGAGACCACAAACCAAGAAGGACGTGAGATCCTTTGTCTCATTATGTGGTTTCTACCAGAAGTATATCAAAAACTTTAATTCCATATGTGCACCGTTAACTGAATTGACACGTAAAGGACATCCAGATCGCATTACATGGACACCACAATGTGAAATGACTTACCAAGAATTGAAGGAAAAGCTCACAAGTAAACCCATTTTGAAATTACCTGACTTAAGTCAAGAATTCATAGTAAGGACGGATGCAAGTAATATTGGGTTAGGTGCAACTCTACTACAGAAATCAGATGCATTGGATGGGAATTAAGCCCAGTGGCATATGCTAGCAGAAAGTTGAATAAAGCTGAAATCAACTACTCAACTAGCGAAAAAGAATGTCTTGCAGTAATATGGGCGATAAAGAAATTCAATATTTATCTATATGGGAAGGCATTTAAGTTGCAAACAGACCACAAACCTTTATCGTTTCTAGCACAGGCTAGGCATGAGAACTCCAGGTTACTCCGATGGTCTTTACTTTTGGCTCCATATAATTTTAGCATTGAGTATATATCTGGAAAAACCAATTTGGGAGCGGATTTTTTAAGCCGCCATCCGTGTGATGAGAATCACCGTAAACCCCAGAAATAATAATAAATTTCTCTATGTGTATATAGAATAAAGGACTGACATATAATGTCTGTTTTAAGAGGGGAGGTGTCGTGGAATATTCTAATCCACATATATAAATTATTAGGTAAATATGAAGCCTAACAAATAAAATTAATAAAGGAAGAAGAATGGTAAAGAACAGTGCTGTCACAATGACAGTACTCGAAATCCCCTTTGTTTTATGCTTCGTCTGCAAATTGTAACGTTTCCACGTTAAATATAGGCCTTCTGCAACATACACGCGTTTCCCAAACACACAATAAAATGTGCTGCCTTTCTAAGAAAAACCTTGAAATATGCAAGTTGACCTAAATTTTAAATTCCATTCATGTCTTTTTTCTACACTGCGTTACCAAAACGAACGAACAGATGGACTAAAGGATAAAGAGAGAGGGAGGGCTGAAAATCAGGAACGCAGGCAACACGCGTCGCGCGATACACAAATGCTGCCATCACGCGTGTAAGACTACATGCACTAATTTTTTTTCAGACGGACAGTGATAAAATACACTACCCTTCCCAGACAGCACATCTTCGAAACAGGAGGTAGAAAATACATATTTTGAACGCAGCCACGTAGCTCTTTTAAATTTGGATATTTGGGTTCCTTAGGGCTTGCTGACAAAGAATATGTAAAACGTTACGCAAATAGTCCAGGAATTAATAAATTATAACCAAAATAAAATAGTGGGGATGCCTGACAACACAAAATCATTTCTGCTCATAAAATTTTTTATAACGTGTTTGAAAAAAACCTTACGTTACATAAATAGCCTACCATGTAAACTCCAAATTGATTGGAGCGCAACAAATGAAAAACTAACCACGATTGGTCGGGCTATAAATACTATCTTTCGTTGTTAGGGGAGACGTAGAAAGGTAACATTTTTTCAAACACTTGTCGAAACGTGGCCTCATTGGCTAGACTCGCTGATATACTCACTTAGGAGCGTTAGTTCGAGACCACTAGTGCAAATAATCTTGATAAAGCAACAGTGCGTTGAAGCCAGCTCATATTTGTGTTAAATAAAAGCCTGGAACATAAGCAGATGGGAATTTGTGCCAGTAATTGTGCCAGAATTCATTGCTAATCAACGTATCTGTGTTTATTCTATGAAATTGTGGGACCGTGGTCTTGATGGTACTGAGCAGCACCTGGTCAGAGCTTTGCTGAATCCAGAGTCGGACAGCATACTCCTTGGTCTTTTTAGCTATCAGTGAGGTGTCTCCAGAGCCCAGGGGAGAATTCGAGCAGAGGAGTCCTTTCCTGCCGCCATCACGCAAGATAAGCTGATTTGGCCAGCTGAGCTCAACATTATGTCCCCTCATCTTGAAATAACTTTGTAAAAATAACATTCAGAGGGGAATTTAATTGTCTTAATATCAGGAAACTGAGAACATCTCCAATACTAGTCCCTAAAGACAAACTATTGAAGTCATGATGACAAATACCAACAGAGCTTGAACAAAACAAAACCAGTATTACCTCATATTACTACTACACAACTGACACACATAGGATATTTTTAATAATATATGTCACTACAATATTCATATTGATAAAGTCTGTACATATACTTGTAATTAAAATTGATTGTGATTCCTGGTTCCTTTGTATTTGAATCAGGACACATATACCTTTATGACAAAAATGAATACATATTGTTATTTGAAAAGTTATCAGTGACTCCTTAAGATATTCTCATAGAGTGTTATATGTATGTGAGTGTCACAGTGTTGTCAAGAGTAGTGGATTAAATTAAATTGTTTATCTGTCTGTTGTTGTGACTTACACTTCATCATACACATACCCTAGACACATAACGTAGTCATCACACTATTCCGTTTTCAGCCCCATATTTGGGGGAGAAATGACCTGTGAAATTCAGCAGAATTTTTCACTCCGAAAAAGTTTGAACCATTGACGCCATCAAAACACGCATGCCAGAGTTAAGAATAGCAGCAGATTTCATTTACCAGACCGGACCTTGTTTGAGCTTTTGAGGACTTAAACGCCCAGGAAAACTCTACCATTATTAGCACGGACAACCGGAATCTGAGGAAACTGTAACACAAAGTCAAGGAAGGTACTTATTGCTAAAATAACAACACCCCAGACCACGTGTAACAGGCATCGTGAAGATGACTTAAACTATTTCTCTGAGCCAGCAGTATGTGAGCCTAAAGATTGACTTGGTGGTACCAGTTGAGGGTACTATCTCTGGAACAAGTGAGGGTATAAGTGGTCTGAAGTCGACGCTTGACACTATCATCAGACGGGTCTTAGAGACGCAGGACCAGCTTGGTAGTTACTCCATGACACTTCTTGGAACGTGCTACACCTTTCAAACTTGATCAGTGACGATTGTGATCCAGTCATCTATCTACAAAGAACAAAACGTCAGCTGGAGCAGAACAGACACAAACTCATTGGCAGCTAAGTAGAAACATAAAAGCTGCCAAGTGAATTCGTACCCAATACTCCATAACATCAATCGATGGTGATTATTGTTTGTTAAAGAATTATTCATTTTTATAACTGTTAAAACGCAATTGATTATTAAAATTGTTACTTGTATAAAGACAAATCTAAAGTAGAGTTAATCATTTTGAATGTACTACATCCGTATATCTCAGACATTTCTTAAATACACTTAAACAGAGCTATATAATAATAAGAGGAATTTCGCTGAATTAACTCAGCTGGGGGCTTGAACAACCTAACGAATTATCAGATAACCATGTCCTTCACAAAAGTTGACGGCAGATACTAGAGTTAACATTTGCTCAGCCTCATGCAGCATTGTTCTCGCTTTTCTGAATATCTTGTGAAAACTCCCTTGAGGTAGAAGCATCATTATCCTTCTACCTACAACTCTGCCAAGAGTAATCTTGTGCGAATGTAGACACCTTTGATGACCCACATTAGTTACTCTTGAGTTTTGGCCACTACTGCAGAGCTAAGGGGAGGCAACCTGTGACACTGTCTATATTTCTTGTCTTTGTCGCATGTTTGTAACTGACCAATGGTGAGCCCCGACACGTCCCGTGTTACTTGTGTACCGTTACTTTGTAAAACTTATTCCATATCATTCTCTTCTTTTAAAAGCAGATACAAATTTGAACGCAGTTTTATAATCTCACAGGATACGGTAGCTCTGGTAAAATGCTCGGCACACCTTCCCTTACCTGTAAGCTCGTTTTGGGGGATTGGAATGCCACTATTTAACTCCAGGTAAATATGAATAATAATAAACAACAGTGGCATGCCGACATTGTCACTGCTTTCTCGCAATGCACAAGGTGCAGAAGACAGTGATAAAACCCTTCCATTCGTTTTATCTATATCTGACACGTTCTCAATCTCAAGATGGACTTTCCATCTTTCAATCCTAGCGCACGTCTAATCCGTTTTCGTTAATTTTGGAGAGCTATAGTTGACATCCTTGTGTGAACTTCACATGCACTAACTGTGATTTTTATTTGATTAATTTGTTTTACAGAGTTGGCCACTCGAAAAGCAGCAGCTGGGAGACTTTTTCAGGCCATAAATAGAGGATTCCTCAGCAAGAGAGAGGTTGGTAAGAAAACGAAAATGGCTGTATACCGCTCCACCTATGTCCCAGTCTTGACATATGGATGCGAGTCATGGGCAATGACTACAACCCATAAAAGCCAGATCCAAACCTCAGAAATGAGGTATCTGAGGAAGGTGGTTGAAGTAACAAGAAGAGACATGGTACGCAACCAGACGATACGTCAAGGCCTAAAATGCCACCCCCTACAGACCCAAGTAGAACAGTCCCAACTAAGATGGTTTGGCCATGTCTGCAGAATGGGAGAAGATCGGCTACCACGACAAGCATGGGAAACAAAGAGCCAATTATCCAGACCCCGAGGACGACCCAGAGTCCGCTGGGAGGACAACATTAGACAATCTTTGAAGGACCGAGGACTAGAATGGAACCAGGCCAGGAGGAAGACAGCCGATAGAATAGTCTGGCGCTCTCTCTTCCAAACCTCTACACCTCACGGTAGAAGGGGAACGACTAAGTAAGTAAGTAAGTAAGTAATTTGTTTTACACGATAAGGCTGTAAAGCCCATGGCTATCCTTTGATAAAATGCCTCCTAGGGTGAAGTGGTGCTATTCTCGGCACTGGTACCAGGTTCTAAACAGGAGCGTGATATTCGCAATCTTTAATAATTTTTTTTTTTTTAACGAGGAAGGTTTGGGAATGTGGTCAGGGACACTCCCATCATCCTACGTAAAAACATAAGAGATAACGGGTCGTGATGACATAATGAACGATTACGGGAAACTGACAGAACGAGGATGCGGATTCTCTGGTTTATTTTTAGAGGAAGTTTTAAAACGTTGATTAAAGGTATTCTACTATTAAAACCATCTACGTCAGGTTACCTTTCACATTACCCGTACCTCCTTAGTTTATAGTAAACCTTCCTCTACACCCTATTGTATATGAGAGGAAATAAGTTCTAGTCTATGGGAGCCGCGCTGGTGTAATGGTTACAACGTTGTACTGGCGACCAGGTTTTCAAGGTTCAAGCCCGGGCGTCGGCGCTTGAAGGAGTGTCAACGACCGGGATTTTGACTGAAAAATCTGAACGGCTCCTGAGATAAACCCTCTGTGGATGGGAAGGAGCGAAGCTCCTGACCGGGTTGGAAGGAAAGTCCACAGGTTCCCCAGCCTCGCAATGACATGTCATTGGGCCGAAGGGCTGAAAGCCCAAGTGCCGCTGATTAAGGGGAAAAAAAACAATATATATATATATATATATATATATATATATATATATATATATATATATATAGATATATATATATATATATATATATATATATACGTATTAATTTTTCATAAAGAAGACGTTATTCAATGCATAATATTTTTCAGTATTACACAAAGTTGTTAAATGTTGATTACAACAAGGCCAAATAAATTAGCGAGACCCTTGCTTCTTGTAGTGGTTTTTGATATTATTGTATGGTTGTTATGTTACCTAGTGTACTGGATGAGGTCAGCTGTGAAGGCTCCTGAGATAAAAGTTTATGTGAGTTACAGAAGGCCCTTCTGCTACCACTTACGACCTCAAACAGACCTATTCTACTATAATGAATGTTAGCTACGTTAAAAGTCTAGGGTACTGAATGGTGATGTGTAGGTAATAAAATACACAGACACACACATGTAAATTCTAAGTCTAATAATGATAATAATAAACTCTATGATAAACTGAACTAACACTGGCTGTTATAGTTTAAGTTTGAAAATTTTTTTAATTTATTAGTCCTGAACCAATTGTTTCTTTTGGTCAGAACATATGAAATAATATGTATTTATCAATAAAATGCATATGTATATTGCATAATCAAATGAAATTTTTGTACATAGGTATATTATTACAATGGTTAATATTAATAATATCTACAATGTCTTGGGAAAAACTAGCACTGGATGTTTAGTTGGGGTGGCGTCATCATGCCCAATCTATGGCTACAAAGTTCAGTGTCCTGGACATATGGACTGATGTTAATGTTTATATAACAAGATTTTATTTCTTTTTTGATGGTGGACACAGTTGATGAATCAACAGCAGGCCAGGTTTGCACTTAACTGGCCTGTAACGATGTAGTACAGAATTCTTGTGGCCCACTCCTCTCAGTAGCTGGAGTAAAATGTTAGGCCGCACAGACACCCGCTCTTGTACTTCTACAAAAGCATCTGGCACAATCGTAGTGCCAGATCAGAAACTCTGAATCAAAATTTGTGCCATGTGTCAACACTCTATTTACTGCGCCACTCTTACACACAACACAGCAAAACAACATTACACAGATTGGGTCAGATCTCTCTGACCAACTTAGCACATCTCACCCAGTTGTTATCAAATAGTACCAGTTTCCCAAGACTGCATTGCATCCGAAATATGTTCAATAGTTTCCTCTTCCATTCAATAAGGTGGGTGATATGTTCCCACTGATCTCAATTATAGATCCGCCTTCCATAGTCTTAGATAGGTTTTCATATATTATTTGGTTGTCTCTAGGCCCTGGTCTGCTGCTGGGGACCTAGAGTAAGCACTCACTTGTCGTAATCATTTTTCATGATATGGCAGTATCAATCACTCAAAATATTAAAATAAACAAGATAAATGCTTTTTCCCTTACCACAATTCAGAATTGAGAACACAGTTACTTAGTACTAGCAAAACTCAGCTGAGCTGCTGGCTAGATTAGGGCGTCCCACTGATTTTTATTTAATAATTCCTGGAAATCACCTCTAGCAGTAACGTACTGTGTCAATGGACAGTCTTCTGTACAATGGCACAAGCGTGCGTTTCTTTCTCAATATACGTTAATACAAACATAATATACGTTAATACAAACATAATATACGTTAATACAAACATAATATATGTTAATACAAACATAATATACGTTAATACAAACATAACATACGTTAATACAAACATAATATACGTTAATACAAACATAATATACGTTAATACAAACATAATATACATTAATACAAACATAATCTACGTTAATACAAACATAATATACGTTAATACAAACATAATATACGTTAATACAAACATAATATACGTTAATACAAACATAATATACGTTAATACAAACATAATATACGTTAATACAAACATAATATACGTTAATACAAACATAATATACATTAATACAAACATAATATACATTAATACAAACATAATATACGTTAATACAAACATAATATACGTTAATACAAACATAATATATGTTAATACAAACATAATATACGTTAATACAAACATAATGTATGTTAATACAAACATAATATACGTTAATACAAACATAATATATGTTAATACAAACATAGTATACGTTAATACAAACATAATATATGTTAATACAAACATAATATACGTTTTTTTTTTTTTTTTTTTTTTTTTGCGTTCGCCCGCTAATACTCGAGGCGAAATCTCAGGTTATCATTTATGTCTAACCTGACATTGATTTTACGTGAGTATCCCTTTATTTCTTGTACAGAGACAAATGTCCCTCGCCATTCAGGCAAATACTCGCCGATTTCGGAGGTACCCATTGCAGCTGGGTCGGCTCAGGAGCCGCCAGTCTCTGGTCGACGACACTTCTTCAAATGTTCTCGCCAGGTCTCGAGTTAATCCAGTCCAAATCCCGGTCGACGAAAAATGCTCAAATGCCGTCACCCGGGTTTGATCCTGTATCACCCGGTCGCCAGAGCGGTGTTGTAACCACTACGCTAGCGCGGCTCCCATATAATATACGTTAATACAAACATAATATACGTTAATACAAACATAATATATGTTAATACAAACATAATATTGACTAAGTAGGTCATACTTAATTGCCCCCGGGGGTCTTCGAGAAGCCAAAGAAGAATAGGCCAACTGCCACCTTAGGCATGTCGTAACAGGCAACTAATATGAGGTTGGGGCAAAAGCATATACGTTGACGCAGGCCTCCTCCAGGGAGCCGTCTGCAGTAGTGGATCCATGCTCCGTCATGAACGAAACAGGAGATGATTATGATGAATCATACTTAAACAAAGTGCCATACTTAAATCATCCTATATATAAAATCCCAGCTTTTTCTGTCAGTACGTAACGTTAAGGGGTGCAACTTTGGTTGAAAGTTAGAACACATTCTCCAGACCTGTCCAACCCATGATGAACCGCGACGTGCGACCTGGCCAAGGGGTGCTGAGCTCCAGCAGAAGCTATGGGGCTGCCGCGCCGACCTGGTAAAGACTGTGGACTTCGTCCTGGCGACAGGCCTGCAGATTTAGCATGACTACAAACTGAACGCAGAAGAAGAAGAAATTAAGTGTATTGTTTCCCTTATATGTACTCTCCCGAAAATAGTAACACTTACCAAAGAAGACGGCGCAAATGACAGTGTGCACAAAAATATATTTATGGAATGTGTGATCCCGTATAAACACATGGGACCCAAAGACGCAGCAATTGAGAACGCAGTCAGCGACTCATAGCTTGACTGCTTGCGTCAGGACCAGCGAACCAGAGCTGGTCAAGACCGCACTCCACCTCAACGTGGTGGTCCTGGAAACAGTCTGCAGCAGTGCAGTCTGGCTGAGCGAGTGCGGATCGAAATGGGAAGGCAAACCCGGTCCCTAAAAAATGCCGTGCAGAAGTCGGATGTGTCGACCGAAAGGTGCAGATATCACAGCTTAGGCGCAAACAGACACAACGCAACCACCGTCCTTTTCAGGGCGAAAGAGGAAGAAAAAAAAAGAAGAAGTATACACACATTGGGATCCTGGCTGCTGCTACGTAGTTTGTGTACTGTGGTGATGCACAGTGGATTTTTTTTAATATTTTTGTTGCCGTTAGGTATTAGTGCGTTTGAATTTAATTCCCGTCTTATGGCAGGCTTTTACACTAGTACTTAAATAAATCTCTCCTACATATTAAAATATGGTGCAGTTGTGTTATTCTCAGCACTGGGCTCGGGTTTTAAACAGGCGCATGCTATTCGCAATCTTTAATTATTTTTTTTTTTTAAACAACGATCAAGGTCAGAATGTAGTTCAACTACAGAAGACAATCATTCACCAATCAATAATCCTACTTTCCAGCAACGTAGAGCGGTATCGAGTGAATCAGAACAAATCTATCACACAAACCATGAGATATTGCCCTCTTAGTGTAGGAAACAAAACAAAAGCTCGATGTGAATACAATACTGTCTACGATAACTGTACATGTTTACCGATGTGTGGTGTGTGTGCACATTCATGTTGCCCAGGGTAATAAATTCACGTGGCATGTGTAGTACATAGTGAGGGAACTGTAAGTGGCGTGTAGTACGTACTGAGGCAGGGATTATTTCACGTGTTCTAAATGGTACATGCTCAAATTAGGGAATACTCCACGTAATCTGCATGGCACACATTGAGGAAAATATTTCAAATGATCTGGTAAAGTACAAACTGTCTCTCTATTCCGTAAGGTCTCTGGTGTTGTCAATCAGTACAATTTTCATTTCCACCCCTCCCCCTTCCACCTAATACATCAAGCGATCAGTTTATCAAGACGTCTCTCTCTCTTTCTCTCTCTCTCTCTCTCTCTCTCTCTCTCTCTCTCTCTCTCTCTCTCTCTGGCTTTCTTTTCTTCCTCCTAAATCCTAAATTAAAACTACTAGTTGTTGTCAGGTTTTCTCATTTTTCTCTCATCATTCGCTAAGAATCTGAAGTCGATATTTACCAAAAGGGAAGATGGCAGACGCTTGACCTATCTATATTTAAGGGTCTCGCGTCAGGACTACGTCTGAAATCGTAGTAATCAGACGAAGGATCAAACCTGGGATGCAGGAACCCCTAGTATGGTGTACCCGTGCGCAAACCTCGATGACAAGAGCCAAGATTCCCAAATCACACATCATGATTCGCTGTGGCTATTTCTGGACCGCACTGCGCGCAGTTCCAAATCGCCCAAGTGTGCATGTGGTTAAGATAGACAGAGGCGTAGTATACATAGGTTTGACAAACTAATATTACGTTTTTGTGCGGCGCTGCCACAAAGTAAACTGTAGCAACACTGACAGATTACTCTGGAAATTTCCCTGTAAATAGTAATCTTTCTTATTTATCGTAGCTATATAACGAAGATTCACAAACTTGGAATCATCAAATTATTCAAGGAGAAAAAAAAGTGCGGAAAAAGAGCCAATCAAATAAATTCACAGCGGCGAAAGTGAGAAATTCATCCGAATGAAAAAAGGAGATTCCGCTTGAGACAAATTCAGCCATTCAGATGGATGTGAGGGAAATCCAATCAAACCTGACTCAAATTCAGACGGATTGGGAAACTGTATATACGTCGGCTCAGATTCAATTCTGGACTCTCTCAAAATTTCCCATCAAGATCTCATAGGTGAGAAGACGTCCAGCGGACTGACCCACGCTTGTACTGTAGAAGCCACATAGCCACAGCCCATAGCTGAGAAAAGCCTAGCTGACCTGCTTTGTGAGCAGACCTGTATAAATGATAAGCTCAGATCCGTAATACTGTGTCTGAAGGATATGTTAAACTTGTATTGATAGTTAGGTTACAAAGTATTTTGGTATCATGTAATTCGATGTTTTAGCCTCCGAGTCTAAAGGTACACGGGACCGATCTCGGAAAAACAGCCAAAATTTGTTCAATAAAAAATGTGTTTATTTCGTTCTTTGTTTATGTTTTAAGCTAAATCCCCTGGCCAAAATACCATCTATATTTCAAAATACAGGCGTACCTCGCTTTAGGGCGCTTCGCTTTAGAGCGCTTCGATAATACGGCGCGTTTCAATTATATTCATGTTTATAATTTTTGGCGCTTGCCTTGCTCTTAATGGGGTTTTCGGCAGTGACGCGCACATCAGCTGACTCTGAAGAAATTCTACAGTGGTAAATACTATCAAACGGTAGCACGCTACAGAGAAATCATTTGCGAAAGGAAGCGTCAGTCAATGAGGCAAACGTCATTGTTGTCTTATTGTAAGAAAGTGCCACAGCCACCCCAACCTTCAACAGCATGTAGCCATACCATTCAACAGCCATCAACATCAATGCAGGCTCTCCACCAGCAAAGATAATAAGATTCGTTGAAGGCTCAGATGATGAAGCTCCACTATCTCCTTCAGCCTTCCATTAGCATGGGGCGAAAATATTTTAATGTTAGCAATACACTACTGCAGCACATTTTTTTTTTTTTTTTTGGCATGGTTTTTATTTTTATTTTTTTGGCCCAGCTCTATTGCGAACTTATGAAATGATAGCGTAAACATGTTTTTTACACATTTATATGCACTGACAAGTGAAAAAAGCTGTGATTCCCTTTAAGGCGGTGGTCTGGAACCTAACCTGCCGTATTAGCGAGGTATGCCTGAACTCTTTTATATAACCGATGAACCTTGTGTCTGGGTTGAACTGACCATGACTCACCAAATCGAGGCAAAGATCCCGTTTACAGTTAAGTGTTTGTGTTTGTGCCGCCCCCCTCCTCCACCTTTTTTTTTCAGGCCACGTATTTATGCCTGGTGGTCAGATTCATCAATATAAGCATATCCAATACCATAATTCCCGCCGTAAGTACTTCGGTCGGTCAGTCACATTTTGCACACCGTCATTTGCGCACTGTTTCTATTTTCGAGAGAGTACATTAACTTTCAACCACAGCTAAGGGAGTGCAACTGTGATTGAAAGTTAGAGAATAATTGTATTGTTTTCCTTATATGTACTCTCACGAAAATAGAAAAGTGTGACGGTGTGCATTAAATCAACAGACAATCAAGATACTCTTCTGTCCAGTTTCATTCGGGAAACGGTTTTAACTCATCATTTTTCTTAAAAATGTAAGTTTTCTGATTGTTTCAAGACAAAATTTTAATTTAAAGTATTGCAGACTTATTATTATGGATCAAAATGATAAGATGGCTAAAAGGAAGAGACGATCGCGTCATTCACAGCGAGCAAGCGAGACTATAGAAGAAGCAGCAATGTAATATGTGTAACATAAACAACACACTATAATTAAAAACCTGCCAATTTTGGCGGGTTGTTGCTAGTATAATATATATTCTTCTCTGCCGTAGTGCAATCCTTTCCATCTCTTACAACATTTTTCTTCATCATTTTAGAGCGATGTCATCCTACCTGTAATCCCAATAATTCTTCCCCAATCGCCTTTGCTTCTGACTTTAACACTCCTCCAAATGTCTTCGCCAGGGCGCGAACCTGGATCACCCGATCGCCAGCGCAGTGTGGTAACCACTACGCTAGCTCCCATTTAGTCGGCTCATAAGACATGCCTGTTAGAGCAGAAGTGCCACTGTTTCTTTGTCTCTTCGGAGATTCCCGGAAACAACACGGGTTAACTGGTAAACAAAACTATACTACACAGCAGTCCAAGACTTGTTATCTGACCAAATCAATACACAAACAGCCACAAGACCATCTATGTCAGAAAGAAAACGACTGCAGCCTAGAATACGAAGGCCAGAGAGCATGGTGGACATAATAAAGAAGTACGACTTGTCATCATAATATACGCATTCACGGCCTCGTTATGAAATAAACCCAGTGTTCACAGAAAACATGGCTGCCCTACCAAATGTTACAATATGAAACAGGCATTTCTTTCCCCGGCTTAAAATGCTAACAGAAAGTTGTAGTACTTGGTTTCAGTTGCCTCAGTCACCTGTTGACTCGGGCTTCCTGTCACCTCACTTTTTAAACAGTCATTCCCAAAATAATGTTTACTGTTTTGACGAGGGAAAGTTTACAGCCAGAAAATCACACACAATGGCGGGGTTCCATGGACTTCTGCCGCAAATTTAGCCCCATTTTGTTTGGATTCCGTGCTTGTTAATTCTTGTGTTCGACAATGATCTCCTTACCAGGTTTGACCGCAGACGCTAGCTCTGTTTATTAATGTCTGGTGAGAGGACAGCGCATGGCAACTGTCTCCCCTGTAACTAAAGCTACATGTTCAATAATGGATAATGCCTGATCACAACACATTACATAGCAACTGAGTCTCCTCTGTAACTTAAAGTTACAACTTAGAATATAATGTCTAATCACAACATGGTGCATGGTAATTGAGTCTCCTTTGTTACTTAAGTTATACTTTGTTGGACAGTTTATAATGTCTAATGTCTGATCATAGAACATCGCACTGTAACTGAGCCTCTTCTGTAACAAAAGTTACAAGTTAGTCAGATTATAATGTCAGATCAGAGCGCAGCGTATGGTAACTAAGTCTCATCTGTAACTAAATTTACAAGTTAGTCAGTTTATAGTGTCAGATCAGAGCACAGCTTGTGGTAACTGAGTCTCCTCTATAACTAAAGTTACAAGTTGGCCAGTTTAGAATGTCATATCAGAGCAAAGCGTATGGTAGCTGAGTCTCATCTGTAACTAAAGTTACAAGTTAGTCAGTTTATAGTGTCAGATTAGAGCACAGTGTATGGTAACTGAGCATCCTCTGTAACTAAAGTTACAAGTTGGCAGTTTAGAATGTCATATCAGAGCACAGCGTATGGTAACTGAGTCTCATCTGTAACTAAAGTTACAAGTTGGTCAGTTTATAACGTCAGATCAGCGCACAGCATATGGTAACTGAGTCTCCTCTATAACTAAAGTTACAAGTTGGTCAGTGTATAATGTCAGATCAGAGCACAGCGTATGGTAACTGAGTATCCTCTGTAACTAAAGTTACAAGTTAGTCAGTTTATAATGTCAGATCAGAGCACGGCGTATGGTAGCTGAGTCTCATCTGTAACTAATGTTACAAGTTAGTCAGTTAATAACGAGTCTCCTATGTAACTAAAGTTATAAGTTAGTTTATAATGAAACCTGAAGAACGACACAAAAAAAGATTACCATGAAGCATTTGCGCAGAATATAAAGATTGAAATGGCACGACAAGATCATCAGTGTGACATTGCTGAAAAGAACCACACAAATGCAAGTGGAACAAGATTTGAAGAGGAGAAGTTGGCGATGGATTGGACACACACTGAGAAAACCAGTTCCCGGCATTACGCTGCAATGCAGACCTTGTTTTGCAATCTCCAGCGTACAAGAAATACAGGGAGACAAAACAAAAAAAGGGCGGAGAAGGGAATCAGACCTGAACTTGAATAGAACCAAGGAAACATGGAAAAACCTTAAACAGACAGAACAAGACGGCTTGGCATGTATTGGCTGAGTCCCTAACATGTTATTCTCCTACGGCAGTATCTGCTACGGGATTACATTTACCTTTTAAATATCCTTATTATGCGAACGAGGCAGAGGAAGAAAAAGAATCTACCACTAATGTGGATTAGTACGTCTATAAAGATACGTGCTATGAATTACCACAAAGACGACTCTCAGAAGAAAAAAGGGGCCTCAAGACGCAGCAATAGAGACCGCAGTCAGCGACTCATAGCTTGACTGCCTGCGTCAGGACCAGCGAACCAGAGCTGGTCAAGACCGCACTCCACCTCCACGTGGTGGTCCTGGAAACAGTCTGCAGCTGTGCAGGCTGGCTGAGCGAGTGTGGATCGAAATGGGAAGGCAAACCCGGTCCTAAAAAATGCCGTGCAGAAGTCGGATGTGTCGACCGAAAGGCGCAGATATCACAGCTACGTTGTAAACAGACACAACGCAACCACCGTCCTTTTCAGGGCGAACGAAGAAGAAGAAGAAGAAAAAAAATACCAATTTAAAAGGGAAAAACATCATGCATGACATTTTGGAAGATAAGCCGGTTGTGTCGATCGGGTAGAAAACCGATAACTGAACACACAACGAGTTATATAACGGGAAATAAAACGACCACACAAACCCAAACTCACGCCCACTTCACCATGCAACATGTGTGACAATTAAACTCCAACGAGAACACGTCACACGTAGTTCCCCTTTCCCCCCTTCCCTACCCGGGCAACCCACGAGCTAATGGTTTCACACGCGGACACAAACTGCAGACGAGAAGTGTTAACACTTAAAATCAATAATATCGTCAACACACACACACGTAGTTGTGAGATTACGTCATTTCTTGTTATCACTTTCAATGAAAGAGCGTGGGAAACACACAGTATTTCCACTGACAAAATTAACAAAGAATGTTTGTTCATACAGTTGATAAATATCGGTAAAATGTTCGTAGATTTAGTTTTATCAGCACGGGACTAAAGCGCCAATGAAAAAGGCATATAAATTATTCTCAGGACAAAAGGTCGCACCAATGCAGATACGGCCTTTTGTTGTTCCCGAGGGTTTCTGATGAAACAAAGAGAGAATATGGCGACTGCTCTCACAGGCATGTCGTACAAGGTGATTAATAAGAGGTTGTACATGAGGCTGGAAACCTCATCATGTGAAACAATTTGCTACAGAAACCACAGATGCAAGAGCATGAAACAGTGGTTGTGCACCGTCTAAACCTAAAGTTGTGGAGGAGAGGGGGAGAGAAAGACACACACACACAGACAGACAGATATATAGATTAGGATTAGATTAGATAGATAGATAGATAGATAGATAGATAGATAGATAGATAGATAGATAGATAGATAGATAGATAGATAGATAGATAGATAGATAGATAGATAGATAGATAGAGATGTGGTAGCGATATGATGACACACACGTTTATATAGTTTAATAAATAAACAGTCTCACTGAGGTACACAGTCAAAATCTCACCTTTCGAACTGGTAGCCATGTCAGCCACTTTCTGAAAAGCTTCCAAGAACACACCGACAGCCACCACTGTTGTTCTGAAAAAAAAAACAAACAAAAAAACACTCGCATATCAGAAAAAGGATGAAGTCCAACACACTTCATCTACATTGCCACCAAACAAATATTACTGGTGCAGCTTCTATACTAACATAATGAAACTTTCACATCGTATTTATGCGTAGTGTTGCCTTAATTCTGGCAGTGATGGTTCAGGATTCTACGGACACCGTCATGCCGCTCTAGTCATGTATGGACAAGCAGCAATGAGAAACTTCCTGTGTGCTCCTTACGGAGAATGGAGTCACCCAGGGCTGGATTAACCATTAAGCAAAATAAACACGTGCATAGGGCACCAAGGGAAGGGGGGGCACCACAGAATTTTCCCTCTAGCTATCATGCCCTTAACTCTCATCTCTTTCACTGCCACAGTCGTCTTTAGTCGAATTTGTTGTAATTTTCAATATCTGTCGTGTTCGACTTTAATCCGAATTATGAAAAAAAAATTTTTTAATCCGTTTTCTTTGATATGGCGAGTGACTGAAAGTGTCAGACATAGACCTATATCTCAGTATGTTTGCCTGTCTTACAAACGTTATTCTGCACGAATTTCAATGGATTCTGACCAGGAAGAAAATTGAATTTTCAGTCTCTTCGGCATTTATTGAGTCTTAATGTCTTGTCAGTTGAGCAATGGAAGCGCATGGGGGGAGGGGAGGGGCACCATTGAGGGGCTGTGCTTAGGGCATCAGATGGCCTTAAATCCGGCCCTGATGTCACCACTGTAGCTGTTCCCCTTGCAGGAAACTTGCATTAAAGCATTCATACGCCTGAGAAAAATTATCCGAATCTTTTGGCTGAATACCATCATCAACCAAGAGTTGCTTACTCGGAGTAACCAAGAGGACATGCACACCATCATAGCTGGCAGACACTGGAGCTGGGTTGGCCATGTCCTCAGAAGAGACCCCGATGCCATTACAAGAACAGCTATGCTATGGACATCAGAAGAAAAGCGAAAGAGAGTCCGACCAAAAAAAAACTTGAGGGAGAACTGTGGAGGCCGAGATACAAAGAATGAACCACAGCTGGGGCATTCACTGTACGAAGGATGGCCGCCGACCGAACACAGTGGAAGCAGTTTGTTGCTGCCCTAAAAGACGCCACCAGGCGTGATGGCCATTGACTGGTATAATAGTCAGCGGATTAGGATCAAAGAAGAAGAAGAATGCCCGTGTAGTGGTGGTTTCTATGCCCATTTGTTTTACATTAAGAGGCTGCCAGCCTCAAGCACAACCTCATTAGTGTCCTTGTACGAAATGCATGAGGGTGCAGTTGTCGTATTCTGTTGTTTGTAGCATATCAAAATGACGCACCCAACCACGGAATGGACCCCAGTGTGGACAAACGGATCAGCAACAAGACCAAACAACAACAAAAAATGGAGGAGGCATAGGCATGAAAATACAGAAAATTCTATCTTAGTTGTCACAAAGGCTTTAAACAACTTCAAAGCTCAGGCAGAAGCACTAACCACCGCTTCTAAAACATTGTGGAATACAGGGATAGCTTAGCGATCCTCACCAATTCCCTACAAGTTATAACTACTTTAAGGAACCATAGTAACAATTACTTAGATAGCTGGTCAGAAGCAAAGATGGAAACGAGCAGTACAATGCATTTTTCCTTGCTTCAAGATTATGAAAAATTAAGGATTTGCGAAAGAAGGAGAAAGCTAAATTAAATAAAAGCAACTGCTAAAAAGTGGAATAGAGTCAGATGTTTCAGATGCATATTAATCATTACCAAGAAGTGATAATATTCAGACTGAGAATTGGACACTGCAGAGTCAAATATCATCTGTTCAACTAATTAAAAATCGAGCAGATGTATGTCCCTTTGGGGAAGACAAGCAAACAGCAGAATACGTCCTTCAAGAATGTCAGCTCCATGAAGAGCAGATTGACAGTATAGCCTTCACCAACCATGTTAAGGGATAAACTGTAGTACTATAGAAAAGCCTGGGACAGACAGTCAACCTGATGAGAGAAATAGATGTGGTTATATCACACCATATAGGGGACCCAAAGATGCAGCAATAGAGAATGCAGTCAGCGACCCATAGCTTGACTGCTTGCGTCAGGGAACCAGAGCTGACCAAGACCCTACTCCACCTCCACGTGGTTGTCCTGGAAACAGGCTGCATCACTGCAGTCTGGCTGAGAGAGTAGGGATCGAAGAGGGAAGGCAAACCCGGTCCCAAAAAATACCGTGCTGAAGTCGGATGTGTCGGCCAAAAGGCGCAGATATCGCAGCTGCGGCGTAAACAGACACAACGCAACAAACGTCCTTTTCAGGACGAACGAAGAAGAAGATATCACACCAAATGACAAGAATGATTCAGTTGTAGCCTTTATTCCATGTCATGATGTTAAAGTGTCCATTATCTTCCCTCTATCATCGTCATCCTTCAGCTACCCAAGGAGCATAGGCCTTCAACAAACTTATGCCACGTCTTCCTGTTCTGTGCCATCAGCTCACAGCCTTTCCATGTCTTCTTCAAGTCTCTTCAGTTCTCTCTGCCGTGAGTTCCTTGGTCTCCCTATATATCTCTTGCCATGGGAACAGTGCCTGACACAGATATTAACAGGTTTCCTCAATGTGTGCCCTATCCATCTCCAGCGCCTTCTTCTCATCTCTTGTTCCACTGGCATTTGTCTTGTTCTTGTCATCAGTTCCACCATAGTGACTTTGTCATAGAACCTCAATCCTTCTATTCTACGCAAGCACCTATTTATGAATGTCTGTAGTTTTTTTTTTTTTTTTTGGTTGTTGTTTTCAATGTTTCAGAGCCATACAATAGAAATGACTGACTTCTATCTCTCTTCCTACCAGTACTGCATTCTGTCAATCCGTCTCTCATTTTCTCATAACACAACTACAAAGTTAACTATACTTTTCTAAACTGTGTCCTACAGCTACCTTTTCAGGAGTTGCACACAAGATCCATAATATCATCATCTTCATCATCATCACAATCATCTTCATCATCACAATCATTTTCATCATCACAATCATCTTCATCATCACAATCATCTTCATCCTCACCTTTAAGCTCCCTAAGGAACACAGACCTTCAACAAACTTATCCCTAGTCTTCCGCTCCTGTGCCATCAGCTCATCCATAACATTTCTGTGAAAACCACATTACCTTTGGCCACCAGTCACCTTCATGTTTGTTTTATCCATATTTCACTTCAATAAGATCAGCTCTCTGTGACGATGAAATGCTATCTTCCTTATCTCCACTGACAAATATTAGCTGCATAGAGTACTTTGAATTTTCTAGAATGTACTTTATGTATGGGCTCTTCTGTTGTGTATGTCTTCTCCTTCTTCTTCTTCTTCGTTCGTCCTGAAAATGACGTTGGTTGCGTTGTGTCCGTTTACAGCAAAGCTGCGATATTTGCGCCTTTTGGCAAACACATCCGACTTCAGCACGGCATTTTTGGGACCGGGTTAGCCTTCCCTCTTCGATCCCTACTCACTCAGCCAGACTGCAGTGATGCAACCTGTTTCCAGGACCACCACTTGGAGGTGGAGTAGGGTCTTGGTCAGCTCTGGTTCGCTGACCCTGACGCAAGCAGTCTAGCTATGGGTCGCGGTACTTGTGTGATAATTTACCGTCGATGAAAATTTTTGAAATGTTTAGGGTAAACGGAGCATCGTACTTTTTCTTCAGTTCGGCAAATCCAATCGTAGTATCAAGGCCATGGAGTTGTCACATTTTACACGCAACCTTACGCGACGTCACAAATCTCTTCCTCCCCCCTCCCCCTTTCCCCTTCATGTTTTTAACATTCTGTTTGTATCCGTTATCATGTTTTTTTTTAATGAGTGTCCGATTGACAGAGTGGTTAGAGCGCTGGTCTCTTGCGACTAAGGTGCCGGGTTCGATTCACGGTATCATCGTGCTCCAGTTGTCCCAGCTGTGAATGGGTACCTGACTTTGTCCTTCAGTTAGGGAAGGAAAAGGCAGCGATGAAAGGAACTAGTCACCCCCACCTCTCGATGCTGGACCTAGTATAGTGAAGTCTCTAACACTTCACTCCCTTACGGCAGTATCTGCTATGCGACTACCTTTACCGTTTTTTCATCATCATCATCATCATCATGCTCCTTTGCGATCTGTAGGGCAGTGATGATAAAGATATACGACCTATTTTCATGTCTCTTTTTGAATACTTTCAACGATTTAACGTGTAGTTCTCGAAATTGTCTTGTTAAGATGATTGTCAATAAATGTTTTTTTTTCTTTTCATTTCACATTGTGATTTGGGAGGGCAAGTTAAAAAAAAAAATGCGTTCCTTGTGCATTCTTAGATGACACGCTTACGACAGACCCGCCCCCCCCCCCCCCCCCCCCCCCCCCCCGTATTTTTATTTAAGTTTATAAACCAATAAAACGGTATTGAATCAGTTCGGGACCCAAGATGCATCAAAAGTGAGGAATGCAGTAAGCGACCCCATAGCTTGACTGCCTGCGTCAGGGTCAGCGAACCAGAGCTGACCAAGACCCTACTCCACCTCCACGTGGTGGTCCTGGAAACAGGCTGTATTACTGCAGTCTGGCTGAGGAGTAGGGATTGAAGAGGGAAGGCAAACCCGGTCCCAAAAAATGCTGTGCGGAAGTCGGATGTGTCGGCCGAAAGGCGCAAATACTGCAGCTTCGCTGTAAACGGACACAACGCAACCAACGTCCTTTTCAGGACGAACGAGGAAGAAAGAAGAAGAAGAATCAGTTCTACAAGTTAACGGTACACAGGAAACAAGGGAAGTCGCTGCCGTTGCCTTCTCTAACTCAAGATCAGAGTCAGGTACCCATTTACAGCTGGTTATACTGATGCGTGACACCTGTTCCCGTCCTCGTTGCTGTTGCCTTCTCTAACTCAAGATCAGAGTCAGGTACCCATTTACAGCTGGTTATGGAGGGTTAGAGACTTCACCATACTAGATCAAGCATCGAGAGGTGGGGAGACCAGTTTCCTTCCTCGCTGTCTTTTCCTTCCCTAACTCAAAGTTAAGTACCCATTTATAGCTAGGTAGGCCCCACCTCTTGATGCCGGACCTAGTATGGTGAAGTTTTTAACACTCTACTACCGCAATAAGTTACCGGGTTTCGTGTTCAAAGCTAGGTAATGTCATGCATCAGTCTAACCAGCTGTAAAAGGGTACCTGACTCTGATCCTGAGTTAGAGAAGGCAACGGCAGCGAGGAAGGGAACAGGCCACCCCACCTCATAAAGCTGGGACCCAGTATATCGAAGTCTATGACACTTCACTCCCCTACGGCAGACGGTTTAAATTAACCTTACGAACGGCAGGCGTGTTTAAAAAAAAAATTCTAAACAACGGGGGAAAGGGGAGAAACATGACACTTTTTCAGTCAAGAAAAAGTACGGTTCTCGGTTTAGGTAATAAATTTCCACAATTTGATTTAAGCGGTGAATAATCACACAAGAACCTGGGTCGCTAACTGCATTCCTCACTGTTGACGCGTCTTAGGTCCCCGCGGTGTATTTCAGAGCTGCATCTTCTTCCTAGTGTGTTATGTCGGCCCAGATTGTTAAATCCACAGACTTGTTTCAAGCTGACCCTGACATTTCTGCATCTTGGTTCTGTCAGTTTATCTCCGTACTCACATCAAGTTCCTCTCCTTGGAGCAATGAACAGAGTACTACACATACACGTCCCATTTCACTCTCTATGGACGACAGATCAACTGCTGTAGCTGGTCACATTCCATGATGCTAACACCAAAGTATTCAAGTGCTGTAGCAGCAGTGGTTTCTGTAGAAGTCTGTTTTGCCAGCCCCAGATAAGTCTGATTATGACACGCTTGAAGCAGTAGTCTTGTTCTTTCTTGGCCTCCTTTAAGACCACCGGGAAACTACAACTAGTGAAAGAGAGTGAAGGGAGGAGATCACAAGAGTAGACACACCTGTGATACACAGAGCTGGCACAAATGACATAAGCAGGGACAATATCACATAAGCAGGCACACATCACATGAGTAGGCACACATGACATGAGCAAGCACACATGACATGAGTAGCCACACATGACATGAGCAGGCACACATGACATGAGCAGACACACATGACATACACAAGTATCAACCACTTACTTTAGTGATGCATGCAGTTTCACTGACTTGTACGTAAAATCCTCCCATATTGGTGAACTACCCTGAAATTTGACAAAACAGAAGATTAAATTTAAAAACAATTTTGAGAATCATCAGAAAATGTTTTTAAAAAACAGTAATACAGTAATGGAGTTAAATTTACAACTATACAATTGTTCATCATGTTCCTCTTCGTTCCTTATAGAGCATGGATTCACTACTCCAGCTGCCCCCTCCCTTGCAGGAAGCTTGCACAAAGCATTCAAATTGCAGTGGTGGTTTCCAAAAGCAATTAGTTTTACATGGTGAGGTTGCCAGTCACATGTACTACTTAATATTAGTCGTCCTGTACTACATGCCTGAGGGAGAAGTTGTCACATTTTAATCTGTCTCATAAGAGACCCCCCTCCTTCTCCCCAACCCCAGAACTACACTATAAATAAGAAATACACTAGAAAATTTTTTACAGCAGTCCCCTTCCACAACGGAACATTCCCACCAAATTAAGAACCACTAAATACATGATACACGACAATTGAAACAGCAGTGGATGGACCACTGGGCCACCGGCTCAACAATGTGCAGATATGAATGAAATATATCAATAATGAGGAACATACACTTGTAATTCGATAATAGAGATCATTAGCTATTGGCAGATATCTATAATTTCACTGGAAGTGGTGTAGAACCGGAGAAAATGTGTATTTAAGGCATCAAAGCATGAACCATGTTGTGCTTTGCCATGTTTAGGCTGCTCCAGTGAAAAGTCGGATTAATCTAGACATGACATGAGAGAGATACTGCAATAGATACAGCTTAGCCCTAAGAATAATATAAGCTTTGGATAAAGGAAATCCGTTCAGAGATAAAGAAACTAGAACGATTTCAGGTTTTTCATACTAGCACAGAACGCCTAAGATTTTCACTTTTTCTAGTCTACAAAATACTTTGGCCTTGATGCTTTCTCGTACGGGAAACCTTGACCTATAAAAGGCGGAAGGTATCAATAGTAAAACACTTGCCACACAACTCAAACTTCAGACACGAGCGAAATCGTATACTACCAGACTCCATCTCCAGGCAACACAGTCTGTAGAGCAATTAAAAGCCGGTCTGCATGTATTTGAGGGTAAGACAGAATGTAATTACATATGTATATATAATTATAGTATTAATATGTGCCTTATAGAAGTGGATAAGTGTGTGTGAAATCACTGTGTAATTCTTGGAGGGAATTCAAACATGTGTTAGCTCAATTTAATTGTGAAATGAAAGCAGATGGACGTGTAGATTTGTGATGTTAGTTGTAGGAAAGTATTTTGAAGATGTTAAGCTTGCTGGAATGGACCACCTTATTGGAAAGAATGAAAGAAATTATTTTACTGTACAAATTGAGTTATAAAATAACTCTTTCCACAAGGCCATCTGATTGTAAGGACGCAAATCATGGACAAACTGTAACTAGATAGCTACTGGAATAGTATGCTTTTAATTAAATGAATTATGTTATTTTTGACTTGCTATGATTCTCGTGAGTAACCACATCTTGTCTGATCGGTCTCATCTTACCTCCTGACTGGATAGTCAGTGAGCGATACTACATGGGTTATATATATTTCGTCGGCGTCTGTGGCCTAATGGATATGCACGCAGTTTCATAATCCAGATATACCAGGTTCGAAACCTGCTGCAGGCGGTTTGGTAGCAGATCGCTTTGTGTGGATTTTTAACAATGGTATAAGCGCCGTACCGTTCATAAAGCAATGGCAAACTACTGAATGAAAACAACTGTCTAGAAAAATCACAAACAGCCAATAAAAGCTGGGGTTGATTGCCACATCCTGTAAAGGATAAGCAACTAACTTTTTTATATATATTTCAGGTTATATCCTGCCTTGAAGAGTTTACTTAATTCTACGTGCCTAAGTCAGCTGGAGGAAGCTCTTGTTGCTCTGAGCCCTTGTGAAATGTCAGAGGGTCGTCAACAGTGCCACCTTTAAGACTGGAAGAACCGCAGTTGTGGGATTCTTTCCAGTTCCATTGCTGCGCCAGGCCTAAAAGAACTTTTCTAAGATAAGTAGTCTTGTTTGGGGCTACTTGACTTTACAAAAAATCATACCACACAAAAGAAATTAAAAACTTAAGATTATAAGAATCTAAATACTATGGTCGGCGTCTGTGGCCTAATGGATATGAACGCAGTTTCATAATCCAGATATACCTGATTCTGTTGCACGACAATGCTCGTCCACATGTTGCGAACATTGTGCAGGAAGCGTTAGCAAGGAAAAGGTGGGAAGTTCTGCCACACCCAGCCTACAGACCCGATCTGTCACCATGTGACTTTCATTTGTTCGGACCCTTAAAAAAATCTCTAAAGGGACAACGATTCGACTCCGATGCAGACGTCAGGGCTTCGGTGACCAAATGGTTCAATATGCAACCAAAGTCATTTTTCTCGGACGGCATCCGCCGTCTACCCAAGCAGTGGGATGCGTGTCTGAATGCCTATGGTGACTATTTCTAAAGGACCCCAGTGAGTACTTGCTTCATAACAATTGCTGTATTTAATTCTACTACTCCTGCTGATGTACCTTACATATATTTGTTATAAAGCCACTGGGACGGGTTTCATTTGAACACACCTCGTACTATGGAAGCCATAAAGTTTCTGAAAGATGGAAAAGCAGCTGGTCCAGACTGCATTCCAGCAGAGGCCATCAAAACAGATATTGATACCTCTACAGAGATATTAAACAAACTACTTGGCAAAGTCTGGGAGAGAGAGGAAATACCAGCAGAATGGAAGGAAGGTTATCTGGTCAAGTTGCCTAAGAAGGGAAATTTACAAGAGTGCACAAATTATAGAGGAATAATGTTACTATCAGTGCCAGCAAAAGTATTAAACAGAATCATCCTGGAGAGATTAAAAGAGTCTATAGACAAGCAACTGAGAGATGAACAAGCAGGTTTTCGACAAAATAGATCCTGTACAGACCAGATAGCCACATTGAGAATAATAGTTGAACAAAGTCTGGAATGGAATTCACCACTATACATCGGATTCGTGGACTATGAAAAGGCATTTGACAGTGTAGACAGAGAATCGCTTTGGAAATTGATGAGGCATTATGGAGTTCCCATGAAGATCATTAACTTAATAAAGAAGACCTATGAAGACATGTCCCAACGGGCTGATCACCCGTTTGCCAGTCACTTTGATTACGGAAACAACAGCAAACGGATTGATTTGTCGTTGCCCTAAAGACGCCATTAGGCGTGATGGGAACAACGGCAAAGAAAATCTATTCGCTGTTGCCCTTAAGACGCCACTAGGCATAATGGCCACTGACTGCTTTGCCGGTCGTTGGCTAAGGACGGAAGAAGAAGAGATGAAGACATGACATGCAGAGTTCTTCATGAAGGACAATTTACAGAACCCGTTTAGGATTTGAACGGACGTGAGACGGGGATGCCTCTTGTCTCAATTTCTTTTCTTACTAGCAATAGATTGGGTTATGAAAACATCGACATCACACAACAGAAATGGAATCCAGTGGAATCTGACTAAACAGCTTGATGATCTGGATTTTGCAGATGACTTGGCTCTTCTGTCCCATAACTATAATCAGATGCAAGAGAAAATGAAAATTCTCGATGAGAGGTCACAACAAGTGGGCCTGAAAATACACAGGGAAAAGACAAAGATTATGAGAATAAATGCAAAAAATGATAACAAGGTTGAACTTGAAGAAACACCACTAAAAGATGTAGAATCATACACATATCTTGGAAGTAATATGGACAAAGTTGGAGGGACAGACAGTGATATCAAAATAAGAATACAAAAAGCAAGAGGATCTTTCATTGCATTGGGAAACATATGGAGATCAAGAGAAATCAAGTCCAACACGAAAATAAGAATCTTCAACTCAAATGTCAAGTCAGTCCTATTGTATGGCTCTGAGACATGGAGAACAACAAAAACAACAACCAAAAAGCTACATACTTTTATAAACGGGTGCTTGCGTAGAATAGAAGGACTGAAATGGTATAACAAAGTCACAAATGTGGAATTGATGACAAGAACCAGACAAGTGCCAGTGGAACAAGAGTTGAGAAGAAGACGCTGCCAAGGGTTGGACACACATTGAGGAAACCTGCTGATAGGCAATCTGTTTACGTGATGAGGCTGCAAGCCCCACATACATCATATTAGTCACCTTGTATGATATGTCTGTGGGACAGTAGTCCTGTTCCTTATCTCTCCAGAGACTCCCATAAATTACATGGGACTACACCAGTATTATTCACATCAAATGTTTGACCTAATTTATTAATGTCACATGTGGCACTCATTTTTATTCTAGTTCACTCATCACATAATATAAACATCCCACCACAAATATGCATCATTTGCTCAACAACAACAAAAAACCGAGAGGATAAAGTTATAATCCTTGGGCCCACATGCAAAACTACTTTTCTCACAACTCTCATTATCCAACCTGAAATTTACTTAACTATTTTTCTCACAACTCTCATTCAACCTGAAATTTAGAAATTCACTATTCACAAATTTATATTCCCCAAAGATTTTTCCACTTCAAATATTACTGTACGTCTAAAATGGCTGACAATTATGGTGTCAAGTCTCCAACTGACAGCGCTTCTCAAATATCACAACATCTCTGTGGGAGAAACCGGTAAATGATCAATACCCATGATGTGTTACGACATCCATGAATGACATTTAAAAAGTAACGAAGGAGTGGGAAAATCAGAGGATGAAAAATGTGCTGCCTCAGTAAGCTTACGAATAAATACAATGAGAAACAAAATAAGAGATAGTACTAAAGAAAATGCTGGAAATAACAGTAACACACTGAGAAACAAAGGGCAAATGATCATAATAATAGTAGCCCCTTCAGACATAACTGACTATGGGAACGCCCCTGAGGTGACTACTCTCAGATGCTTTTTTTCCTCGTGTTCCTTTCGACAAGTTTCTTCTTTCTTCTGCTTGCCATGAGAGATTTTTTTCACCTAATCTGGGGTGGTGCCGTAGAGAGCATCACCATATGGTGTGATCAGCAACTTCATCTTCCCAGGTTGCTAGGTCTATGTCCAGCGCCCCCATATCTCTCTTGCACGCATCTTAGAACCTCAGCTGCGTCACCTAACTGTTGTGTTGCCGTCTGCTAGTTGTCCCTAGAAGATATCTTTCGGGGTGCGATCATCTTTGATGTGGCGGACATGGCCAAGCCAGCAGTGTCTAAGCAGTATATACATGCTTTGAAGGCCAGCACGTGATCAATACCCATGATATGCTGTAACAGTCATATATGACATTAAAAAAAAAAAAAGAAAGTAGGAAAATCTCAAGATGAAATAGTGCTGCCTTAGTAAGCTTACCAATAAATACAATGAGAACAGAATGAAAGGTGCACGAGCAAAAATGCTGGAGCTGTTTGTGGAATACAATGAGAACCAATGAAATGGTTCAGATAGATAGGTCAAAAAAATTTTTTACATCTACGCAGCTGCAAATGTGTACCGGACTCTGCTCTTGCGTTAGGGAAGGCAAGGGCAGTAAGGAATAGAAATGGTCACCTCATCTCATTATGTGGGACCTAGTGTAGTGAAATCTCTAACATTTCACTCCCCGGCTTCAGTATCCGCCGTGGGACACCTTTACTTTTTGTATTTATATCAGAGCAAACATACTAAACTCAGATCCCATTTAAATCTTACTGCATGGTTCTGAAACACGAGGAACACAACTGTAAAAACAATAACCAACAAATCACAAAGGTTTCCACGGAAAAGGAGTACAACATGGTGACATCGCAATCTGGAACTGAGGAACAGAGTCAAACATTAAGTGGAACAATGTGCGGGGAACAAATGATTAGGGTGGACAGGACAACAAAATATGTACTTTGTTGTCGTCATTATTCACACTCATACAAACACATTTACTTCTCTCATCATGTCTTCATTCATTGCCAGTTTCCCCAGGGCACCTGCGAACTACATGAGACACCAGGAAACATAATACAATATATATATACAAACATATCTTATGGCTATGAAATGAAATGTCTGAGGAAAGAGAAGAATGGAAGGCACATAGATCATCCAATGAAGACAGGTTTAAATGGCAAGAAATTCATCAGTGAATTAAGCTCAAAACGATGGTAGAAGGTAAGACAACCTGCATTGTTAAGGAACCAGGAAAGTCTTAGGTCCCATATTTAAGTGATCACCTATTCATTTATCCATCGCCCTGCAGCCTCCCAAGAAGCATAGACCTTCAACAAACTTACGCCATGTCTTCCTGTCCCGTGCCATCAGCTCAAGGTCTTTCCATGCCTTCTTCGTGTATGTCTCCAGTTCTCTTCTCCATGTGTTCCTTGGTCTCCCTCTACCTCTCTCACCCTGGGTATTCAAGAACAAAGACAGCCTGGTAATGCTATCAACAGGTTTCCTCAACGTGTGTCATATCCATCTCCAGCATCTTCTTGTCATCTCTTGTTCTGCTGGCACTTGTCTGGTTCTTGTCATCTCTTGTTCCACTGGCACTTGTCTGGTTCTTGTCATCTCTTGTTCCACTGGCACTTGTCTGGTTCTTGTCATCTCTTGTTCCACTGGCACTTGTCTGGTTCTTGTCATCTCTTGTTCCACTGGCACTTGTCTGGTTCTTGTCATCTCTTGTTCCACTGGCACTTGTCTGGATCTTGTCATCTCTTGTTCCACTGGCACTTGTCTGGTTCTTGGCATCTCTTGTTCCACTGACACTTGTCTGGTTCTTGTCATCTCTTGTTCCACTGGCCCTTGTCTGGTTCTTGTCATCTCTTGTTCCACTGGCACTTGTCTGGTTCTTGTCATCTCTTTTTCTGCTGGCACTTGTCTGGTTCTTGTCATCTCTTGTTCCACTGGCACTTGTCTGGTTCTTGCCATCTCTTGTTCCACTGGCACTTGTCTGGATCTTATCAGTTTTCTTTCATTTAACTACTGCATTAAGAAATAGAGTTTATGTCTACTGTGCAAATCTTCATAATTTCTAGACGAATGGGACTACCTCACATAAACAAACATTTTTTTAAAACAAAGTTTCCTGCTCAACCCTCGATGGGTTATAATCAGGATACATAGTGTAAAAAATCAAAGACAATTTAGTAAACCCCCCCCCCCCCCCCCCCCCCCAAAATTTTGTATGTGACCTCCCCTTTTAAAAAAAAACATACAAACAATAAAAAAGTCTCATAACTGCCCTGTTGTTAACAAGGTAAAACGGAGTGAGAAAACCCTCGGGTGTTTGAGATTACACCAAATCCATCAATTATCTGCCATCATCCACACGAGTACCCAATCAGACTATCCCCTTATCCTCACACCCTCATTGATCCTTATTTATTGATCTTAGTTCTTGTTATATACTTGGGAATAGATAGACCTAGAGAATTGTACAATATAGAAAAACAATATTTAACAAGGATAAACAAACAGGGACCATTGAAAAGCTAGGATTGAAAATGCAAATAACGAAAGAAACCGAAATTAGACAAATAAAATATTTTGGCATATATAAGTGTATAACATTGTTATTGTTGAACATAATCGATATCATTGCACTCCGGGCAAACTCATAGGTGCTCAGTCTCCCTCAGTATATGTCGAAGAGTGTGAATGCTAACTGTTCCTGTGGCTCGCTGGTTGTGTACAGGACGGATGCATCCTCTCATATGTCCATCTCTGCTAGCCATACATTTGATGCCAAATTTCAACAGTCTTAACCATGATGATTCATCTATTTGCAGTGTCATTCTCTAACAGGCGATCATTAATTGTTCTCAGTATCTCTCCCTTACCCATATCCAGTGTCCCCACAGTGGTATAACATTAAAAAGAATATAACAGGTAAAACTGAAAGATAGCTAGAAAGGGAACATAGTACTATAATGTGGGAAAAAAAACCATAATAGTCAGGCAAATGCTATCCATTCTACGTGTAAAATGTAAAATCAATCCAAGAAACAGAATGCTGCAGGCCCGCTGAAACAAATCTTTAATGTTGAGATGGCACTTGACCTAATTTGATTTCAGCAAATTCCTTTAGAAAAAAGACAGCCCAATAGTAAATACTAGTGTTGGAAAGTGTAATGCTTGACACTTCACTTGACTAGATCTCAGCTTTATGAGGTGACGTGACCAGTTCCCTTCCTCGCTGCCTTTGCCTTCCTGACTCCAGAATAAAATTAGGTACCTATTTACATCTGGGTAGACTGGAGTGTGAGTCTACCTGGATTCTAACCCTGTAACTCCAGCACTAATTACTTTCTCTCCAATTCTCTCATGTCAGTTATTTTACATTTACAGTTAAACTTACTTCTTTGTACACACTGTCGGTCTTTTGTGATAAAGTGTTCCTCTGCTCTATCGTCCTTTACCTTTTTTATCATCTTCTTATTCTATTTCTCTCACGTTTGTGCTCTTTTATCATTTTTAAAGTAATCTTCCTTAATCACGGATTTTACCTCAGCGCAACGTAAATCCTACCGTTGCTATTTCACAAACCTTACATTATCTTTTGGAACAGAACTGACTCGGTAGACATTATGGGTAGCGCAGGAAACGACCACATGGGAAAATGAAAAGAATTCGCTTGATACTTTAATCCCCAGTATTAAAAAAAAACACAAGTGTCACCACATTAGAACACAATAGCCCGCCCGCAATAGTGGACATGGCTATTCATGACAACAAAGGACGCGTGACACGCAAATGAATGTTGGTTACCAGATGGTAGTGGTAGTCTACGTTGAGAGTGGCATGTTGTCTACATGACGGGACACTGAAAGAGATTAAAATAAACTGTCCCTGCCAGCAATGCGACACAAGAGGACTTCACTCTAGCCGCAAAAAAAAAAAAAAAGGAAGTCTTAGAGAAAGGGGCAGATAATTTCTCAATTGGGCGGCAAATCTAAAACCACAGTTTTTTTCTGCAATCAAACACCTAGCACGGAGTGAAGAGTTGGTTGCGAAAGCCCACCAACTTTTAGCGACTGACGTGCACTGAAATGGCACGCGAGCATGCCGATGTCGCAGGGCAAGATGGACGACTAGTTATTGGATTAGAGCGCAGAGCATCAGAACAGTCCATGACTTCTCACATATTGGCAACCCGAAATATAACGGCAAGTTCGCTATAAGTCGGTACAGATTTTCCAACACACGCGGAATATAAAGTTTGCCAGAGCATAGTATGTTCACAGCCTGCTTTGTAATTTCATTCCTGTGTGGGTATATAATTAATACCTGTGGAATTTAATATTAAATAGCATTCTTAAGGAATTTGCGAAGGAAAATGGAGGTTTGTAAATTTTCGAAAAATTGTTAATTTTTCTTTTTCATTATTTAAGATTACGTTTAGCACTTAGCCTCATAGCTAAATGTGCGAAAGACTGTTTTTTCCATTACTTCTATTCGTTAATAGTTAATTAAATCAAAGATTTTTCCTCTAGAATAATGTACTGGAGTAACTCATAGTTATATATTTCACCGTCATCTAGACTGTTTATGATCATTACAGACTTACATGAGTACACTTTGGTTCTCAATATATTTAACATGTGTCATGTGCGCCTCATGTCACGTTTCATAAGAGAATTCGAAACAGAATGATCAGCTAGGTAGAAGCCATAGTGAGGAATAATATAAAAGAAAGTCAACTACTGATATTAGATGTGAAACTCATGAACCAACTTTTGTGTCTTCAGTCCTGCAGAAGTCTGAGTCTACACATTACGTGTTTGACGTCTAACCAAAAAGAAGCTAGCAAAGTGTACGTCTGGGTAGCAGAATTCACAAGATAGAACATCATACACTTCCTAACTTACAAGGAAGATCTGCACGCCCGCTTTTGTAATCATTGTGGCACAGCATTTATTCACCTGTTTCTCAAGTGCTCACAAGTTGATTCGCATATACCTATATCAAGTTTAACTCACTCAGCAGCTATCCACCTGAGTCAAGTTAAAGCATGCAAAAGTTTATTCACCTACATATCACGTTCAACTCACTCAAAAGCATATTTCATAAATCAAGATTATATACTCACAAGTTGATAAGTCTATAAATCAAGATGACTTAGTCACAAGGCGATTCGCCAATATATCAAGCTCAAATCACCACGTTCCACTCTATGGCAATTGCCACTGGCAAATACTGCAATAACTTCAGTGCTGAAGCAGAAGCCCTGAAACAGGCAGAGGAAACTCTTATTGAATGCAAAGCACAGGCGGAAAAACAGATAGTAATCTTTATAGATGCCCTCTCAGTAATAACAGCACTGAAGAGCCACCATGCTAAAGGATTTAAAGATCTGATAATCTCCCTTGAAAGACTGGCCAAATGCTTCAACAAGTGCACAATCCAGTGGATACCAGCCCATTGCAACATACCAGGAAATGAGGAGGCAGACAAACTTGCTAAGGAAGGAGGTGCCTTACAACAAAATGATATAGACAACTTACGCAATGGCAAAGACTACTATAAAGGCTACATTCAAGTCCAAATGGGAAAGAGAGCACCCAGGCCATTTGAAAAATGACGCATATCATCAACTATCCAGGAAAGAACAGGTCATCATTTTCCGGCTACGGATTGGGCACAACAGATTGAGATACCATCTATACCACAAATACAAAATTGGTGTAACAGATCTCTGCACCTGCGGTACCAGCCCGATGACAGTCGAACACCTGCTGCAGTACTGCCCAACCTACAGTAATGAATGGAGTAGCATATGGCAACAACCCACTTCTGTCAACGAAAAACTGTTTGGAGATGTCGGGAACCTTGAGTTGACTACTGCCTTTATTAGAGTCATAAATGTGGAAGTTTGAAGGCGAACGAGGAAGACGAAGAAAATCACCACATTCAGCTACTCACTACGTCAGTGCATGAAGTGAATTCATCTACTCTCATTGTGTATTGCACAACGTAAATTCACTCACTCAAGCTTCATTGCATGAAACCCACTTGTTACCAGAAAGTCATTTCATGAAGAGCTCCAGTCTAGTCAGTGCCTTTTCAAGATCAGATAGCAGACATTTTCCTGAGACAACTGTCAACGGTTTTGTCGGCGCTTGAGAGATTTCCAAACGTTGAGAGACGTTACATCTTACATGTTCTCGTTATACGTGCAAAGGTTTTCATCAATAAGTCCTCATCTTGGAGATAATGCACATAGGCGTAACATACATCTACATTGGACAGTCAGTGCATATCATCACATACTCATACACTGGAGGAAATTTGAAAGATTCACAGACCATGTAGATTTGACATCAGTGTGGCAACACTCAATATATCACATCATCATTTCTTACTATTTACTTAGGTTCACTCTCATATTTAATTAGCTACATTTTAAAATTTCGTCTGTGTGTGTGTGAATTGTCTTTTTACCTTCATCCTTTTTTACTTTCTACCAACCCTATATGTGTATATATTTAACTAAAAAACATATAGCCGTTTTGATAATTACCTTGTTAGTTAATGTATCACTCGTGCTGTCTGTGTTAAGTATTTACATACGATAAAATCCTTCATTTAGAGGAAGTTAATGGGCTCTTTCTTTATTGAGATTTGAGGGCAGAAGCTATGGTCGTAATGAAATAGAAAACTTTCCATGATTTATAAGAAAACTCTTTCTAGTGGAGAGTATTCACCTTTTCTTATACCGGTCCTTATCTCGAATAGGGTTCTATCTTTCTTAATGAGCTAATTTTTTTAGACCTACTTGACAACATTCCATACGCCATCCCCATCATACTGTAGTGAGGCGACCACTGGTGCTCAACCCAGTATATCATATACGACAGTCTTATCAGATCAAATCATGTGCCCTCTCAACAACAAAGGTTAGCAGTAATTGATTTCAAAGAATTTTGATCTTGGCTTATTGACATACTCCAAAAAATATTTCAATTTATTTATTTCACTTATCTCTCCTTATGTAGCATGGAACCATCTATGCAGAGGTTTATGATTATGCAGAGATCAGATTAGTTGCCTCTTATGGCACACTTCAGTGAGTAGTATTCCTGTTATCACTTTGTCTTCTAAAAGACCTTCCTGAAATGCACAATGATGTAATGTTTCTGACCTACTTCTATTGCCATTGTTCTCTTGGCCATTTGCCTTCAACCTTTTCTCGTTATACCATTTTCAGCAACATTTTTTTTTTCAGAATACTTTAATATTCTGATGCAGATGTCTCATCGTTCCTAGTTTTGCTTGCCTTGCACCTTTTTATTAACCTAATCAGCATCTCCACCGACTACATGTCCCAGTTTCAAACACTATTAATGATCAATAACAGGGGATGGAAGAGCATCTCAGAGGCCAAGAGTATAACAGCTCAGACAAAAATGTTTTAGCAACAACAACAAACAAAAAAAAGTGTTTTAGCAACAACAACAAAAACAGTGTTTTAGCAACAACAACAAAAAAACAAAAAAAAAAGGATTTTAGCAACAACTCTTTGTCAATGGAAGTCAGAAACAGAGTTCTTCGTTGTTATATAGAACCTATCCTGACATATGGTAGTGAGTCATGGACAATTAGTAAACAACGAGGAAAAGCACTAGAGGCCACAAAGAAGTAGTTTTACAGAAGAATGTTAACAAATACCATGGACAGCTAACAAAGAGTAATGAAGATGTCCTGAAAGAGGCCAATGCACAAAGGAATCGTGTTATAAGAAGAGGAATGCTGGAATATATCATGACAACAAGAAAGACTGAAGGAAAAGGTGATAGTGGACAACAAAGACAGAAGATACTGGTCTCACAAGAGTGAAATCATGGCATGGAAAGAAATCAACTGAACTGATAAATAGTGCAGGAGACAAGAAGTTGTGGAGTGACATGATCGTCAATGCCACCAGGCATGGTATTTGAAGAAGAGAAGAAGCAGAAACTGCAAACATAATTATCTTCCATTTTTTTTCTCGCAGTCACTGATTGAATGTCACCACATACTACTTGACTGTCTATCTGTTTTATTACACACACAAAATACATCAGGGGACAATTTGGTGCAGCTAGTATGAAACAGCTGGCAAGACGCCACTGCTGGTTGCAAAGTATTATTGCCGACACTAGAGCGACAGCAAAGACATGTGCTTCATGCCAAAACTAATCAAGACAGTCCACATGGCAAATATCAGTCCTGGCTTGAGCATGAATGACCTCGGGAGAGAATTAACACTGGTTATACAGGACCTTGGCTCTGTGTAGTGGGGGGGGGGGGGGGGAAGGGGGGGGGGGGGGGGGGAAAGAGGGTGGGTGTTATCTGAGGAGACAAAAAACGAATAGTACTGCTGCTCCCTCATGAATGTTATAAGAGGCAACTAACATTAGATTATGTGGGAATCTGCAACCTCATCTTGTAAAATTAACTGCTTCAGAAACTACCACTGCAAGAGCATGTGTTCTAATATAGGCTTCCTTGAAGGGAGCCATCTGCGGTGGTGAATCTATGTCCCTATGGACTGATAAAGAAGATGACAATGTTGACTATGTAGGACCTTTAATTAATCAATATTGCCTCACTCTAACCGATACACATTCTGAGCATCCTTACATGTGTGAAGAGCTCATCCTTACATGTGTGACAAGAGCTCATCCTTACATGTGCGACATGAGCTCATCCTTACATGTGTGACAAGAGCTCATCCTTACATGTGTGACATGAGCTCATCCTTACATGTGCGACATGAGCTCATCCTTACATGTGTGACAAGAGCTCATCCTTACATGTGCGACATGAGCTCATCGTTACATCTATGGCATGAGCTCATCCTTACATGTGCAACATGAGGTCATCCTTACATGTGTGACAAGAGCTCATCCTTACATGTGTGACAAGAGCTCACCCTTACATGTGTGACAAGAGCTCATCCTTACATGTGTGACAAGAGCTCATCCTTACATGTGTGACAAGAGCTCATCCTTACATGTGTGACAAGAGCTCATCCTTACATGTGTGACAAGAGCTCATCCTTACATGTGTGACAAGAGCTCATCCTTACATGTGTGACAAGAGCTCATCCTTACATGTGTGACAAGAGCTCATCTTTACATGTGTGACAAGAGCTCATCCTTACGTGCGTGACAAGAGCTCATCCTTACATGTGTGACAAGAGCTCATCTTTACATGTGTGACAAGAGCTCATCCTTACATGTGTGACAAGAGCTCATCCTTACATGTGTGACAAGAGCTCATCCTTACATGTGTGGCATGAGCTCATCCTTACATGTGTGACAAGAGCTCACCCTTACATGTGTGACAAGAGCTCATCCTTACATGTGTGACAAGAGCTCATCCTTACATGTGTGGCAAGAGCTCATCCTTACATGTGTGACAAGAGCTCACCCTTACATGTGTGACAAGAGCTCATCCTTACATGTGTGACAAGAGCTCATCCTTACATGTGTGACAAGAGCTCATCCTTACATGTGTGACAAGAGCTCATCCTTACGTGTGTGACAAGAGCTCATCCTTACATGTGTGACAAGAGCTCATCCTTACATGTGTGACAAGAGCTCATCCTTACATGTGTGACAAGAGCTCATCTTTACATGTGTGACAAGAGCTCATCTTTACGTGTGTGACAAGAGCTCATCCTTACGTGCGTGACAAGAGCTCATCTTTACATGTGTGACAAGAGCTCATCCTTACATGTGTGACAAGAGCTCATCCTTACATGTGTGACAAGAGCTCATCCTTACATGTGTGACAAGAGCTCATCCTTACATGTGTGACAAGAGCTCACCCTTACATGTGTGACAAGAGCTCATCCTTACATGTGTGACAAGAGCTCATCCTTACATGTGTGGCAAGAGCTCATCCTTACATGTGTGACAAGAGCTCACCCTTACATCATCCTTACCTGTGCGACGAGAGCCCATCCTTACATGTGTGACAAGAGCTCATCCTTACATGTGTGACACGAGCTCATCTTTACATGTGTGTCACAAGCTCATCTGCACATGTGTGACAAGAGCTCATCCTTACATGTGTGACAAGAGCTCATCCTTACATGTGTGACAAGAGCTCATCCTTACATGTGTGACAAGAGCTCATCCTTACATGTGTGACAAGAGCTCATCCTTACATGTGTGACAAGAGCTCATCTTTACATGTGTGACAAGAGCTCATCCTTACATGTGTGACAAGAGCTCATCCTTACATGTGTGACAAGAGCTCATCTTTACATGTGTGACAAGAGCTCATCCTTACATGTGTGACAAGAGCTCATCCTTACATGTGTGACAAGAGCTCATCCTTACATGTGTGGCATGAGCTCATCCTTACATGTGTGACAAGAGCTCATCTTTACATGTGTGACAAGAGCTCATCCTTACATGTGTGACAAGAGCTCATCCTTACATGTGTGGCAAGAGCTCATCCTTACATGTGTGACAAGAGCTCACCCTTACATGTGTGACAAAAGCTCATCCTTACATGTGTGACAAGAGCTCATCCTTACATGTGTGACAAGAGCTCATCCTTACATGTGTGGCATGAGCTCATCTTTACATGTGTGACAAGAGCTCATCCTTACGTGCGTGACAAGAGCTCATCCTTACATGTGTGACAAGAGCTCATCTTTACATGTGTGACAAGAGCTCATCCTTACATGTGTGACAAGAGCTCATCCTTACATGTGTGACAAGAGCTCATCCTTACATGTGTGGCATGAGCTCATCCTTACATGTGTGACAAGAGCTCATCTTTACATGTGTGACAAGAGCTCATCCTTACATGTGTGACAAGAGCTCACCCTTACATGTGTGACAAGAGCTCATCCTTACATGTGTGACATGAGCTCACCCTTACGTGTGTGACAAGAGCTCATCCTTACATGTGTGACAAGAGCTCATCCTTACATGTGTGGCATGAGCTCATCCTTACATGTGTGACAAGAGCTCACCCTTACATGTGTGACAAGAGCTCATCCTTACATGTGTGACAAGAGCTCATCCTTACATGTGTGACAAGAGCTCATCTTTACATGTGTGACAAGAGCTCATCTTTACATGTGTGACAAGAGCTCATCCTTACATGTGTGACAAGAGCTCATCCTTACATGTGTGACAAGAGCTCATCCTTACATGTGTGGCATGAGCTCAGTCATTCCAGAAGAAACATGGGCACTGAGTAAAATTTTGTACATGAATGTTTGCCAGGCTCAACCATCTCAATCACTGGTAAAGGTATTCCCATAGCAGATACTGCCGTAGGGGAGTGAAATGCTACAGACTTCACCAAACTAGGTCCAGCATCCAGAGATGGGATGACCAGCTCCCAATTCCTTCCCCAACTTAAAGAGCAGAATCAGGTATCTATTTACAGCTGGGTACACTGGAGTGTGCTGGAACCGTGATTCTAACCCGGCAACTTTGCCATGAAAGACCAGCGCTCTAACAACTCTGTCAATCGGACGCTCCAAACACTGGTACACTGTACTCAATTCATTTCTCAACAATTTAAGAGAATGCCACATAGAACTGAACATTTGGCCACAGCTCCCTTCCACCTTGCATTAATGGGGAAACCGAGGGGTTCATCAGAACTTTCAAGTCTCTGCGCCAAAAATATGTTGGGTATCAAATACATAAATTGTTGTACTAGACTACATGTTGTTTACCTACAAAACAACCCATATCATATTTCAGGTAAACCACCTGCTGAAAAACCAAATGGGCAACAGTTGTTCATGATTCCTAAGGAAAATCAGAAATTCTATTCATTCAGGCGCATAAATTATAGACTCAAGATGAGTGAACCAGGCATCATCAAGATTTACAATCAAAGGAGATCCTTGGCTTCACAGGTACACTAGAATGTACAATGTAGAGTACCTCATATGATTTGACAATGATCAGGTTGTCAGAAGACATCAGAACCAGGTGCACCTTAGGAATAATTTTGAAGTATGGGTCTTTGAATCCAGAAGCACACGATTTCTTACTGAGTTAAGCAATCTTCAAGTAAATCAACCAAGCAGTGAACATTCCTACGCCAGCGGGAGCTCCAGATAACCAGTTCTCTACTCATAAACCATTTCAGGCAGGTGTGCAAATACCCATTTGATCGTCTCAGCAACCTCACTGACAGCTTAAGATGTGCAGCCTCTGATCATAACCTTAGAGGAGAGGAATGTTAGGACTCTATAATGATTTTTCTAACATTTACATTGTTTTAGTACAGCCCCTTCCAACCCCCACTTTCTATATCCTTAATTTAATTCATTTTTTGTATCTATTATAAACACTAACGTAACACAGTAGCATAAACGGGATATTACTTACTTGGACAAAAATTACTCAACAGAGAAATCATCAAAACAATTATAGGTACTGAAAAATAAAATTGGTCAATCTGGACTATATTAAGTTAGTTCCTACAATTTCTAGGACAAAGGCAAGAGGACTGCTAAAAAATTGCAGACATGATGTGACAATGAAAGCAAAAAGTTAAATTAAATCATACCAGTGAGTACCAGTGTCTGGCAAGTTTAATGAAGATCCTTCCATCAACTTCCAGCAAGAAGAAAACAAGATGGTGTCATCCAAAGATGCCCACTGGCAGTGACAACCCATAATAGCAAATAACTCAAGCAGCACAGATAGTGAAAATTCTAGAATAGTTCAATGACGGAATGTGAATGTGACATAATCCAAAAATTTGGCACGTCTATTATCATTATATTGGCTGCATTCTTTCTTTTTTTTTTTTAAAGTGGAATGCAACTAAAATACAGTGAATGGGGTTACTCAAGCAGGAAGATTTTAAAAGATAAAACCAGGTATCCTTAGACATAACAACCCAGGACACATCTGAAGAAAACTTGTACATAAATATCACCTGGTATGTTTTTGGCAATATGTCATAAATTCTTTAATTAAAAACATATGAAATAGGGATGGTTTGGTAAAACGTCAGCAATTTTAATACTACATTTAAAATAAATAAATTATTAAACACAAACTGAGGAAAGAACAAGCAGGATTTAGAAAGAACAGAAGATGTGTAGATCATATATCCACTCTCAGGAACATTATAGGGCAGTGCACAGAATGACAAAGACAGCTTTACATAAATTTCGTTGATTTTGAAAAGGCTTTTGACAGCATACATAGGGACAGTTTATGGAAAATACTAAGGGCTTATGGAATTCCAAGCTGCATAGTGTCAATCATAAAAAGCCTCTATGCCAACTTTACGTGTATTGTTGGGCAGAGCAACCTAACCTTCGAGGTGAAGATAGGAGTACGACAGGGATGCACCTTATCAACCACTCTATTTTTAACAGTCATAGACTGGGTGATGCGCCAGACAACACAGGGCAGTCCAAGAGGAATAAGATGGACTACATTTTCTACATTGGAAGATCTGGAATATGCAGATGACATTGCACTACTAGCACATTCACATCAACACATCCAGGAAAAAACGGATAGACTTAATAAGTTTAGCCAGCAGGTGGGCTTGAACATCAATTTAAAGAAGTCTGAGGTCATGATGCTCAATGTGAGCAACCCTGAGCCCATATCAGTAAGGAATCAGCAACTGGTACAGACAGATACCTTCACATACCTAGGAAGCATAGTAACACCAGACGGTGGGGCAGGCAAAGACATCAACATCAGAATGAATAAGGCAAGAACAGCCTTCTTAGCCTAAACAACATCTGTAAGTCCTCCCAATACAGCACAAGCACAAAATTAAGATTATATCAGAGCTGTGTGCTTTCTGTGCTTCTCTATGGTGCGGAATGCTGGAGAGTTACAGAGAAGGAAATGTCGAAATTGTCCTCTTTTCACACAACATGCCTAAGAAAAATTCACCGAATCTTTTGGCCGAATACCATCACCAACCAAGATCTGCTTACTCGTAGCAAGCAAGAGGACATGCACACCATCATAGCTGGCAGACGCTGGAGCTGGGTTGGTCATGTCCTCAGAAGAGACCCCGATGCCATCACAAGAACAGCTATGCTTTGGACCCCTGAAGGAAAACGAAAGAGAGGCCGACCAAAAACAACTTGGCGGAGGACTGTGGAGGTTGAGATGCAAAGAATGAACCAGAGTTGGGGCACTGTACGAAGGATGGCCACCGACCGAGCAAAGTGGAATCAATTTGTTGTTGCCATACAAGACGCCACTAGGCGTGATGGCCACTGACTGCTTTGACGGTCGGTGGTTAAGGATCTAAGAAGAAGAAGAAATTATTAAACAAAATGGGCACATGAAAAAAATAATTTTATGAGATAAGACAATTTTTAACCATATGGATACAGTAACCTAGAGGATGTACTGCTACCTCAAGGGGCTTCCTGCAAGTGGATTGGCTACAGTGGTAGCTCCATGCTAAATTAGGAGCAAAACACGAAGAAGAAACCTAAATAATAAAGATCTGAACAGGCAGCCATACAGCATACCAACTTCTAGATCCAAATTAATCAAATGGAATAAAACCATTGTGTGCATTACATGCACAGAAAGAACAAGCAAAATCAAAACACTTGGACAATGCTCCAAAGAGAAAGACACAAAATTAGAAACTTAAACAAAAGTCAAAGACCAGAATGAAATGGAAAGTTTTGATCTCTGCTTTGTATGTTACCATATGTGACAATGAGTGTTGGATGAATGATTCATCCATTTCTCATTTGTGCTCCTATAGAGTACAGAACTACCCCTGCAGCTGCCCCCTTGCAGGAAGCTTCAAAGAATTCACGTGCTCTTGCAGCAGTCATTTCTGTCAGCCCCCATGTACTTCATATTTGTCATCCTGTTCGACATGGCTGAGGGAGCCGAGGTCCTAATTCTTTCTCTGTTTCATCAGAGACACTCCCCATCCCCAGAATTACGTGAGGTAATATGCTCATGCAGTAATGGTTTCTGTAGCAATTTGTCATGATGAGATTTCTAGCCTCATATCAGTCGCCTCATACGACATGCCTGAGGGGACAGTAGTCCTATTTTTTGTCTTCATCCTCTCAGGTTCTTTCTTCATCCTCTCAGATTCCTACTTCATCCTCTCAGATTCCTTCATAATCCTCTCAGATTTCGTATTCATCCCCATCAGACTCCCCCACCTCCCCCTGGAACGACTCAACTGGTGACGATCACGTTAAAGTCTCTGATTACCTTTTTTAATGACATCCCACAATCTCAAAAAAAAAAAAAAAAAACTCATTAGCTGGCAGGTAGTAAATAAAAGAGTTAGGACAGCTAACACTTACAGGTGCTTTTGAACTTACTGGGTAACAACCTGTTCTCCGACCTACTTTTAACTTTCCACTCCTTCATAATCTTCATACGCCCTCAATATCCTTCTAAAAGTGAGGGAGTGACTAGACTAGACTAGACAGTCTGCCTGTACCATACTATAACACATAAGGAAGGGAAACCCGGGGCCTGTAAACAGTATTACTAGCATGGAAGCAGCGATTGTTACAAAAAAAACAAACACACAAGAAAACCCATACTGTGATAACTTTTTCTTATTAAAAAAAGCTCTTGCCATCAACTTCACCAAGTCAAAATAATTATTTCATGTCCAGAATATTAAAAACTAGATGTTAAGTCAAAAGAGGTTTGCCTTCTATATATATCTAAGTACCGGCAGATCAGAATGACCTAGCAAAAAATTCAAGCAAAATTAGCCAAAAGGAAATGGAACACAATCGGCTACACTCCCAGAAGGAACAATTAAATCCACAATAAGGCATGCTCAGAATGCAACCCATGAAGAAAGTATGTCTTCATCTTCACATACAAAAGAAAAATTAAAAGGTGTCAATACTTGTCAGTAGAGGGCGTGCCAGGAATATCATTTGGCAGACATAATATAAACAACTTGACATACTCTGATGATAAAGTCTTAACAGCAAAAAGTGAAAAGGAGCTGCAGGAAATGGTTGATACAATAGTGACAGAAAGTGAAAATAAAAACCTCAGCCTTTATAGCAAAAAAGACAGAAGTAATGTTTGTCTAAAAAAAAATGGCTTCACCAGATTGCACTTTTAAAGTAAATGGAACAGTTTTAAAACAGATCAACGGGTTCAAATACCTGGGCACAATAATAACAACGAATGGAAGATGCACCTCAGAAGTAAAGAGCAGAATAGCTGTCAAAAACAGCATTCTATAAAATGAAGAGTATTTTATGCAACAGTTCTTTGTCAATGGAAGTAAAAGAGTTCTTCATTGTTATATAGAACCAATCCTGACATATGGGAGTGAGTCATGGACAATTAGTAAACAAGTAGGGAAAGCACTAGAGGCCACAGAGATGTGGTTTTACAGAAGAATGTTAAAAATACCATGGACAGTCAAAAAGAGTAATGAGGATGTCCTGAAAGAGGTCAGTGTGCAAAGGAAACTTATTTCACAAGTTAGAAAGAAGCAAGCCACTTTTTTGGGGCATGTTATGAGAAGAGGAAAGCTAGGATATATCGTAACAACAGGTAAGACTGAAGGAAAAAGAGATAGAGGAAGACAAGTGAGCAAATACTGGACAGTTTAACATCGTGGCATGGAAAGAGGTCGACAACAGAATTGATAAATTGTACTGGAGACAGGAAGATGTGGAGAGAGACGATCTCCTACGCCACTAGGCACGGTACTTGAAGAAGTACCTGACTGAGGCTCTTGAGATGTCGAAATATAGAAGAATGGGCCGCATCTCATGGAAAGAGAACAAAACAAATAAATAGGTCATAGAAAAGCTAAGAATGAAAAATAGAAAAAATGAATGAGATCAAAGTCAGATAAAATATTTTGGTCATATTAAAAAGACATAACACCTTGCTAAAAACCAAAATGGAAGGATGAGCTGAGGGTAAACATGCAAGAGAAAGACAGCGTTTTTTTTCTTTTTTGGTTTTAAGGACCATTTTCATTGCACATGGACAACGCCATCAGTAATCCCATCTCCTCCCTTAGATCACACCAAAGAGGATCTTAGAACAGTGCACGAACTCTATAGCACCCGTGACGATCCCAGTGTGTGTATACAAGAATCACACGTTCTATAAATATTTTTGTGGTGGGTAGGTTTCCTCAATTTTTAATTTTTGCCAGAGCAGAGGGAGTATGGCCTACTCTTTACGTTTTTAACTGCCAAGGGATCTTTAACATGCGCAACTTGCACACGGGACCTCCTAATGTTTCGCCCTTATCCAAGAAAGTTAGGCGTCAGATTTCACTACCCAGGAGATCAAGTGGGAGTATGACATCATTATGAACCATCTGCCTTTTGTCTCACCCTGCATTATGTGTGCTGGTGTTCATCCATATCATCACTTTCTTGTTCACACCTAATGGAAGCACTACTGCAGCTGAACCCCTTGCCTGCCCCAAGCATTCACATGCACTTACAGTGGTGGCTCTACCGCAATTTTTGTTTTAAACGATTATGTTGTCAGTCCCACGTATATACGTCATATTAGTCGCCTTAAACGTCATGCCTGATGGAGCAGTGGTAGTATTCTTTCTTTGTCTCACAACAGGCACCCCGGGGAACTACAAGAGGCCTTTCATACATATGCTAGACGTATAAAGGACATCTACATTTTCACATCCAACATAAAAATTAATAGGTTTCCGTACACACTCACAAACATCTGCAACATTGTACTGAATGACTCAACAGCAGCAGCAGGCCTGTTGTGACCAAAACAAGCAAGTCGTGTTAAAATTAAGAAAGGCTGGTCGCCGAATCGATAGACATTTGGACTGAATTGGACATACATCCCACCATTCTTCATTTCAACCTTTAACCTTAAACATAATCCAGTTTGTGACATGATGACTGACCACACTGTAATTCAATTGAATTAAACACCAGTGGGACATCATCTTCAATGTCATCTAATTAAGTCACCCACGTCATTAGGGTTAGGGTTTACGGAATCCTAAACCTAACCCTTAGGCCTACATCTTATTACTGCATCTCTGAATTGTTTTTGAGGCCATTGTTCTTCAATTCAACCACACGTTTAATTAAAGATAATTTACATGTTGGTGTATTTAGCGTTTGAGTTAGACAGAACCATAACGAAGACTGAAATTAAGAACTATGGAACGAATGTCTGATTTTACCCAAATGTTGATTGATCCGGCGATTAACACATTAACTACCGTGAGCCGGTGAGACCGGCTTATGAAATCCTATCATTTGGACCGTGAGCCGCTCAGAGCATCAATCTATGTTTAGTAATAAAATGAATAAAAATGTACTGAAACACTTTCTGATCTAGTTCAAGATTTTAAGTTGCCACTGGAAAACAAATTCCCAAAGCATGGTTGTTGTAGAACACCGGAAAATTGATATTATGTTCATATTTTTCAGCGTTTTGGGTTAGTTACCAATATTTTATGGAAGTGGTGTAGGTGTGATTATGTAAGCTACCATTAGTGTAAATATTAGTCAGTATGTCTGTCCTTGGGCTTGTTATTCTTGCAATTGGATATACTACGCGATAATCACCTCCAGAAAGGCATTAACTGTCTTAGAAACAAGCAACATGTTGATATGTTGATCATTTTTTTTTAAATTTAAACTTTGTCTTTCAATCAATTAATATTATTAATAATATTTACCATACCCGTATACATAATTTATTCAGCTTGTTGTAATAGTACATTCATCTATCTTTAAAATGACGTATAATTCATAAAAATCTGTAAGCAATTATGAAAACTATAGCTTAATTTGTGCATACACCTACAGGGTGAAAATGGGATCAAAATTTAATTACGCCTCAGCGTGTTTTCTAGTTCAGTAGTTAATGTGTTAAGTAAGTTGCCCGCAATGATACGGGCTTACATAAGAAATGAGAGACGCAGTAAAATGGGGTAAAGGTTAGGTATCCCAATGCTAACTCTAAACCCTAATTGGCTGCCGGATAGACATGTGTGCTAAATCAGACATAAATCTGATGTCCCACTATTTTCACTTCTACCATAACCACTATCCCTAACCTTAAACCTGCTTGTGACAAAAATTGCATACCACACTGTAAACTCAACTGAACTTACAAAGCAGCAAACTTCTTACCCTTAAATCATTTATGATTGACTGAAATAGGCCTCCAAAGATGACACTGTCTTTCTCCGGGTGGTTGCTCGGGGCTTCCATTGTTGTGGCTGGTCCTGCTGACATTACACTTTAGGCTAATGTAATCCACAGATTCTTGAAAAAACAGTTAGGCCTAACCAAAGTAATCTAATTTAACACAGAGGCCTACCACCAGCAAAATCACAATTTAGACCTTTCAGGAATTACAATAATTAGACCTACCTACCTAAACCATACTTAACGTTTTCGATATTTTACTCAAATTACACTTTATAATATTAACACACTATTTAAGCTGTGTGCTACTGACATATCAAATTCATATAGTTAACATTCAATCAAAATTACCATCACATTCAACGCGTTATCAAGCTTAATTGTTCAATCAAAATCACGTTATATTTTCGGTGCTTAAACAAAATTAGACTAGGCCCTATATCTTAACATCTCTATTTGAATCTCAATTTATCATAAACTGTAGGCCTAAGTTATGGGAACACAAATAATACTTTTTGATGTTCAAGCAAAACTCACAGGGCTACTATAAGCTTCAGACATTCAAATCAAATGTTACTTCATCAATTATCAAGTCTTGGAAAAAAAACGCGATTTTTTTTCTTCTAACCTTTAGGCCCTCGTTTTACAAACCGTACTTTCAAGTTTTTCTAGCCTATACAAAAATTTACTAATTATATTTCCTGTCGCTGTAGAAAAATCATATTGTGTATTACAAAGCCTACTTTTCCTATTAAAACATAAATAACACAGCGAGCCGATGAGCTAGAAAAATCACAAAAGTTGCCTGTGGATGCACCTCTCGGGATCGCGTATGCAGATTCTACAACTTGTTAGCACAACAATCCTCGGGTTCGATCTTATATCGATCCACACACACAAACTCGGGACATTTTATCCAATGTGTCGACAACTATCTGCTTAAAACCTATGTCTACAACTTATAACCATTTGTTACCACTATAACTGGGCTAGTTATCTCCAGACGACGAGTCACCACTGGGAAATAATGAGGCCTCTCGCGCCCGCGAGGAAGCCAACACACCAGCGATGTACTTGTACCACACACTTAAACTTGGGAGGGTCGCTGGCATTAAGATCTCAAGTCCCAGTTTTTGCAGGCAGTGTAACTATTTCAGAGTTCGATCCCATTCCATCCAACGACTTGCAATGACTACAGCTGAACGAATTATTCCGAAAATCACCTTGTTTAGCTAATGTTTGGACTGAGAAAATGGAGTAAGCGCACTCGCTTGCCTCGGCGTCACGTGACAATTTTAGCAGAACTGATTGGTTTCGTGTAGGTTAGCACTCAACTTTGACCTCGGCCCTCTCCACTTGTGCATGAATACACTCAACTAATGTTTTTACAATGTGCCACAAATAAACTGCCTTTGTTTATCGTTGCCTTGAAATAATCTTAAGCATATTATTATAATTTCAATTCCTAGTAGATAATTTAGGCAACAAAAGACACAAAACTACAAATATATCGTCTGTATTCATTGCAGTTTACGCCTCGTTCGTAAGGGATGCAAACCAAGAATTACCACTCCACGCCCCGTGGATTTTAAAAACAACGTACATTTGTATTAACAATGTGTTTATTAATTTACTTCCCCTGTATACTGTTGTTTTTTTTTTTTTTAATTACGGTTTTTGCTCCCATGAAGTATTTTTAACCTATTCTTCGTACACTGTCAGACGTGTTCAAAGGGGTCGTCCACATATTACGTCACGCAATTTTTGTAGTTTTTTAACCCCTCCCTTCCCCCTTGTCACATTTCGTCACACAAACCCAGACCTCCAACCCTTACATGACGTCACAAATCTCTTTAGACCACCAACCCCACCCCTTTTTCTAACTTTATTTTTGTAATACTGAAAAGCATCGAAGTAATCGAATGTAAATTAGTTACCCAGTCATCATCATGACCTTTCAACTCCATAAGGGGTATATGCTTTATGCCTAATTGTCCTGATATGTGCCATCACTTCAAAGTCTTTCCATATTTTCTTCATCACCTTCGTGCCTGTCTCCAGCTCTCTTCTCCATGCATTCCCTGGTCTACCTCTGCCTCTCTTACCCTTGTAGTGGTGTTGATGGTATTGTATGATGTTGATATTACTAAATGTAATTGTATGAGGCCAGCTGTGAAGGCTCCTGAGATAAAATGTAGTTGAGAATTGTCAGAAGGCCTTTCTTGCTACCACTACGACCTCACACTTAATTTTTTTAATGAATGTGGCTACGTAAAGTGTCTAGGGTTATGATATGTAGTGTGGTGTAATAGGTTATAGATATACCCACAGATATTTAACAAGACTAATAATATTAATAAATGTTAAAATACACTGAACTAACTCACGTGTGTAAAATTTTTGATAAAATTATATTACATTTATTTTGTTCTGGATCAATTTTTTAGGTTGACCAGAACTTAAAAGGATTTAGAGATTATGAAAGAAATGCATGGAATATTATATCATAAATGCAATAGTGTACATATATATGTACTATACTAGTAGTTTTATTAAAATGTTCTAGTAGTCATCTACTTGGGAGGATAATTAATGTTTGTGCTGTTGGGATGGCCTCATCACACCTGTCTATATTGACTACACAGTGTCCAGAAAATGGTGGGAATTTGTATGAGGGTATTAGTAACTAAACGGGGTTGGTGAATGTCCAGCAGACCAGAGGCTCACTCATCTTTTAGTTGTAGCTCTGGTGCTGAAATCTGGTGGTCCCACCTCTCTGTGCTGGCGGGCAATAATGGCGGTCTCTGTCACAAGTACTGCACAGATACACTCGAGTAAAGTCACCAACTGAATAGTCACTGCTTGGTTGACAACAGAAACTCGCAGCTCTGCAATCAAAGTATGGGCCATGTGTCAAAATCTATTCTCTACCCACGTCTGGACACAACACTGACACAACAACCACATCATACAGACAGGTCAGATCTCTCTGACCAAACAGCACATTTACCATGGTGGTTTTACATCAGATAGATCCTCCCAGACTATAGATTCTGAAAAATATTTATTAGTTTTCTGCTCTAAAAGAGGACAGGCAACACGTTTCATTATTCTCAACACCCGATCTGTCTTGCATAATCCTTGCTGGAGTTTCTGTATATTGTTGGTCCCTAGACCCTGACTAGGGCGGGGGGTCTAGAGCAAATCCCTACTTGTTTGTAAGGCTAGATTTCGATATGGCAGTATCAAATCACTCGAACATGAAACAATATTCAAAATATATAAGGAAATAATTTCAATCTTACCAGATTATGAATAAATAACACAGAGTTGCTAGCAAAACTCAGCTGAGCTGCTGGCTATAGTATGGCGTCCCTAAATTTATTTCACTTTCTTTCATATGGAAATCACCACACTTTAAAATCTGTGTCTATCACTGAACAACTATTGAAGAATGGCCCCACTTTCGCGTCTGAGCGCTAATGATATGATTGTCTGTGGCTAATCACTGCCTAGGTTTATTTTTAAATTCAAATTTCCTACCATAAAGTCATTTCAGTCATGCTTCAGTCAAGTATGGATGGTTATCTGTTAGTCTGTCCGTCTCTACTTGTGTTTCTACAAAAAATGTACTCGATTTTTGAACCAACCTTTCTCTCCCCTCCAAAATTTTGTCGTTAAAAGTTATTTTTAGACACAGCCACCACAAATATCCCTTCTCTTCCATACTACGTAGATTTGAACACCTGCGTTTCGAGGTCGTGTTTTTTTGTGCAATTAGCGACACTTTTAGATTCAATACAGTCTGTCGATGATGTGAACAACACTGTCTTTTGTCATTATCTTCAATATTATCTATCCGTCTGTAAAAGTAAGAACATATTAGTTCACTGCTCAGAATAGGCCATCCGGCCAGCTAATTTTTATATTCCTAACATTAATATTAAGAAAAAAAGTACTTTTTAATTTTTGTAATATTCCTAACATCTGCGTTTTAGCCGCTGAATTCAAATCAAGGGCTTGGTATTGCAAAAGCGTCCAATAAATGACGGTGGCGTATTATATCTAAGGTCCCTTCTGTCGAGTTGCTTACTTTTTATGTCAACTTGGGAAACGTGACTTTTCTCCGTTCCCCCCCCAATTGCGTCTCCTTAGCCTTTCTAGTCTCACGCAATCTTTCCAGTCATATTTTTTTTCCTTTTTGATCCGCCGTTCCCCTCCTGTCTAGCAAGTCAATTATTATGGAGGATGATGACCCGCGGTCTAGGCGATCATGTACTATTCGCAGCCTACGCATTATGTTTTTATCCTTAAATGTTATCCTTGGAGATATTTTACCGTTGTATCTCTGTCCATTTCACTACACATCTCCCCACTTGAAAACATGCCTATGGCAAGTTCCAACACCAGCGATACACATAGGTAAAATTGCTCCTCACGTCTGCCACTACTCTAATTTTGATCACAGGGGTGCCGACTGAGGAAATCTGCACCGACATTCAATTTGCCTGGGATATATTGGATACTAAACTGATAAGGTTGAAGCAACAAAGACCACCTCAGCAATCTTGCGTTTTCATGCTTAGCCTGAGACAAGAACACGAGAGGCTGATGGTCCGTCTCCACCACAAATGTCCTACCATACAGATAGATTTGAAACTTCTTTATTGCCCAGATTAACGCTAAACATTCTTTTTCGCTTGTGGAGTATTCTTGTTCCGCCTTATTCAATTTGCGGCTTGCATAAGCGACTGGTTTCAGTTCCCCATCAGGTGAAGATGATCTTTGCAACAAAGCCCCTCCGAGTCCCACATTACTTGCATCGGTTCTTAAGACAAAGTCCTGTGTCAAGTCAGGCAGTTTGAGAATAGGCTTGCTAGTGAGTTTTTCCTTTAACTCTTGGAACGCTAGTTCACATTGTGCAGTCCAAATAATTTTATCTGGAAGTCCCTTGCGAGTCAGATCAGTCAGAGGAGCACAAATAGCGTTAAAATTTTTGATGTATTTCTGATAAAAGCCGCATAACGACACAAATGATCGCACGTCCTTTTTTGTTTGTGGCCTAGGTGCTCTCTGCAGTTTTTCCAAGTTCTTAGGATCAGGGGTCATATTACCCTGATATACAGTGTGTCCCAAGAATTCCAACTCTTTGCATCCAATACAACATTTTGTTGGCCTAGCAGTTAAGTTCGCCTCCCGAAGTCTATCAAACAACATCTCCAGAGCTTCAATGTGTTCTTCAAATGTCTCTGTGGCGACGAGAATATCATCCATGAAATTTGTGATACATGGGTTATTCAGGGGATCCAACAATTTGCGCATCATCCTTGAAAACACACTCGGAGCATTTTTCAGTCCGAATGGTAGCATATTAAATTCATAATGTCCATCCGAAGTGCTAAAAGCCAAATAAGGTCTCACTTCAGGCTTCACTGGGATCTGGTAATAGCCTTTACTAAGATCCACTTTTGAAAAGTATTTTGCCTTGTTCAGTCTGGCAAATAGCTGTTTTGTGTCTGGTAATGGATCCACTTGTCCTTCTGTGACAGCATTCAGTTTCCTGTAATCTATGCACAGTCTGTGTTCCCCAGACGGTTTTCTCAACAAAACGACACTAGAACTAAAAGATGATTCACTGTGCGAAATAATCCCCTCCTTCAACAAATACTCTATTTCTTCCTTCAATGCCTTCTCCTTCGCGAACGGAACAGAATAGGCTCTCATACAGATTGGGTTTGAGTCTACCAGTTTCATGTCATACTGTAGCAAATTTGTATGGCCTGGTTTATCTGTTAATACATCTGTATGTTCCTCCAGAACCTGTTGAACTCTCTCCCTCTGGTTTTTAGTCAGGTGCTTACTGACTTTTACCTGTGCTGCTGTTTCACAAGGATGTAATGGGTATTCATGTGAGGTGAGTGGTTCCTTTTGCATCTGGGTTGCAATAGCTAAGGTCAATAAGGGGGTGCTTTCCTGGAGTGGTCTGTCCAGATACTTCTTTAACAGGTTTACATGATAAACTTTTTCCTTCCCCTTTTTGTCAATTTTATAGTTTGTTCTAGACACCTTCTCTAGAACCGTATATGGACCTTGCCAACCAATTTGTAATTTATTCTGGCTTCCGGGTAGTAGAAGCAGCACCTTCTCTCCGACTGCCAGTTCCCTGTCCTTTGCCTTCCTATTAAAATATGCTGCATGTTTCTTCCTGGCTTGCTTCAAATTATCATTTGCCAGTTTCCATCCAGCTTTCAAACGATTGGTCAGTTCGTTCACATATTGATAAGATGAGGTAACAGTCTCTTCCGCCTTCTCATCTGTCCAGGTCCTTAATAGGGCTTCTAATGGACCTTTTATTGGTCTCCCAAATAGCAGAGTTGCGGGAGCCATCCCGGTTGAACTATGTGGTACCTCCCGGTACGCAAACAATGCGGCGGGCAGGAATTGATCCCACAGATCCGGTTTTTCGTGTGCCAGCTTTCTCAGGATAGAAATGAGAGTCCCATTGAACCTCTCTACCTGGCCGTTCCCTTGTGGATGGTACGGACTACAATGAAAGTGCCTGGCTTGAAATAGCTTAAAAACTTCTTCCGTTAGTTTCCCCTTGAACTGAGAACCATTATCCGTCAAGATTTGATGCGGGAATCCTAATCGGGTAAATATTGTAAGTAGTGCCTCTGCTACATGTTTTGAATCAATTGATGGCAGGGCTACCGCCTCTCCCCACATAGAACAAGTGTCCACCAGAAGGATGTAACTGTTCCTCCTCTTGGTCCGAGTGAGAGGTCCTACAATATCCACTGCAACCCTCTCAAAAGGTGTTCCCACTATGGGCATTTCCCCTAGAGTTGCAGGAGCAGTCCAGTGCTTTGGAGCTACCCTTTGACATTCTGGGCAGGATTTGACATATCTTTTTATATCCTCCGTTATCCCTGGCCAGAAGTAATGACAAGCTATACGCTGTCCTGTGGCGCTGATCCCCATGTGACCACTGAAGGGAATCGCATGCCCGAGTTCCATCACTTTATCTCTATATGAAGTGGGAAGAACCAGCTGGTTGTGACCATTTGTTCCAGTTCCGGCCTTCCTGTATAAGAGTTTGTTCTTCATGAAATATTCCCCCTTGCTCGGAGGTGTGTGGCATTTGGGCAATTTTTTAAAACAGGGCTTGAGTGTCCTATCCTCAGCCTGCGCCTTCCTCATCTCCTCTGGATGAGCATTTATAGGTTCACCTTCTTCCTCCTTCTTCTGTGACCTGGTCTGCACTGTCGCCATGATCACAGGTTTCTCGGGATTCCCCAAGAAGACGTATCTACACCCCAATATCAGAGGGTAGATTGGTTCATCTATCACTGCTGCTCTGATTTCTCCTTCCACATAGCGAGTTTTCACCGTTATCCTTGCGATGGGAAGTGTCATGAGTGGTATGTCCTTAGTCGCCCCTTGTATTTCCACTGTTTCTGTGGTATACTGACTTGGGTCCACTAGGCTAGACTTCACAACTGAATCATAATCCAAACCTGTATCATAAAGGCACCTTATGGTGACCCCATTACAAATAACATCCTCACAAACTGGGGGTTGATAAGGTTCCTGTTGTCCCTTAGGATTAACCTTTAATCTTTGCGTCCCCGACTTCATTGCAGCAATGTTTGAAGGTTTCCTTCTACAAAATTCGGTGTTATGGTTATCCTTCTTGCACCATTTACACCATCTTTTTCCTTGGTTCAACGGTTTTCTTTCATTGAACTTTTGGTCATTGAACTGTGAGTTTCTGTCGCGATAGTCATTTCTTGGCCGCTCAAAGTTTGTCCTACCTTTATTTCCCTGCTCTCTAGTATCAAATTTATTAAATTGCTGTGGAGCTTTAAAATTGTCTATGTGCTTCTTTTTAGCACCACTTACCTCTGCCTGAGCTGCCTGATACCTCTCAGCAACATTTAAAATTTCCCCCAACTTCTCTGCACCTTGTTCCATGAGAAATTTTCTCATGTCTGGAGCCATGGACTCTCTCAATTGCTCAATCATGATCATTTCTTTAAGATCTTGGGTCTTCCCCAGAGCCGTCCATTTCTCCAAATAGGTTTCTAGTCTAGCAGAGAATTGGTGGTATGTCTCCCCAGACAACAGTTAGCATTTCTAAATTTCTTACGATAAAATTCACCATTCTTCTCGTACCTTAATAACAAAGCCTGCTTTAACATGTCATAATTGTCTTGGTCTTCCCTGTTCATTTTGGCAAATACTTCATAAGAAGTACCCCTCAATCCCTGTGATAGCTTTAAACTCCACCTCTCTCTCTCTAACCCATATGTAGTAGCTAATAACTCAAAACGTCCTAGGTACCCCTCTATGTCATCGTCTTTTTCAACAAAATGGTCTAAATGAAACCCCATAGCTGAGTTTGAGGCTCCCATACTGGGCGTAGCATCTGAGGCAAAAGGGCTGGCACCATTTTCAGGAGCCTGGCCTTGTAATTCCAGCTCCCTTAGTCGTAATTCGTGCTCCCTCTGCAACCTTCTATCTTCTGCCTCCCTTTCGGCAGTCAACCTTTTTTCTTCTGCCTCCCTTTCGGCCTTTTTATCTTCTGCCTCCCTTTCGGCCTTTTTATCTTCTGCCTCCCTTTGCTGTCGTTTTTTCTTCTGCCTCAATCTGCAGCCTCTTAGTCTCAGCCTCCAACTTCTTCTCTTCAACCAACCTGTCAGACTCCAATTTTCTTTCAGCCTCTTTTTCTAATCTCCTTTCTTCCCGTTCAATATATTTATCACATTCAGCCGTTACGTATTGAATTAAAATTTGACCATCCATTCCCATCTCCTTCGCGGTGAGCACAGCAGCTGATCTAAATTTTGCCAGCTCCGCCATACTTTTTAGACAATATAATAATATACAAGATAAATCTCTAACCAGTAAATACACTAAGTACTTCTTATGACTATAGTCTAACCAATTCTAACTAACCAGTTAACTAATTAATTATTACTGGCTGTGAAGATTCACCAACTTTTATCTGCAGGGACACTTTTAATTTTAAAGGGAATTTTACAATTTATTTCCCTACTTTTATTTCTCCCACCAGGAGATCCTAATATTACTGTTGGGCTAATTATCCCTGGACAAGACCCCAATATATATGTAGTGGTGTTGATGGTATTGTATGATGTTGATATTACTAAATGTAATTGTATGAGGCCAGCTGTGAAGGCTCCTGAGATAAAATGTAGTTGAGAATTGTCAGAAGGCCTTTCTTGCTACCACTACGACCTCACACTTAATTTTTTTTAATGAATGTGGCTACGTAAAGTGTCTAGGGTTATGATATGTAGTGTGGTGTAATAGGTTATAGATATACCCACAGATATTTAACAAGACTAATAATATTAATAAATGTTAAAATACACTGAACTAACTCACGTGTGTAAAATTTTTTGATAAAATTATATTACATTTATTTTGTTCTGGATCAATTTTTTAGGTTGACCAGAACTTAAAAGGATTTAGAGATTATGAAAGAAATGCATGGAATATTATATCATAAATGCAATAGTGTACATATATATGTACTATACTAGTAGTTTTATTAAAATGTTCTAGTAGTCATCTACTTGGGAGGATAATTAATGTTTGTGCTGTTGGGATGGCCTCATCACACCTGTCTATATTGACTACACAGTGTCCAGAAAATGGTGGGAATTTGTATGAGGGTATTAGTAACTAAACGGGGTTGGTGAATGTCCAGCAGACCAGAGGCTCACTCATCTTTTAGTTGTAGCTCTGGTGCTGAAATCTGGTGGTCCCACCTCTCTGTGCTGGCGGGCAATAATGGCGGTCTCTGTCACAAGTACTGCACAGATACACTCGAGTAAAGTCACCAACTGAATAGTCACTGCTTGGTTGACAACAGAAACTCGCAGCTCTGCAATCAAAGTATGGGCCATGTGTCAAAATCTATTCTCTACCCACGTCTGGACACAACACTGACACAACAACCACATCATACAGACAGGTCAGATCTCTCTGACCAAACAGCACATTTACCATGGTGGTTTTACATCAGATAGATCCTCCCAGACTATAGATTCTGAAAAATATTTATTAGTTTTCTGCTCTAAAAGAGGACAGGCAACACGTTTCATTATTCTCAACACCCGATCTGTCTTGCATAATCCTTGCTGGAGTTTCTGTATATTGTTGGTCCCTAGACCCTGACTAGGGCGGGGGGGGTCTAGAGCAAATCCCTACTTGTTTGTAAGGCTAGATTTCGATATGGCAGTATCAAATCACTCGAACATGAAACAATATTCAAAATATATAAGGAAATAATTTCAATCTTACCAGATTATGAATAAATAACACAGAGTTGCTAGCAAAACTCAGCTGAGCTGCTGGCTATAGTATGGCGTCCCTAAATTTATTTCACTTTCTTTCATATGGAAATCACCACACTTTAAAATCTGTGTCTATCACTGAACAACTATTGAAGAATGGCCCCACTTTCGCGTCTGAGCGCTAATGATATGATTGTCTGTGGCCAATCACTGCCTAGGTTTATTTTTAAATTCAAATTTCCTACCATAAAGTCATTTCAGTCATGCTTCAGTCAAGTATGGATGGTTATCTGTTAGTCTGTCCGTCTCTACTTGTGTTTCTACAAAATGTACTCGATTTTTGAACCAACCTTTCTCTCCCCTCCAAAATTTTGTCGTTAAAAGTTATTTTTAGACACAGCCACCACAAATATCCCTTCTCTTCCATACTACGTAGATTTGAACACCTGCGTTTCGAGGTCGTGTTTTTTTGTGCAATTAGCGACACTTTTAGATTCAATACAGTCTGTCGATGATGTGAACAACACTGTCTTTTGTCATTATCTTCAATATTATCTATCCGTCTGTAAAAGTAAGAACATATTAGTTCACTGCTCAGAATAGGCCATCCGGCCAGCTAATTTTTATATTCCTAACATTAATATTAAGAAAAAAATACTTTTTAATTTTTGTAATATTCCTAACATCTGCGTTTTAGCCGCTGAATTCAAATCAAGGGCTTGGTATTGCAAAAGCGTCCAATAAATGACTGTGGCGTATTATATCTAAGGTCCCTTCTGTCGAGTTGCTTACTTTTTATGTCAACTTGGGAAACGTGACTTTTCTCCGTTTACCCCCCAATTGCGTCTCCTTAGCCTTTCTAGTCTCACGCAATCTTTCCAGTCATATTTTTTTCCTTTTTGATCCGCCGTTCCCCTCCTGTCTAGCAAGTCAATTATTATGGAGGATGATGACCCGCGGTCTAGGCGATCATGTACTATTCGCAGCCTACGCATTATGTTTTTATCCTTAAATGTTATCCTTGGAGATATTTTACCGTTGTATCTCTGTCCATTTCACTACAACCCTGTGGTTTCCAAAACAAGGACTGTCTGGTAAAGCTATCAGCAGGTTTGCTCAGTGTGTGTCCTATCCATCTCCAACGTCTTCATTTGATGTCTTGTTCTTCTGGCACATGTCTCGTTCGTGTCGTCAGTTCCACATTAGTGATCTTGTCATAACCACTACAGTCCTTCTATTTTAGGCAAGCACCCATTTATGAGATCGTCCGTGGTTAGAGCGCAGGCCTCTCGCAGCAAAGCATGGCCGCATTAAAGCCAACTGATGCCCTAAACACAGCCCCTAATGGTGCCCTCCCCCCTCCCGAGCTTCCATTGCTTAACTAACTAGACATTAAGACTCAATAAATGCCGAAGAGACTGAAATATTCAATTTTCTTCCTGGCCAGACTCCACTGAAATCCATGCAGAAAAACGTTGGTAAGACAGGCAAACATAACTGAATTCTAGGTCTATGTCTGACACTTTCAGTCACTCACCACATCAAAGAAAATGTTTTTTGTTTTTGTTTTTTTTTAAATTCTGATTAAAGTCGAACACGGCAGATATTGGAAATTACAAAAAATTCAACTAAAGACGACTGTGGCATTGAAAGAGATGAGAGTTAAGACGACTGTGGCAGTGAAAGAGATGAGAGTTAAGACGACTGTGGCATTGAAAGAGATGAGAGTTAAGGGCATTATAGCTAGGGAGAAAATTCTGTGGTGCCCCCTTTCCCTTGGTGCACTAAGCAAGTGCTTATTTTGCTTAATGGTTAATCCAGCCCTGCAGCAAAGGTAGCTGGTTTGTAACACGATGGCTAAACGCTACAGTCTACCAGCTGTAAATGGATACCTGACTCTTGGGTCAGGAAATACAAAAGGCATCGAGGAGGGAAACTGATTATCCCACCTCTAGAAGCTTGATCTAATATTGTGAGGTCTCTAACATTTGACTTCCCTATGGTAGTATAGGATATCTTCTTCTTCATACACTCTCAGACGTCCACTTGAATGTTTTCAAAGAAAGCAATAGGCTAGTCAGTTTGAGGCTATTTATCATCATCGATCGGCGTACGTTGCAATGTTTAGAATATGATATGGGACAACCTTTTTTTAACCCATTTTGAAAGTATGGCGCTTTTTTGGTTGTTGTGTTTGTTGTTCTCCATGCTCAAAGCCGTACAATAGGACTAACTTGACATGTGAATTGATTATGATTTTTGTGTTAGACGACTTATTTTTGATCTCCATACATTTCTTTGATCTCATCAGACTATTGTCGCGATTGTGAAAACCTGCTACTGGTTTTTTTTTTTTTAAATCTACTTTTAACACAGCACAATCCATTTAGTCTGCATATTGTTAGTTAAGATGTTTATTACATTATTTTTAAAAAAAATGTATAAATAAAAACAATTTAAACCAGTTAAAGGTTATAACAACTATCCTATATTTCACGTGAGATTATAATGTTAATATAAGTCGTCCACAAATGAGTTGTTATCTATTGCGGATAAACGTATTCTATTGCGGATAAAAGTTAACTATTTTTTTTTTAATTAATGAAGATAAACAGAAATCCCGTTCAACCTCTGATGAGTTATAATTAGGATATATATTGTTTTCAATTCCAAATAATATGAACAACTGCCGACATGAGAAAGTGGCATCACATTTGAAAATAGGGATACTCACAATTGTGCTTAGGCCTATACGTTAAATAATAAAATAACAAACAAAATCAAGAAGAAACTATGAACAAGAATAATATTAAAGTGGAGGGGTGTAAAGGCCCGGTGGTTCTAGTTATATAACGGACTTTACCAGATATTTAATTGACTTTCATCTGTTTAAAGTCACATGCATTGTAAGAACAGCATCAGACCTTCACATTCCCAGCCACTATATTAACATGTGTTCGTGTTAAATATTGTTTGACTATATTATGCAGTTCCCTAGGTCTGTCTATTCTCAACACCTCCTCTATATTTATAGGTAAATTCGATGCCTGCAAATAATCCAATATTGGTATTCTCATTTGGTCATACCTCTTACACTTTAACAAGAAATGTTCTATATTATTGTCTTGAAGACATCCTGCACAGTAAGGTTCTTCTATTCTGAAATAGCCTTTTCCCAGCTGTAGTCTGAGAAGTTTCTTATTACTGGGAATTTTCAATTCCCTAGATATCTGACATTTTCTTGTTGGAGCCCTGAACATCTTATATGCATGTCTTCCTTTCAGATTTTTATCCCACTCTGCTTTCCATTCATCTGTTATTAAATCTTTAATTAAGCTCTTAATTTCTGATTTACTCATCCCTACATTTATTAGATTTTTATCAGATCTACCTTTCTTGGCTTCTTTATCTGCCTTTTCATTTCCTTCTATGCCAACATGTGAGGTATCCAAGCAATTACTACTGAACATCCTCTAGAATATAAGTATGTAGTAGCCAGAAAAATCTCCTCTGCTATATCAGGTCTACTACATTCTCGTAAGTTTCTAAGTGCTTTAATTGTTGAAAGAGAGTCAGTTAAAACTGTTAATTTTTTGGGAGGGTTATTAGAGAATATTTCTAGTGCTTTTAGTATTGCCACCATCTCTGCAGTGAAAATGGATGTATTTTCCGTGATGCTATATTCTTTTGCCATTTTCCATATTGGAATATTGTGGTGAAGTGGGATGTTATAAATATTTATAGGGGACTTAGTGTACTGACTGAGATCAGCTGTGAAGGTATATATATCTAATAAGAGTAGTGTATTATATATAACCTTACTTGCTGCCACATATGTATACCTCAGTCAGAATTATTCTGGGATAGTGTGATGACTACGTTATGTGTCTAGGGTATGTGTATGATGAAGTGTAAGTCATAACAACAACAGACAGATAAACAATGTAATTTATTCCACTACACTTGACAACACTGTGACACTCACATACATAAAACACTCTACAAGGATATCTTAAAGGAGTCACTGATAACTTTTTAAATAACAATATGTATTCATTGCTGTCATGAATGTATATGTGTCCTGATTCAAATACAAAGGGAACCAGGAATCACACTCAATTTTAATTACAAGTTATATGTACAGAATTTATCAATATGAATATTGTAGTGACATATATTATTAAAAGTATCCTATGTGTGTCAGTTGTGTAGTAGTAATATGAGGTAATACTGGTTTTGTTTTGTTCAAGCTCTGTTGGTATGTGTCATCATGACTTCAATAGTTTGTTTCTATGGGAACTAGTATTGGAGATGTTCTCAGTTCCTGGTATTAAAACAATTTACTTCCCCTCTTAAGTTTATGTTACAATGTTATTTTAAGATGGGGGGACATAATGTTGAGCTCAGCTGGCCACATCAGCTTATCTTGCGTGATGGCGGCAGGAAAAGACTCCTCTGCTCGATTTCTCCCCTGGGCTCTGGAGACACCTCACTGATAGCTAAATGGACCAAGGAGTATGCTGTCCGACTCTGGATTTCAGCAAAGCTCTGACCAGGTGCTGCTCAATAACGTTAAGACCACAGTCCCACAATTCATGGAAATACACAGATACGTTGACTAGCAATGAATTCTGGCACAAATACTGGCACAAATTCCCATCTGCTTATGTTCCAGGCTTTTATTTAGCAAAAATATGAGCTGGCTTCAACGCACTGTTGCTTTATCAAGCTTATTTGAACTAGTGGTCTCGAACTAACGCGCCTAAGTGATTATATCAGCGAGTCTGGCCAATGGAGCCACGTTTCGACAAGTGTTTGAAAAAATTTTACCTTCCTACGTCTCCCCTAACAACCAAGGATAGCATTTATAGTCCGACTAATCGTGTGTAGCCTTACATATCATTCCAGCCAATCAGTTCAAATGTAACTTGTGGCCCATTTCCCGTACAATGGTGGTTTAAAAAAATCTACCACTGAGCGATTCTGATTTTGGGTGTTGTCTGACAGCACCATCATTTTATTTTGGCTATAACTTGTTAATTCCTAGACTATTTGCATAACACTTAACATATTCTTTGTCATCAAGCCCTAAGGAACCCAAATATACAAATTTAAAAGAGCTACGTGGCTGCGTTCAAAATATGCAATTTCTTCTACCTCCTGTTTCGAAGATGTGCTGTCTGGGTACTGTAATGTTTTCAAACGTAAACCATCTAATGTTATCTTTTCTAATAAGCGTTTTTCAGGATTTTAAAACCTAACTCTGGGAAGGTTAGTGTTTTTATCACTGTCCGTCCGAAAAAGTTAGTGCATGTGGCCTTACACGCGTGATAGTAGTAATTGTGTATCGCGTTACGCTTGTTGGGGGTGGCATTAATAGCGAGACGCGTGTTTAATTTTGCATGCGTTCCTGATTTTATTCGCCCCTCTCTCTTTCTATTTGAGTCCATCTGTTCGTTCGTTTTGGTAACGTAGTATAATTAATGTTAGGATTAATTTAGGTCATTACGCAGTGTGCCTCTCAATGTTTTTCTTAGAAATGCAATACCCGTTTTAATGTGTTGTGGACACGCTTGTATTTATGCAGTGGCTTATATTTAACGTGGAAACGTTACAATTTGCAGACGAAGCATAAAACAAAGGGGATTTCGAGTACTGTCATTGTGACAGCACTGTTCTTTACCATTCTTCTTCCTTTTATTAAATTTATTTGTTAGGCTTTGCATTTACCTTTTAATTTATATATGTGGATTAGAATATTCCACGACATCTCCCCTCTTAAAACAGACATTATATGTCAGTCCTTTATTCTATATACACATAGAGAAATTTATTATTATTTCTGGGGTTTACGGTGATTCTCATCACACGGATGGCGGCTTAAAAAATCCGCTCCCAAATTTGTTTTTCCAGATATATACTCAATGCTAAAATTATATGGAGCCAAAAGTAAAGACCATCGGAGTAACCTAGAGTTCTCATGCTTAGCCTGGGCTAGAAACGATGAAGGTTTGTGGTCCGTTTGCAACTTAAATGCCTTCCCATACAGATAAATATTGAATTTCTTTATTGCCCATATTACTGCAAGACATTCTTTTTCGCTAGTTGAGTAGTTGATTTCAGCTTTATTCAACTTTCTGCTAGCATATGCCATTGGGCTTAATTCCCCATCCAATGCATCTGATTTCTGTAGTAGAGTTGCACCTAACCCAATATTACTTGCATCCGTCCTTACTATGAATTCTTGACTTAAGTCAGGTAATTTCAAAATGGGTTTACTTGTGAGCTTTTCCTTCAATTCTTGGTAAGTCATTTCACATTGTGGTGTCCATGTAATGCGATCTGGATGTCCTTTACGTGTCAAATCAGTTAACGGTGCACATATGGAATTAAAGTTTTTGATATACCTCTGGTAGAAACCACATAATGAGACAAAGGATCTCACGTCCTTCTTGGTTTGTGGTCTCGGGGCTTTCTTTAGTTTCTCTAAATTCTTTGGGTCAGGGGTCATGTTTCCCTGATAAACTGTGTGTCCCAAAAATTCCAATTCTTTACATCCAACGCAACATTTGGTTGGTCGGGCTGTTAAATTTGCTTCCCTAAGTCGATCAAACAGCATCTTCAGAGAGTCAATGTGTTCCTCAAATGTTTCTGTTGCTATCAGGATATCATCCATGAAATTTGTTATACATGGATTATTCAGAGGGTCCAATAATTTTCTCATCATTCTAGAGAAGACACTAGGCGCATTCTTCAATCCAAATGGCAATCTATTAAACTCATAGTGTCCTTCTGAGGTACTAAAAGCTAGGTATGGTCTAACCTCAGGCTTTACTGGAATCTGACAGTATCCTTTACTCAGATCCACTTTTGAGAAATATTTAGCTTTATTTAGTCTGGCAAACAGCTGATTTGTATCCGGCAATGGATCCACCTGTCCTTCTGTAATAGCATTCAGTCTCCTGTAATCTATACAGAGTCTATGTTCTCCAGAGGGCTTCCTTAAGAGTACAACACCGGAACTATATGAGGATTCACTGTGTGCAATAATTCCCTCCTTCAATAGATAGTCTATCTCTTCCTTCAAAGCTTTCTCCTTAGCAAACGGAATCGAATATGGTTTCATACAGACAGGTGTGGGGTCTATCAGTTTCATATCATATTCCAATAGGTTTGTATGCCCTGGTCGGTCTGTTAACACCTCTGCATGATTATTTAGAACCTGTTGCACTCTCTCTTTCTGAGTTTTCGTTAAATGTGTACTGATTTTCACCTGTGCTGCTGTCTCACAGGGGTGTAATGGATATTCAAATGATGAAAGTGGTTCCTTTTTCATCTCCATTGCAATGGACAAGGTTAGCAAGTGTGTCTCTTCCTGATGTTCTCTTTCCAAATATTTCTTCAGGAGATTCACATGATAGATTTTTTCTTTCCCCTTCTTATCTATCTTATAATTTGTTCTAGACACCTTCTCTAGAACTGTATATGGACCCTGCCATCCAATTTGTAACTTATTCTGACTCCCGGGGAGAAGAAGCAGTACCTTCTCTCCCACAGCCAAATCTCTGTCTTTCGCCTTCCTGTTATAATAGGCAGCATGTTTCTTCCTGGCTTGTTTCAAATTTTCATTGGCAAGTTTCCAGCCAGTTTTTAAACGAGTGGTCAGCTCATTCACATATTGGTATGAAGATGTAATGTTTTCCTCTGCCTTTTCATCAGTCCACGTTCTTAACAAAGCTTCGAGTGGACCTTTTATTGGCCTTCCAAACAATAATGTTGCCGGGGCCCTACCGGTTGAACTATGGGGTACCTCCCTATAAGCAAAGAGGGCGGCGTGCAGGTACTGGTCCCATGTATCTGGTTTTTCGTGTGCCAACTTTCTCAGGATCGACATCAACGTGCCGTTAAATCTTTCCACTTGGCCGTTCCCTTGGGGATGATACACACTACAATGGAAGTGTTTGGCCTGGAAGATCCTGAAAACTTCTTCAGTTAGTTTCCCCTTGAACTGAGAGCCATTATCAGTCAAGATTTGATTGGGAAAGCCTAACCTTGTGAAAATTGTGAGCAATGCCTCTGCCACATGTTTAGAATCAATCGATGACAGGGCTACTGCCTCTCCCCACATAGAACAAGTGTCCACCAGAGTCAGAATGTAGCTGTTCCTTCTCTTGGTTCGGGTGAGAGGTCCCACAAGATCCACGGCAACTCTCTCAAAGGGTGTTCCCACTATGGGCATTTCCCCCAGAGTTGCTGGTGCAGTCCAATGTTTAGGTGCTACTCGTTGGCACTCTGGACAGGATTTTACATATCGTTTGATATCTTCAGTTATTCCTGGCCAGAAATAGTGACAAGCTATTCGCTGTCCTGTTGCGCTGATTCCCATATGACCACTGAAGGGAATCGCATGCCCTAGTTCCAACACTTTAGTCCTATATGAAGTGGGAAGGACCAGCTGTCCGTGACCATTGGATTCAGATCCAGCCTTCCTATATATCAGTTTGTTCTTCATATAAAACTCTCCCTTGCCTGGAGGTGTATGAGATTTGGGCAACTTCTTGAAACATGGCTTGAGTGTTTTGTCCTCAGCCTGTGCCTTCCTCATCTCATCTGGATGAGTATTTATTGGATTATCCTCCTCCTTTTTTGACTGTGATCTGGTCTGCACTGTTGCCAATATCACAGGTCTCTTGGGATTCCCCAAGAAGACATATCTACACCCCAATATCAGAGGGTAGATTGGCTCATTTATCACTGCTGCTTTTATGATTCCTTCCACATATCGCGTTTTCACTTTTATTCGGGCGACGGGAAGTGTCATGGTAGCTACATCCTTGGTTGCAGTTTGAATCTCCACTGTTTCTGTGGTGTATTGATCGGCCTGCACCAGGTGAGAACTCACAACGGAATCGTAATCTAAACCGGTATCATATAAACATCTTATAGTGACACCATTACAGATGACATCTTCACACACTGGGGGGTGGTATGGTTCCTGTAATTCTTCAGGTTTGCCCTTCTTTTCCTTTTTCCCCGATGTCATAGCAGCAAAATGAGGAGGTTTCCTTCTACAATGGTCAGTGTCATGATTGTTCATCTTACAATTTTTACACCACCTTTTTCCTTGGTTGAAAGATTTTCTTTCATCATATTTCCTTTCATCGAATTGTGGGGTTTTATTTTTATTTTCATACCGTGGCCTATCAAACTGGTGCTTACCTTTGTTTTGATCCCTAGGATCAAATTTATTAAAGTTCTGTGGTGCCCTAAAGTTATCCACTTGTTTCTTTTTATTACCTGTTACCTCTGCTTGAGCTGCTTGATACCTTTCAGCAACATTTAACAACTCACCCAGCCTCTCTGCACCTTGTTCCATGAGAAACTTTCTCAGGTCTGGAGCCATGGACTCTCTTAATTGCTCTATAAGGACCATTTCCTTAAGATCTTGGGTTTTCCCCAGAGAAGTCCATTTCTCCAAGTATGTCTCTATTCGTGCAGAGAACTGGTGATAGGTTTCACCTGACAGTAGTTTAGCATTCCTAAATTTTTTCCTATAGAATTCTGCATTCTTTTCATATCTTAACAAAAGAGCCTGCTTTAGCATGTCATAATTTTCCTGATCACCTCTGCTCATTTTTGCAAAAACTTCATAAGCTGCCCCACGAAGTCCTTGAGATAACTTTAAGCTCCACCTCTCTCTCTCTAACCCATACGTGGTAGCTAATAGTTCATACCTATTTAGGTAGCTCTCTATATCATCGTCTTTCTCAACAAAATGATCTAAATGGAAATTCATAGCTGAAGTTGAGGCTCCTTGGCTAGCAGTGGCATCAGAGGCAAAGGGACTGGCACCATTTTCAGGAGCATGGCCCTGAAACTCAAACTCCCTTAGTCTTAACTCATGTTCCCTTTGTAATCTCTTCTCCTCCTTTTCTGCTTCCCTTTCTGCAGCTAATCTCTTCTCTTCTCTTTCTGCAGCTAATTTCTTCTCTTCTCTTTCTGCAGCTAATTTCTTCTCTTCTCTTTCTGCAGCCTGTCTTCTTTCCTCGGCTTCCAATGCTTTAGCCTCTTTGTCAGCCTCAATCTGCAACCTCTTAGTCTCAGCCTCAGCCTCAAATTGTAACTTCTTAATTTCCCTTTCAGCCTCTAACTTTCTTTCGGCATCAAACCTTCTTTCTTCGCGTTCAATAAATTTGTCACATTCCGTAGTGACATAGGCAACCATAACTTGCCCATCTAATCCTAACTCTTTTGCAGTCTGAACAGCAGCAGATCGAAATTTGGCTAGGTCCGCCATTGTCTATCAGGTAAGTTTATAAAATGTCTAACTAACAATTCAATCTCTAAATATATATCTAATGGACAACACAGGCACCGAGAGCTCAACCTTATTTAATTCCACCCAAGGATACCTTTTAATTCTTATATTCCCTGAAGTGAATTACCCCCAATATTTTTAATAGGTAAAGATTCAAAATCCCAAGAGCGAGACCCCAATATATGTGGTGAAGTGGGATGTTATAAATATTTATAGGGGACTTAGTGTACTGACTGAGATCAGCTGTGAAGGTATATATATCTAATAAGAGTAGTGTATTATATATAACCTTACTTGCTGCCACATATGTATACCTCAGTCAGAATTATTCTGGGATAGTGTGATAACTACGTTATGTGTCTAGGGTATGTGTATGATGAAGTGTAAGTCATAACAACAACAGACAGATAAACAATGTAATTTATTCCACTACACTTGACAACACTGTGACACTCACATACATAAAACACTCTACAAGGATATCTTAAAGGAGTCACTGATAACTTTTTAAATAACAATATGTATTCATTGCTGTCATGAATGTATATGTGTCCTGATTCAAATACAAAGGGGACCAGGAATCACACTCAATTTTAATTACAAGTTATATGTACAGAATTTATCAATATGAATATTGTAGTGACATATATTATTAAAAGTATCCTATGTGTGTCAGTTGTGTAGTAGTAATATGAGGTAATACTGGTTTTGTTTTGTTCAAGCTCTGTTGGTATGTGTCATCATGACTTCAATAGTTTGTTTCTATGGGAACTAGTATTGGAGATGTTCTCAGTTCCTGGTATTAAAACAATTTCCTTCCCCTCTTAAGTTTATGTTACAATGTTATTTTAAGATGGGGGGACATAATGTTGAGCTCAGCTGGCCACATCAGCTTATCTTGCGTGATGGCGGCAGGAAAAGACTCCTCTGCTCGATTTCTCCCCTGGGCTCTGGAGACACCTCACTGATAGCTAAATGGACCAAGGAGTATGCTGTCCGACTCTGGATTTCAGCAAAGCTCTGACCAGGTGCTGCTCAATAACGTTAAGACCACAGTCCTACAATTCATGGAAATACACAGATACGTTGACTAGCAATGAATTCTGGCACAAATACTGGCACAAATTCCCATCTGCTTATGTTCCAGGCTTTTATTTAGCAAAAATATGAGCTGGCTTCAACGCACTGTTGCTTTATCAAGCTTATTTGAACTAGTGGTCTCGAACTAACGCTCCTAAGTGATTATATCAGCGAGTCTGGCCAATGGAGCCACGTTTCGACAAGTGTTTGAAAAAATTTTACCTTCCTACGTCTCCCCTAACAACCAAGGATAGCATTTATAGTCCGACTAATCGTGTGTAGCCTTACATATCATTCCAGCCAATCAGTTCAAATGTAACTTGTGGCCCATTTCCCGTACAATGGTGGTTTAAAAAATCTACCACTGAGCGATTCTGATTTTGGGTGTTGTCTGACAGCACCATCATTTTATTTTGGCTATAACTTGTTAATTCCTAGACTATTTGCATAACACTTAACATATTCTTTGTCATCAAGCCCTAAGGAACCCAAATATACAAATTTAAAAGAGCTACGTGGCTGCGTTCAAAATATGCAATTTCTTCTACCTCCTGTTTCGAAGATGTGCTGTCTGGGCACTGTAATGTTTTCAAACGTAAACCCATCTATTGTCATCTTTCCTAATAAGAGTTTTTCAGGATTTAAAAACCTAACTCTGGGAAGGTTAGTGTTTTTATCACTGTCCGTCTGAAAAAAAGTTAGTGCATGTGGCCTTACACGCGTGATAGTAGTAATTGTGTATCGCGTTACGCTTGTTGGGGTGGCATTAATAGCGAGACACGTGTTTCGTGTTGCATGCGTTCCTGATTTCATTCGCCCCTCTCTCTTTCTATTTGAGTCCATCTGTTCGTTCGTTTTGGTAACGTAGTATAATTAATGTTAGGATTAATTTAGGTCATTACGCAGTGTACCTCTCAATGTTTTTCTTAGAAATGCAATACCCGTTTTAATGTGTTGTGGACACGCTTGTATTTATGCAGTGGCTTATATTTAACGTGGAAACGTTACAATTTGCAGACGAAGCATAAAACAAAGGGGATTTCGAGTACTGTCATTGTGACAGCACTGTTCTTTACCATTCTTCTTCCTTTTATTAAATTTATTTGTTAGGCTTTGCATTTACCTTTTAATTTATATATGTGGATTAGAATATTCCACGACAAATATATATTCCTATCCCCAATTTGCCATCCTCTCCCTTGGATCCATCTGTGTACACAGTAATGCTGTCTTTTGATATTTGTTGTATATATTTATTGGCTGTGTTTTTAATATTTTCTATATTATTTAACTATTGCAGTGTTAACTATAACTATTGCGGATAGCAGTAGAAACATCATTTATGAAAGAAGCGAGTATGACTTATATTTTTGAGTGACGTTACATTTTTCCAAACCCCCTCCCCCTATCGTCACACAAAGTCACACAATTTTTACCCTCCCCCTAACCTCGTTGCGTGACGTCATATCTGGACGACCCTAAAGAAAGTAGTGAACAACTTTATGTTCTTGGTATATCCGTAGAATTGTTGTCAGTAATGATGTTTATGACGGCCATGTGTGTTCTGTGTGCTTGGTCAATAACTCTTTCCCACCGTGCCTTGACTCGACAATACAGTGGGAGGTGACCACCAGTAGCCTAGGGTGGAACCCTTCGAAGGCAATCTCACTGCTTGGCCGGACTCCACTGGGTGGGCGCCATTCTGCTTATTTTTTATTCGTGATGTCTTTAACTCGTTACTGTAATAAATTCATATCATGTCCCAGTTAATGGGCACGATAACTAACACATAACTAATTCTCCAGACCTAAATGTCTTTTATATTTGGACATGCACCCTAATATAACCGGCTAGGTTGAACGGGACGCGCCTCGCCAAAACGAGGATAAATTTTATTTTTAAAAAACAAAAGTTAATGGGCACAGAAAATAATGTGGTAAAGAAGATACAGAAAGGTCTTGATCGGATGGCACAGGACGGTAGAACCTGAGATACATTTCGGCCTCTGCTCCTTATGAATATGATGATAATGATTTTTTTTTCCCTCGTACGCCCGCTAATACTCGAGGCGAAATCTCAGGTTATTATTATTAATGTCTAAACTGACATTGATTTTTACGTGAGTATCCTATTTTCTTGTGCAGAGACAAGTGTCCCTCGCCATTCAGGCAGATACTCGCCGTTTTCGGAGGTACCCATTAGAGCTGGGTCGGCTCAGGAGCCGCCAGTCCCTGGTCGACGACACTCCTTCAAATGTACTCGCCAGGTCTCGAGTTAATCCAGTCCAAATCCCGGTCGACGAAAAATCCTCAAATGCGTCGCCCGGGTTTGATCCTGAATCACCCGGTCGCCAGAGCGGTGTTGTAACCACTACGCTAGCGCGGCTCCTGATGATTGTAGTGGTGTTGATGGTATTGTATGATGGTGTTATTACTACATGTAACTTGTATGAGGCCAGCTGTGAAGGCTCCTGAGATAAAATGTGGTTGAGAATTATCAGAAGGCCTTTCTTGCTACCACTACGACCTCACACTTAATTTTTTTTTTCTTAATGAATGTGGCTACGTAAAGTGTCTAGGGTAATGATGTGTAATGTGGTGTGTTAGTTATAAATACACCCACAGGCATTTAAGAAGACTAATAAGATTAACAAGTGTTAAAATACACTGAACTAACTCACGTGTATAAAGTTTTTGATATAATTATATTACATTTATTTGTTCTGGATCAAGTTTTATTTTGACCAGAACTTGTTTTAAAAGAAGGATTTAAAATTTATGAAAATTATGCATGGAATGTTACATAATAAATACAAAAGTGTACATATTTAAGTACTAGAATAGTTAGTTTTATTCAAATGTTCTGGTAGTCAGCTACTAGGGAGGATATTTATTGTCTGTGCTGTTGGGGTGGTCTCATCACACCTGTCTATATTGACTACACCGTGTCCAGAAACTGGTGGGAATTTTTATGGGGATATTAGTCACTACCAATAGTTGGTGAATGTCCAGCAGACCAGAGGCTCACTCATCTTTTTGTAGCTCTGGTGCTGAAAACTTGCGGTCCCACCTCTCCGTGCTGGCGGACAATAATGGTGGTCTCTGTCACAAGAACTGCACAGATACACTCGAGTAAAGTCACCCACCGGATAGACTCTGCTTTGTTGTCGATAGAAAACTCACAGCTCTGCAATCAAAGTATGGGCTATGTGTCAAAATCTATTCTATACCCACGTCTGGACACCACACTGACACAACAACCACATCATACAGACAGGTCAGATCTCTCTGACCAAACAGCACAGTTACCATGGTGGGTTTACCTCAGATAGATCCTCCCAGACTATAGATTCTGAAAATATTTATTAGTTGTTGGCCCTAAAAGAAGATAGGTAATCTGTTTCAACGCTTGATATATCTTGCATAATCCTTGCTGTAGTTTATGTACCTTGTTGGTCCCTAGACCCTGACTTGGGCGGGGGGTCTAGAGCAAAATCCCTACTGGTTTGTAAGGCTATATTATGATATGGCAGTATCAAATCACTCGAACATGAAACAATATTCAAAATATATAAAGAAATAATTTCAATCTTACCAGATTAAGAATACATAACACAGAATTGCTAGCAAAACTCAGCTGAGCTGCTGGCTATAGTATGGCGTCCCTAAATTTATTCACTGTCTTTCATATGGGAACACACCACACTTTAAAATCTGTGTCTAACACTGAACAATTATTGAAGAATGACCCCAAATGCGCTCTGAGCGCTAATGATATGATTGTCTGTGGCCAATCACTGCCAAGGTTTATTTTTAATTTCAAATTTCTACACTAAAGTCATTTCAGTCATGCTTCAGTCAAGTATGGATGGTTATCTGTTAGTCTGTCCGTCTCTACTTGTGTTTCTAAAAAAAATGTGCTTGATTTTTGAAGCAACCTTTCTCTCCCCTTAAAATTTTGTCGTAAAAAGTTATATTTAGACACAGCTACCGCTCAAAAACCCTCTCCTCCATAATAAGTAACTTTGAACACCTGTTCCCAAGGTCGTGTTTTTTTGTGTGCAAATTGTGACACTTTTAGATTCAATATAGTCTAGCGATGATGTGAACTACACTGTCTTTTGTCATTATCTTCAATATTATCTATCCGTTTGTAAAATTAAGATCATATTAGTTCACTGCTCAGAATAGGCCATCCGGCCAGCTAATTTTTATATTCCTAACATTAATATTAAGAAAATTTACTTTTTAAATTTTTGTAATTTTCCTACCATCCGCGTTCTGCCGCTCAATTCAAATCAAAATCTTAGTATCGCAAAAGCGTCCATTTCCGTACCTCGTGTCAATTTGGGGGACGTGAATTTTTTACTTTCCTCCATCCCCCCCAATTGCGTCTCCTTAGCCTTGCTACGCAATCTTTCCAGTCATATTTTTTCCTTTTTGATCCTCCGTTCCCCTCCTGTCTAGCAAGGCAAAATTTATAGAGGATGATGACCCGCGGTCTAGGCGATCATGTACATCAGCAGCTTACGCATTATGTTTTTTATCCTTAAATGTTATCTTTGGAGTATTTTACCGTTGTATCTCGGTCAATTTCACTACAATGATAATGATAATAATGAAGTAAGAAGTCACATTCTTTACACAGATTTTCTGGATATCTATTTTAGCTTTTGAGCCTATAATATATAGAGTATTCCACTTAATTATTTTCATGGGGTCCCGTATACTGGATATGGATCAGGGAGATATACTGAAGACAATTAATGTTCGCCTGTTAGAGAATGACACTGCAATAGATGAATCATCAAGGTTAAGGTTGTTGGAATTTGGAAACAAATATAAGGTTAACAGGAATGAACGTCTGAGATGATGCATCCGTCGTGTATACTGTCGTGAAATATTCTAATCCACATATATAAAGTATCAGGTAAATATAAAGCCTAACAAATACTTTTAATAAAGAAAAGAAAAATGGTAAAGAACAGTGCTGTCACAATGACAGTACTCGAAATCCCCTTTGTTTTATGCTTCGTCTGCAAATTGTAACGTTTCCACGTTAAATATAAGCCACTGCATAAATACAAGCGTTTCCACAACACATTAAAACGGGTATTGCATTTCTAAGAAAAACATTGAGAGGCACACTGCGTAATGACCTAAATTAATCCTAACATTAATTATACTACGTTACCAAAACGAACGAACAGATGGACTCAAATAGAAAGAGAGAGGGGCGAATGAAATCAGGAACGCATGCAACACGAAACACGTGTCTCGCTATTAATGCCACCCCAACAAGCGTAACGCGATACACAATTACTACTATCACGCGTGTAAGGCCACATGCACTAACTTTTTTTCAGACGGACAGTGATAAAAACACTAACCTTCCCAGAGTTAGGTTTTTAAATCCTGAAAAACGCTTATTAGGAAAGATGACAATAGATGGGTTTACGTTTGAAAACATTACAGTACCCAGACAGCACATCTTCGAAACAGGAGGTAGAAAAAATTGCATATTTTGAACGCAGCCACTTAGCTCTTTTAAATTTGTATATTTGGGTTCCTTAGGGCTTGCTGACAAAGAATATGTAAAACGTTACGCAAATAGTCTAGGAATTAACAAGTTATAGCCAAAATAAAATGATGGTGCTGTCAGACAACACCCAAAATCAGAATCGCTCAGTGGTAGATTTTTTAAACCACCATTGTACGGGAAATGGGCCACAAGTTACATTTGAACTGATTGGCCGGAATGATATGTAAGGCTACACACGATTAGTCGGACTATAAATGCTATCCTTGGTTGTTAGGGGAGACGTAGGAAGGTAACATTTTTTCAAACACTTGTCGAAACGTGGCTCCATTGGCCAGACTCGCTGATATAATCACTTAGGAGCGTTAGTTCGAGACCACTAGTTCAAATAAGCTTGATAAAGCAACAGTGCGTTGAAGCCAGCTCATATTTTTGCTAAATAAAAGCCTGGAACATAAGCAGATGGGAATTTGTGCCAGTATTTGTGCCAGAATTCATTGCTAGTCAACGTATCTGTGTTTATTTCCATGAATTGTGGTAAGCTTGAAACATTCAGTATCTTTTAATGAAAATTGAATGTAAATTGTTAATTTATGCCTGTATATATATGTGTAGTTCAGTAGCAAACATGATGTAAAGCCTATAATGCTCCAGCCTGAACAGAAGGTGTCGGAGGAAAGTAAAACTGCATGGAATGGCCAAACAGTACACTGACACCGAGATTATTGATTAGACAGAATTAATGCTGGAAGTGCAGAGGCGTAGTAACCATTAAGGAGGTTAATACTGGTATAAAGTATTTCAGATGAAGCTGACAGTTGGCCTAACGCTCTGAACTCAATGTTTGTGGTGTATTGTGCTCAGTGTAAAAAGAGAGTATAAATTAGTTATGACGTAGAAGGTACATCCTTCTTGTTTTCAGGGACTGTGGTCTTAACGTTATTGAGCAGTACCTGGTCAGAGCTTTGCTGAATCCAGAGTCGGACAGCATACTCCTTGGTCCATTTAGCTATCAGTGAGGGGTCTCCAGAGCCCAGGGGAGAAATCGAGCAGAGGAGTCTTTTCCTGCCGCCATCACGCAAGATAAGCTGATGTGGCCAGCTGAGCTCAACATTATGTACCCCCATCTTAAAATGACATTGTAAAAATAACATTAAGAGGGGAATTAAATTGTTTTAATATCAGGAACTGAGAACATCTCCAATACTAGTTCCAATAAAGACAAACTATTGAAGTCATGATGACAAATACCAACAGAGCTTGAACAAAACAAAACCAGTATTACCTCATATTACCACTACACAACTGACACACATAGGATACTATTAAAAATACATGTCACTACACGATTCATATTGAGAAATTCTGTACATATAACTTGTAATTAAAATTGATTGTGATTCCTGGTTCCCTTTGTATTTGAATCAGGACACATATACATTCATGACATCAATGAATACATATTGTTATTTGAAAAGTTATCAGTGACTCCTTTAAGATATCCTCGTAGAGTGTTTTATGTATGTGAGTGTCACAGTGTTGTCAAGTGTAGTGGAATAAATTAAATTGTTTATCTGTCTGTTGTTGTTTTGACTTACACTTCATCATACACATACCCTAGACATATAACGTAGTCATCACACTATTCCAGAATAATTCTGACTGAGGTATACATATGTGGCAGCAAGTAAGGTTATATATAATACACTACTCTTATTAGATATATATATACCTTCACAGCTGATCTCAGTCAGTACACTAAGTCCCCTATAAATATTTATAACATCCCACTTCACCACATATATTGGGGTCTCGCTCTTGGGATTTTGAATCTTTCCCTATTAAAAATATTGGGGGTAATTCACTTCAGGGAATATAAGAATTAAAAGGTATCCTTGGGTGGAATTAAATAAGGTTGAGCTCACAATGCCTGTGTTGTCCATTAGATATATATTTAGAGATTGAATTGTTGGTTAGACATTGTATAAATTTACCTGATAGACAATGGCGGACCTGGCCAAATTTCGATCTGCTGCTGTTCAGACTGCAAAAGAGTTAGGATTAGATGGGCAAGTTATGGTTGCCTATGTCACTACGGAATGTGACAAATTTATTGAACGGGAAGAAAGAAGATTAGAAAAAGAGGCCGAAAGAAAAATTGAGGCTGAGGCTAAGAAATTGGAAGCAGAAAGAGAAGACAAAAGATTAGCTGCAGAAAGGGAAGCCGAGGAAAGAAGACAGGCTGCAGAAAGGTGTGACAAGAGATTAGCTGCAGAAAGGGAAGCAGAAGATAAGAGATTACAAAGGGAACATGAGTTACGACTAAGGGAGTTTGAGTTTCAGGGACATGCTCCTGAAAATGGTGCCAGTCCCTTTGCCTCTGATGCCACTGCTAGCCAAGGAGCCTCAACCTCAGCTATGAATTTCCATTTAGATCATTTTGTTGAGAAAGACGATGATATAGAGAGCTACCTAAATAGGTATGAACTATTAGCTACCACGTATGGGTTAGAGAGAGAGAGATGGAGCTTAAAGTTATCTCAAGGACTTCGTGGGGCAGCTTATGAAGTTTTTGCAAAAATGAGCAGAGGTGATCAGGAAAATTATGACATGCTAAAGCAGGCTCTTTTGTTAAGATATGAAAAGAATGCAGAATTTTATAGGAAAAAATTTAGGAATGCTAAACTACTGTCAGGTGAAACCTATCACCAGTTCTCTGCACGAATAGAGACATACTTGGAGAAATGGACTTCTCTGGGGAAAACCCAAGATCTTAAGGAAATGGTCCTTATAGAGCAACTAAGAGAGTCCATGGCTCCAGACCTGAGAAAGTTTCTCATGGAACAAGGTGCAGAGAGGCTGGGTGAGTTGCTAAATGTTGCTGAAAGGTATCAAGCAGCTCAAGCAGAGGTAACAGGTAATAAAAAGAAACAAGTGGATAACTTTAGGGCACCACAGAACTTTAATCAATTTGATCCTAGGGATCAAAACAAAGGTAAGCACCAATTTGATAGGCCACGGTATGAAAATAAAAATAAATTCCCACAATTCGATGAAAGGAAATATGATGAAAGAAAATCTTTCAACCAAGGAAAAAGGTGGTGTAAAAATTGTCAGATGGACAATCATGACACTGACCGTTGCAGAAGGAAACCTGTGTATATGGCAACCCCTCAGGTCAGGTCGACCTCAAGACAGGAGGAGGATATTATGTTGGATACCACTCCAGAAGAGATGAGGAAGGCACAGGCTGGGGATAAAACACTCAAGCCTTGTTTCAGAAAATTGTCAACTTGTCATACAACTCCAGGCAAGGGAGATTTTTACATGAAAAACAAGTTGATGTATAGGAAGACTGGAGCTAGATCCAAAGGTCAGGGACAACTGGTACTTCCTAAAAGATATAGGGCAGACTTAATAAGGAGCCTACATGTGAAACCAGATGGGGACCATGAGAAGATAGGTACCATCATTCAAAAGGTGGCTCACAATTATTATTGGCCCAAAGCAAGATGGGACATTGAGAATTTTGTAGAAAGGTGTAGCATAGCACATGAGGGAACACCCACAAGTGGGAACATGGATCAGGACCTGGACACGCCACGGGGCAAAATTAGGCCTGATAATAAAAAGAAAAATAGATTTGATAAAGTGGACCAAATGGAATGGGAAGCCCCTTTTCACGGACAAGCTTCACTTAACTGTTTTACAATGGCCACTATGCGGAGAGTGCAAAAGGATGTCTTACCCCAGGATAAGCCGAAAATCCCTCAATCGGACTTAAACAAACTGGAGGAAGAGGATGTAGAGAGGAAATCTCTCATCAAGAATTTTAAGTGGGGAGAAAGCCCCAAAATAAAAATTGGTAGCGGTCGTTTTATGCATGATAATTCTGGGAAGAAAAATCATCACTATAGAGCTTCGAGTGGAAGAGACCATACCGGTGCATGGACAAATAGGTCCACAAAAATAAAGGTCCATATGTAGCTTTGTTAAGAACGTGGACTGATGAAAAGGCAGAGGAAAACATTACATCTTCATACCAATATGTGAATGAGCTGACCACTCGTTTAAAAACTGGCTGGAAACTTGCCAATGAAAATTTGAAACAAGCCAGGAAGAAACATGCTGCCTATTATAACAGGAAGGCGAAAGACAGAAATTTGGCTGTGGGAGAGAAAGTACTGCTTCTTTTGCCCGGGAGTCAGAATAAGTTACAAATTGGATGGCAGGGTCCATATACAGTTCTAGAGAAGGTGTCTAGAACAAATTATAAGATAGATAAGAAGGGGAAAGAAAAATTAGAAAAAATCTATCATGTGAATCTCCTGAAGAAATATTTGGAAAGAGAACATCAGGAAGAGACACACTTGTTGACCTTGTCCATCGCCATGGAGATGAAAAAGGAACCACTTTCATCATTTGAATATCCATTACACCCCTGTGAGACAGCAGCACAGGTGAAAATCAGTACACATTTAACGAAAACTCAGAAAGAGAGAGTGCAACAGGTTCTAAATAATCATGCAGAGGTGTTAACAGACCGACCAGGGCATACAAACCTATTGGAATATGATATGAAACTGATAGACCCCACACCTGTCTGTATGAAACCATATTCGATTCCGTTTGCTAAGGAGAAAGCTTTGAAGGAAGAGATAGACTATCTATTGAAGGAAGGAATTATTTCACACAGTGAATCTTCGTATAGTTCCGGTGTTGTACTCTTAAGGAAGCCCTCTGGAGAACATAGACTCTGTATAGATTACAGGAGACTGAATGCTATTACAGAAGGACAGGTGGATCCATTGCCGGATACAAATCAGCTGTTTGCCAGACTAAATAAAGCTAAATATTTCTCAAAAGTGGATCTGAGTAAAGGATACTATCAGATTCCAGTAAAGCCTGAGGTTAGACCATACCTAGCTTTTAGTACCTCAGAAGGACACTATGAGTTTAATAGATTGCCATTTGGATTGAAGAATGCGCCTAGTGTCTTCTCTAGAATGATGAGAAAATTGTTGGATGTAAACATTTCGGAGGAACGTAATGAATCCCTGAGTTGCCTCTTTGATTGAGGATATTCCGAATGTTTCATACAGGATAATAAGAAGATTATGGGATCCACTACGAAAACTCTGCTATCACCAGGTATATGTTATCTCCTCATAACGTACATTTTGAGGGAAATATAATGTTCTCTGGACATGTCATTGCGCAGACTCAGAGAAGAGAAATGGTGAATACGGGTTGCGAAGCAGCATTAAGACAAGCACTCACACTTGCGGCTGTTCAGTAACATAACCGAAATATATTATTGGTTGTAGAAGTCTGAGGCAGATTTCATGAGTAGTGCCTACTCTGAATGGACCCAACTACATAAAACCATGATAGCACCACAGCAGAGTAAAGTCAAGTTGACTTACATTTATCTATGTGTATATAGAATAAAGGACTGACATGGGATGTCTGTTTTAAGAGGGGAGGTGTCGTGAAATATTCTAATCCACATATATAAATTATCAGGTAAATATAAAGCCTAACAAATACATTTAATAAAGAAAAGAAAAATGGTAAAGAACAGTGCTGTCACAATGACAGTACTCGAAATCCCCTTTGTTTTATGCTTCGTCTGCAAATTGTAACGTTTCCACGTTAAATATAAGCCACTGCATAAATACAAGCGTTTCCACAACACATTAAAACGGGTATTGCATTTCTAAGAAAAACATTGAGAGGCACACTGCGTAATGACCTAAATTAATCCTAACATTAATTATACTACGTTACCAAAACGAACGAACAGATGGACTCAAATAGAAAGAGAGAGGGGCGAATGAAAATCAGGAACGCATGCAAAATTAAACACGCGTCTCGCTATTAATGCCACCCCAACAAGCGTAACGCGATACACAATTACTACTATCACGCGTGTAAGGCCACATGCACTAACTTTTTTTCAGACGGACAGTGATAAAAACACTAACCTTCCCAGAGTTAGGTTTTTAAATCCTGAAAAACGCTTATTAGAAAAGATAACATTAGATGGGTTTACGTTTGAAAACATTACAGTACCCAGACAGCACATCTTCGAAACAGGAGGTAGAAGAAATTGCATATTTTGAACGCAGCCACTTAGCTCTTTTAAATTTGTATATTTGGGTTCCTTAGGGCTTGCTGACAAAGAATATGTAAAACGTTACGCAAATAGTCTAGGAATTAACAAGTTATAGCCAAAATAAAATGATGGTGCTGTCAGACAACACCCAAAATCAGAATCGCTCAGTGGTAGATTTTTTTAAACCACCATTGTACGGGAAATGGGCCACAAGTTACATTTGAACTGATTGGCTGGAATGATATGTAAGGCTAAACACGATTAGTCGGACTATAAATGCTATCCTTGGTTGTTAGGGGAGACGTAGGAAGGTAAAATTTTTTCAAACACTTGTCGAAACGTGGCTCCATTGGCCAGACTCGCTGATATAATCACTTAGGAGCGTTAGTTCGAGACCACTAGTTCAAATAAGCTTGATAAAGCAACAGTGCGTTGAAGCCAGCTCATATTTTTGCTAAATAAAAGCCTGGAACATAAGCAGATGGGAATTTGTGCCAGTATTTGTGCCAGAATTCATTGCTAGTCAACGTATCTGTGTTTATTTCCATGAATTGTGGTAAGCTTGAAACATTCAGTATCTTTTAATGAAAATTGAATGTGAATTGTTAATTTATGCCTGTATATATGTGTAGTTCAGTAGCAAACATGATGTAAAGCCTATAATGCTCCAGCCTGAACAGAAGGTGTCGGAGGAAAGTAAAACGGCATGGAATGGCCAAACAGTACACTGACACCTAGATGATTGACTAGAAAGAAATAATGCTGGAATTGCAGAGGCGTAGTAACCATTAGGGAGGGAAATACTGGTATAAAGTATTTCAGATGAAGCTGACAGTTGGCCTAACGCTCTGAACTCAATGTTTGTGATGTATTGTGCTCAGTGTAGAAAGAGAGTATAAATTAGTTATGACGTAGAAGGTACATCCTTCTTGTTTTCAGGGACCGTGGTCTTGACGTTATTGAGCAGCACCTGGTCAGAGCTTTGCTGAATCCAGAGTCGGACAGCATACTCCTTGGTCCATTTAGCTATCAGTGAGGTGTCTCCAGAGCCCAGGGGAGAAATCGAGCAGAGGAGTCTTTTCCTGCCGCCATCACGCAAGATAAGCTGATGTGGCCAGCTGAGCTCAACATTATGTACCCCCATCTTAAAATGACATTGTAAAAATAACATTAAGAGGGGAATTAAATTGTTTTAATATCAGGAACTGAGAACATCTCCAATACTAGTTCCAATAAAGACAAACTATTGAAGTCATGATGACAAATACCAACAGAGCTTGAACAAAACAAAACCAGTATTACCTCATATTACTACTACACAACTGACACACATAGGATACTTTAAAAAATATATGTCACTACAATATTCATATTGATAAATTCTGTACATATAACTTGTAATTAAAATTGATTGTGATTCCTGGTTCCCTTTGTATTTGAATCAGGACACATATACATTCATGACAGCAATGAATACATATTGTTATTTGAAAAGTTATCAGTGACTCCTTTAAGATATCCTCGTAGAGTGTTTTATTCTGACTGAGGTATACATATGTGGCAGCAAGTAAGGTTATATATAATACACTACTCTTATTAGATATATATATATACCTTCACAGCTGATCTCAGTCAGTACACTAAGTCCCCTATAAATATTTATAACATCCCACTTCACCACATATACAACCAGCGCGCTACAGGAACTGTTAGCATTCATACCCTTAGACAAATACTGAGGGAGACTGCGCATCTATGGGTTTGCCCGGAGTGCAATGATGTCGATTCTGTTCAACAATAACACTTTTGTAGTCACACCACTTCTGAACAGTTTCTTATGGTGAGGTTTTTTTTAATTCTGAAGTTATTTGACATGTCACTGTTGAGGTGTTGAACAGCTTATGTGCATGTCTTCCTTTTAAACGTTGAAATTAAAAACTATGAAAAACAACTATCAGAATGTTTAAGATCTTGCCACTCTGGTTTACCGTAGTTTTCTACTTCTTTATTTCTTACGAGTGCCTGAAAACATACCTTTATGTTTGTCTAATATTTATTTACTGTTTACAGGCCTCAGGTTTCCCTTCCTTATGTGTTATAAATGTTTATACAATACCAAAAACTTACTCTCTGTCCTGTACTTTTTGTTCTTAGACTTCTATCATTTACTAGACACAGTATCAAGGTCTTTGTCTTGTGTAGTCTGACCTATACTGTATAATAGGGGAACAACAGAAGTGATTGCGTCATTAATAGGCTGGACTGCCTATGGTAAATTTCCGGTGTTATGTGTTGTGGGTCGCACTAGTGACCCGTCATCGAAGCATTATTTTTTGGTGATGCTTATATGGCAGGGAGGATAGTGGGATTCGCTTGCATAGCTAGGCGGGGTTGTCGCACGGAAGATCCTGGGTTCGAGTCCTGGGTAAGCCACACACGTCTGTTGTTTTTCTGTTGTCTAGTTTTCTACTTCTTTATTTCTTACGAGTGCCTGAAAACATACCTTTATGTTTGTCTAATATTTATTTACTGTTTACAGGCCTCGGGTTTCTCTTCCTTATGTGTTATAAATGTTTACCGTAGAACATGTGTTAAAAATAGATGTACATTTGAATAAAATCTATCTACTACATATGTTGTTGTTGTTGTTATTATTGATCCAGCGGCGCTTGGGCTCTCGCCCATCAGCCCAATGACGTTTAGTGATATCTGTATGTTTTCGCAAGTTGTTTTGTTTCTCCGTACAGGGTGTTCCACTTATCTGGCCTCGGTGGAAGGAACATTTTCCTAACATCATCGAGTGCTGGGCACTCAAAGAGATGGTGGTCAACAGTTTAGTAGGGGTAGTTACATAGCTGGCACTCTGGAGAGCGCTGTGGTTGAATTCTGTTCAAGTGTCGGTTGAGTGGTATATGTTGTGTTCTGAGCCGAAAAAAATGGTGCTCTGATCCTTCCTTGTAAGATGGCCGATGTTGTCATTAGGATCAGGACCGGCCAAAGGTCTGTAAACCTCTCTCCCGGTGTTTCACATGGCCTTTCTGTTCAGCCAAATTTCTTTGTTTGTTGTTCGATTAAGTGACTTGGCTGTTTTGAGAGTTGTTGCTGTGAGTGATTGTTCTTGTCATGTTCCCTTCTTTGCTAATCTGTCCGCTCTGTCATTACTTGGTGTATTTGAGTGACAAGGGATGCACTGCAAGGATAAGCTGAACATCATCCAGGATTAATTTGGCTAATTCAGTTCTACAATGTTCACTGTCTTCCAAAGCTTGAAGAGCAGACATTGAGTCAGTAAAAATAGATCGATTGATTCATTCAATCATTCAGTCATATGTCCAGAACAAGAATTGTTAATACGAAGGGAAATATAAACATTGGCTGTAATTAGGGCCTTCAAAATAGAGATGGCTACTGTGTGTGTGTGTCGAAACAATGCTTCGAAACAGCGCTGAGTCCGAAAGTTCCGAAACACAGACTGCTTCTTGTTTCGATACAGTTTCAGTTCCTGTCTGCCTCGCTGTTTTGCAAAGAGGCACACTGTCTCACTGTCTCACCTTCCGTGGGCCTTTCTAAAATTTGAGTCAAGCGTCCGGGACATTAGTTGTTCATAGATAGTATGGAAGATCAAACATGTCATATTTTTCAGGGATGTGTTATGATGACTTGATTTTACAAGTGATATTATTTTTGCTGAGAAGTAATAGGCACTGGAAATTGTGTCAGTGCTGCAGTTGTCAATGTTTTAGGCACTATGTTAAAGTTGAAAGTGTCCGTGTGTTCGAATAAATGTAATGGACACTTTATTAGCTCTGCTGATATCTGTGTACTCGGTGTGGATTTGAATCATTGTCTACCAAAACTAGCTTACTCTAGTTTGATATCATGTGTTATTATTACTGTTATTATTATTGTTGTTTTTTTTTATTATTTTCACATATACTGCAGCTATCATCATATCTCCGTTTTATTTCATCATAATGAAGACGTGTAAAAATATTGAATTGTGGTCACACGAAATGCCATAGATTTCATGTATACTGTCTATTGCTAGAGACTTGTCCCGACACGGGCAAAAGTGCCGTTGTGCCGTTGTGTCGAAACAGTGGGTCGATACAGTTTAAATCACTGTGCCGAATGTCTCGAAACAGCGGAGTGTGTCGATTTGCCCATCTCTACTTCAAAACAGACGGAATCGATACATGCCGTAGAGGATTGAAGTATTAGAGACTTCATTACACTAGTGACTAGCTTCGAGAGGTGGGTGGACCTGTTCCCTTTCTCACTGCCTTTGCCTCCCCTAACTCGAAATAATAGTATCCATTTACATCTGGGTAGACTGGAGCGTGACGTTACCGTGCTTCAAACCTGGCACCATTGCCGCGAGAGGCCAGAGCTCTAACCACCCTACCAATCTGACACTCATCAAGATAGTTCTTACTGTTAAAATTTTACTTCTAAGTGTGTTTCTTTATTGGGGAAAAAGGGTGGGGGGGGGGGAAGTACCACAAAGGTAGGATCGACACCTGGTGCCAACTACTTTAAGGAAGCCCCTGCCAGCAGCTGAACTTACTAAGTTTGGCTAACCCGCCGTAAAAATTGTTTTCGTGTTTGTTTGTTTGTTTGTTTGTTTTTATTTTGCAATGGTCAGGGATAGTTTATCACGTGGTATCATGGACGAACAGGAAAAGCCAGGATCATTCTTGCACTGCCGCTGGCCATATGTAAACTTTGGACCTCGCTTGATGCCCTTTAAGAAGTGAAATTCATGACATTGTTAATAAATTGAAGAAATGTCAGGTTTGACGGAAATTTTCGGGACGTTCTTTCCCCCCTGAGTTTCGACCTTCAGGCTTAATGTGGCTTTTAGAGATACTGTCGTAGGGTGGAAATTAGAAGCTCTCCTCCTTGATTTGTATATTTTTTGTTTGTTTCTGGAATGTTACACAAGGTTAACCAGGAAGGGGCATAACTTAGAGCAATATTTCTCTGCCTTTTTATACTGGGGAGTTAACTCCTCCTGGATGAATGACGCTCATTTAGGACAACTCTTCTCAAAATAACTTCATCAATGTTGTGCAGACTACATTTATCTACACCCCGCTTCATCCACCGTTCATTTTAAGATAACCGAATCTACATCTTTTCTACAACGGGCGGTCTATCTCAGGCTTCTCTCACTTCCACACAGTGTCTCCCCCGGTGAGATTGGTAAAGGCCATTCTATCAATCTGCTCATTTTGGAGTCAGAATTCTTGGTTGACAAATTCTGTTATTTTCTTGTGTTGCCAGCGTGGACACACATCTGGTTGCCCACTTTCAAACTTATTAGATCATCATCATTACTATTTTTCAGCTCCCGAGGTTCATTCATTCATTCATAACCCTCCACTCCCAAAGGAGCATAAGCCTTCAACAAACACAAGCCAAGTCATCCTGTCACGTGCCATCATCTCAAGTTCTTTCCACGTTTTCCTCATCATTTTCACCTCTGTTTCCAGTTCTCTTCTCCATGTGCTTCTTGGTCTACCTCTGCCTCTCTTGCCCTGGGGGTTCCAGAACAAGGACTGCCTTGCAATGCTATCAACAGGTTTCCTTAGTGTGTGTCCTATCTATCGCCATCGTCCTCTTCTCATCTCTTGTTCCACTGGCGCTTGTTTAGTTCTTGTCCTCAGTTCCACGTTGGTAACCTTGTCATACCATTTTAATCCCTCTATTCTACGCAAGCACCCATTTATGAAAGTCTGTAGCTTTTTGGTTGTTGTCTTTGTTGTTCTCCATGTCTCCGAGCCATACAATAGGACTGACTTCACATTTGAGTTGAAGATTCTTATTTTCGTGTTGGATCCGATTTATCTTGATCTCCATATATTTTCCAATGTAATGAAAGCTCCTCTTGCTTTTTGTATTCTTAGTTTGATATCACTGTACGTCCCTCCAACTTTGTCTATGTTGCTGCCAAGATATGTGTACGATTCTACATCTTGTATTGGTGTTTCTTCAAGTTCAACCCTGTTATCATTACCTGCATTTATTCTCATTATTTTTTTCTTTTCCCTGTGTATTTTCAGACCCAATTGCTGTGACCTCTCATCGAGTGTTTTCAATTTGTCCTGCATCTTGTAGCAAATGTAATTTTTGCTGGGGAGGTTAAGATGTTATACCTAACAAGAAAGATAGTTGTGTCTGTGTTAACTGTGTGAGGTCAAGCACATGTAGGTCCCTGACTATAAAAGGAATGATGATGATGATGATATATTGATCAGGGAACCTAACGCTACCTCCCTAGATCTCACACAGTCCGTATTTTGATTCTAGTGGCTGGTGTATGATGTCTCTAGTGTCTAGGGGTGAAATGAAGATGATCGTACATCAACACAATACACTTTAATTCACTATAATAAAATGAATAAGACAGTGGTTAAAGTTTTCTTTTAAAAATTGAATGTTTTTTCTTTTTACAATTTAATCTGCCTGTCCCGCCAACTTCTTTTGGACAGGTCTTTAAAAATGAGGAAATATATTTACATATAATGTTTTAACTAAAATATGGACTCTTGGTCCTATGAATATATGTTAATATAAAGTTCCTGTAGGTGTATTCACAGAATCAAACTTTAATAGTTGTTAGTGATTGTCATTTGTTATGAGGAGCTGTTGTTTGCATCAAGCCCCATATAATTCAATGTTATTTTGATAGGAACTATTTTCTTAGGATGAAATGTCAGAGGTCCCAGCTGATAACTTGTCACCTGGGATTCTTGATCGGTCGAATATAAGTCAGTATATCAATGTAGAGACAATGTCGATCAGCACCCATACGTAAGCTCCTTCAGGCTATCAGCTGACAGCTTAAACTTTATAATGGAGACTTTACACCCACTCATCAGGTTTCCTGTCACCGGATGGTAACAGGAAATAAAAACTATGCAATAAAAAGACACCCTGGCCTTTTCAACCTGATCACAACTTCTTATCCCTATATATACATGACAGTATGGGGTCAGCCTCTTATGCATTCATGTGCATCAGCCCCTAATTTATGACTCACACCCTTCTGTGACCACACCACAGGTCCCTATGGCAGATACGACACTGTACTTTTACATAGTTTGCTTCAATGCAATAACGTGGAGTAACCACATCTCCTTTTATATGATTTTCTTCTTTTCTTTTTCTTTTCTAACTTATAAACGCTCTAGGCATGTTGAAAAGTGTTCATAGAACACAGAGGCTTCCTAACATTTCCAATACAAAATATTAATACAAAATCATAATAATATGCAACAGTCAAATACAGTTCAATGTGAGGACTCAATAATGTTTGCTTCCGGCATGTCCTTCACTTTTCCACAGCAGTATCTGACTTTTTCAGTTTTAATCAAGCATGTAAATACATAAAGCATTCTTACCACTAGTTCAAAGAAATATGTCACAAATAACGTTGACTGGCAAAGAATATGGCCTCAGTTTTGCTCTGCCCCGTCCAGATAGTGAATTAGTATTTAATTTTACAAGCTATCACATCTGATCTCAACGTAAGTGTTTGAATAAAATTTTCTAGTCAAATGGCCACGAGACCACTATGCCTTTTGCCAATATCTATTAGAGCCGACCAATGAAAGCAGGCACTACTACAACTTTTTTTTTTAATTACTTCAATGCCTCTTTTTTAAACTAGCGTCCCCACTAACGTTATGGGTAATGAGCAAGAACAACAGCCTGTCCGGTCAAGCGTTCGTAGACATTTAGTATTTTCTAAATAACTTGGCTAATACCTGGACTACCATATTTTTTAAAACATATTTTTGCTCAGGGGACTCTAAGCTATACTACCATATGATTTTTATGGTCAGTTTCAGTATGGTTTAGATTTTCAATTTTGTCACTGTCAATCGTCAAATATAATTTTACACAAGTCGGCCATCTTCCCTCCCTGTCTCTAACATTTTCCTCACTATTCAAATAAACCAACTAGTTTGAGTGACGTCAGAATACTACCGCTAGGAGCAACTGGAAAATTTGTCTGTGTGTTTGCCTCTGCTGGCTTTGCCCACAGAGTGTATATATTAAAGAGACCGCGTGCAGAACGAAGAGGGGTTTTTCAAAACTTTGGTAGTGCTTTGCGTTAATTATTACAATCGCCTCATTCTTACTACTGTGAAATGTCCGAATTATTACAAATGTTAGTGTTAAAGTTAACATATTACGTTAATTCAAACGATGGCAAGTCGTTAATTACAAGCTTTCCCCTCCCGTTTCGTGCAGCAGATCGGCGAGATGTTAAAAGGTTTAGTGAACGTTTTCGAAACCGAAACTAAAGCGTGTTTGATTTTTACGGCGGGTCATTTTCTTAGCATTCCCACTGCACAAAAGGCATCGCCCTACTGGCGATGAAGATGAAACCAGTCAGACACCTGAGGGCTGGTGTATTTATTCATCATACGACTAAAATCTTACTGAAATAAGCGATTATCTCACAGAATTTGCTACACATCTGATTACGGTTATAGGACAGAAGAGCCAAGTCATCAGCAAAATCCAGATCATCCAACTGCTTAGTCAGAGTCCACTGGATTCCATTTCTGTTGTGTGTTGTCGATGATCTCATAACCCTGTCTATTGCTAGTAAGAAAAGAAATGGAGACAAGAGGTATCCCTGTCGCACTCCTGCTCTTATCCCAAACGGTTCTGTAAGCGGTCCTCCGTGACGAACTCTGCATGTCATGTCTTCATATGTTTTCTTTATTAAATTAATGATCTTCAGGGAAACTCCATAATGCCTCATCAATTTCCAAAGTGATTCTCTGTCTACACTCTGTCAAATGCCTTGTCGTAGTCCACAAATCCGATGTATAGTGGTGAATTCCATTCCAGACTTTGTTCAACTATTATTCTCAAAGTGGCTATCTGGTCTGTGCATGATCTGTTTTGTCGAAAACCTGCTTGTTCATCTCTCAGTTTCTTGTCTATGGACTGTTTTAATCTCTCAAGGATAATCCTGTTTAATACTTTTCCTGGCACTGATAGTAACAGTCATCATCATCATAACCCTCCACTCCCAAAAGAGCATAGACATTCAACAAACACATGCCAAGTCCTCCTGTCACGTGCCATCATCTCAAGTTCTTTCCATGTTCTCCTCATCATCTTCACCTCTGTTTCCAGCTCTCTTCTCCATGTGCTTCTTGGTCTACCTCTGCCTCTCTTGCCCTGGGGGTTCCAGAACAAGGACTGCCTTGTAATGCTATCAACAAGTTTCCTTAGTGTGTGTCCTATCCATTGCCATCGTCTTCTTCTCATCTCTTGTTCCACTGGCACTTGTCTAGTTCTTGTCATCAGTTCCACGTTGGTAACCTTGTCATACCATTTTAATCCCTCTATTCTACGCAAGCACCCATTTATGAAAGTCTGTAGCTTTTTGGTTGTTGTCTTTGTTGTTCTCCATGTCTCCGAGCCATACAATAGGACTGACTTCACATTTGAGTTAAAGATTCTTATTTTTGTGTTGGATCCGATTTCTCTTGTTCTCCATATATTTCCCAATGCAATGAAAGCTCCTCTTGCCTTTTGTATTCTTATTTTGATATCGCTGTCTGTCCCTCCAACTTTGTCTATATTACTGCCAAGATATGTGTACGATTCTACATCTTGTATTGGTGTTTCTTCAAGTTCAAACCTGTCATCGTTACCTGCATTTATTCTCATTATTTTTGTCTTTTCCCTGTGTATTTTCAGACCCAATTGCTGTGACCTCTCATCGAGTGTTTTCAATTTGTCCTGCATCTGATTACGGTTATGGGACAGAAGAGCCAAGTCATCAGCAAAATCCAGATCATCCAACTGCTTAGTCAGAGTCCACTGGATTCCATTTCTGTTGTGTGTTGTCGATGATCTCATAACCCAATCTATTGCCAGCAAGAAAAGAAATGGAGACAAGAGGCCTCCCTGTCGCACTCCTGTTCTTATCCCAAACGGTTCTGTAAGCTGTCCTTCGTGAAGAACTCTGCATGTCATGTCTTCATATGTTTTCTTTATTAAATTAATGATCTTCAGGGGAACTCCATAATGCCTCATCAATTTCCAAAGTGATTCTCTGTCTACACTGTCAAATGCCTTTTCGTAGTCCACAAATCCGATGTATAGTGGTGAATTCCATTCCAGACTTTGTTCAACTATTATTCTCAAAGTGGCTATCTGGTCTGTGCATGATCTGTTTTGTCGAAAACCTGGTTGTTCATCTCTCAGTTTCTTGTCTATGGACTCTTTTAATCTCTCAAGGATAATGCTATTTAATACTTTTCCTGGCACTGATAGTAACAGTATTCCTCTATAATTTGTGCACTCTTGTAAATTTCCCTTCTTAGGCAACTTCTTAGGCAACTTAACCAGATATCATTCCTTCCGTTCTGCTGGCATCTCTTCCTTTTCCCAGACTTTACCAAGTAATTTATATAACATCTCTGTAGCCGTGTCGTTCATTGCTGATTTGTAGCTCCTCTTCTGCTGGCTGGATGTCTGGGAGATTAGTTGGAGATGGTCTATTGAGAAGTTCCTCAAAATGTTCTGTCCATCTCTTCATTTGTTCTAGTATATTACTAAGCAATTTTCCATTCTTATCTTTTATTAGGCCATTTGCTTGTTTATATTTCCCTACTAGCTTCTTTGTGTTGTTGTACAGGTCCCTCATATTTCCTTTGGCTGCAGCTTCCTCTGCTTCCCTTGCCAAATCATCAATATATTTCATCTTGTCTCTTTTGATGTTTCTTCTTACTTCTTTGTTTGCTTCTATGTACACTTCATGAGCCTTGGACTTCGAGCTTCTGGTTTTGCGTCTGTTTAAATCTTCTTTCTTGATTTTCCTGTCTTCTATCTTACTAATGGTTTCTGTTGTTATCCATGCTTTGTGCTGATGTTATCTTTTTCTCAGTACTTCTTCACATGTCTTGTTCCATATATTTTCGGGTGCTTGCGTAGAATAGGACTGAAATGGTATGACAAAGTCACAAATGTGGAATTGATGACAAGAACCAGACAAGTGCCAGTGGAACAAGAGTTGAGAAGAAGACGCTGGCGATGGATAGGACACATTGAGGAAACCTGTTGATAGCATTACAAGGCAGTCCTTGTTCTGGAATCCACAGGGAAAGAGAGGCAGAGGTAGACCAAAAAACACATGGAGAAGAGAACTGGAAACAGAGGCGAAAACGATGAGGAAAACATGGAAATAACTTGAGCGGATGGCACAGGACAGGAAGACTTGGCATGTGTTTGTTGAAGGCCTATGCTCCTTGGGGAGCTAAAGGGTATTGATTGTAGCCGTGTCGATATCTGCTTTGATGGCCTCTGCTGGAATGCCATCAGGTCCAGACGCTTTTCCATCTCATAGAAGCTTTATGGCTTTCTTTATTTCTTCCTTCGTTGGTCTTTCACCGTTAATTTGTAGCTCTTCTTCTGCTGGCTGGATGTCCGGCGGGTTTTGTGGAGGTGGTCTATTGAGAAGGTCCTCAAAATATTCTGTCCACCTCTTCATTTGCTCTTGTATATTGCTGAGCAGTTTTCCATTCTTGTCTTTTATGAGGCAACTTGTTTGCTTGTATTTCCCTGTTAGATTCTTTGTGCTGCTGTACAGTTCTCTCATATTTCCTTTGCTCCCCGAGGTACATTTCTTCAATTAGTTAGTGCCATCTGTTCAAAGCTTTTCTTGTCATCTTTATAGCTTTCATGTCTGTCCGCAGTTTTCTTCTCCATATTTTTTCCCCCGCTTCTCTGTACCTCTCTTACCCTGCGGAACCCAGATGATTAACTGCCTTGTGGTGCTATAAACAGGCTTCTGCCAATGTTTCCAATTTAACGCCAGCGTCTTCTTCTTCTTACCTCGTGCTCCACTGGCACTTGTCTGGTTCTTGCCATGAGTTCCACATTGGTTATCTTGTCATATAATTTCGACATGCATGAGGGAAGCAGTAGAAGACAGAAGCAAGCTCCGAGAGACAAGTAGCTCTCTTCACAGATGCGATGTCAGTAATTGCAACGCTAAAGAGTCAGAGTAATGCCGACCTGAACGACTTAAGAGTAACACTCCACAAATTATGTCAGCAGTTCAAAAAAGTTGTTATATAGTGAATTCCTTCTCACTGCAACATCCCTAGAAATGAAGAGGCTGACAGATTGGCAAAGGCAGGTGGAAAGCTACCTTAACTTGACACAAACATGACTTATGAAGAGGCCAAGAGTTTTATCAAGAGCAGATCCAGGAGCACGTCACAAAATGTAATTTTTCAAGACCTGAAGGTCTTTTATATTTGGACATGCGCCCTAATATAACCGACTAGGTTGAACGGGACGCGCCTCGTCAAAACGAGGCAAAGTTTTATTTTAAAAAAGGAGCACGTGGTAAGCAGAGAATCCAGGCCTCTCAAAACATGATGCGTATTACCAGCTCAGCAGAAGTGAACAAGTGGTAATCTTCAGACTTCGCACAGGTCATAACAGATTTGGATACCATCTATTCAACAAATTAAAGATAGGAACTACTAGTGAGCGTAACTGTGGCACTTATAAAATGACTGCTGAACGTCTGCTTCAAAAATACCCAACATATGGGGAACAGAGAAAGTACATATGGCCGTCACCAGTATCATACCTGGAAAGACTCTATGGAGATCTCAAAAGACGCAAGCTGACCACAGCTTTCTTTGAAAATATTCAAGTTGACGTCTGAAAGTGAACCAACAAACGACATCATAAATCCCCACCCCCACACTTTTTACCCCTAGCTGCGTGGCGTCACATGTGGACGACCCCCAAAGAACAAGATATAATTTCAATCCTTCTATTCGGGACCTAAGACGCGTCAACAGTGAGAAATGCAGTTAGCGACCCATAGCTAGACCGCTTGCGTCAGGGTCAGCGAACCAGAGCTGACCAAGACCCTACTCCACCTCCAAGTGGTGGGCCTGGAAACAGGCTGCATCACTGCAGTCTGGCTGAGTGAGTATGGATCGAAGAGGGAAGGCTAACCCGGTCCCAAAAATGCCGTGCTGAAGTCGGATGTGTCGGCCGAAAGGCGTAAATATCACAGCTTCGCTGTAAACGGACGCAACGCAACCAACGTCCTTTTCAGGATGAACGAAGAAGAAGAAGAATCCTTCTATTCTACGTGAGTATCCATTTATGAAAGTGTATTTTTTTCAGAATGTTTTTATTATGACATCATCATCATTACACCAGATTCACATGGAGCATTAAGTCTTCAACAAATTTATGCCACGCCTTCCTGTCCTGTGTCATCTGTTCTAGGTCATCACGCGCCTTCTATGTTCCTGTCATGCTATATCCAGTTCTCTTCCCCGTGTGTTTTTATGTCCCCCTCGACCTCTCTTACCCTGGGGGTTCCAGAATAAGAACTGCCTTGTAATACTATCAACATATACTTCTTCAATGTGTGTCCTATCCAGCGTCAGTGTCTTCTTCTCATCTCTTGTTCCACTGGCAGTTGTCTGGTTCTTGTCATCAGTTCCACGTTGGTGATCTAAATATACCTCTTTTCTACGCACACACTCATATATGAAAGTATGTAGCTTTTTTTGGTTGTTGGTTTGGTTGTTCTCCGTGTTGCAGAGCCATACAATAGGATTAACCTAGGGTTCCCATTCGTCCCGTTTTTCCCGGGACAGTTCCACCACGTTGGTGATCTAGTCCTATTTTCTACGCACACACTCATATATGTTTTTAGCTTTTTTTGGTTGTTGGTTTGGTTGTTCTCCGTGTTGCAGAGCCATACAATAGGATTAACCTAGGGTTCCCATTCGTCCCGTTTTTCCCGGGACAGTCCCGTTTTTTTATAAAATGTCCCGGTGTCCCGAATTTATTCCAAATGTCCCGCTTTTTAAGGGTCCTTCCTGAAAAAAAATAAATCTTTGGGTAACGGATTTTATTCCGTGTTTTAGTAGTGTTACTTTATCAATTTCCGGTTACAGTGGACCCTCCGTTTGAATCTCGAACAAAAATTTGAAAGTCGACCAAAACAGTGTTCAGTGAACAGCAAAAGGTGTGAAGGTGAAGGTGTTGGAGTTAGTTAATTTAGGCGGTGAAACTTCAGAACTGTTATTTTCTTATGTGTTGGAAGTGTTACAGAAGTCAGATCTCCTTAAAAAGGTTATTGCTATATCAGCAGATAATACAAATACAAACTTTGGTGGAAAGAAGAGAAAGGAACAGAATAATCTGTACTTCAAAATGCAAGAAAATCCTGTGAACAATTTAATTGGTATTGGTTGTCCTGCACATGTGATACATAATGCTGTGCAGACTGCTGCGGATTGCTTACCTATTGATCTTCAGTTAATAATTAACAAGATTTACCAGCATTTCCACATTTATTGTGTACGAGTTGAGGAACTCAAATCATTTTGCGAATTCACCAATACAGAATATAAAACTGTTTTGGGTAACAGCAAGACAAGATGTCTCTCTCTCTCTCTCTTGCCTGCAGTCCAGAGAGTTATTGACATTTTCCCTGCATTGAAGTCATATTTCCTTTCCATTCACAAATGTCCTACCAGTCTCAAAAATTTCTTTGAAAATCCACTTTCAATTACACTCCTGCATTTCATTGCCAGCCAGTTAAAAACCTTTTCTGATACCATCAAATGTGTTGAAAAGCAAGAGACAACAGTAAATGAAGTGAAGGATGAAGTAAACAAACTGGTGGAAAAATTAAACTACAGTGAGAAATCAGTTGCTAGAAGTAGAAAAAGAAGGACACATAACAGTTGAAAAGTTTCAAAGATATGCAGTAGATTTCTATGACACCTGCATTGAATATATTCAGGAGTGGTGTACACCATTTCTTACGCCTCTTCAGTCTATGGATTGGATCAATTTGAAGGAAAAGGAGTCTGTGACTTGGAAGAACATCCAAGAAAGCTACATATTCTTGAAGACAGTGTCACCAAATTTTAATGTGAATGAAGAGGACTTATTTGATGAGTTTGCATGTGTGAAAAAATATTGTGAAAGCAAATTTGATGTGTGGAGTGAACTGAAGTATCAAAGTGTCAGTGAAAAATGGTGTGAGATGTTCGCTCATTTTACAAAGCAGGATATAAATGCTGAGAACCTGAAATGCCTAGTTAGTTTTTGTTTGGCATTGCCAGGATCCAATGCAGCTGTTGAACGTGTTTTTTCATTAATAAATGCGCTTTGGACAGACGAAAAAAACAGACTTAAAATTGAGACAGTGATAGCTTTAACCATTATAAAGACCCATTTTAAGGATTTCTATTGTGCTGAGTTCTATGTCCAAATATCAGAAGAAAAAAAACTTCTTCATAAATCTGATAAATATTCTGAAGAATCTGAAATATAAACTTGACTATTGTGTATTTTTTAAAGGTGCGATTTTTCTAATTAAGTATGTTTGTAATTTAGAATTCTTTTTTAAAGTGGAAGTTGTGTTAGTTAATGTGTGTATTTTTATACCAGTATCTTATTTTAAGTGCAACATATAATATATAATAGATTTATTTGTGCTTTACCTTAATTTTTAATATGTCCCGTTTTTTTACAAAATGTCCCGGGTTCTTTAGGTAAAAATTTGGAAATGTCCCGGTTTTTAAACAAAACATTATGGGAACCCTAGATTAACCTGACATCTGAGATTCTTATTTCTGTGTTGGGCTTGATTTCTCTTGATCTCCAAATGTTTCTCATTGCAATGAAAGCCCCTCTTGCCTTTTTGTATTCTTATTTTGATGTAATTGTGAGAACTAATCTAAATGCATTTTTTTAAAAATGGTACAAGCCGTAAATGGAAATGGTGATTGTCACTCTGGTTGTTGTCATAAATATCAGTGACAAAATTCCCTGGGAACAAATCTTGGAGTAAATAATATATAAACAGTAAATAATTTCATTGCGGACATTCATTCACTGTGGGTGAACTCTTCCATATTGGACCATACCATGCGATTATAGTTTGTGGAAACTTGTTGATAGCATTACAAGGTAGTCTTTGTTCTGGATCCCCCATGGTAAGAAATGCTGAGGTAGAACCCCCCCCCCCCCCCCCACCACCCCCCACAAACACACATGGAGAAGAGAGTTGGAGACTGCAAAGACAATGACGAGGAAGGCCTTCAGACGATGACACGTGACAGGATATGACTTGCCGTCTGTTTGTTGAAGGCTTATGTCCCTTACGAGGCTAAAGGGTATTGATTGATTGATTGAAATTAAAGTTAGCTTCTCTGTTCTCTGCACTGAAAACTTATTTGTTTTTATTTTGTAAATGTTTTAATGAATTGTTGTCCAAGGATCTACTGTATCCTTTGTACATTTCTCACAGGTCTTTTTTCATGTTTGTAACTAGCTGACGAAGAGCTACAACGAAACGTCCATTGTTTAATGTGTATTTTTTATTTGTAAAGCGAAATTCAATAATTCATTGTTTATTTTATTCGTTGTAAAAATGAAGTAACGAAGTTCATTGGTTTTTTTTTTAAAGACTATTTGCTCAGTGTAGTCGCTTTACTATACAGTCGTTGTCTGGCTAATGAGAACAAATCAGTCGGTCTGTCTTGACCGCTGTAAGGTTAAATGTGACAAATCTGACTACAAATTAGGGCCTGATATGGATCCGTCATCGAGATAACAGCTTCTTTGCTATGCGGACTACCGTAAGGTCAGCGAACGCCTGAACCCATCCAAAATCGGGCGGACAAACGTGTCCATGTGGAGAAGAAAAACAAATAACGGAATATGTCCTCCAAGAATGTCAACTTCTAGAGAGCAGCAGATCGACAGAATGGCCTTCCCCAACCCCGTTGATGGAAAACTGTATAGCGGTGAGACAAACCTGAGACAGACCGCCCACTTACGAGAGAGATCATTATCAACATTATCCTTACAACTCAACTTCCTGTGAAGCAAATGTCTTAAATAATTCCATGTCAGTTTCTGTTGTCCTTGACCTTCCGCTCAATGTTTTTCCACGACTTCTTTATCCTTTTCATTCCTGCATCAAGTGTGATTCGCTTGTATAGCTAGGCGGGGTTGTCGCACGGAAGGTCAAGTGTTCAAATCCTTGGTAAGCCACTCACGTCTGTTGTTTTTCTGTTGTCTACTGTTCTACTTCTTTATTTCTTACGAGTGCCTGAAAACATACCTTGATGTTTGTTTCATATTAATTTATCACTTCTCCGTGTGCTTTTCGATCTGTTTTCAATCTCCTTCAGTACACCCCTAGTGTACCGTAGGGTCAAGAAAATATGGACCCAACACCATGTTCCCAATTCGCCTTAATGCGCATATAACGGGATCATTCACCTTTTTAATCTCCTTCTACCTCCTTACACGGGGCATTCCAGAACAAGGACTGCCTTGTAAAACTATCAACATGTTTCATTACTGTGTATCCTAACCATCACCATCGCCTTTTTCTCATCTTCAGTTCCACTGACAACTGCTTGGTTCTTTGAGTCATTTTCACACTGGTGATCTTGTTATATCACCAACCAATAACTGCTTAAACGGAGCAACCAAGAGGACATGCACACATCATAGCTTGCAGACGGCTGGATTTGGGTTGACGACGTCCTCAGAAGAGATCCTGATGCCTTCACAAGAACAGCTATGCTATGGACCCCTGAAGGAAAGCGAAAGAGAGGCCGACCAAAAACAACTTGGCGGAGAACTGTAAAGGCCGAGATGCAAAGAATGAACCAGAGCTGGGGCCCTCTACGAAGGATGGCCACTGATCAAGCAGAGTAGAAGCAGTTCGTTGCTGCCCCACAAGACGCCACCAGGCGTGATGGTTACTGACTGCTTTGACAGTCGGCGGCTAAGTATCAAAGAAGAAGGAGAAGACGTTGTTATATAATGTCATCACTACTTTTCTATGCAAGCACTCATTTATTGTTCTCCGTGTTTCAGAGCCATGTAATTGAGCCATTATAATTGTAATGTCTTTACTTCCCTTTTTGTTTACGATATTTTGTAGTTGGAGTTAAAATTCTCCTTCTGATGATTCTTCTTTGTCATTGGTTGATGCAAATTATTGCATGATGTTTATCGATATTTCTGCTTGACTCTTTTGAATATTGCTGATGTTAGTCTGGGTCACATTGCTCCCCATTCTATGAATGCTCTCTGCGCTTTCCTTGACAGCATTAGAGCCACTCATCCACTTACTATGCGCTTTCTTCCTCTTGTCCTGAGGACATACTATTTCTCCAGCGTTCAGTTTCTTCTTTTCTATGCCTGTCCACCTTATGAGGCCCGAGGTCCATCCTATTGTCCCTAATTTCTGCTTCAACCTGTGCAGCTTTCCTTTGTTTGTTCAATGTACGAATATCCCAGGTGTCAAAGCTGGTGATTTTTCCTACAAGAGTTAAAAAAAAAGGCGATTGTCCTCGAGTGTAGCAACCCATATTCCTATCATCATTTATCTGTGCTGCTTCATGTGTTGTCTCTTTAATAGAGAAAATTATTCTGTCAGATGACCCGAGTCTTCTTCTTTGGTCTTTAACAACTGACTGACGAAGCAATTAGTGACCATTATACCGGGTGGCGTCTTGTAAGGCAGCAACAAACTGTCTCCACCATGCTCGGTTGGCGGCCATGCTTCGTGCGGTGCTCCAGCTCTAGTTCATTCTTTGCCTTATGCTTCCATAGTTCTCCGTCAAGTTGCTTTTGTGCACTAAGTCCTCCTTTCGCCTTCCTTATGGGGTCTATAGCACGGCTATTCTGGTGATGTTGTATGTGTCACTTTTTGGATGTGAGGATTGCCGAGCAGAATTTATATAATTTGTATTTTGACTTTGTCCCATATTTGCTGAAGCTTTCATTGGTTTTTTTTTTAAAGACGTTTCTACATGATGGGGGTAATCAGCTTTACCTAACAGTCCGTGGTATCGTGTCGTCTTGTGCAACTACAACAGTAGTTGTCACTGGGGATGGCCTATGGAATGTGATCAAGATGGTCACCAGAAATTGGCTCGTTAAGAAAGGAAGAGACCTATTCTTTAGATATGCGGACAAAAATAAGAGAATGCGAAAGCTCTTCACCTGAAAGTGTTTTCTAATAAATTATAGAAAGTGTTCTGTTTCCCTACGATCTTCGCTTCTGCCCTCAGATCTCGATAAAGAAAGAGCCCCCACCTCAAAGATTTGTTAAAGCAACTCTATATATTTTAATCTTCTTAACCAATAATTTATTATTCAACTTATACGTAACTATAAATCTATAGCTGTATTAATCACTATTAAGTGAATTTTATGTTTGCACCTGTATGATTCGTTTAAAAAAAATGAATAACCATATATAGCTAATAAATTAATATTTTGCTGAATAACCTTGCCAGAGTTGCGAATAGCAGCAGATTTCATTTACCAGACGGACCTTGTTTGAGCATCTTGAGGACATACAGCCCAGGAAAACTCTACCACAAATCCTTGGTAAGCCACTCACGTCTGTTGTTTTTCTGTTGTCTAGTGTTCTACTTCTTTATTTCTTACGAGTGCCTGAAAACATACCTTGATGTTTGTTTCATATTAATTTATCACTTCTCCGTGTGCTTTTCGATCTGTTTTCAATCTCCTTCAGTACACCCCTAGTGTACCGTAGGGTCAAGAAAATATGGACCCAACACCATGTTCCCAATTCGCCTTAATGCGCATATAACGGGATCATTCACCTTTTTAATCTCCTTCTACCTCCTTACACGGGGCATTCCAGAACAAGGACTGCCTTGTAAAACTATCAACATGTTTCATTACTGTGTATCCTAACCATCACCATCGCCTTTTTCTCATCTTCAGTTCCACTGACAACTGCTTGGTTCTTTGAGTCATTTTCACACTGGTGATCTTGTTATATCACCAACCAATAACTGCTTAAACGGAGCAACCAAGAGGACATGCACACATCATAGCTGGCAGACGCTGGAGTTGGGTTGGCCATGTCCTCAGACGAGACGCCGATGCCATCACAAGAACAGCTATGCTAAGGAAAGCGAAAGAGAGGCCGACCAAAAACAACTTGGCGGAGAACTCTAAAGGCCGAGATGCAAAGAATGAACCAGAGCTGGGGCCCTCTACGAAGGATGGCCACTGATCAAGCAGAGTAGAAGCAGTTCGTTGCTGCCCCACAAGACGCCACCAGGCGTGATGGTTACTGACTGCTTTGACAGTCGGCGGCTAAGGATCAAAGAAGAAGGAGAAGACGTTGTTATATAATTTCATCACTACTTTTCTAGGCAAGTACTCATTTATGAGTCTGTTTTGGTTGCTGTTTCTTATTGTTCTCCGTGTTTCAGAGCCATGTAATTGAGCCATTATAATTGTAATGTCTTTACTTCCCTTTTTGTTTACGATATTTTGTAGTTGGAGTTAAAATTCTCCTTCTGATGATTCTTCTTTGTCATTGGTTGATGCAAATTATTGCATGATGTTTATCGATATTTCTGCTTGACTCTTTTGAATATTGCTGATGTTAGTCTGGGTCACATTGCTCCCCATTCTATGAATGCTCTCTGCGCTTTCCTTGACAGCATTAGAGCCACTCATCCACTTACTATGCGCTTTCTTCCTCTTGTCCTGAGGACAGCAGCATTTCTCCAGCGTTCAGTTTCTTCTTTTCTATGCCTGTCCACCTTATGAGGCCCGAGGTCCATCCTATTGTCCCTAATTTCTGCTTCAACCTGTGCAGCTTTCCTTTGTTTGTTCAATGTACGAATATCCCAGGTGTCAAAGCTGGTGATTTTCCTACAAGAGTTAAAAAAAAAGGCGAGGTAGCAACCCATATTCCTATCATCATTCTCTGTGCTGCTTCATGAGTCTCTTTAATAGAGAAAATTATTCTGTCAGATGACCCGAGTCTTCTTCTTTGGTCTTTAACAACTGACTGACGAAGCAATTAGTGACCATTATACCTGGTGGCGTCTTGTAAGGCAGCAACAAACTGTCTCCACCATGCTCGGTTGGCGGCCATGCTTCGTGCGGTGCTCCAGCTCTAGTTCATTCTTTGCCTCTATGCTTCCATAGTTCTCCGTCAAGTTGCTTTTGTGCGGTCTCTCTTTCGCCTTCCTTATGGGGTCTATAGCACGGCTATTCTGGTGATGTTGTTATGGTCACTTCAGTGGATGTGAGGATTGCCGAGCAGAATTTATATAATTTGTATTTTTGACTTGTCCCATATTTGCTGAAGCTTTCTTTTAGGTTTACCGTTTCTACATGATGGGGTAATCAGCCACATGCCTAACCCTCCGTGGTATCGTGTCGTCTTGTGCAACTACAACAGTAGTTGTCACTGGGGATGGCCTATGGAATGTGATCAAGATGGTCACCAGAAATTGGCTCGTTAAGAAAGGAAGAGACCTATTCTAGATAAGGACAAAAATGAAGAGAATGCGAAAGCTCTTCACCTGAAAGTGTTTTCTAATAAATTATAGAAAGTGTTCTGTTTCCCTACGATCTTCGCTTCTGCCCTCAGATCTCGATAAAGAAAGAGCCCCCACCTCAAAGATTTGTTAAAGCAACTCTATATATTTTAATCTTCTTAACCAATAATTTATTATTCAACTTATACGTAACTATAAATCTATAGCTGTATTAATCACTATTAAGTGAATTTTATGTTTGCACCTGTATGATTCGTTAAAAAAAAATGAATAACCATATATAGCTAATAAATTAATATTTTGCTGAATAACCTTGCCAGAGTTGCGAATAGCAGCAGATTTCATTTACCAGACGGACCTTGTTTGAGCATCTTGAGGACATACAGCCCAGGAAAACTCTACCATCCAAAATTCAGATTGGCTTTAAGAAGATCTCTTTTCTAGCACACAAAGTTGGTCATGGCTTTTTAAAAACTGAGGATAACACTATTTCTAAAATCTTAAACCTTGATGTTCCTAAAACAAAGAAACAGGTTAGAGGTCTACTTGGACTTATCAACTTTGTCACGGATTGCCTCTCCTGCTTTGCAGTAGTGGTCCAACAGTGACCAAAACTCAAGAGTATCTAATATTGGCTTCCAAGGTATCTACCTGCGCGAATGATTACTCTTGGCAGAGATGTAGATAGAAGATTAATGACACTTTTACCTTAAGAGAGTGTTCACAAGATATTTCCAGAAGTCACGAACAATGTTGCATTGGGCTGAACAATTGTTAACGCATTATATCTGGTCCGTCGCCTTTTGTGAATGATTTAAGCAATGGTTTAGCCCGTTCAAGCCCCCAGTTGCTGTAATCCAACGAAATCCCTCTTATAAGGTATAGCTCTGTTTAGAGGCAAATATATATCTAAATGTATATGTATTAAATATTCTGGCTCATACGTTTGCTTTCATACATATAAAAAACTGGAGCGACTATGATTGTTTAGCTTCAGAACAACATGTAACAATTTTAATAATGAATTAGTCTTTAACAGTTAAAATAAATATGAAAAGATTGGTGAAATTTAGATAAACGTTTTCGTCACGGAGACGTAGGTGAGGATTTATCAAAAGTCCGTTGCTTTCGCCTATTTTACAAGAAACTTAACTCTTGCTGAGTCCTGCATCTGTGGTTCATCAATTTTGTGATGACGAAAGCCTTCTCCACACTCTCTTCCACTGTAGGCGGTTAGGGTGGATGCTTTTCTCTCACACTAGCGGCGTTAGTACCACAAATCGTCTGATGGCTTGTAACCACGAACCCAAAATTGTGGGAATACACAATCTCCTTGCACAGATTTAGACTGGACACAGCTCTGTATTAGATGCTTCGAAATGAATTAGGTCTGGAAATTAGAGTTAATTCCTCTGACGACGGATGTTCTGCGAAATCGCTGGACTGGGAAAACTTGTTTAATTCCTCTATGACGTGTGATCAAATTCCTAGCTTCCAGTCTTGGTAATTGAAGTGCTGGTCCTTTTAAGCTTAGTCTTGTATTAAAAATGCGGGTTTACTTGTAAATGCCAAAGTTGCCCAATACTCGATCTGTCACTTATAGTTGTGGAATTTCTAAGTCTAATGTCTCCTTTTTCTTTCTGGTTTATAGGAGTCGCTAGTCTGACGTTTGCGCTGCAGTGTGTGTACTGACTTTGATTTCACTACATTATATCTCACAATCCTCAGTTCAAATTCCAGCTGTGTTTTCGCCTAATTTTCCAATGAGATGCATTGTATATTCCGGCCTCTCAAATCAACTAATCCAATCGAATCTCGTTCAGCACTACGTGGGTAGGGGTGTTTCAAATTTGAAAAAATACCCTCACGTGTTTCAAAATATTAAATTTAATATCCACGCTTGACCTCTTCATATTGTTGCTTTATACTTCCACCGGCATCGTGTTCTATCTTCACAAACAAATGTTGTGCGCTGACACTGCCCCGATGCTATCGTCTGCAAATCTTGAGTTTCCAGACAGATCTATCTGTAATCTCGATACAGAACGTACATCGGAAGCGATTACCTCATTATCTCCCGTCCTGTGCAACCATAGGGATAGTCGCTCGCCAGCTGGAGTCCAGTGACGGACCGTCACGTTCAAAGGGACCAATAGAGATGACCGTCTCTATCAAATGTGGCCAGACGAATGAAGCGAAAACTTATCAGTCGCTGATCGGTCAAATTACATGGCATTATTACAGTTCTGTCTGGGATCGGCTCAAATCAAACATGTGAAAATTAAAGATAGTCCCGTGGCCGATACTTCCGTGGGGGTGTGGAGTATTTAAGATTAATACGCGCATAGCATGTACTCAAATAGTATTGGTGAGTATATGTGATGCACGTATTAATCTTAAATAATTATGTCACATTAAAGTGAAACTAAAGTCAATTGTGCCATGCACAAGGTTAAGAAATGTCCCATTGAATTGTGTTCAGTAACAGAGTCTATGCTTGTAAGCAATAAATGATTTGGCAGTTCATCAACTTTGGATAATACACCGCTGTGTAAGAATGATATTACATTGTCCATAAAATGCCGCGAAAAATGTCAATCACCAATGCGAATGAAAATTTAATGTACTTGTTTTAACATTTCTACGATATTTCAATACTACTATCATTATCATGCGCCACAGTTTTAAGTTCAAATCACGGCTTGGCTCCCCATTATAGCTGTAGTTCAAATCCAGGCGTGGCCCCATCATAATTGTGGCGCGTGATTGTTACGTGCAGTCTTTGATATCTTGCAATATTATACATTTGTATGCTTGTTATGTTCGCATAACATGTTATGTTATGTATCTGAGGAAAGTGGTTGAAGTAACAAGAAGAGACATGGTCCGCAACCAGACGATCCGTCAAGGCCTAAAATCCGGCGTCCCCCAACTAAGATGGTTTGGCCATGTCTCAGAATGGTTCATTGTCGGCTACCACGACAAGCATGGGAAAACAAAGATCCAGACCTCCAGTAGGACATTGAGACAATCTTTGATAGGACCGAGGACTAGAATGGAACCAGGCCATGTTAATACAATGGTCTGGCGCTGCACTCTCTTCCAAAACATCTAGGAAGGGGAAACGAACTAAGGGTAAGTAAGTTATGTTCGCAAAACAAAATAGAAACTCTTTTGCTTAGGAAAAGTCAAATATTGAGTTACTTCCCCGTTGAAAGGAGTCTCAAACTTTACCCAGTTTTACTGCGATTTATTTCTTTGTTTGGGTAGAAAAATAGATTGTTCTTGCTTCAGAATATCTATGGCCTGAATTTATGTTAGTGTTTGTCTAAGGTTAGGACGAATGTCCTCTGTATATCTTTACAATCTAAGTCGAACTATATGTTCTTTGTCGCTGTAATAAAGGCTGTTCAGCGGATGTGTATATTGTGATTTGGCAATTCGCCCCTGATATCGGCTTGTCGCCGGAATGATCGATTGTGTATGATAGTCGTCTATATCGTGTATGCTTTATGTTTATTCTTATTGCCATATAGAATATAATACCAAGGTAATAAATGTAGCACTTCTTATGAACTTGGAACTCTTACGAATTGATCTTTTCGATAAGACGCACGATTTGTACGTCTGAGGGAATATTAACTTGAACGCCATTCATTTCTCAGCATATATCTTGTATGATGAAGTCAATTGCACATGATAGAATCTACAGAGCAATGAGAACATTTAATGTAGGATTAACTTTTGTATCAGATTCCAGTTTGTATCCTAGTGATGACAGCTCACGCTCAGCAAGCCAAAATATTTTATGACTTTCAAGAAGGAAAAGGGATGCCCCGTACTATTCGCTTGATGAGTCCAGAGAATCACTGCTAAGATGAGGAACCCATTATAGCGGTTCAAAATGATTATATGAAAAATATGTGCTGAACATTATTTAAAGGAATTTTTTAGCTCGAACGAGGTTAGGTCTAGAAGCTCATTGAATATTGTTTATAAACTGACGTACTTTGTCAGTAAACTCAGATGATTATATATATGGGCAATACTGAGTGCTTGTCTACTGACATTCAACATTGTGCTATGATTCAACGATGCCCATGTATCATTGCAAGACCATTTATCAATTGTACCATGATGTATTATGCCAACCTGTGATTTGTCACTGTATCCGTGCTGTCGAATGTGTAATCAAATTAAACTGTAACAAAAACCCAATAAAAGCACCACTTTGGTGTAGATCTCGGCGGTAGCCGTATCATTAAAAACAAGGCTCCATATATATATATATATATATATATATATATATATATATATATATATATATATATATATATATATATATATATATATATATATATATATATATATTTGAGGATCTGTTTAATGACTGTATATGCTGACCTTTTCAATAGGCATCACGATTCTTACACTTTTGAAATAATAATCAATCTGAGCGTCCAAGTCCGCGGCACTGTCGGTTTAGCACGACATGGCTAAAATATACAATGAAAAGTTACTCATTGATACTTCCCTTTCAACCACATATCTCTGGCATACATTCTTAATGCCAAGATCCAAGAAGAGTTAAGAATAAATCATGCGGACACACCTTTAGCCTGGAGCTCACACATAAACGTCTTCTCTCTTGAAGACACACACCAAGAAATTCCTAGCAGACGGCACTCACTTCTGCATACTTTTTCCATCGTCTGCCTGCATAAATTAGCCTACGTCATATCCTATTGCGGTGTAGTTCCGTATAATATGAATTTGTTAGAGCATAATAACGATCTTCACAAGCAAACCCATTGTGGTGTGCAAAATAACTCGTAACAAGTATGTGTCAGGAAAACGCAATACTCAAGAGGGTATTTACTCTCTTCTTTTGTGACACCAGTTGGTGGTACCAGTTGAGGGTACTATCTCTGGAACAAGTGAGGGTAAAAGTGACCTGAAGTTGACGCTAGACACCATCATCAGACGGATCTTAGAGGCGCGGGACCAGCTTGGTAGTTACTCCATGACACTTCTTGGAACGTGCTACAACTTTTAAACTTGACCAGTGACGAGCGTGATCATGTCATGCATCTGCAAAGAACCAAACATCGCTTGAGCAGAAAAGACAAACTCATTGGCAGCTAAGGAGAAACATAAAAGCTGCCAAGTGAACTATCCAATTTTGTAACGCCATAACATCACCCAGTGATGACAACTTTTTCTATAAGGAATTATTCATTTTTATAATTGTTAAAATATAAGTGATTATTAAATTTATTACTTGTATAAAGACAAATCTAAAGTTGATTTAATCATTTTGAATGTGCTACAACTGTATGTATTAGACAATTTCTTAAATACACTTAAACAGAGCTATATAATAATAAGAGAAATTTCGCTGACTTAACTCAGCTGGGGGCTTGAACGAGCTAACGAATTATAAGATAACCCTATCCTTCACAAAAGTTGACGGCAGATACTTCTTCTTCTTCGTTCGTCCTGAAAAGGACGTTGGTTGCGTTGTGTCCGTTTACAGCGAAGCTGCGATATTTGCGCCTTTCGGCCGACACATCCGACTTCAGCACGGCATTTTTGGGACCGGGTTAGCCTTCCCTCTTCGATCCCTACTCACTCAGCCAGACTGCAGTGATGCAGCCTGTTTCCAGGCCCACCACTTGGAGGTGGAGTAGGGTCTTGGTCAGCTCTGGTTCGCTGACCCTGACGCAAGCGGTCTAGCTATGGGTCGCTAACTGCATTTCTCACTTTTGACGCGTCTTAGGTCCCTGACGGCAGATACTAGAGTTAACATTTGCTCAGTCAGTCAGTCTCCTTTCCGAACGGTAAATTTGCCATTGGGAGTCTTTCACGTGCGAATCCAGAAACCTGATTTATGCTATCATCTGCAAGAGGTGTGGCATGACCTATATTGGTGAAACCGGCAGACGTTTGGCAGACAGGTTTCGGAAGCACTTGAATGACATCCATCATGGCAAACATTTACCGGTGGCCCTTCACTTCAACAGCCCTGACCATTCAGGTAACTCTGACATTCATGTCACTGCCCTCCGTTCATGTATCGGCGACGACCGAACTCGCTTTTCGTTGGAGAATCGTCTCATTTTTCAGATGGGCGTTTTAGCTCCTGCTGGGATGAATGTCCAGCATCATTTTGCATAATTCTGGTGGCTTCTGTCGTTATTTTCCTATCTATCCTTGTTTTTGCTTTGGTTCGTTTCGTTTCATCAATTATCTGTTCTTAGCCGTCACTAGCTCCTACGTCACTTCTGCATGACGCCTTATTTTTTCAGCCATTTTGAATGTTCCTTTCTTCGATCCAGCTAAGTGATTTTTTTACGCATTTTAATATTGTTGTTTATTCTGTCTTCGTTTCGTTGATTATTTACTTTCTTGTTTCGACATGTCTTTCTGGTTTCCCGATTTTCTTGCATTATTACTGTTATCGTTTCGCTCATCACCGTGGTTTCACCTGCTTGTATCGCTCATTTGACGTTTTCCTCATCATCATAGACCTTTGTAGTACCTATATGTAGTTCTTGTCCTTGTCACCTGTTCGTAACTGTGGCTGACGAAGGGTAAAACCCGAAACGTCCCTTGTCTCATGTGTACCGTTTACTTGTAAAACTGATTTCATACCATATTATTTTTTAATTTATATATTTGTTAACATTTGCTCAGCCTCATGCAGTATTGTTCTCGCTTTTCTGAATATCTTGTGAACACTACCTTGAGGTAGAAGCACCATTATCCTTCTACCTACAACTCTGCCAAGAGTAATCTTATGCGAATGTAGACACCTTTGAAGACCCACATTAGTTACGCTTGAGTTTTGGCCACTGTTGGACCACTACTGCAGAGATAAGGGGAGGCAACCCGTGATAACCACGTATGAGAATGTTAAGGAAACTTTTTTTTTTTAAATGCACTGCGATCTTTAACTTCTTTTGCTTTGATAGCATGTGTCCTAAATGTATTATGTAAGAATGGTTGGATTCCTTCTTCGCGTGAGCGTTACATAAAGATGACCACAAGCAAAGACTGCTTTGGGCAGGCATATACCTAAATGATCATTTGATTGTTCCTGTTTTTTTGCTGGTAGCCATTGCTAAGCCAAATTCAGAGGAAACCGACCACCTCCCAAGATGGCAGGAAATATGTATCGCTTGGCTCTAACTTGATGCGTGGAATGAAAACTTGTGCACCTTAATTACTGCCTGTGATGATTTTTTGTACTAAAATAAAAGTTAAATGCTCTTGTATTAAATTTAACCTAATGTTAAAGTAAAAAAAAAAAAAAAGCATGAAAAGATATTTGGTGGCTCTTTTGTTATGAAGTTAAATTATTAAACTTCTGGGTCATATCTTGACGGATTACTTGCGAACAGATCTATGAAATGCCAATAAAATAGATTATTGACATATAAGTGGGGTAATTCTTATGGGTGATCAAGATAATATTCCTCAAAGTACAGTTCAATGCGGGCCGTTTCATTATTTCCCCGAAAAGCTGATGCGAATATTTCTAACACACTGACCAATGCACAGTGACAAGAAAGAAAGGCGTGCGTTTTTTTTTTTTAAATTAATGAAGATAAACAGAAATCCCGTTCAACCTCTGATGGGTTATAATTAGGATATATATTGTTTTCAATTCCAAATAATATGAACAACTGCCGATATGGGAAAGTGGCATCACATCTGTCAAATCATTGTAAATAGGGCAAATCACAATTACCAGTCAAGACAGCAGAAGGACAGGAAACAAGATGGGCAGAGCACTTCAGAGAAACTCTGAACAAGGAAATACCAGAGACACAATTGAATGTTCCTGAGGCTGAAAACGATCTAGATGTAAATACAGACATTCCACGAAAAGAAGAAATCATCACAGCAATCAAAGGGTTAAAGAACGGTAAAGCTCCGGGCCATGATAACTTAAATGCAGAGCTATTTAAGACAGACCCTGAGCTAGCAGCAGAACTATTAGAACCACTATTTGCACAAGTGTGGAAAACGGGGACAACACCATCAGAGTGGAACAAAGGAATAATTGTCAAATTGCCCAAAAAGGGAGATCTTGCAGACTGCAATAATTGGAGAGGAATCACTCTTCTCTCAGTTCCCAGCAAAATACTAGGCAGGATAATTATACAGAGAATTTCAAAGGCAGTAGACTACAAACTGAGGAGAGAACAAGCAGGATTTAGAAAGAACAGAAGATGTGTAGACCATATATTCACTCTCAGGAACATTATAGAGCAGTGCTCTGAATGGCAAAGACAGCTTTACATAAATTTTGTTGATTTTGAAAAGGCTTTTGACAGCATACATAGGGACAGTTTATGGAAAATACTGAGGGCTTATGGAATTCCAAGCTGCATAGTGGCAATCATAAAAAGCCTCTATGCCAACTTTACGTGTAGTGTTGGGCAGAGCAACCTAACCTTCGAGGTGAAGACAGGAGTACGACAGGGATGCCCCTTATCAACCACTCTTTTTTTAACAGTCATAGACTGGGTGATGCGCCAGACAACAGAGGGCAGTCCAAGAGGAATAAGATGGACTACATTTTCTACATTGGAAGATCTGGAATATGCAGATGACATTGCATTGCTGGCACATTCACATCAACACATCCAGGAAAAACGGATAGACTTAATAAATTTAGCCAGCAGGTGGGCTTGAACATCAATTTAAAGAAGTCTGAGGTCATGACGCTCAATGTGAGCAACCCTGAGCCCATATCAGTAAGGAATCAGCAATTGGTACAGACAGATACCTTCACATACCTAGGAAGCATAGTAACACCAGACGGTGGGGCAGGCAAAGACATCAACATCAGAATGAATAAGGCAAGAACAGCCTTCTTTAGCCTAGATAACATCTGGAAGTCCTCCCAATACAGCACAAGCACAAAATTAAGATTATACCAGAGTTGCGTGCTTTCTGTGCTTCTCTATGGTGCGGAATGCTGGAGAGTCACAGAGAAGGAAATGTCAAAATTGTCCTCTTTTCACACAACATGCCTAAGAAAAATTCACCGCATTTTTTGGCCGAATACCATCACCAACCAAGATCTGCGTACTCGTAGCAAGCAAGAGGACATGCACACCATCATAGCTGGCAGACGCTGGAGCTGGGTTGGTCATGTCCTCAGAAGAGACCCCGATGCCATCACAAGAACAGCTATGCTTTGGACCCCTGAAGGAAAGCGAAAGAGAGGCCGACCAAAAACAACTTGGCGGAGGACTGTGGAGGCTGAGATGCAAAGAATGAACCAGAGTTGGGGCACTGTACGAAGGATGGCCACCGACCATGCAAAGTGGAATCAATTTGTTGTTGCCCTACAAGACGCCACTAGGCGTGATGGCCACTGACTGCTTTGACGGTCGGTGGTTAAGGATCGAAGAAGAAGAAGACAATTACCAGACATACTGATCAAACCTTACAAAACCAAACAAAAACATCAAACAAAAATAATATTTAGGGGGAGTGGTAGATACCCCGCGCGTTATAAAGTTGTTACAGATGTAAGGCAAATTTCCCCCCTCACCCACACACACGCTCACACACACACACTATCACTCACTCAAAAGCGTTTACTTCCGGGTCACTAATGGAGGAAAATCGATAAACAAGACCTGAGTGCTGACATTATTTTAAGCAAAACGAGCAGATCGTTCACCCTGAACTAAGATATTTCACCGGTACAGGATAAGCAGTTATCTCAACGATGCTAAAGATGAATTTGTCTGATTCATTCAGCTTGACTTCACCATTCTACAGGTACTGGATGTAAATAAAATATGGCGGAAACGGAGAATAACCGGAGTAAGGAGACTTTTGAGGCAGACATGGACAATGACAATACAGTCAGCGAAGAGTTATCCAGGTACAGTTCACCATCACAATCACAAAGTTCTTCGTGCACAAGTATAACTAATCCTTTCTATGATGGCCCGCCAAATATAAACGAAGCCAAAGACGAAGCTCCTCAGCCTCAAGGTAGTCGTAGGATTTCTGCAAGCACAAACCGCCGTAGAAACACAGCAGACGAAGTGTCAACACCAGCTTCACTAAACTGCCAAGGAAATCAAATCGGAAGAACAGCTTCAGGCACAAGTGAAGAAAAAGTTCAACAGCGTGTCATAATTTTTTGGGATCTCGGTTATCTGGTGACATGTGGTGGTCTTCTTCAGTTTATCCAGCTGGTAAGTGTCATGCCTAGAATTGTGTGAAAGGAAGTTTGAACGGCAGAATCATAGAATAGTAGACAGACGCATACATTTAGGCCAGCAGGCGTTGCCGCTTGCGCTTATTAAAACATGCCTTCTACCGCTAACCTTAATCATAACTTTAACCCTGTTTCGAGTTTTTTCTGACAAAACATTGAGGCCTTTGCTTAAAATAAAACAAGAAGAAGAAAATATCAACTTAACTGCCCATGAACTCTGCAAATCCAGATAATGCCATCACAGACTTGCTTCCATTGAACTAGACTCATACTTCTGTCACACTCTGGACATTCATAAGTATCCATATTGAAACCCTTCAAGCGACACCACCATCTTGTGGGACAACAGTTAGGAAGACATTATCAAGTTAGCTGCCTGTTGTGAGATTCAACCATTTGAACTTGAAAATTATTGCGTTGCTGATCTAATTCTGGTTCCTGTGAGATTGAGGATATGATGGTCCTCTATATATAAAGAATTTTTTTTTTTAATGGTGCCATAACTGGCTGAGTGGCTTAATGTATTTTATCTCTGATGCCAATGGGGAGTTATGGACTTGCCGATTTGTGTCTATAGAGCAAGGGTCGGCAACTGGTAAGTCACATGCCTTTTCCATAGTTTCCCGAAAAGTTGGTGCAAATGTTTTTATCACACTGACCAATACACCAAAAGATTGAAAGGTTTTTTTAATGGGTGTTCAGTGCAGTGCAAACATTTTGTATTTTCCTTAAAAGCTAGTGTGAGCAAGCAGCAAGGCACTTCTGATGTTTTACAGGTCTTTTGTCAGGGGAAAATCCACTTTGCAAGTGTAGTATGTAATTCTGCAGCTTCCAGCAACAAGAAAAAATTGGACAAAATACAGCACCAGGCACTAAGTACAATGGCTGGAACATCAAAATCAACATCACTTGAAACACTAGAGGTAGCACTAGGAATAACACCCCTAAAGCTAAGAAGAAAAGAACATTTTTTTAAAGGTGCCATTGCTGACTGAGCAGCTTAACTCTTAATATCCGACCGGCCTATTAGGTAGGCCAACGATTGATCCTCATCTTACGGCTGGCCTACCTAATAGGCCGGTTAGTGTCCATGTCAAATTGTTTTGCACTCATTACTGCATATGTTGCATGAATGTTTAACACCACTTAACAATTAAGTCATACATGTTTCATTTCTCCACATTTTGATATATAACACGTTATGTTATCATTATAAATAAATTATTTAATGCAAAATCATAAAAATCTAAAAATGTACTCTCTGAAATCAACTTGTAAAAATGCGGTTTGTGAGCAGGTATACTAAGAGTTAATGTATTTTGTCTGTGATGCCACTGTAGGGTTATGGGCTTGCTGAGTTTGTGTCTATAGGTCAGATGTCTGCAACTGGTCAATGCCTATCTACCGGTATGTCACGCAGGACGATTTGGTCGATCTCAGGTGATGGACTGCGAAAAAAATAAATTTTAAGCATGGGGAATATCAACTAGCCCTCCCCTGCTGACATTTAAAAGTGTGGTATCTCTAGGATTAAAGGTACTTTTTCCGTGTTCTCACTGAATGCCCATAACCTAGCTTACCCAAATTCATCTTATTTGTGAACTGCCTAAGATATGAATGCCGTTGTCTCTTTGAAGTCAAGTTAACTTTTGGTAAAATATAATTTAATTTGAATTTTCCACCGTCTCTTGATTTTTTTTTTAAAACAAAAAATATCCTGTTCATTGCTCAGTGGGTTATATAGGATATATGATACAGTTAATTCAAGATAATAATTTTGAATGTTGATGGAAATGTAGAAAGCGCGTTATCCATCAGAGATAAAAGTTGCATTTCTTGGATTAAAAGTTGACTGAATGTTTCTGCTTGATAGTGTCTTTGTTTGGAGCACATTTTATGCTGATTCTTACTCTTTCTATCAATTGCATTGCGATAGTTTCATGATCAAGGTTATTTTGTTTTATGACATGATTTTTACATGTGTCTGTAATGTATTTAGTATTGGTTTCCACTGTTTAGAATAACCAATGCTAGGGGAGGCTATTTGAAGGGCTGTAAGTTGGAGTAGCACCATGAATAAACATGTGAATCGTTAACGCTTCGTCTTGTGTTATGAATATTCTGTTATAATCGACATCACAGAACATAACATGGTGTCAGAATATTACCCACGTTGCCAGTTATTGGGAGCCAAGGCCAGCTTAAATTTCATTAAACGTACTCGGATTGATTGGCAGGCTCAAGACCTGCACCAAGAATTCCAGCACTTTAAAAGCCACATCGAATTTGTCTTCTCAGAACCACTAGCATGGACTTCGGAAAAACAAAAATGCAGGTGGCTTGGCACTTGGGTAGGCAAACAGGGACGAGAAATTTATGGAATGTTCACATGGGCAGACAGAGAAAAAGACAAATTGGATGTGGTCATGGGAAAATTTGAAATATATGTACAGCCTCGGAAAAATAAACACATTGCTTGACACAAACTGAAGCAGAGAATACAATTACAGGGGGAAGGGTTTGACAACTTTGTCAAAGACCTGAGGCTCATTCTCCTAGACTGTGACTACACAGACCCAGATGACATCCTGATTGACTCAATAATTGATGGCATAGTCGACATACAACTACAAGAACAACTGCTAGACAGAGGAGAAAGTCTAACCCTACCTAAAACTGTAGAAATAGGGCAGCAACATGAACTATCACAAAGACAGCTAAAACTAGTTTGAGAAAGCGAAGCCCAGATTTTGATGATACAAAGGGTCTCCAGGAAAAATTGTCAAGTCCACCAAATCCAGAAACTCAAAAGCAACCAGCAACCTGTGGTAGCAAAACATGAAAGCACTTCACAGCACCTAGATTGCCAGAGATGCGGGTTTTCCACTCGTCATAATGTATGTCTGGCCATCAACTCTACATGCAATTTTTGCAACAAGAAAGGGCACTGGAACAAATGTGTCACTAATGCAGAAAGCCATCAATATGGTACAAGAAGACTACCAACAACACACATCTAAAGAAGAACCTATTGAATACATATATATTAATACAATTGAAGATAATATTCATGCAGATAAATGGAAAACCAAACTAAGCATAAATAGAGCAGACATAGATTTCAAAATTGATACGGGTGTACGGTGCAATATAATAATTGTCAAGGATTTTTGCAGGATCAGAGGACAGCCAAAGGGAAAAGAATCAAGGAGAATTCTTAGAACGTATTCATACGCTGTTGATCTGCATATTTCTTGCAGAATTCCTAATAATAAACATAGACCAAGAAAGTATACTCTCTGGAGACACAGCTGATAAACTTGGTCGCACCAGGACTATTGACTTAGCAAGATGGTTTCCAGAATTAGTAAAGACTACAGGATTACTTCCAGGCGAAATTGATCTCACAATAGACCCAAAAGTAAAACCGGTAGTACATGCAACCAGGAAACCAGTTGCTTTATGGGAGAAAATCAAGCAAAAACTTAACACATTAACTACCGAATTGAAAAACACACTGTGGCCGAATTAAATTTTTTCCCATTTTCATCCTGTAGGTGTTTGCACAAAGTAAGCTGTAGTTTTCGTAATTGTTTACAGATTTTTATGAATTACACGTCATTTTAAAGATAAATGAATGTACTATTACAATAAACACCGGTTGTAACTCTAATAGAGGTTGTTCCTATTTAACGGCCCTCCGATGGCCGAGGACTTGCAATATTTTCACAATTATAACTGCTTGCGCCCCATCTCTATCAAAATCACAATTTCAATCAATGTGCCCACCGTTTTCACTCTTGTCCTCATCGCTAGATCTATCAGTCAATTGTTGAAACACGTTTCTATCCTATTCAGCCGTTAGACGAGATGTACACGCATTTTTTGTAGTCCTATCACTAGTTGCCACGGTAAACAGTTTTACACGATTTGGTAAGTAACCCAAAACGCTGAAAAATATGAACATAATATCAATTTTTCAGTGTTCTACAACAACCATGCTTTGGGAATTTGTTTTCCGGTGGCAACTTAAAATCTCGAACCAGATCAGAGAGTGTTTCAGTACATTTTTCATTCGTTTTATTACTAAAATTAGATTGGCGCTGTGAGCGGCTTGCGGTCCAAATGTGATTATTTTGTGAGCCACTGACAGCGGCTTGCGGTAGTTAATGTGTTAAAGAAATAGAAGGAGATGGCTTTATAGCAAAAATAAATGAGCCTACTGACTGGGTGAGCTCAATAGTACTCATGGAAAAAAAATGGCAAAATCAGAATCTGCATTGATCCTGAAGACCTAAATTGATCTATTAAGAGGGAACATTTTCCCATGCGAAGCATTGATGAAATCATCTCAAATATTCCAGAATGCGAGGTGTTCTCAGTGCTTGATGGCAAAAATAGCTTCTTACAGATCAAGCTTACCCAGAGATCATCGTTTCTCACAACCTTTAACTGGTGTAGTAGGAAGATATCGCTGGCTCAGGTTACCATTTGGTATTAAATCCAGTCCTGAAATCTTTCAGAGAATCATGGATCAAATGCTGGAGGGTATAGTTGGTGCTGTAGCTACAATTGATGACATATTGATAGCAAGGAGTGTGGTGAAGTGGGATGTTATAAATATTTATAGGGGACTTAGTGTACTGACTGAGATCAGCTGTGAAGGTATATATATCTAATAAGAGTAGTGTATTATATATAACCTTACTTGCTGCCACATATGTATACCTCAGTCAGAATTATTCTGGAATAGTGTGATGACTACGTTATATGTCTAGGGTATGTGTATGATGAAGTGTAAGTCATAACAACAACAGACAGCTAAACAATTTAATTTATTCCACCACACTTGACAACACAGTGACACTCACATACATAAAACACTCTACAAGGATATCTTAAAGGAGTCACTGATAACTTTTCAAATAACAATATGTATTCAGTGCTGTCATGAATGTATATGTGTCCTGATTCAAATACAAAGGGAACCAGGAATCACAATCAATTTTAATTACAAGTTATATGTACAGAATTTATCAATATGAATATTGTAGTGACATATATTATTAATAGTATCCTATGTGTGTCAGTTGTGTAGTAGTAATCTGAGGTAATACTGGTTTTGTTTTGTTCAAGCTCTGTTGGTATTTGTCATCATGACTTCAATAGTTTGTCTTTATTGGAACTAGTATTGGAGATGTTCTCAGTTCCTGATATTAAAACAATTAAATTCCCCTCTTAATTGTATTTTACACTGTCATTTTAAGATGGGGTACATAATGTTGAGCTCCATGGCCACACTCTCTTATCTTTCGTGATGACTGCAGTAAAGGCCTCCTCTGCTCGATTACTTTAATGAGTTCTGGAGCCACCCCACTGGTTGCTATAGGGACCAAGGAGTATGCTGTCCACCTCTGGCTTCAGCAAAGCTCTGACCAGGTGCTGCTCAATAACTTTAAGACCACGGTCCCTGAAACAAGAAGGATGTACCTTCTACGTCATAACTAATTTATACTCTCTTTCTACACTGAGCACAATACATCACAAACATTGAGTTCAGAGCATTAGGTCAACTGTCAGCTTCATCTGAAATACTTTATACCAGTATTTCCCTCCCTAATGGTTACTACGCCTCTGCAATTCCAGCATTATTTCTGTCTAATCAATAATCTAGATGTCAGTGTACTGTTTGGCCATTCCATGCAGTTTTACTTTCCTCCGACACCTTCTGTTCAGGCTGGAGCAAGATAGGCTTTACATCATGTTCGCTACTGAACTACACATATATACAGGCATAAATTAACAATTTACATTCAATTTTCATTAAAAGATATTGAATATTTCAAGCTTACCACAATTCATAGAATAATAAACAGTTTCGTTGACTGGCAATGAATATAGCACAACTCCGATCTGCCGATGTCCCAGGCTTTATTTTATAACAAATTATACACTGGTGCTCAACGCACTGCTTCTTAGTAGGTTTATTACAAGATGTGGCAATGAACAGACGCTCTGAATCGAGTATATTCGCCGCTCTACCCAATGAAACCATGTCTACACATCTTTTCAAAAAAGTACTCCTTTTTCACGTTTCCCCTGACAACACAAGATAGTATTTATAGCCCGACCAATCGTGTTTAGTCTTATATTTGTTGCGCTCCAATCAATTTGGAGTTAACATGGTAGGCTATTTCCGTAACGTAAGGTTTTTTCAAACACGTTATAAAAAAAATTTTATGAGCAGAAATGATTTCATGCTGTCAGGCACCCCCACTATTTTATTTTGGTTATAATTTGGTAATTCCTAGACTATTTGCGTAACGTTTTACATATTCTTTGTCAGCAAACCCTAAGGAACCCAAATATACAAATTTAAAAGAGCTAAGTGGCTGCGTTCAAAATATGCAATTTCTTCTACCTCCTGTTTCGAAGATGTGCTGTCTGGGTACTGTAATGTTTTCAAACGTAAACCCATCTAATGTTATCTTTTCTAATAAGCGTTTTTCAGGATTTTAAAACCTAACTCTGGGAAGGTTAGTGTTTTTATCACTGTCCGTCTGAAAAAAAGTTAGTGCATGTGGCCTTACACGCGTGATAGTAGTAATTGTATATCGCGTTACGCTTGTTGGGGGTGGCATTGATAGCGAGACGCGTGTTTAGTGTTGCATGCGTTCCTGATTTTCAGCCCTCCCTTCTTTCTATCTGAGTCCATCTGTTCGTTCGTTTTGGTAACGTAGTATAATTAATGTTAGGATTAATTTAGGTCATTACGCAGTGTGCCTCTCAATGTTTTTCTTAGAAATGCAATACCCGTTTTAATGTGTTGTGGAAACGCTACAATTTGCAGACGAAGCATAAAACAAAGGGGATTTCGAGTACTGTCATTGTGACAGCACTGTTCTTTACCATTCTTCTTCCTTTCTTTATTATATGTATTTATTAGGCTTTATATTTACCTGATAATTTATATATGTGGATTAGAATATTTCACGACAAGGAGGAATAAAAAACATGATGAAATATTGCAAAAAGTTGTTGACTGAGCAACAGCCTACAGTGCTAAAACAGGGCAGCATTAAATATCTAGGACATATTATCTGCAAAAATGGAGTTGAACCAGATCCAGATAATGTGGAGGCTGTGAACAAAATGAAGTGACCATCTTCCAAGCAAGACATAAGACGATTTCTGTGATGCATCACATATCTCTCAAAGTTCTTGTCTAGACTCAGTGATGTAGACAAACCCCTAAGAGATCTCCTCAAAGAAGATGTAGTTTTTCAATGACAGTATATGAGTTCCTCTGCTGTGATTGAAGTGCTTAAGGTCTTCAGCCTCAAATGAATACAGGTAAAATAAGATCAGACTGTGGCTCACAGTTCAGAAGCACAGAATTCCAACAGTTTTGCTGTGGCTACCAAATCAGCCATACTACAACATCGCCACACTTCCAGAGTTCGAACGGACTTGCCGAAAGATGCATTCAGACAGTCACACAACTGTGGCTCAAATCAACAGTCAAGTACTTAGCTCTCCTGGACTATAATACAACTGCTCTGGAAGACATTGGGTTGTAACCTACACACTTGCTCCTGGGCAGAAGACCAAGGAACCTATTACCTGCCCAAACTGCCCTTATGAAAACAGGGCTACACAGCCTAGCAGAGACCAAGAGATGCTTTGACAGACGAGCACAGACACAACAATACTTTTACAACAGGAAAGCAGGACATGTTTCTCAGTCCAGGACAGACAGTGAGAATGAAGCCATTTTCAGCAGGTGGTAAGTGGATGCTAGGGACAGTTCTTACTAATGAATCACCACATTCGTATAAAGAAACATCAAATCACACCAACTACCGACACATTCGCAGACATTTGATGATTGGAGTGATAATGAGGACACTCTCGAAGAACAGCTCAATACACCAGACACAGAAAAACCCAGAGAAGCAATAAAGCATACAGAAAACACAGTGGGTCATCAAGTAACCCAAAGTGGAAGAGTCATCAAGAAACCAGCCAGATACAGAGACTAAACTTGCTCATAGTGCATGACGTGTGTTACCGGGGCCCGAAAGGGGAGCAAAGAATAGTCTACCCTACCATGCATGTCATAAAAAGCGACTAAGGAGGGTTGGGCATGGGGCTGGTTATCCCATCCCGTAAAAAACTTTTTACCACAAAAACTTCAACAAACATGGACAAGTCAAATACAGAATATAAATCAACGCAGCCGCCCAAGACAGAAGAAGGTCCTGTTGAAAGGAGGAGCATGAAGCAACCCAGAGAAAGCCGAAAGGAGTCTGGGTTGCCGACTAACATTTTTTCGTCTACGAAAATCTCGAGGATTGGCACCTGGAATGTTTGCACTCTATGTGAACAAGAGAAAACTGCACAGGTAGCAGCAGAAATGAAAAATTATGGGATTGATATCCTGGGTCTCTGTGAGACACGGTGGAAGGGCATAGAGAGGAGGAGATTGATCACAGGAGAAATGGTGTTATCCTCAGGACATGAGGAGGAAAGAGTCCACCACAGTGAAGGGGTGGCTCTAATGCTGTCTAGGGAAGCACAGAAGGCACTTATAGAATGGGAAGCAATGGGACCCCAAATTATAACAGCAAGGTTTAAATCAGCCAAAAAGAAAGTAAATATAAACATCATCCAATGTTATGCACCAACAAATTATAAAGAAGAATCTGAGAAAGAAGACTTTTACACCAGATTACAAAATGTCTTGGACAAAAAGGAAAGAAAGGACATCACAATTTTGATGGGGGACCTAAACACGAAAATAGGAACAGACAACACCGGCTTTGAAGAAATCATGGGAAAGCATGGATTAGGTATGATGAACGAGAATGGGGAACTATTAGCTGTGCTTCAAACCGAATAGCTATAGGAGGAAGCATATTTCCACATAAAAAAATACATAAAGCAACATGGATATCACCAGACCACAGAACTGTGAATCAGATTGATCACATATGCATAAGTAAGAAGTTTAGGTCATCATTGCATGATGTAAAAGTATGTAGAGGAGCAGATGTGGTATCAGACCACCATCTTCTGTTGGCTAAAACAAAATTAAAACTCAAGAAATTTACAACAGTGTACAGCTATAGACAACAATACAATGTGGGATATCTAAGAAATCAGGAAATAAGAGAAAAGTTTTCTATCACAGTATCCAACAAATACCAAGTACTCCAACAGCTGGAAGATGAAGCAGATACGGAAGACCACTGGCAACAAGTAAAAAATATATGGAACGAGACATGTGAAGAAGTACTGAGAAAAAGAGAACATCGGCACAAAGCATGGATAACAACAGAAACCATTAGCAAGATAGAAGACAGGAAAAACAAGAAAGCAGATTTAAACAGAAGCAAAACCAGAAGCTCCAAAGCCAAGGCTCATGAAGTGTACATAGAAGCAAACAAAGAAGTAAGAAGAAACATCAAAAGAGACAAGAGGAAGTATACTGAAGAGTTGGCAAGGGAAGCAGAGGAAGCTGCAGCCAAATGAAATATGAGGGACCTGTACAACAACACAAAGAAGCTAACTGGGAGATATAAGCAAGCAAATGGCCTCTTAAAAGATAAGAATGGAAAATTGCTTAGTAATATACAAGAACAAATGAAGAGATGGACAGAACATTTTGAGGAACTTCTCAATAGACCAGGTCCAACTAATCCCACAGACACCCAGGCAGCAGAAGAGGAGCTACAAATCAGCTGTGAATGACCAAGTAGAGAAGAAATAGAGAAAGCCATAAAGCTTCTGAAAGATGGAAAAGCAGCTGGTCCAGATGGCATTCCAGCAGAAGCCATCAACACAAATATTGATACCTCTACAGAGATATTATACAAACTACTTGGCAAAGTCTGGGAGAGAGAGGAAATACCAGAAGAATGGAAGGAAGGTTATCTGGTCAAGTTGCCTAAGAAGGGAAATTTACAAGAGTGCACAAATTATAGAGGAATAATGTTACTATCAGTGCCAGGAAAAGTATTAAACAGAATCATCCTTGAGAGATTAAAAGAGTCCATAGACAAGCAACTGAGAGATGAACAAGCAGGTTTTCGACAAAACAGATCCTGTACAGACCAGATAGCCACATTGAGAATAATAGTTGAACAAAGTCTGAAATGGAATTCACCTCTTTACATCAGATTCGTGGACTATGAAAAGGCATTTGACAGTGTAGACAGAGAATCACTTTGGAAACTGATGAGGCATTATGGAGTTCCCATGAAGATCGTTAACTTAATAAGGAAGAACTATGAAGACATGACATGCAGAGTTCTTCATGAAGGACAACTTACAGAACCGTTTAGGATAAGAACGGGAGTGAGACAGGGATGCCTCTAGTCTCCATTTCTTTTCTTACTAGCAATATATTGGGTTATGAAAACATCGACATCACACAACAGAAATGGAATCCAGTGGAATCTGACTAAACAGTTTGATAATCTGGATTTTGCAGATGACTTGGCTCTTCTGTCCCATAACCATAATCAGATGCAAGAGAAAATGAAAATTCTTAATGAGAGGTCACAACAAGTGGGCCTGAAAATACACAGGGAAAAGACAAAGTTGGAGGGACAGACAATATCAAAATAAGAATACAAAAAGCAAGAGGCGCTTTCATTGCATTGGGAAACATATGGAGGTCAAGAGAAATCAAGTCCAACACGAAAATAAGAATCTTCAACTCAAATGTCAAGTCAGTCCTATTGTGTGGCTCTGAGACATGGAGAGCAACAAAAACAACAACTAAAAAGCTACATACTTTTATAAACGGGTGCTTGCGTAGAATAGAAGGGCTGAAATGGTATGACAAAGTCACAAATGTGGATTTGATGACAAGAACCAGACAAGTGCCAGTGGAACAAGAGCTGAGAAGAAGATGCGGGGGATGGATAGGACACACATTGAGGAAACCTGTTGATAGCATTACAAGGCAGTCCTTTTTCTGGAATCCAAAGGGAAAGAGAGGTAGAAGTAGACCAAAAAACACATGGAGAAGAGAGCTGGAAACAGAGGTGAAAATGATGAGGAAAACATGGAAAGAACTTGAGCTGATGGCACAGGACAGGAAGACTTGGCATGTGTTTGTTGAAGGCCTATGCTCCTCGGGGATCTAAAGGGTATTGATTGATTGATTGATTGATTGATTGATTGAAGCCCAGAAGCATACAGAAAACACAGTGGGTCATCAAGTAACCCGAAGTGGAAGGGTCATCAAGAAACCAGCCAGATACAGAGACTAAACATGCTCATAATGCATGACATAATGAACACACATTATAATGTTTTTCAGTTTAATTTACTTTCAAGTTATTTAGCTAGTGTAGATTGTTCTTGATTTTGTTTAAAGTTGCACTCAAGGATAAATTGTTAGGGAGATGGGGCATAGTGTAGTTAAAATGATTGTTATCAACATGTGAATGTCTGTACTACATGTCTTCCACAAACTATCAAGGATAATATGTTGGGGAGCAAAGTCGCAGTAATAATTGGGATGGTATTGCCTCCTTTGCTTTGCAGTAGTGGTCCAACAATGGCCAAAACTCAAAAGTATCTAATATGGGCTTCAAAGGTATCTACCTTCGCACAAGATTACTCTTGGCAGATATGTAAATAGAAGAAACAAAACGCTTCTATCTCCAGGCAGTCTTCACAAGATAATTCAGAATAAGCGAGAACAATACTGCTTTGGCTGAGTATGTTAACTCTGTAATTCTGCCAATGCTTTCAGCTCGTTTAAGCCCCCATCCCTGATTTACTCAGTGGAATTATATTATGCCCGTGCAGTGGTGGTTCATGAATCATCATTCTATACTCTGAGGTTGCCAGCTTCAAATTACTTTGACATCCAATAGCGAGTTTCACATATTAAAATTCACATGGTAATATATACATATATATATATATATATATATATATATATATATATATATATATATATATATATATATATATATATATATATATATATATATATATATATATATATATTATATATATATATATATATATATATAATTCAAAATTCAATTTTGATACCAACATCATAGATATCATTGAAGCACTATACAAGGACGCAAGCAGTGCTGTTTTTGCAAGCAATGACATTGGAGAATTTTTCAAAACAACTGTAGGAGTTCGCCAGGGATGTATCCTGTCCCCAGTGCTCTTTAATATATATCTAGAACATATTATGCAGGAGGCTCTCTACGATTATAAAACAACCATATCGATTGGAGGCTGACCTCTTTGCAATCTACGTTTTGCTGATGATATCGATCTTATAGCTGGAACAGAATCAGAACTTCAAGACCTTACCTCTAGACTGGAGAAAGTAACAAGAACGTATGGGATGGAAATTAATATAGAAAAAAGCAAGATATTGGTGAATAGCCATAAGAAACATGTTCCGACCAACATTACGTTAAATGGGCAAACATTAGAAGAAGTTAACACCTTTAAATATCTGGGGTCCACTATATGTAGTGATGGAAGATCAAGTAAAGAAATCAAGACAAGACTTGAGATGGCCTCAGCTGCCATGACAAGGCTTAATGTGATCTGGAAAAGTAACACCAGTTTTCCTGTGAAGATCAAATTATACAAATCACTTGTATTATCTATTCTCTTGTATGGGTGTGAGGGTTGGACACTCACTGCAGATACGGAGCGAAGGATTCAGGCTTTCGAGTATAAATGTTATAGAAGAAGTTTGTGCATTTGCTATAAAGAGCACAAAACAAATGTCTATGTTAGAGAGAAAATAAACACCTATGCAGGCCACCAAGAACCACTTTTGTCAGTAGTGAAATGTTGAAAGCTTGCCTGGTTTGGGCATGTAACTCTTCGTGACTCCCTTTCGAAAACGATCCTCCATTGAACAGTTAAACGTAAACAGAGAAGAGGAATGCAAAGAAAATCCTGGGCTGATAACATTAAAAAGAATGGGCAGGGCACGGTTTTTCCACACTTGTACCCATTGCTGAGGATAGAGAGCAGTGGAGGACCCTGTCTGCTGATGCTTCCACCATGGCACCCCTACGACCCATGACGGGTTGAGATGATGATATATGTTAGTTCACATGTTAGTAATAAAATATGAAATGTAAATCACAACTTACGCCAATCCTGGCTGACAGACTTTTTGCTCAGATGAACAAAAGAGACTTGAATCGGCCTCTTACACGCGTCTGGGGGTGTCGTTAATTTAATAAGTTCCCTCTCTGACTTTGTGTGTGGTCCTTCAGTTTCCTCAGTCCCGGTTTCTTTATTTAATATGAAAGAGATTTCCTGGGCTATGAAAGTCCGTCCAAAATTCTCCAATAAAAGGTGTCCGGTATGTTTAAGAAGGAATTCTGAATTCTAATTCTTCAGTCTGGCAGTCTGGTGTCTTTTGGCAAGCGATTTCTCAAGTGAAATAGCTTGAGAAAATGGTCAGATTATATTCGCTGCCTTCCCACGCATTTGTTATGCGCGCCTCACAGGAGCAGCCAATCTGATTTGAATATGTTGCATGACTCAGCTAATGCAAAATTTCAAACATTACTTTTCTGAAAATGGGCGGTAAACATCCAGTTGCCCAGTGTACCAACTTACGAACATGTTGGTAAACTCATATAACAACGTGTTCCCAAGTAACAATCATTACTTTTATCAGAAAGTAATCTCTTATCTGTGTCTGTCCATCAGTTGTCTCCCCGTATTCCAAGCTATGGTGATGTGCGTATCTGCGTCCTATCAGTGATTAAGCACTGCGCTGAGGCGATTTACGTGTTAATCTGTATACTGATATCGCTGCGCCCACGATAGCCAACATGGTTAGTTCGCTGCCACTCCTTGCAACGTAGGGAGAAATGGATAACAACCAGACATGTCTACTTAACCCTGAGAGGGTGTAAGAAAGAAAATACATAATACCTGCTACACATAGCAGAAAAAGAAAGAAAGAAAGTGCGACAAATGACAGAAAACAATACAATCAGTACCACAAATGTACCGAAACTGCCGGAGTGAAACAAAGATCTAGGATGATCGCCCCCATTTTGTGACAATAATAGAAGGGAAGTTACAATACTTAAAGAAGGGGAGGTGTAATGTATTGAGTATTGTTTTCCACTCTTTAGAATGACCAGAAGTAATGGAGGCTATGCTGAAGGGCTGTGAGTTGGGGTAGCACCATGAATAAACGTGAATCGTTAACGCTTCGCCTTGTGCTATGAATATTTTATTATAGTCGACTTCACAGAACATCACTTTTTGAAACAGATGAGGCATTATGGAGTTCCCCCTGAAGATTGTTATCTTAATAAAGAAAACATATGAAGACATGACAAAGGGGCTACCTGCTGAGTTGGCTCCATGCTGAAAATGGAGCAGACAGGAAAATGAAGAAATGAAAAACTATAAATTCAGCGGATCACAGATTATTTATATATTATCCATTGACTGCTAATCTCAACACGTTCACTGCATAACTCATTTTATATGCAATCAAATTTCTGCTCCAAAACTGCATTTGACTTATATACTGAAGCACATTAAAAACGCACCACCTGTATAATCCAGGAACAGAGTGTGAAATGTAAATATAAGTGTGTACAAGTTTACATATTTGGAATCTTTATTCATTTTCCTATGAATCCATGCTGGTCATTAATTTGTACATTTGATTGTTATGAAATTCATTGCATTCTGTGCAGGCAAGGGAGAAAACCAAAAATACAAAAAAATGCACGTGCGTTATCCTGCTGGAGAAGCTGCAAATCTGGATAAATTGTGAACGCAGGAGCAACCAGTGCATCCAGAACCTCATCTCGATATGTCACAGCATTAACATTTCCACGGAAGACGTGAAGAGGCAAGCGATGGTGAAAACTGAATCCTCCCCAAATGTGAATACTGCCACCTCGAAATCGGTTGACACAGCAATCTGCAAAGCGCTCTTCACACCGTCGCTAAATCCGCATACGTCCATCTGCAAAGGATATGTTGAATCTGTTCTCGTCTGTGAATAGGACAGCATTCCACTGCAGTCTAGTCCATCTGATATGTTGCTCTGCCCATTGCAGGCGCTGCTAACGATGTCTGTGAGTCAAGTTTGGCCCAACATAAGGTCGTCTTGCAGTAAGGCCTGTATCTCTGAGTCGTCGTATGACTGTCATTCGAGAGACTTGCCCATGTCTACCCACTATTGCTCTTGCTGTTTGACTTGCCGGGAGAGTACGATTCCTTAGGTGACTCAGCACAATATGACGATCTTACGCAGGGGTAGTAACTCGTGGTTGGCCACTCCGAAGTCTATCCCGGGCATTGCCAGTGGTTCCGTAACGTTCATTGAGACGTACAATAGTGCTGTGGTGGCAATTCATCCTTCTGGCAATGGCCCGCGAGCTCATTCCGGTCTCCAACATACCAATGGCTCGTTGGCGGTCATTTTCAGATAATCGTGGCATTTCAAGCACATGTACTGGGTGTTTTGTCTCAACGGCCTTTTTATACCGAGTATACTGCCACAACGCGTACACATTTTCAGGGTCATAGCTGTTGGGAATCGTGTTGCACGTGTAACTTTCATCGTTTTCATGTAGTCTGTACACACACCCGTGGGTTGAATCTTGCACTTTCCATTCCAGCAGCCATTCGCTCTCTACCTCATGGCAAACATGGAGAAAATCCATTCCCACACTTTTTTTTGCCAACTTCTCGGCATCAGTATATATAATAGTGGTGCGTTTTTAATGTGCTTCAGTATACATTGCACCGTCCGTGCTAATGCACATATTGTATCATTTTTATTTATTTTTCACGTTTTTAACTTAGTTCTCACTTTCTTTCCTTTCTGCTTCTGTTTGTTTGTCCCTGACGAAGACCTTGTGGCCATAATGTAGGCCTTTGTCATTGTAAGACACATTCATCTTCATTTTCCATTGCGCTCCTGAAGGAGCATGGAGCTTCCACTGCAGCTGGTCCCCTCACAGGAAGCCTGCAGCAAGCAGTTACATAATCTTACAGTGATGGTTCCTGTGGTGGCTGTTTGTTTGACATGATGAGGTTGCTAGCCTCATACACAACCTCATATTAGTTACCTTGTATGACATGCCACAATGTCTTCTTCTTCTCTGATCCTTAGCCGCCGACCGTCAAAGCAGTCAGTGGCCATTACGCCTGGTGGCGTCTTGTAGGGCAACAACAAATTGATTCCACTTTGCTCGGTCGACGGCCATCCTTTGTACAGTGCCCCAACTCTGGTTCATTCTTTGCATCTCAGCCTCCACAGTCCTCCGCCAAGTTGTTTTTGGTCGGCCTCTCTTTCGTTTTTCTTCAGGGGTCCATAGCATAGCTGTTCTTGTGATGGCATCGGGGTCTCTTCTGAGGACATGGCCAACCCAGCTCCAGCATCTGCCAGCTATGATGGTATGCATGTCCTCTTGCTTGCTCTGAGTAAGCAGATCTTGGTTGGTGATGATATTCGGCCAAAAGATTCGGAGAATGTGCAGTGGCCTTATTCTTTATTTTCCTCTTCAGAAACCTCCTGGAACAACGCTGGAGAAGACATACTTTAAAAAAAAATTTTTTTTAAATCCCACCATACCAAAACCAGTCAGAAAATACTCATAGTAATTTATTGTGACTTTTATATTTTTACAGGTAATGACGACAGCTACCCTAGTCTGTCTTGTCAGCGCTGGCAGAGATGACGGAGGCTTACTCAACCTTCCACTGAGCTGGCATTTTCGGATCATGATTTTTGTTGTGGTATTGACTCTGCTGGTGAACCTAGCTGTATTTCTGGGGAATTTAACTTCGTTAATAACTGTCTTTGGATTTGAGTGGACATTTTTTGTAAGCAATACTTGTTGTTTGTCACATGTGCTGTAAATTCGAGATTTGTTAACATTGCCACAAACATTGATTCCTTTATATTTGTTGCTTAGTTGTTCTACTTCTACCATGGGGTGTAGAAAGATCGCCATACTAGCATATTGGCTGTCTTCTTCCTGGGCTGGTTCCAATCTAGTCCTTGGTCCTTCAGAGATTGTCTAATTTGGCCTCTCAGTGGACTCGTGGCCATTCTGGAGATCTGGCTCTTGGCTTCCCATATTTGTCGTGGTAGCTGATCTTCTCCCATTCATCCTTGTTATGCTACACTAACTTCACAGCTCCCTCTACTTAATATTGTGAGCCAATAGAATGTTACCTTTGCCCCATATAGTTTCTGGGGGGAGGGGGGGGGGGGGGGGCCCTAAAGAAGGAATAAGACTACTGCTTCTTCAACCATGGCAGAGTAGTTAGAGTAGGGTTACTTAACATGTGGTCCACTGACTCCTTGGGGTTCCTTGATTGGATTCTAGGGGATCCATGTACGTAACCTACAATTAAAAATGTAAAGCTTTTTATTATGCTTTTGTGTACATTTTTTCCAAGAAGGGGTTCATGGCCTTCATCAGACAATCAAGAGAGTCCATAACCTCCACTGGACAATCAAAGGGTCTGTGGCACAAAAAAGGTTAAGAAACCCTGAGTTAGAGGTTGTGTATGGGCTGGCAACTTCATGAAGTAAAACAAGATGCTACATAAACCATCAGTACAAGGGCACATAAATGTTTGGGTACAAGGTTTCTGTGAGGGAGCCAGCTGTAGTGGTGGCTCCATGCTCTGTTTGGAGCAAAAAGAGAAATGATGTTAACTACCCAATGTGGTTTTGGGAGGTTGCAGAAGTGACTGAGGAAGAATAGACAATAGAACTGCTGCACCCTTAGACATGTCATGAGAGGTGACTGATATGTGTGCATGGAACTGGCAACGTCATCATGAAAAATTCTAGCAGAAATCACCACTGCAAGAGCTCATGAAGTGCTTTTCTTGCAGGCATCCTGCAAGGTGACCAACTGCAAGTGCTGGCTCCAGACTGCTTATGGAGCATGAAAAGTGTATGAGTGAAGCACATGAACTGTATAAAACTGTATAAAACTATAAAACTGTATAAAACTGTATAAAACTGTATAAAACTATAAAACTATAAAACTGTATAAAACTATAAACCTGTATAAAACTGTATAAAACTGTATAAAACTATAAAACTGTATAAAACTGTATAAAACTATAAAACTATAAAACTGTATAAACCTGTATAAAACTGTATAAAACTGTATAAAACTCTATAAAACTGTATAAAACTTAGGAAGTGAATGCATGTGGTCAGGTAGAGTAAAATTAATGATATCCCCTTTGTCCTTAATTTTTAAGCCATGTTGGAGTAGACAGAGAAGAAGTAGAGAAATGTTGCTGTAATTATCATTAATTTTTTTGTACCTGATAAACAGTACTAAGAAATCATCATCATTTATTCTTTAGTTCCCCATGAAGCATAGGTCTTCAACTCATGTCTAGTCATCCGCATCAGCTGCACATGGCTCTACACTCCTAGCCAGTCTATCTATCTATCTATCTATCTATCTATCTATCTATCTATCTATCTATCTATCTATCTATCTATCTATCTATCTATCTATCTATCTATCTATCTATCTATCTATCTATCTATCTATCTATCTATCTATCTATCTATCTATCTATCTATCTATCTATCTATCTAGCCATCTATCTATCTATCTATCTATCTATCTATCTATCTATCTATCTATCTATCTATCTATCTATCTATCTATCTATCTATCTATCTATCTATCTATCTATCTAGCCAGTCTATCTATCTATCTAGCCAGTCTATCTATCTATCTATCTATCTATCTATCTATCTATCTATCTATCTATCTATCTATCTATCTATCTATCTATCTATCTAGCCAGTCTATCTATCTATCTATCTATCTAGCCAGTCTATCTATCTATCTAGCCAGTCTATCTATCTAGCCAGTCTATCTATCTATCTAACCAGTCTATCTGTCTATCTAGCCAGTCTATCTATCTAGCCAGTCTATCTGTCTATCTAGCCAGCCAGTCTATCTATCTATCTATCTATCTATCTATCTATCTATCTATCTATCTATCTAGCCAGTCTATCTATCTATCAAGCCAGTCAATCTATCTAGCCAGTCTATCTATCTATCTAGCCAGTCTATCTATCTAGCCAGTCTATCTACCTATCTATCTAGCCATTCTATCTATCTGTCTAGCCTATCTATCTATCTAGCCAGTCTATCTATCTATGAGGCCAGTCTATCTATCTATCTAGCCAGTCTATCTATCTAGCCAGTCTATCTATTTATCTAGCCAATCTATCTATCTAGCCAGTCTATCTATCTAGCCAGTCTATCTATCTAGCCAGTCTATCTATATATCTAGCCAGTCTATCTATCTATCTATCTAGCCAGTCTATCTAGCTAGCCAATCTATCTGAAGTCAGTGAAGGAAGGTAATGCTGCTGACGTATCACAATATTTATTATCTGACGTACTATAGTATGGACGACACAGTCAATGGTACAAGAATCATGGACATTATATGATGGTAATTGTAGTTAACCCTTTGCATCAGCTCAGACATATGGTGCCAACAATAATGGCCTGTCAATCTACTTTCTGCTTTCATCTACTGAAAGTTCTGGTACCCTGACAGAACCCGTCAGGTACCCCTCTGCAAATATACCGCACGGGAAAGGCGGTTTCAATTGCCTAACGAAATACTAGGACTTCTTCTGGCATCCCATGCCAGGCACTTCTTCTCATGAAGATTAAAGGCCGTAACCACGGACCTTTATGGCGACAGCATCAGGCCGCAAGAAGCGGACCTCAAATATTAGGTAACCTTGGTGTTTTAACTTTTCGTGTACATATTCCTGCCAATCCTCTACTCAAGTAGATAACTTTATCTGGGCTCTAATGTTCAAAAGACGCTTGGTCTTAGCTCCCGTATCCAGCACCAACAATGGGGCTCTATATAATATATATCAGCTGTGAGCTCTGTTCAACATGTCGCCGAAATGTATTTCTATACTCTAGGCATACGAAAGATCATAAATGACTTTATTACCTTTGTTCAGAATCCTAGGAAATACTAAACACCACACTGCCATTCCTGGCATACACAATTAACAAGGGGAAGGAAAGATGACATCTCAGTCATACAACGAACTTCCAAATCCCCGAAAAAAGATGGCAAGGAAAACTTCGGACCTCTGTCCGATTACAACGCCCAGGATACACTGCTAGGGCGGAAGTCTCTCGGTCTTTGCGCCAAGAACCTGCGCATGTGCAATAAGCACAGACCTGAGCGAAACTAACACCAGACCAGGGCAACATTAAGACAAGGGGAAGATACTCATAAATCGCACCTGTCACTAACGTAAATCACCAGTTCCCTTTCTTAGACTAACAAAAGAATTACACAGGTTGATGTCTTAAACAATTATGCCAAATAGACAGCAACAGATTACCGCACCCCCCGGAAAAAAAAAAATAAAACATTAAAAAAAAAAAAAATACATCATTGAGCGAGATGCAACAAGCTCACAATGCATGAATGATGCGCCAATGAAAGGATCAACATAAATATAATGACATAATGTCAGATCCAATTGACGCACAATAAAGCGTCTGGAGAGATATCTCACTAGACAAGATAAAATGCATTTTCTCCCAATAAAACATATCCGGGGAGGTGCCACCCTAAAAACCCAAAGGTACTGGCAATGCTAAGAAAATTACATACATCTAAAAAAAATCATATCAATATGAGAAGCAATGGTGAATGACATTATATCTCATTAGCATAGAAATCTTTCGACGTCTAATGCTATAAACTCATTATTATGTAATGGATGATCATTACCAAATTTATACAGTAACTTAACAACAATATGACTATACAAGTATAATCTAATTAACAGGCGATAATATCAGAAGCCTTGTCCGGAGGTCGCTTGTAAGCAGCATCCGAATGGTCAGCATGGAAGTCATCCAGATAACTCTGTGACGGCACTCCCAAACAAAGCACAGGTTTGCTGAGAACAATACAAATTACACCATTCTTAGAATGTTATAATGTACCATAGTCACTAATACATTTCTAAATATATGAAATGTGGCCGTATTAATTTCCGACCTTTATATCATGATAACCAAACCTTCCTCTGTTATACCAAGAACGGTAACAGAGAAAGAAAACAATCAATTCATAACCATGAATTTAAGTAAAGTGTCTACAAATGTTATAGAAGTATGTTATTGTAAGGTACAGTCATAAATCTAGATACCTATCAGGAGATCTAGACATGAGAGTTAAGTAGATTCATGTGGGCATCATGACAGTATGTCTGCCATCACATTATCCGAACCACGGATAGCTCGTACCGTGAAATGAAAAGGTTGAAGAGCTATAGCATACTGAGTGGATCTTGAGCTCTTCAAATCCTTACTCTGCATAGCTGTGAGAGCTTTTTGGTCAGTTTCTACTATGAAATGCGCGCTGAGAAGGAATCTTTGAAGTTTAAGAATCGCCCAGACCATAGCCAATAATTCTCGGTCTAGGACAGAATAATTCCTTTCTGCTGCATTCAGTTTCCTAGAGACGTACATTACAGGATGCAGAGTGTCTGAATACTCTTGCATCAGTGCCGCCCCGATCCCTGTTGATGAGGCGTCACTACGAAGAACAAATGTCTTATCAGCTGTAGGTAGTCTTAAGATAGGAGGAGATGAAAATAATGACTTAATCTGATCCAATGCAGATTGGCATTCTTGTGACCAGCGCACCACATTAGGAGACCCTTTCTTCAATAGGGTTGAGAGTGGTGCCGTAATAGAGGAAAGATTCCGAATGAATCTTCCGTAGAACTGTATTAGGCCTAAGAGACTACGGATCTATTTCTTTGTCTTAGGAATAGTGATGTTGAGTATCTTAGAAATGTTGTGGTCCTCTGTCTTCAAGAGACCATGACCAACACGGTGACCAAGAAAAGAAATTTCACTAAATCCAACATAGGCTTTAGAGGGTTTAGCTGTCAAGTTATGCTCGCGCAGTGTAGACAGCAGTTCACATAAACCCAAATAGTGATCTTCCCAAGAATCACTAAAAAGACAGATATCATCCAAGTATGCAATAACATCTGAACAATGAGAAAGAATTCGACGCATCATGCGTACGAATGTAGCTGGGGCATTCATAAGGCCGAAAGGCATGAAGTTCCATTGGAACAAGCCCCTGGGTGTAGAGAAAGCAGTGAGAGGTTTGGCTCATTCAGTTAAAGGAACTTGCCAATAACCTTTAGACAAGTCGAGTTTGGTGAAGAAACGAGAGTTAAAAAGTCTAGTAAGTAGCTCATCCAATAGAGGCATAGGTTCAGCATCGAATTTCGTTACTTGGTTTAGTTTACGGTAATCGACGCAAAGGCGTATGTTATTGTCTTTCTTTCGAACAATAACCATAGACGACGAGTATGCCGAATTGGATGGTTCAATTATCCCTAACTGTATCATTTCATCCAATTCTTTCTCTACCTGTGCTTGGAAATGAATAGGAATAGGGTATGGTCTGACCCTGATAGGAGAATGGTCAGTAAATATAATGTCATGCTTAATGACTGATGTGTGTCCAGGAATGTCCGTGAGAACATCCTGAAATGTTTGTAATGTGGAATAGACTTGTAGCTGTTCCACAGTAGAAATCTAGGAGAAATAGTAACGTTTTTCCATGATTCCATAGAATGAAGTGGAATCATCGGAAGAAGAAGATTAACGTCCGAGAAAGTAGATTCTTCATCCTGTATCACTGACAGAGATGAGTAATAACCATGAGGGACTGGAGTGTCGTCCGTCGCTTGAAATATAGGTTGCAAGTATTCTGGACGTTCAAAAAATTCCGTAAGCATGTTTATATGAAAGGTTTTATGTTTCCCGTCTATATCGACAACATAGTCGACATCAGAAATTTTAGAGACAATCATGAAAGGGCCTTTCCATCCAATGAGAAGTCTATTTTCCCTGGTAGGGAGTAATACAAATGCTTTGTCCCCAGGACAAAGTTGTCGTAGGCATCTATTTTTATTCGCAAATTGGCTTGCCTTTTCTTTAGCAAATTCCGATGCAGAAGTTGCTAATTTGCATGCTTCAATGATTTTCTGCCTGAGTGCAATGACATATTCATAAGAAGATTGTGTGTCATCACCAATATCATCGGCAGCTATAAGATCATAAAGCAAAGACATAGGGCCGCACGGACACGCGCCAAAGACAAGCTCAAAAGGAGAAAAGCCGGTGTGTTCATTAGGAACCTCTCTGTATGCGAAGAGAGCCGCGGGCAAGACTCTGTCCCAATCCTGAGGATGATCCTCAGTTATCTTCCCAAGTAAATTTTTGAGGGTTCTATTGAAACGTTCGACTAACCCATTAGACATTGGATGATAGATGCTACTCAAAGACCTTTCAACATTAAGAGTAGACATCACCTGTGACATAGTGTCAGATATCAGTTGGGTGCCATGGTCTGACAAGATTTCTCTAGGAAATCCCAGACGTGAAAATATCATCCAAAGAGCGTCTGCAATATCGGTAGTAGAAATGCTCTTAAGAGGTATGGCCTCTGGCCAACGAGTACACATGTCTATGCATGTAAGAATAAATTGGTGTCCTCTGGCTGATTTGATTTTAAAAGGACCAATGATATCTATCGCCATTTTTTGAAACGGACGAATAGGAATGTCCGCAGCCTGGATAGGTGCTGCATGGCGAGGACCTTTCGACTTGACTTCTTGACATACTTTGCACGAGCGGCAATAAAGGCGTATGTCTCTATTTACGAATGGCCAAAAGAAAGCTGCAAGAACTCTCGACTTAGTACGTGAAAATCCCATATGACCAGCGCATTGGGAGTCGTGAGCATGTTGCAGTATACGAGCTCTAATTTTTTTGGGTACAAGAATTTGTGAGTGTATAGACGTGTCTGAGTGTTGTACCATACGCACTAGTACACCATTCTTCATAGTGATCCAGGATTTGCGATTTGTGTTCTGATTTGGATCACCATCTTTAACCAGAAGGAAGAATTTTTTAAAAGAAGTGTCCTCTTGTTGACTTTTTATAAAAGAGTCACGCGAAATTACCGAATGATTATCTTGCTCAAGTACTTCTTCATCTTCGGTCGATGAAGACGGAGGCATATTCTGAGCCTGTGCTCTTGTCACAACTGCATTAGCAGTTTCCATATTTTGTTCTTCCCAGGCAACAATTTGCTGCGGGGTACATTCCTTAACCCCGTGTATACGCCCGACGATAAGATCCACAATAGGATTTGGTAGCAGACACGCGTGGACATCTCCCGTAAAGAAAGGAGTAGCTATGTGTATGATAGCAGTCGAGTAATTTTCTACTGTGCCACCAAATGTTACACATTTGATCACTTTTCCAGTGGCACAGGAAGGATCTACGAGAGATTGTTTAACCCCAATAGTAGTACATCCAGAATCAAAGAGAACAGACTGGATTTTTATCCACAAGACCTCTATGTAGGAGAAGAGATCCTCTCCCGTCATGCGCCGCTGCGGCATGAAGAGCGGGTAGAGGATGGCCACAACTCAAGGTAGATATAGTAGTAGGTTCAAACAAAGTAGTGCACTGAGGGCATTGAGATGCTCTCCCATAATCGAAGGCAGAACATGTGACAGCACTAGGGTTAGCTTTATTATTATTAGATTCATTACTAACTACCTGTGACTCTTGTTGAGCACAGTTAGCATGATGACATGATCTATTATTGTTGTGTTGCCATCTACCCCGACTATTATGTCCTCTGGAATTATTGTTATTTGACTTTTTGCTTTGATCTGCACCGCAGTTTTCACAATTGTGATTGTGATTTACACTTTGATTAGAATATCTACCAGATTGACCTTGCTGTTTCCCTGCAAAATTATGATAGCTAGGATAGTTTCTATTGTGGCTACCCCTACGAAAGTTCCCAAAATTGGCGGAACCAAAGCTACGAGGGCTGTCAGATCGCCTCCAGTTCTTTGAAGACGAACCACTGTGGGATGGATCACCCTGATCCTGTCCGTAATTACGATTACTTTTCTTATCAAAGTTGCGTTTATTGCCTTGAAATTTACCCTGAAAATTAGGCCCATATGGTGTCGCAGAAGCCACGGGCAAACCCTCTTTAATCTTAGAATTACTAATAGTTTGTTGTGGGTGTGCAGTGACATACTGGCAACAGTATTGTTCCATGTCTTTTATGTTTTTAGGTTTACGTTCATGTATGAAAGCAAGAAAGGACTCACTAACTGATGACATTACTTTGTCCCTAAGTAATAAGTCCACTAGTGCTTCATATGTTTTTTCAGTCTTAGACAACTCAATCCATCTAGTGAAAGTAAGACGTATCTTTGTAATAAAGTCTGAGAACTCTACCCCAGTCTCTGGTAACATAGTCTTAAAACGAAGACGATAATCATCTTCTTTAAGTTGATACCTCTTTAATAAAGTTGCTCTGACCACTTCATAGTTAGTCTTGTCAGGTTCATCTATTGCCATAATAGTATTTAATGGTTCACCTGTAAGTGTATCCAACAGTTGACCGACATACTTTTCCTTATCTACCTTATGCGCCTCGCATGAAAGGGGAAATCTATCAAGATAGAACGTTATATTGTCCTTTGCAGCATTGAAAGGAGGTAGCTTTACTTTATAAGTATTATGATCTGTCTTACTAGAAGTCGCTTGAGAACTACTCATATTCATCACTTTTGTTTTCTCTATCTCCAAAGTTAAGAGTTTTACTTCTTGTTCCATTTTCTGTTTTCTCTCCTCAGACTCTCTTTCCTGCTGAAGTTTTCTTTCCTCAAATTCTCTTTGTTGCTGAATTTTTCTGTCTTCAGCTTCTGCTTGAAGTTTTCTTTCCTCAAATTCTCTTTGTTGCTGAATTTTCCTGTCTTTAGCTTCTGCTTGAAGTTTTCTTTCCTCAAATTCTCTTTGTTGCTGAATTTTCCTGTCTTCAGCTTCTCTGTCTAATCTTTTATTCTCAGCCTCTTGTTTTTTTCTCTTCAAGTTCTCTTTCCTGCTGAATTTTCCTCTCTTCAAGTTCTCTTTGTTGCTGTAACTTTTTCTCTTCATATTCTCTTTCCAATCTTTTCTCCTCAGCTTTTTGTTTTTTCTCTTCTGCTTTTTGCGCCTTGTCGTATTGAGTAAGTGCAAACTCTTCCAATTTCTCACCAGTTTTGCCAAGGGCCCATGTTGGATAAAGTAATCCAATGTAGACATTATGTTCAATAATGTGCTATTAACACCTGATATAATAATACACTTTATATCCCAACCTCAGTGGGAGACAAGTCTTTGACAAAGACTTTGTATAGTTACCTTGTTTATAATGACACCATTAATCACCTCAGTATCCAATGTGCATCATATTAATAATAGTACATGATCAAGTATATATGTAGACTGTATATGATCATAAAATACAACATTAATTAAACAAAGACAAACATCTGGACAATCGAAAACATTCGCAGAAGTCAACTAAACTGAAATGTTAAACTAAAGAAAATGTTATAAAAAATTGTAATGATAACTGCGAAAAATCACACTAATACAATGACAACACAGTGTATAAACAAATAAAGTGTATAGAAATAAACAATAGAGAAGAGAAGGCAAACAAATACAAACAAATCAGAACAAAACTGAAAAACTGAGAAAAATATCAAAACGACACTAACACATCTCGTCACAACTAACAAAAAAATATCGTGTAAGCAACAAAGTCGCAATAAATTTCCACAAATGGGAAATTCACGATAAGTTCCATACAGAACGCTCACAATAGACCCTCGGTTAGGTGGGATATTCTATTGGAGTCACCGACCCAACCAAAACCCGCAAAAATAAACACACTAATCTAAACATGCAACACAACAGAAAGCAAATAATAGAATGTGTTGCAAAGAAGGCTCAGTTACACACAATATAACGGCCTAGTTTCCAAAACGAACTGCCACTTATCTTAAAGTACAATCCTGGCCTTTTGTCAACACCGCAGTACAATATAAGAACATCAAATAAATGGAAGATCCACCGTCGATGGTTACCGACCGACGTCAATATAGTGGTCTTCAAACGTACAGCTACTGTGACATTCTCGACAACCAGTTGTGACCGGAAGATCCAACGTTGCAATGACTGTAGTCTGTAGTATGTAAACAAACAGCTGAATTGTTTACACTGAGAGCTTGACAGTAAACGATGTGACTCAAGTAAATAGACATCGTCTGTAGAACTGCAGTAGAACGCTTATTCGTAGTACAGTGTCACTCAACTTCTGTAGCAGCTGTGGTCCATGTAGCAATTTCCTCAACTTCTGTAGCAGCTGTGGTCCATGTAGCAATATCATCAAAATGCTAACATCAGTGTTTATGTGGGTCAGCAGTCGTTGACCTCTTTACCACTGTCCTGTGTAGCTGAAAAACCCACAAATCTGGCCTACCAGATGTAAAAGTCTGTTTGTTCGTGTTAAAGTGTTGTAGAGTGGGCATGTCGTTCTTGTCACCTGGACAGTTCAATATTGCGGTGAATATCTGGGTCACCAGCGTGAGGCACTGCCAGGGTGTAATGCAGACACTCACACACAAACAGCATACATGTTTTCAGGCGTGTAGTACTGTAATATCATGTGGGATGATGTGGTACGTGTGGGTGTAGGCGAATGTGTCTAGGCTCTTTGACAGCTGTACACTGAACCCACTCACCCACATGCAGAAGTCAGTGAAGGAAGGTAATGCTGCTGACGTATCACAATATTTATTATCTGACGTACGATAGTATGGACGACACAGTCAATGGTACAAGAATCATGGACATTATATGATGGTAAAAATAAGAGAAGACTCTAGGCAGAAATATGTCTCCGACTATATAAGGAAAAGACGATGGTCATATATCGGTCATGTCCTACGAATGCAAAACAACAGAATACCATTACAGGCGCTCACTTGGGTTCCTGAGGGTAAGAGGAAAAAAGGAAGACCAAAAGAAACACTCAGAAGAACAATAATAAGAGAAGGAAGAACGTTGGGCCTAAATAATGTGCAAGAGCTAAGAGGAGTGGCGTCACAACGAACAACCTGGAGAGCACTGGTTTCTGCCTTATGCGCCGTGTTTGGTGCTTAAAGAATTTATTATTATTATTATTATCAGCTCAGACATATGGTGCCAACAATAATGGCCTGTCAATCTACTTTCTGCTTTCATCTACTGAAAGTTCTGGTACCCTGACAGAACCCGTCAGGTACCCCTCTGCAAATATACCGCACGGGAAAGGCGGTTTCAATTGCCTAACGAAATACTAGGACTTCTTCTGGCATCCCATGCCAGGCACTTCTTCTCATGAAGATTAAAGGCCGTAACCACGGACCTTTATGGCGACAGCATCAGGCCGCAAGAAGCGGACCTCAAATATTAGGTAACCTTGGTGTTTTAACTTTTCGTGTACATATTCCTGCCAATCCTCTACTCAAGTAGATAACTTTATCTGGGCTCTAATGTTCAAAAGACGCTTGGTCTTAGCTCCCGTATCCAGCACCAACAATGGGGCTCTATATAATATATATCAGCTGTGAGCTCTGTTCAACATGTCGCCGAAATGTATTTCTATACTCTAGGCATACGAAAGATCACAAATGACTTTATTACCTTTGTTCAGAATCCTAGGAAATACTAAACACCACACTTCCATTCCTGGCATATACAATTAACAAGGGGAAGGAAAGATGACATCTCAGTCATACAATGAACTTTCAAATCCCCGAAAAAAGATGGCAAGGAAAATCTTCGGACCTCTGTCCGATCACAACGCCCAGGGTACACTGCCAGGGCGGAAGTTTCTCGGTCTTTGCGCCAAAACCTGCGCATGTGCAATACGCACAGACCTGAGCGAAACTAACACCAGACCAGGGCAACATAAGACAAGGGGAAGATACTCATAAATCGAACCTGTCACTAAAGTAAATCACCAGTTCCCTTTCTTAGACTATCTAAAGAATTACACAGGTTGATGTCTTAAACAATTATGCCAAATAGACAGCAACAACAGTCTATCTGTCTATCTATCTAGCCAGTCTATCTATCTAGCCAGTCTATCTATCTAGCCAGTCTATCTGTTTAGCCAGTCTATCTATCTAGCCAGTCTATCTATCTATCTATCTATCTATCTATCTATCTATCTATCTATCTATCTATCTATCTATCTATCTATCTATCTATCTATTTATCTTTCTATCTATCTATCTAGCCATCTATCTATCTAGCCAGTCTATCTATCTATCTAGCCAGTCTATCTGTCTATCTAGCCAGTCTATCTATCTATCTAGCCAGTCTATCTATCTAGCCAGTCTATCTATCTATCAAGCCAGTCTATCTATCTATCTATCTATCTATCTAGCCAGTCTATCTATCTATCTAGCCAGTCTATCTATCTATCTAGCCAGTCTATCTATCTAGCCAGTCTATCTATCTATCTATCTATCTAGCCAGTCTATCTATCTATCTATCTAGCCAGTCTATCTATCTATCTATCTATCTATCTATCTATCTATCTAGCCTATCTATCTATCTATCTATCTAGCCAGTCTATCTATCTAGCTAGTCTATCTATCTATCTAGCCAGTCTATCTATCTATCTAGCCAGTCTATCTATCTGTTCATCCTGACATTGTGATAAAGAGTTTATAAACAGGAAAAATGTAGTTCCATAGCAGATGCTGCTGCCCTAGAGGAGTGAATTGCTAGAGACTTCACCATATGAGGTCCAGCTTTTTGAGGTGGGTTCACCAGTTCCCTTCCTCACTATCTTTGCCTTCCCTAACTCAAGAGCAGATTCAGGTACCCATTTACAGCTGGATAGACTGGAGTGTGATAACCAGGTTTCAATCTGGTTTATAAATGTACATTCAACAGAAAAAAAGGGGGGGGGGGGGGGGATTCGAAAAGTTGGGAGGAAGGTAGAATTATGTTGACTCTTTATCAGCTGACGCTCTATCCCACCCACAACGTATTCGGTTCTTGTAGGGTGTTACGGTGTGCAATTAAAGAGTAACGCGAATGGGTGGCTGGTTGTTCAGATTATTGATCAGAGCATACATGCACAAACCGAACTGCATAACTAATGAGAACTGTAAGTCCAACTGTACATCAAAATGTGGCAGAAGACTTGTGAGGTTTCACATATTTAATAATCTTAAACAGGTTGACAAGCTCCATAATAAAGTATTCACAAGATTAGTGAAATGTCCTGTTAACGTTACAGTTCGTCAGTTCGTCCGCAATTATAAATTACTCAGGCAGTTTTCCCAACGGTCATTATCGTGGTCGCCGTACATTACATGCATCGTCAATTGTCCTGACGGGATATCAATATAATATTTGAAATATACTTCTCTTGAAGCAATGCCTGTAATATTGGCATGAATACATGAAGTGTCGATCCTCAAACAGATCTACGAACACTTTAACACTTTAAATACATATTCTGATGGACACATCTATGGATCTGAACACATACGTCCGATCTAGTCGGAGGACATAATCGAAAAGCTATTGAAAGTTAGCCATGGTATCCAAGGCAGACGATGATGACGTCGTACCTTGATATGTCATAAATATATTAAATAGTGTGCGTTTATGAATAGTGCATAATTGTGTCCGCTGATCTTGCGCAAAACCATATCTTCGGATAGAGCATATGACTGTGTGCAAGAATGAGAGGTAACATAGGGCTTGAACAGGGGAGACCACTGACTGGTTGCAAGAGCACTTGTGATGAACTTGACTAGCTACTGCAAATTTTGATTGCCACTCTCAGAGGGTTGTTTGAACTTGCTAATTTCACTGACTTTGATGGACTTTTCAGACTTTTATTTAGTAAAAAATAAAGGTCTCCAAAATTAAACAGTGTTATATTGGGTAGCATTAAATGGGGTATTACTGTATTTACTATTTTTTAACGTAGTGTACATGAAACAAAAAATGTTACATTTATTTCTTAATGGAGCAGTTTTTCCATCCGTCCCAACAGGATATGATTGTTTATGCATTGTTTGCCTTCCTGTACCTTGTGGGGTCTTCCCTTGTTGCCAGCGCATTTGACTTCTATGAGAAGATGAAAACTGATGTCTCTGTAAAAACCATTAACCAGCTAGTGACGACCGTGGTAAGGAGTTGTTTAAGAAATTTTTCCGTTATACTGTTACTTGTTTTATTTTTACAACAGGGTTCCACGGGCCCCTTGGATTCTAGAGTGTCCGTGTACATAACCTAAAATGTAAAATTTTAAATTGTGCTTTTTTGTAATTTTTTTCCAAGCATTTATTGGGGTCCATGGCACAAAAAAAGTTTAAGAAATCCTGTTCTAGAATGATGGTTTAATTTGTATTGTATAAAGCTAAGTGGTTAGAGCACTTTCCATTCGCGGCACAGTTACTGGGTTCTGGATCGAAACCTGGTAGTGTCACACTCACCTACCCAGCTGTAAATGGGTACCTGACCCAGCTCTTGAGTTAGGGAAGACAAAGGCAGTGAGAAAGGGAACTTGTCACCCCCACCTCATAAAGCTGGATCTAGGATAGTGAAGCCTCTAACACTTCACTTACCTATGGCAGTTTCTCCCCTCGGATGGCGGGGAATGCACAGTATGCCATACGCTTCTAGCTTGGGACCAGATGTGACGATCCGGTAAATGCAAGCCAAGCTGGAGAAACTGAAGCTGATGACTTCAACTCAACACGTTTCAGAAGGGCAGAAAAGCCTAGATCTACAGTGTAGATAATACCAAGGAGTCTTCAACTTGGTATTGGCTGCTAAAGAGCGAGAAACTCAGCAGCCCTAGTTAAACAACAACAACAACCTACAGCACTATCTTTATGTAGTAGAACAGCCCAGGCAGAATGCAGCATTCTATAAAATGAAAAGTATTTTATACAACAATTTTTTGTTAATGGAAATTCTTCTTCTTCCTCTTCTTCCTCGTTCGTCCTGAAAAGGACGTTGGTTGCGTTGTGTCTGTTTACGCCAGAGCTGTGATATCTGCACCTTTCGGTCGACACATCCGACTTCAGCACGGCATTTTTTGGGACCGGGTTTGCCTTCCCTCTGCGATCCCTACTCTCTCAGCCAGACTGCAGTGATGCAGCCTGTTTCCAGGACCACCACGTGGAGGTGGAGTAGGGTCTTGGTCAGCTCTGGTTCGCTGACCCTGATGCAAGCAGTCAAGCTATGGGTCGCTGACTGCATTCTCTGTTGCTGCATCTTTGGGTCCCTAATGGAAATAAGAATGACAGTTCTTCAGTGTTACCTGGAATCAATCCTGACATATGAAAATGAGTCATTGTCAAGAACCAATTTAAACTGTGCTTCCACCACTGCAATGTGGATTTATGATAATAAATAAGGCTCGTTCTTCCCAGGATACAACCACACCACAATGGCTGACATAAGAAATAACACCTTCTACAGGAACTTCCCTTTAATACTATGCACAATACAGTAAGGCCTCACACGGCCAACAAACGCATCAAATACAATAATGAAATGCCACTGTAACTTGCCTTAACAGCTTAAACTATCAGCATCATACACGACAGTACGACTTACACTGAAAAATACCCTGCCATGACTATCGCTTACCTGAGCGGCAAAACTGTGACAATGACACAGTCAAATCATTGTCAACTTATAAACCTATGGCCTGAAAGTTATACACACTAGAAACCACACTTCTCTAGAATTACAACATAATCATCACTCAGGACCGAAATATGGCACATAATAGTCCATAAAATGAACCACACAGCAAACTTGCTGACCAAAAGGGAAATCCGTCCGTCCTGGACCAAGGCTAGATTCTGAGTCCCTAAATTTGCGCCTGATTTCCCGGCTTCCGGTAGTCACATGACTCCCTGGTTCGGCTAGTCCCGGCCTCGCCCGGCTGACTTTTCGACGAATGCAGTACATACGATGCATTGTGGAAAAGCGCTGTGACAGTCATAGACTCGCAAGTAGGAAAAGTGCTAGAGGCCACAGAGATGGGGTTTTACAGAAGTATGTTAAAAATACCATGGGCAGCTAAAAATAGTAATGAGGATGTCCTGAAAGAGGCCAATATGCAAAGGAATCTTATTCCTCATGTTAGAAGGAAGAAATTTACTTTGTTTGGGCATGTTATGAGAAGAAGAAAGCTGGATTGTATCGTGACAACAGGAAAGATTGAAGGAAAAAAGAGATAGATGACAACAGAGAGAGAAGACTTGACATCTTGGCATGGAAAGAAATCAGTAACATTAATAAATGGTATCAGAGGCAAGAAATTGTGGTGAGACATCGTCTACATCACCAGGCATAGTATTTGAAGAAGAATAATAGCTGCATATTGTTACATGTTCTTGTACTTTTTAAATGTTCTTGTTTACTTACACGGGACCCAAAGACGCAGCTATAGAGAATGTAGTCAGCGACCCATAGCTTGACTGCTTGCGTCAGGGTCAGCGAACTAGAGCTGACCAAGACCCTACTCCACCTCCACGTGGTGGTCCTGGAAAAAGGCTGCATCACTGCAGTCTGGCTGAGAGAGTAGGGATCGAAGAGGGAAGGCAAACCCGGTCCCAAAAATTGCCGTGCTGAAGTCGGATGTGCCGGCTGAAAGGCACAGATATCGCAGCTATGCTGTACACAGACACAACGCAACCAACGTCCTTTTCAGGATGAACGAGGAAGAAGAAGAAGTTTACTTAAACATTTTGCTGTCTACTCATGTCCTCCTTATCTTTCAATTCTGTCTCCAGATCTTTTGTGTGTGTGTGTGGGGGAAAAAGGGGGGGGCGCCTCTACCGCTATTACCCTGGGTTTTCCAGAACAAAGACCCCAACCTTGTAGTGCTGTCAGAAGGTTTCCCCAGTGAATATTGTACCATTGCCAACATCTTCTCATCTCTTGTTCCACTGACACCTGTCTGGTTTTTGTCATCAGTTCCATATTGGTGACCTTGTCACACCATTTCAGTCCTTCTATTCTACGCAGACACCCACTTATGAAAGTCTGTAATTTCTTGGTTGTTGTGCGTTTGTTGTTCTTCATATTTCAGAGCCCTTCAATGACTTAGCATTTGAGTTGAAGATATTTTGTGTGTGTGTCTGCGCGCGTGTGTTTGTTTGTTTGTTGTTGTTTTCTTGCCTTAATTTCTTTTGATTTTCATGTATTTCCAAATGCACTTTATATTCTATTTAGGAATATCATAGTGTCTCAGTATTTTCTATATGAATGTATAGTTTGTGTTATAAAATGCTTTCTCTAAATTGCACAAAGTTGAGTATCTGCTATTCCTTTGATGGCTGAATGATGGTTCTGAATGTTGCTATCCAAAGTACAAAATTCTACTCGTTCCTCCTTGAGTTTTTTGTCTACAATGTCTTTTCTATGGTCTAGCATCACTGTGGCCAGAATAATTATGGCCACTGCAAGAAGTTGTTAAACCTCATCAGTTGCTGCAAATAGTCAAGTTGCTTTTCTTGGGTAGGTTAATAATGTGCCCTTCCTTCTGGCTCTTGGGGACATAGCCTCTTGTTCCAAAATGTCCTGGAAGAAGTGGTGTGATACTTCTACGGTTGATGGAAAAATCAGTTTTCTTCAAAGCAGTTTCTGTTTAGCATTCTCACTGAATTGATGGAAAGGACCAGACAATTACCAGTGGAACAAGGTGGGAAGAGAAGACACTGGTTTTGGATATCTATTAAGAAAACCAATTTATAGAATTAGAAGGCAGTCGTCGTTTGGAATCCCTAGGGTGAAAGAAATAGAGAGAGAAGAAAAAAGAGCATGGAGAATAAGACATAGACATGAAGGGAATAAAGAAGACAAGTAGATACCCTGATTGGACAGCACAGGACTGGAAAGTGTGGCTTGTATTTCTTGAAGGCCTGTACTCTGTGGAGATCTGAAAGGTAATGAATGATGGAAGGGATTCTCAGATTCCAACTTCAGAAGTACTGTTTTATTTGATGGAATATGCATGGAGGCATATCTGGAGTCATCTTTATATGACCACCAGCTATGCACAATGCTACAATATACATATGTGGAAGTGAACCTATGTCTGTGAGGCTAATTACATCCTCATAGACTCTTGAAATCATCCACACACTTCCAGGGATTCCCCCTGTGGTGAAACTTGTTGAGAACCCTGCATTGTACACTAAGCTTGGAGAAGTCACTTGAGCCCCAGGCGTAATTCTTTGGCTTTAACTTGGTTGACTGTATGCAGAAAGATCTCACTTTGGACCCAGTGATAGGCAGGGAAAGCTGAGAAGTGGCTCTGTGCAGGACGTGACAGTTCCTTGGAAGAGCCCAGAACCAGAGTACAGTATTTTAGCTCTGCATAGTTGGAGAGTCCCCCTGGATGGCGGGGAATGCACAGTATGCCACACACTTCTTACTTCTAGCTTGGGACCAGATGTGATGGTCCTTTAAATGCAAGCCAAGCTGGAGAAACTGGAGCTCATGACTTCAACTCTTTAAACATGTTTCGGAATGTCAGAAAAGCCACAGGAAAAGCCTAGATCTACAGTGTAGATAATACCAAGGAGTCTTCAACTTGGTATTGGCTGCTAAAGAGCGAGAAGTGCAGCAGCCCTAGTTAAACAACACCAACAACAATTGATGGAATATCAACTATTTTCCCTCCCAGTCTCTGTTTATCATTCTCAGATTCCAACTTCAGAAGTACTGTTTTAATGGTTGAATGTCACCTTTTTTTTTTCCAGTTTCTATTTATCATTCTCAGATTCCAACTTCAGAAGTACTGTTTTAATTGATGGAATATCAACTTTTTTCCAGTTTCTGTTTGTCATTGTCACATTCCAACTTCAAAAGCACTTTTTTAATTGATGGAATATCAGCTTTTGTTTTTCCAACTTCTTTTTAGCATTTTTGCATTCCAACTTCAGAAATACTGTTTTAATTGATGCTCTACCGATACCAGGCCTTTCCAACTCCTGCCCTAGAAGCAATAAGGAAGCTGAAATTTTTCGGTCATATAAAAAGACATAATAGTCTGGAAAAAACAGTGATGGAAGGCATGGTCCCTGGAAAAAGGGGAAGGGGTCGACCTAGACGACGGTGGACCCAGGACATCACAGAGAGTCTGAACTTGTCTTTGGCTGATGCAGGTCGACTTGCCCAGAATCGTGATGCGTTCAGAGCAGCTGTAATGGAGACAACGTTCTGGAAAGAATATGTCACATGATGATGACAGTGGTGTACCCACATCTGAAAGAGCTAAAGGGGGCGTGGGTTGCATTGTGGCCAAAAACCAAAAGATAGTATCAAGGGATGGAACTTTGTCTCGGAGAGCATTATTGTTGTAAAACTAAAAGAAGGAGAAACCTGGTCATAGTGTATGGGCCAAATGAGGATGAGAGAGCAGAGGTCAAGGAGGAATTCTTCAATCTGCTTCAAAGGACAGTGGATGACTGCCTAGATGAAATTATCATGCTCAGAGATTTCAATGCCAGAGTTGGAAATGACCATGCTAGATGGGGTGGAGTTATCGGAAGATATGGAGAAGATACTCTCAATGACAATGGAAAGTGACTCCTTAGATTCTGCAGTGAGCAGAATCTGATCATTACAAACACAATGTTCCCCCATAAGCACATACATGCATACACTAGATGTGAACCAACAAAGAATGAGAAGTCAGTGATCGACTATGCCATTGTTAGGAGGAGCTCATTCAAATATGTCCAGGATGCTACAGTCTGGAGGGGGCCAGAGATTGGAAGTGATCACTACCTGCTTACAATCAAAAGAACAACTGAAAGAGTTGCGCAGCCTAGGAACTGCCCAACATCACGCAAGAAACCAAGTAAACGAATGGGAGAAATGAGCTTTAAGACCTACAAGCTGAGAGAGCCAGAAATTAAGACCAGATATCAGGGGCTTATTGCTACAGCAGTGAGAAACACAGAACAACAACCTGATGACTTGGAAACCCTCTGGCTTAAATTCAAGGACATCATAAAGACAGCTGCTGCAGAAGCATGTGGTGAAGTTCGACTTGGGAACAAGAGAAAGAGGACACCTTGGTGGACAGGAAGTCAAAGAGAAAATAAGAGAGAAGAAAATGGCATGGAAACAATACTTAGGAGCTAAAACACAGCAGGACAAATAGAGAAATATAGAGAATATTTGATACTCAGAACAGAAACAAAGAACAAGGTGCTAGCAGCAAAACAGAAGTCCTGGGAAGAATTTGGAGGAAAGCTAAAAAGCGGTGCGCAAGAAAAACCAGAAATTGTTCTATACCAAAGGATTGGGAGATTGCCATCATAACACCAATTTTCAAAAAGGGTGACAGTCGACAATGTGGAAACCATAGAGGCATATCCCTTCTCAGTGTCCCTGGTAAAATCTTCTCTAGAATCCTAGAGCAGAGACTCCGACGCCTAGCTGAGCCACAATTGGATGAGGTCCAGTGCGGATTCCGAGCTAACCGAAGTACTCAAGACCTAATCTTCACACTCAGACAGCTGAGTGAAAAGGCCCTTGAGTATAAGAGTGAGATCCATCTTTGTTTCATAGATCTGGAAAAGGCGTTTGACAGGGTCCCCTGGAGTAAACTTTGGGACTGTTTGGCAAGGAAGAACATTCCAGCACCTCTGATTCATGCTCTTCAGAGCTTCTACAAGTCTTGCAGAAATTTATGTGAGGACTGCAAACCATAAGTCAAAAGAGTTCAGGACCACCACTGGTGCAAGACAAGGTGATATCCTGTCACCTTATCTTTTCATACTCCTCATGGACGATGTCATCAAGGCTTGTAAGGAGAGAACAAGAAAGTATTCAGTGGGGTACTGGAAGATGAGACAGGTCTGTATTTCAGAACTGGCATTTGCTGATGATGTTGCCCTGATGCCCTGATTGTTAAATCAGACGCACATCTCCAATCCAACCTGCAAGTCTGGAAGGAAGAGCTGGAGAAGAGAGGGATGGTCATAAGCAGCTCTAAAACAAAACCCATTGTGATATCACGAGAAGAAAGAAGACATCAGATTAAGCTGGGAGAACAGGTCCTGGAGCAGGTCGACCACTTTAAATACCTCAGAGCTGTTATAGACCGAAAGGGAGGCATCAAAGAAGAGTTGGCCACTCGAAAAGCAGCAGCTGGGAGACTTTTTCAGGCCATAAATCGAGGATTCCTCAGCAAGAGAGAGGTTGGTAAGAAAACGAGGATGGCTGTATGCCGCTCCACCTATGTCCCAGTCTTGACATATGGATGCGAGTCATGGGCAATGACTACAACCAAAAGCACTGTTTTAATTGATGGAATATCAGCTTTTGTTTTTCCAATTTCTATTTAGCATTCTTGCAATCCAACTTCAAAAGATGTTTTAATTGATGGAATATCAACTTTTCCCCTCAGTTTCCGTTTATCATTCTCACATTCCAACTTAAAAATCACTGCTTTTGGAATATCAGCTTTTTTTCCAGTTTCTGTTTAGCATTCTCACATTCCAACATCAAAAGCACTGCTTTAGGGGAATGGATTAGTGACCAGATGTGTCTCTTGTTGTGCACTTTATCCACTTATCTACATATTTAACCTCCATCCCTCTCTTGTTTGTCTTTTATCTTCATCTTCCTTTATGTTGTTATCAGTCTTTCCATCAGTTTTTCCTATAGTCACAATACATTATGTCTTGTATCTTCCAAAGACATACCCTTTTAAAGTGTACTATGACTTGTATCTTTTGAATTTATTTTTCTCACTCTTTCTTAACCTAATGTTGCAGCACTTATCTCAAGATGTCCATATGTCAATAAACTGAACTCTTTCTTCTGCAGATTTTAGGTTACATCTGCATGCTGTTAAACGGGTTGACAGCCGTCTTGAGCTATAGGAAGTGGAAGGTCCAATATCGATTATACCAACGGAGAAAGCTTATTGAGGAGGATGAGATTGACCTTTGATCTGGGGATTTTCCATTCTCCACACATTCTGGCAGGAAGGAGCAGGAGGCAAGAGTCTGTCTTCAGACAGATTTCTTGTAAATGTGAGAACAACATAATATTGTTTGTTTTGCTGATAGGTTCTCTAGCTACATTTGTTGCAGAGGTGAATTAAACACACAAAAAGATGATTTTTCCGGATGCCAAGACCAAAACTGCCATTGTTTTGGGCCAGTTAGGCCTTTCTCAGGGTAAAACACTGAATTGGTTTGAAAAAAAAAATTATAAGAATACATTTCTCCATTCCATACTTTTTTTGTTTAAACCAATGTTAGTTTATGTCATGTTTTATATATAAAAAAAACAAACAAGTCAAAACAAAAACCAGATCTACTGATTGGAACGTATAACACGAGTGTGCTGTTGCTATGGAGTTAATTTGTTCTTTGTTTATTGCTGACTTGTTGCTTTTGATGCCCTTGTGGGCACATTTTTATTAGAGATTTATTCAGTGTGGAAGCTACTATTTGATGTGTTGCTGCTGCGAGTTTCTGCTGAGATAGTTATACATGCATGACATGGGTCTGAGAAAGTTGCCTTCTTTTAACATCGTCATGTCAGACTTTTTTTTTTCATGTTTCTCTGACCGTATTTTTTACCTGTTCTGTAAAGCTGAACTTGTTAAACTGATCAGTGCTGAAATGTTACTTTAGAAACATCTGGCAGCATTTGAAGGGGAACTTAAAAGTTCGTAAAAATCTTTTTTTGTTTTGTTAAAGTGGTAGGTCATAAATGAGAGTTATAAAAAATGTTGTGTGGGTGTGGAAATCAGTAGTTTTGTGTGTGTGTGTGTGTAATTAACCAACATTGGGAATTGAATGTTATATGTGTTTCCCTACTAGCTCTTTTTGTGTTGTTTGGTTACTGCTTGCTGTCTGTCTGTTGTAAGACTATCTGTTGTGAAAAAAATAGAATTGATAGGAAACTTGCCAACTTGTTAAACAAGTCATCATCTAACATCTTTTGATAACTGTAGAATAGAAAGGGAACAAGCCAACTTGTTAAGTATGTCACCTAACATCTTTAGACAACTATCTCCAAATGCCATGTGATGGCTGTCCTCCAGCATTGCATTATGGGATTGCCATCATTGAACATTATTTAATGATTGTTCTCAAGTATAATTTGATGACTTGTCTTCAAACATCAGGCGTGTGACTGTCCTCCAACAGAACTTAGTGATTACCCTCAAACATTATTTTGTGACTGTTGAGCACTTTTTTTTTGTTATTTAAAAAAAAATTTAATGAGCAAAAATATCCTGTTCAACCTCCAACAGAACTTAAAGTGGCATTACACTTGTCAGATCATTGTAAATAGGGCAAATCAAAATTATCAGTTTTTGCATCTATGTTTTTAAAAAAACATTCAAAAATGAGATAAAACAAAACAAAACAAAAACACCAAACAAAAATAATATTTAGGGGGAGGGGTGTAAAGGCCTGGTGTTTCCAGTTAGATATTTCATTGACTTTCACTTGCCCTAAGTCATATGTATTGTAAGAACATCATCAGACCTTCACCTTCCCAATTACTATATATTAACTTTTGTTCTTGTTAAATACTGTTTGACTATATTGTGCAGGTTCCTGGGTCTGTCTATTCTTTTATATGTATAAGTAAACTTTACCTATTGTCAGATAATTGAGCACTTTTCACCTACTTTGTTGTCTTCTTAGTTTCACAGTCATTATATTGCAGTTTTTTTTACTTTACAACAATGTCCTTTACTTTAATTTTCATTTTTGGTATTATCCCTGGTTGTTGTGAAAGTTACATTGAAACTTTACCTATTGTCAGATAATTGATTCGGTTCCCTTCCATATTTACATGAATATGTTTATCTCATTCTTTTAGCATGCGTTTCTTTAAAGGTGAGCGTATGAACAAATACACTTTATTATGTTCAGCTTTATGAGTGAGCTCATGTGAGTTTATATAAAAGAAAACACGTGTGTGAGAAACTCACTTGATGTACAAGTTGTAGACTTGATGAGGTAGTTTGGTTTGGTTTGAAGGACTATCTTCATTGCACACGGGCAAATCTCAGTGCTCCGATCTCCTCCCTTAGATCACACGTGGAGGATCTCAGCACATTGCACAAACTCCGTAGCACTGACAAGAATCCCAATGTGTGGATATAGGAATCACACATTCTATAAATATTTTTGTGGTGTGTAAGTTTCTAATTTTTTAAATTTTGTCAGGGTAGCGGCCTTATGGCCTACTCTTTAACGATTTCCAACTGCCGTGAAATTTTTAACGTGCGGAAGTTGCACACGGGACTTTCTATTTTTTCACCCTTATACGAGAAGTCTAGGCATCCAGTCTCACTACCCAGGAGACCAGGGAGGAGTATGACATCGTAAGGACTACTGGTTCTGAAAAAAATTTTCATAAATTATATTCCCTCACCTGGGAATCGTACCTGGTACCTTTAGAATTTGAGGTGGATACCATACCTCTTAGCCACTCCGACCCCCCATGAGGTAGATATTGTTTATCTAGCAGCCTTTGTCTTGTCCAAGGCTCAGGATGAGAAAGAAATAGAGTTGGACATTGTGGCAGTAAGATTCTTATTTTCGTGTTGGATCCGATTTCTCTTGATCTCCATATATTTCCCAATGCAATGAAAGCTCCTCTTGATTTTTGTATTCTTAGTTTGATATCACTGTCTGTCCCTCCAACTTTGTCTATATTGCTGCCAAGATATGTGTACGACTCTACATCTTGTATTGGTGTTTCTTCATGTTCGACCCTGTTATCATTACATGCATTTATTCTCATTATTTTTGTCTTTTCCCTGTGTATTTTCAGAGCCAATTGCTGTGACCTCTCATCAAGTGTTTTCAATTTGTCCTGCATCTGATTACGGTTATGGGACAGAAGAGCCAAGTCATCAGCAAAATCCAGATCATCCAACTGCTTAGTCAGAATCCACTGGATTCCATTTCTTTTGTGTGTTGTCGATGATCTCATAACCCAGTCTATTGCTAGTAAGAAAAGAAATGGAGACAAGAGGCATCCCTGTCGCACTCCTGTTCTTATCCCAAATGGTTCTGTAAGCTGTCCTTCGTGAAGAACTCTGCATGTCATGTCTTCATATGTTTTCTTTATTAAATTAGTGATCTTCAGGGGAACTCCATAATGCCTCATCAATTTCCAAAGTGATTCTCTGTCTACACTGTCAGATGCCTTTTCGTAGTCCACAAATCCAATGTATAGTGGTAAATTCCATTCCAGACTTTGTTCAACTATACTACTGGACAAAAGTTCAGGGCCACCAAGAAAAACTCCACTATGGACCAATTAAATGCAACCAGGTGTAAACAATTTATTACAAAATAAAGTTGATTCATCCGTGGAAAAGATCAGTCAAGTTTTTTTAATAATGTGTGACTTACTAAAAAAAAGAAATTCAACTCACTTTTTCACCTTTTGAACTAGTGGGGCGTGTTGCAAAAACGGCAATTTTCACGTGCGGGTTAAAGTAACCCAGTTTTTGGACATTTAAAAAAAATTAACCTAGTGCACAAGTGCACACAGAATACATTTCTGACCTTCCCCTGTCTTGGATGGCTGTGTTTTATTTTCCTTAATTGACTTGTCCATATTTGTTGAAGTTTTTTGTGGTTTAAATTTTTTACAGGATGGGGTAACCAGCCCCATGCCCAACCCTCCTTAGTCGCTTTCTACGACATGCGTGGCAGGGAACAGTGTTACTATTCTTTGCTCCCCTTTCAGGCCCCGGTAACACACGGGTGGGCAGTATCTCCACTTGGTAAAAATGCACAGATGTGGAAACAGCAGCTGTGTTTAGAATGCCATTGGTCATATTAGGGGAAGCTTTTAGAAAACTTCCCAGAAGAGTTTATGCTGGAGACCGCTCTCAGTTGTCTAGAAACAGTTTTGTGGTAATCAATTTCTGAGTAGGTCATCTTCAACAAATTAAACCTGTCATATGAGCCAATTTGCCACAGCTGTACCCATCCAGACAAGACAGTTCACCATGTGCTGCTGACATGCCAAGGACTCAAGCACAGAAAGATGAAAGCTGTTGCCCAGCAGTAACAAGCACTGTGGCACCACCCAAAAGCTAAGGAACACTTGCAAGTGCTTCAACTTGGCATTAGCTGCTGGGATAGAGAAACAAACTCAGAAACCCTAGTTAAACAACAACAATAAATTGAGTAGGTTATTAGTATCTTGCACAGATAACAACATACTTAGATAACAAATAAGAAAAAAAAAGCAATACTCTCTGAAGGCCTGAAAACATCCTACCATCCAGAGGAAGATAGACAAGGTCAGTTGGCCTGCTAGGACCTGTTTTCCATCAGAAAGACATTATGGAGAGGGAAAGAACAATAAAATTGTTGAAATACTTTAACAGAGAGAGTAACTCCTAGGCCAGTCTCAACATTAATAATAGCTGAGTGTGGGATAGTCACTGTCTAGTGTTTAAAAAAATGTGAGGATAGCACATGCTAGTTTGTGTGTTTTTAAAGGCTATTGTTCATTTATGAAGCCAGGAAAACTTCATGTTCAAGAGATAGAGTTCTGTGTCTGATCAATAGGTTTGAGTTTGGTGGGTATGCTTAATTTCAGCTCGGTGTATTAATGCATGGAATGACAGCACAGGTCATGTGATAAACTGCGAGGGCAGATCATGTGATAAACAAGATGAGACTTTAGATTGTGAAATGTACACTAGAAAACCAAAACACAGATTGAGTGACGTCACAGTGAGAGTACACATTGTGAGATGTACAGTAGAATGAAAAAAACAAAGAGACAAATAGTGAAACGTCTTACTGGGAGAAAGGACAAGAAAATACCTACGTTGCGGCCACAAGGCCTTCGTCAGGGACAGATAAACGAAAAACAGAAGGGAAAGAAAGTGAGAATTAAATAGAGAACATAAAACTATAAAAATAAGAGAAAAAACTCCCTGATGTGTGTCATATGTTGGAAATAAAATGTCTGCCACTGAACCGGAAACCGGAAGTGGATACTAAATTCAAAGCATAAACTAAAAATAATGAAAACAAGGACTGGAAAACTGAGTGAGGAAAAAGTAATATTAATAAATTTAAAAAAAAGACTGAGAGGAATAAATAAGGAGAGAGAAGATGAAGAAAAAAGTAATATTAATTTAAAAATATATATTTTTTATTTTGGTGAGATGTACACAGTGAGGAGACATATTTTGAGAGCACAGATAGTGTGTTGTACACAATGATAGCACAGATTGTGTGTGTGATGTATGCGGACAAAGTACAGTTTTTTTGTGATGTACACAGTTTACAGACTATGTGGCATACATTATGGGAGAAGTGATTATGTAATTACACTTTGAGATTACTGGGAGTACATATTATTTGATGTACACATCAAGAGTGCATATTGCGAGATTTACTCAGTGAGAGTAACAATTTTAGTATGTACATACGGTGAGGGTATGCTGGACAGAATATAATCACATGTACATAGTTTTTGACATACTGAATGTGAGTGTAAAATATGTGGCATTTGACGTACAATACATGAGTATAGACCGTGTCACGGCTTAGAACAAAAGAACAGCCTACTGGCCAATTAGAGCATGACTTATAGAATGTCTGACTTGTAGAGTTATATATGAGTTGTAGAACCATGACGGAGATATTTATTTCTGTGATAAGCCAACTTTTTGTTGTTTACTGTGGCTGTATCTTTCAACAAGTTGTCTACTAATTTATTAATACCTGTTGGGGATGTATGTTGTATAAGTGACAGTTTATTAATACCTGTTGGTAATGTTTGTTGTATAAGTGACTGTTTATTTATACCTGTTGATGTTGTATAAGTGACTGTTTATTAATACCTGTTGATGATGTATGTTGTATAAGTGACAGTTTATTAATACCTGTTGGTGATGTATGTTGTATAAGTGACAGCTTATTGTTCATGATGTATGTTGTATAAGTGGCAGTTTATTAATACCTATTGATGTTGTATAAGTGACAGCTTATTAATACTTGTTGATGATGTATGTTGTATGAGTGACAGTTTATTAACTCTTTAAGTCCCAAGCAAAAAAGTGGGTTTGACCCAAGCAAAAATGGCCACCCCAGTGCGTTTTTATTGTTGTTGTTTGGAAATAATTTTTTAAAATGTTCATATGCATAAATAACTTTGTTGTTGTATATGAAACTGAAGGTAATTGGATGTACTTTACTCTTGTGCTACAAGTATAAAAGCTTTCATTGAAAAATGATTAGTTATTCAAGGTAAAATGGAGGATATGCGCTTTAAAAAAATGATTAGTTATTCAAGGTAAAATGGAGGATATGCGCTTTAAAAAATCGCTTTAAAAATCTAAAATAAATATCTCAAAACAGAAACACGTTCACTCTTAAACACGTGCGGTATTTAAAAGAATGTACTTGCAGTCGGAAATGACGTTTTGGGTGGTTTGTGGGTAGTTATAATTAGAAACAGTCTCAAACAGAGGCACATATACTAAAGGTTTTTTTAAAGTCGATTGGGCCAAGCACGTCTAACCCCTGAGCCTTTATAAGAGTTAATACCTGTTGATGTTGTATAAGTGACAGTTTATTAATACCTGTTGATGATGTATGTTGTATAAGTGACAGGTTATTAATACCTGTTGATGTTGTATGAGGGACAGTTTATTAATACCTGTTGATGATGTAGTATAAGTGACAGTTTATTAATACCTGTTGAGGATGTATGTTGTATAAGTGACTGTTTATTAATACCTGTTGATGATGTATGTTGTATAAGTGACAGTTTATTGAATATGTATGTTGTATAAATGAACGGTTGTTAATATTTATTAATAATGTGTGGTTTATAAGTAAAAGTTTATTAATGATGTATGTTGTAACAAGTGAAAGTTTGTTGCTTTTGTATGTTGTATGAGTGAATGTTTATTAATGTTGCATGTTGTATACATTTATCAATACTTATTCATGATGAATGTTGTATAAGTGAAAGTTATTGTTGATGATGTTTGTTGTATTAATGAAAGCTCATTAATACATATTGATAATGTATATTGTACATGTTAAAGTTTATGAATACTTGCTAATGATGTATGTTGTGTAAGAGACAGTTTGTTGATTCTTATTGATGATGTGTGTTGTATAAGTGAAAGTTCATTGTTGATGATGTATGTTGTGTAAATGTATTAACGCATGTTGATGATGTATATTGTGTGAGTAAACTTTTATTAATACTTGTTACTACACGTCTATATCCCTTTATCTGAAATTGTCGGGGCCAGCTTTGTGTCAGAAACCGGATTTTTTTCCAGTTTCCGGATTTTGGCCAGATCACAATAGAAAAGTAGCTAAAAATTGCCCCAAATGTGTTTGAAAATTGCCCAAAATGTGTTCAAAAATTGACCAAAATTGTCCTAAAGTAGCCCAATTTTTATTTTGAGAATATTTTGGTTTTTGAGTGTTGAGATAAAAGGATATGAACCTGTAACGTAAATTGTATAACTGAGCGTTTATTGATACTTCTCATTTATGTGTTGTATAAGTTAAAAGTTTGTTTAAACTTGAGGATGATGATATGTTGTAGAAATGAAAGTTTACTAATACTTGATGATGTATGTTGTTTAAGTGAAAGTTTACAAATACTTGATGATGTATGTTGTATATGTTAAATTTTATTAATTCTTCTTGATGGTGTGTTTTATATAAGTGGAAGATGATTGTTGTTGATGACGTATGTTGTATAATTGAAACTTTATTAGTCCTAGTTGGTAATGTATGTTGTATAATTGAAACTTTATGAATCCTAGTTGGTATGTACATTGTATAATTGAAACTTTTTAAATCCTAGTCGGTGATGTATGTTGTATGATTGAAACTTTATTAATCCTAGTTGATGATGTAGTATAATTGAAACTTTATTAATCCTAGTTGATGATGTATGTTGTATAATTGAAACTTTATTAATCCTAGTTGGTAATGTATGTTGTATAATTGAAACTTTATAAATCATAGTTGATGATGTATGTTGTATTATTGAAACTTTATTAATCATAGTTGATGATGTATGTTGTATAATTGAAACTTTATTAATCCTAGTTGATGATGTATGTTGTATAATTGAAACTTTATTAATCCTAGTCGATGATGTATGTTGTATGATTGAAACTTTATTAATCCTGGTTGATGATGTATGGTGTATAATTGAAACTTTATTATTCCTAGTTGCAATGTATGCTGTATAATTGAAACTTTATTCATCCTAGTCGATGATGTATGTTGTATAATTGAAACTTTATTAATCTTAGTTGGTGATGTATGTTGTATAATTGAAACTTTATTAATCCTAGTTGGTATGTATGTTATATAATTGAAACTTTTTAAATCCTAGTCGATGATGTATGTTGTATGATTGAAACTTTATTAATCCTAGTTGATGATGTAGTATAATTGAAACTTTATTAATCCTAGTTGATGGTGTATGTTGTATAATTGAAACTTTATTAATCCTAGTTGCTTATGTATATTGTATAATTAAAACTTTATAAATCCTAGTTGATGATGTATGTTGTATAAGTGAAAGCTTATTCATACTTGTTGATGATATATGTTGTATATGTTAAGTATTTGTACCTTGAACCAAAAAATAGTGCCATACATTTTATACACCATAAATAGTTCATGCATTTTTTTTTCTGTATTTAATGTTAAATAATAATATTATTATTATTATTTTTTAATTTAATTGTCACCATTCATCTGTGGCAGTGGGGTTAAAGTTCATGTTTTCTAGGCAAAGTTACAGAGTTCATAACCAGGTAACATACCAGTCTGCCCAGCTGTAAATAGATATCTTGACTCTGCTTTTGAGTTCAGGAAGGCAAAGGAAGTGGTGAGTGAAGTGTTAGAGACTTCATTATTCAGTACTAGGTCTCAGCTTTATTGAAGTGAGGTGTCCAGTTCCATTTGTTGCAGGATTTGCCTTCTCAAGAGCAGAGTTCTTCTTTGATCCTTAGCCATCGACTGTCAAAGCAGTCAGTGGCCATCACGCCTAGTGGCGTCTTGTAGGATTCCACTTTGCTCGGTAAGACGTGTAAGAGCAGAGTTAGGTACTCATTTTTTACAGCTGGGTAGCAATAGTGCTCGAGGAAAAGTTAGCATGTTCTAAACCTAATAGGATTGAGGTCCAGTCTACCCAGCTTTAAATGGTTACCTGAGTTAGGTAAGGCAAATGTGGTCACCCCACCTCATAAAACTGAGTCCTAATACTGTATAGTTGTCTATAACAATTCACCCCCCCTGCAGTAGTATTTGCCATGGAACTGCCTTTACCTTATTTTTAGACTAGAGCATGACATGACCTGGTATTGAACCCAGTCCTTATTCTTCAAGAAGCAAGCACTAACCATTCGGCTACTCTGACACTCCCCGGGCGTATTGAATATAATTTACTTAGATTTCAGGTTAAACTTAATATGATGAATTTTATGTATATGTGGGGAAATGTGTTGTCTGCACTGTAGTAGATAATACTGAATGTTTTAATTATTGTGTGTCAAGAAGATTTGGTTGTTCACATATCACGGCATAAACTATCATAGTTACAAAGACACAATAACAGACTAGCCAATAGTGAGAGGTACATCATCATTTTTGTGAAGACAGGATAAAAGATTAGCCAAATATACGGACAAATTCATCATCTTTTTTGCAAAGACAGAATAACATATAAATACATCATCAGTTTTACAGAGACAGGATGACAGATTAGCCAATATTGACAGAAACATCATCATTTTTACAAAGATAGAATCATCAGATTTGTGAATAAATAAATAAGGGGGCAGCTGTAGAACTAGTAAAGAAAGTAATATACAGTGCAGTCCATTTTAAGCGGAACTTGCATAAATCATATTTCTTGTAAGTAGAAGCATTTCTGAAAGTCCGGCCAAATGTCTTTGGCTTTCTTAAAAAACTCCAGTTAAGAGCCGAATTCTGATAACTAGAATTTTCTTATAAGGTGAAGTAATTTTTATGTCCCAACTCAAATTTGAGCTTGCATAAGTAAATGTTCTGCTTTCATTGACTAAGTTACAGCACAGGTTAATAAATGTCCGAAATTTCATCAGTAGATGACAACGCTAACATTCATTAAACCAGCAGACACGCAATCGTTAGGCCGACTGAGCGAACACTGGTTCAAATTGGTTTGCGAGAAAAGGGCTTGCGTTAAACTCTGCCAGCAATGGGATTATGCGTTTGAGATCTGAAGTTAAACAACGAGTGAAACCCGAGGCATGTAAACAGTAAATAATAAACATAAACCAGTATTTAGTAGGCACTCGTAAGAAAGAAGGAAGGAAAACACTAGACAACAGGAAAGTCCCTAGGTCAGGGTTAGTAGCTCTTACATTGGATTACTTGTCCTGCAATAATAACGCTCTAGGAATCCGTGTAGGAAACACTAACAGAGCATGCAAAAGTACTAAGCCAAAAAAGAAATTTGAACGTCTTTACATTTGCTAACATGCTACTAGCAATTAACTTGACACTATATTTTAGGCTTCACTAATTTGCTTTAGAAAACTTAAAAGATGCAGGAAAAAAAACTGAAAATCAAAATATCTCTTTTTGAATGGTTAAAATAGTTGTTTCATCCTTTACCTCTTATTCTGACGTAAATGTCCATCTTTGAGCTAAATTTGGATAAGCAGAATTTCAGATCAGTAGAAGTAATTTAGATAGTCCCAGCGACTTCTACTTATCTGGACTGCACTGTATGTTAAAAAAAAAAAAACAGAAAATAATATGGTCTTACAGGTCAAGAGAAAAAAAAATGTAAACAGATCAAATAAAGACGAGATGAGCGATACAGAAAGGTAAAAAAATTAACAACAAATAAGCAAGTAAAAATACAGAACCTGAAAGATATAAATATCTTACTTAGTCGTTCCTCTTCTACCGTGAGGTGTAGAGGTTTGTAAGAGAGAGAGCCATCCTATTCTATTGGCTGTCTTCCTCCTGGCTTGGTTCAATTCTAGTCCTCGGTCCTTCAAAGACTGCCTAATGTTGTCCTCCCAGCGGACTTTGGGTCGTCCTGGAGGTCTGGATCCCTGGCTCTTAGTTTCCCATTCTTGCCGTGGTAGCCGATCTTCTCCCATTCTGCAGACATGGCCAAACCATCTCAGTTGGGACTGTTCTACTAGGGTCTGCAGGGGTTGGGTTTTTAGGCCTTGACGTATCGTCTGGTTGCGGACCATGTCTCTTCTTGTTACTTCAACCACCTTCCTCAGATACCTCATTTCTGAGGTTTGGATCTGGCTTTTGTGGGTTGTAGTCATTGCCCATGACTCGCATCCATATGTCAAGACTGGGACATAGGTGGAGTGGTATACAGCCATCTTCGTCTTCTTACCAACTTCTCTTTTGCTGAGGAATCCTCGATTTACGGCTTGAAAAAGTCTTCCAGCTGCTGCTCTTCGGGTAGCCAACTCTTCTTTGATGCCTCCCTTCCGGTCTATGACAGCTCCAAGGTATTCAAAGTGCTCAGCCTGCTCCAGGACCTGTTCTCCCAGCTTAATCTGATGTCTTCTTTCCTCTCGTGATATCACCATGGTTTTTGTTTTCGAGCTGCTTATGATCATCCCTCTCTTCTCCAGCTCTTCCTTCCAAACTTGCAGATTGGATTGAAGATGTGCCTCTGATTTAGCAATCAGGGCAACATCATTAGCAAATGCCAGCTCTGAAATACAGACCTGTCTGATCTTCCAGTACCCCACTGAATACTTTCTTGTCCTCTCCTTACATGCCTTGATGACATCATCCATGAGGAGTATGAAAAGATAAGGTGACAGGATATCACCTTGTCTTACACCAGTGGTGGTCCTGAATTCTTCTGACATGGTTTGCCATCCTCACATAATTACTGCAAGACTTGTAGAAGCTTTGTATAGCATGAATCAGAGGTGTTGGAATGTTCTTCTGGTGTTATGATAGCAATCTCCCAATCCTTTGGTATGGTCTTGTTGCACCACGCTGCCTGTAGGACCCTTAAGAGTAATAGGTCGCCTGCTGCTCCCATGTACTTAACCATTTCTGGTGTTATGCCATCATGTCCTGCTGCTTTGCCCATCTTGATTTTCTCCAGTGCTGCCTTCAGTTCTTCCATCTTTATGTCATCTTCATCACTATTGGTTTCCCCTTCTGTGTCAGTGGTTATCATTTCTGATGCTTGACCTTGCTCATCATCCAGGAGCTCTGAAAAATATTCTTTCCATCTTTCCATTACTTCTTTTGGGGCAGTAAGCACTTTGCCTTGCTTGTCCTTTTTAATTTAAGAGGGCACTGTTTTTCCTTCCTCATATTCTTTAGGGTCTTATAGAACAATTTCTGGTTTTTCTTGCGCACCGCTTTTTAGCCTTTCTCCAAATTCTTCCCAGGTCTTCTGTTTTGCTGCTAGCACCTTGTTCTTTGCTTCTGTTCTGAGTATCATATATTCTGTGTATTTCTCTGTTTTTCCTGGTGTGTTTTTAGCTCCTAAGTATTGTTTCCATGCCTTTTTCTTCTCTCTTATTTTCTCTTTGACTTCCTCTGTCCACCAAGGTGTCCTCTTTCTCTTGTTCCCAAGTCGAACTTCACCACATGCTTCTGCTGCAGCGGTCTTTATGATGTCCTTGAATTTCATCCAGAGTGTTTCCAGGTCATCAGGTTGTTGTTCTGTATTTCTCACTGCTGTAGCAATAAGCCCCTGGTATCTGGTCTTCACTTCTGACTCTCTCAGCTTGTAGGTCTTAATGCTTGTTTCCCCTGGTCGTTTACTTAGCTTCTTGTGTGATGTTAGGCAGTTCCTAGGCCGAGTAACTCTTTCAGTTGTTCTTTTAATTGTTAACAAGTAGTGGTCACTTCCAATCTCTGGCTCCCTCCACACTCTAGCATTCCAGACATACTTGAATGAGCTCTTCCTAACTATGGCATAGTCGATCACTGACTTCTCATTCTTTGTTGGTTCACACCTAGTTTATACATGTATGCGCTTATGGGGGAACTTTGTATTTGTAATGATCAGATTCTGCTCAGTGCAGAATCTAAGGAGTCGCTTTCCATTGTCATTAAGAGTATCTTCTCCATATCTTCCAATAACTCCACCCCATCTAGCATAGTCATTTCCAACTCTGGATTACTTCATCCAGGCAGTCGTCCCCTGTCCTTTGAAGCAGCTCAAAGAATTCCTCCTTGACCTTTGCTCGCTCATCTTCATTCAGCCCATACACAATGACAAGGTTGACTATGGTTTCTCCTTCTTTTAGCTTTAGGACCATAATGCGTTCCGAGACAAAGTTCCATCTCTTGATACTATCCCTTTGGTTTTTGGCGACAATACAACCCACGCCCCCTTTAGCTCTTTCAGATGTGGGGACACCACTGTAGAGCAGCGTGTCGCCATCGAGATCCATAACTCCTTGTCCTTTTTTCTTTGTTTCTGTTAAAGCCAGGATTTCTAATTTGGCTTTCCTCATCTCTTCCACCAGCTCCTCTTCCTTCCCATTTATACTTCTTGTGTTCCATGTTCCGTAAGTCATAATCCATTCCAGTTCGTCGCCTTTATAATCAGTCCGGTTTTCTCTCTTATGTTTCTCGTAATCTGGTTTTTAAGACAAACAGGTGATTGGCCTGTTGTGCCTTTGCATGATGGAGGGGCTGCCTCCATGCAGGCAGCCCTCCTCCTTTTTCAGCCAGGCTTGGGAATGGCCTAGGCGGAGCTGATAAAAATATCACCACAAGAAATTCAACAAACAACGAAAATTCAAAATCATCGTTTGATTTGTTAAAAATTTTTAAAAAACGTGTTTGCAGTATCCATTGTCTTTTTCTCTCAACCTATCTACATGTCTTGTCTTTGTCACCTGTTTGTAATTGGCTGACGAAGAGTGAGCCCAGAGATGCCTTATGTTCCTAGTGTATTGTCCATTTGTAAAACTGACTCCACACCATTTTCTTTAAAAATATACAGGGTGTCCATAAAGTCTCTTTACAATTTAACAAATTTAATACAAAGGCAATTGATGAGATATCTTAATCAGATTTGTTCTATGTACTCAGTGGTTATCAAAGTTTTAAATCACATACCTTTATCGTATTTCAGGTACCCTGTTGACGAAAGAGGTACTGTTAAATGAACCCCTACAAAAATGGCTACTCCTCAAGAGAAGGCACAATGTGTATCATGGTTTATTGAAACAAAATCGGATAGGCAGACTCAGCGAAACTACAGAACTAAGTATGGAAGAGATCCACCGTCACGTCCGTCAATTCGTGCATGGCACAAGAAATTTATGGAGACAGGGACAGTGTTGGATAAAGGGATGTGATTAAAAACTTTGATAACCACTGAGTACATAGAACAAATCTGATTAAGATATCTCATCAATTGCCTTTGTAATAAATTTGTTAAATTGTAAAGAGACTTTATGGACACCCTGTATATATATATTACAGTTTTGTGAAGACTGGATAAAAGATTAGCCAATATAGTGACGTGGGAGTCATCATTTTTACAAAGACAAGATTAAAGATTAGCCAATATATTGATGTGGGAGTCATGTTTACAAAGACAAGATTAAAGAGTAGCCAATATAGTGACGTGGGAGTCATCATTTTTACAAAGACAAGATTAAAGATTAGCCAATATATTGACATGGGAGTCATGTTTACAAAGACAAGATTAAAGAGTAGCCAATATAGTGACGTGGGAGTCATCATTTTTACAAAGACAAGATTAAAGATTAGCCAATATATTGACATGGGAATCATCATTTTTACAAAGACAAGATTAAAGATTACCAGATACTGACATTGCTAGCACTTGTCTGGTTCTTATCGTCAGCTCCACATTGGTGATGTAACCGACTAGCCAGACACATTCATAGATACATCATCAGATGTACAAAGACAGGATAATAGACTATTTAAATATTGACAGTTATATCATCGTTTTCACAAAGACAGGATAACAGAATAACCAAAGATGTAAACATATATATATATATCATATTCATTATGTAACATATATACATATCCATGGTGTAACATATATATGTAAACATATGTTTGTTTTATTGTTGTTCTACAGCTTTACTGCAGTAACCCAGTAACTTTACTCCAGTTGTAACATTGTTACTGCTGTGTGCTGTTGTTACTCATGCTGTTGCTAACATAATGGTATTAATGTGGATATTAATTTGTTATTTTTGTTTCCATATAAGCCCTGTGTGGTTCCCAAGGGTCTCTTAGGAGATAGAGAAAAAATTAGGACAACTGTTCCCTCAGGCTTGTTGTGAGATGTGACTATAACATGAAGTTGTGCATTGGGCTGATAGAGAAAAGAAATTATTACAGAAACTACAAGGAGCACTTGAATGTTTTGGTGCAGGGCATCCTGGGAACCAGCTGCAGTAGGGACTGCATGCTCCATAGGAAGCAAAACTGCAGTAGTGATGATGATGATGATTATTGTTGAGTGTAACTACAATTAGAATGTGGATCTGCTTTTTGGAATGTGATGCATTTGGGATGTTGAGATGTGTGCAATAATGTACAACAGTGTGGGGAGATGGATGTTGGATAGAAATTTAGAAAGTAGTTCCCAGAAATGGAGAAGAGAACTGGTGAACCAAATGTAGGGATGGCACAAGTCAGGTCAGTTAACTGCACAATTCTCGATGATAGCTGTAGAAGAGAACTGATGGGTAAGTCACCTTCTCACTAGATCTATCCTATGCTCCAGGGGTGTTATATAAATACATGAATGCAGCTCATATTCCCTACCAATTTTAAATTATTAATATTTCATTGACCACAACAAAATTATAACTGGAAATTGAAATAATTCCATAACTGCAGTTATGAACAAATCAGTGAACTTTATTGATTAATGATGTATAGTAACAAATTAGCACCTTGGTATATCAATATTTTACAAACATTTCACACAGTTTACAAAAGTATATTGTCAGTGTTTGGTCATTTTCATCATGTTAATGGTTTGAATGTCTTGGTTTTTGTTCTCACGTTAAGTTTTACTTAACTTGCTGGACATGTTGTAGTAGCTGACTTCCCTCGGTTGTTAATACATCTGGACATTGAAGATGCTATGCTTAAGCCAGGAACAGTGTTGGACCACTGTTAAACAGTCAATTTCCAAAATTGTGTCATGTTTTTCACCTGCAAAATTTGACCAGGTTATGACATCCATGGTTTATAACCAAGACGACATATGATGCTGACTGGCCAATGTTTTTCCTACTCCTCATTTTGACAACACTGTCTTGAGGCTGTGGTTAAGTCAGTCAAAAGGTAGTACGTTGTACAACAATACAAAACACTTAAAAATTTTAACATTAATTAAGACATTTTCCAAACCCAGTCATGATTACTCTCTTTGGGCTTAGCTTTATGCCAAAGTTAGCAAAATTGTTTCCCTTACAAATACATCAACAAAATATGCTGAAATAAAAGACAAGAAAGAAAACGAGAAGACAAACTCTTTGAACACAGCACCCAAAAGTAAAGCCTTAAAGAGGACTGTAAGCTTTTATTGCTGGCGTTGGTCAGTCCTAACAAGGACTTCTAGCTGAACTAATGCTGTCCAGGATTGAGGTTATATAGCGGTGGAAGCCATCTTCCTTCGGGCACAAGGCAAGATACAGACATAAGGATTTATGTTAAGCATAACATTAATTTTCCTGCATTTATTCTCATTATTTTTGTCTTTTCCCTGTGTATTTTCAGACCAAATTGCTGTGACCTCTCATCGAGTGTTTTCAATTTGTCCTGCATCTGATTACAGTTATGGGACAGAAGAGCCAAGTCATCAGCAAAATCCAGATCATCCAACTGCTTAGTCAGAGTCCACTGGATTCCATTTCTGTTGTGTGTTGTCGATGTTCTCATAACCCAGTCTATTGCTAGTAAGAAAAGAAATGGAGACAAGAGGCATCCCTGTCGCACTCCCGTTCTTATCCCAAATGGTTCTGTAAGCTGTCCTTCATGAAGAACTCTGCATATAATGTCTTCATATGTTTTCTTTATTAAATTAATGATCTTCAGGGGAACTCCATAATGCCTCATCAATTTCCAATGTGATTCTCTGTCTACACTGTCGAGTGCCTTTTCGTATTCCACAAATCCAATGTATAGCGGTGAATTCCATTCCAGACTTTGTTCAACTATTATTCTCAAAGTGGCTATCTGGTCTGTGAAGTCAGTACTATTATATGGCTCTGAAACATGGAGAACAACAAAGACAACAACCAAAAAGCTACAGACTTTCATAAATGGGTGCTTGCGTATAATAGAAGGATTAAAATGGTATGACAAGGTTATCAACGTGGAACTGATGACATGAACCAGACAAGTGCCAGTAGAACAAGAGATGAGAAGAAGACGATGGCGATGGATAGTACACACACTGAGGAAACCTGTTGAAAGTATTACAAGGCAGTCCTTGTTCTGGAACCCCCAGGGCAAGAGAGGCAGAGGTAGACCTAGAAGCACATGGAGAAGAGAGCTGGAAACAGAGGTGAAAATGATGAGGAGAACATGGAAAGAACTTGAGATGATGGCACGTGACAGGAGGACTTGACATGTGTTTTTTGAAGACGTATGCTCCTTTGGGAGTGGAGGGTTATGAATGAATAACATTAATTTTAAATATTCATCAATTTTTAATGTACATTAGTTCACTAAGACATTTTGTAATCTCATAGACATTACCCTCAGACATAGTGGTACTTCAAAGTCTGCAGCTGTTTGAAGCTTCGATCTACAAATCTCTCCCAATAGCAGTCAGTTATTGCTACTTCTCAGTTATCTTATTGCGTTGTGGGTTAAAACCAACTAAAATAGTCAGTCCTCTGGATACTTTCTCAGCTCTGTCATATCTTGCAGTGATTTCAGGAAGTAAGGAACTATGTCTGAGAGAGGGGTTATATACCCAATGTCAGGTCTAACCCTTGCTTTCTCATAGGTCCGCACCTGCATTTGCTTTTCCTCTTGTAAACTTTTGTGGGATTTCAATGCTGTTGTGCGAATTTGCCAAGAAAATCCTAATTTCCTTGTGAAATACCAAAAATAATGATGTCCCACTGCCATAATTACATGTATTTGTAGTGGCTGTTCAAACCTCAAAAGAATTATCCTGTTTGGGGCATTAACTATAAAGTTATAGCTGAATTTCTGTTGTGCAGTTCATAATTTATCATAAAGACACTAGTATATGTGGCAATTCCAGAGTGTCTTGCCCTTGTTATGACAAACAGTCATATAGAAATGCACAGCAGTATTGTAGAAATTCTTCTTCTTTCACGTTTCAACTTCCAAAGGAGCATCGGCCTTCAACAAATGTATGCCAGGTCTTCCCGTCCTGTGCCATCAGCTCAAGGTCTTTCCATATCTTATTCATCTCCTTCTTGTCTGTCCCAAGTTCTCTTTTCCAACATGTTTTTTTTTCTACCTCCACCTCTCTTACCCTGGGGATTCCAGAACAGGGATTGTTTGATAGTGCTGTCAACAGGTTTTCTCAGTCTGTGTCCTATCCATTTCCAGTGTCTTCTCATCTCTTGTTCCCTGGTTCTTGTCATCAGTTCTGTATTAGTGATCTTGTCATCAGTTCTGTATTAGTGATCTTGTCATCAGTTCTGTATTAGTGATCTTGTCATCAGTTCTGTATTAGTGATCTTGTCATCAGTTCTGTATTAGTGATCTTGTCATCAGTTCTGTATTAGTGATCTTGTCATCAGTTCTGTATTAGTGATCTTGTCATCAGTTCTGTATTAGTGATCTTGTCATCAGTTCTGTATTAGTGATCTTGCCATACCATTAGTGATCTTGTCATCAGTTCTGTATTAGTGATCTTGTTATCAGTTCTGTATTAGTGATCTTGTTATCAGTTCTGTATTAGTGATCTTGTCATCAGTTCTGTATTAGTGATCTTGTCATCAGTTCTGTATTAGTGATCTTGTCATCAGTTCTGTATTAGTGATCTTGTCATCAGTTCTGTATTAGTGATCTTGTCATCAGTTCTGTATTAGTGATCTTGTCATCAGTTCTGTATTAGTGATCTTGCCATACCATTAGTGATCTTGTCATCAGTTCTGTATTAGTGATCTTGTCATCAGTTCTGTATTAGTGATCTTGTCATCAGTTCTGTATTAGTGATCTTGTCATCAGTTCTGTATTAGTGATCTTGTCATCAGTTCTGTATTAGTGATCTTGTCATACCATTAGTGATCTTGTCATCAGTTCTGTATTAGTGATCTTGTCATCAGTTCTGTATTAGTGATCTTGTCATCAGTTCTGTATTAGTGATCTTGTCATACCATTAGTGATCTTGTCATCAGTTCTGTATTAGTGATCTTGTCATCAGTTCTGTATTAGTGATCTTGTCATCAGTTCTGTATTAGTGATCTTGCCATACCATTAGTGATCTTGTCATCAGTTCTGTATTAGTGATCTTGTCATACCACTTCAGTCGTTCAATTTTATGCTAGCATCCATTTATGAAAGTCTGCATTTTTTTTTTTTTTTGTGTTCTCCATGTTTCAGAGCCACACAATAGGACTGACTTGTGGACAAAGATTCTGATTTTTGTGTTGGACCTGATTTCTTTTAGTTTCCATATATTTCCCAATGCACTGAAAACTTCTCTAGCCTTTTGTATTCTTATTTTGAAATCACTGTCTGTCACTCCAACTTTGTCTATATTGCTGCCAAGATATGTGAATGATTCTACATGGGGTTTCATCAAGTTCAACCTTGCTATAATTTCTTGCATTTATTCTCATTATCTTATCATTTTCCCCATGTGTATTTTCAGAACCACTTGCTGTGACCTCTCATCGAGTATTTTCATTTTGTCTTCCATCTGATTATGGTTATAGGACATAAGAATTGTACAGCAATATTATAGAAATTAGCAAGGCTTTTTTTGAAATGTGCAATAATTGTATTGGGATGTTTGTTACAGAAGTGTACAAAAGTCATGAGCGTCCAAGTGGTTAAGTGATTAGAACACTTGCCTCTAGGAGGCAGAGTTACTGGGTTCTAGGGTCAAACCTGGTCGCATCACGCTGCAGTCTACCCATCTGTAAATAGGTAGACTCTGCTGTTGTGTTAAGGAAGGGAATTGATCATCTCACCTCATAAAGATTGACCATGTTTTGTGAAATCTGTAATACTTTAATCCCCACCACAGTAGTATCTGATATACTGTAGAACTACCATTTTACAACAGTCGTATAGAAATATTTTACAGTGTTACAGAAGTTAGCAAAGATTATTTTGGAACGTGCAATAATTTTATAGAAAAGTGCAACATGGATAGAAAAGCACTGCATTTTTTTTGAGTATGCAGTAATTTTGTAGAAGTATACAAAAGAGTAGAAATGCATAGTAATGTGACAGAAGTAAACATTGACTGTTTTGGAATTTACACTTATTATATATGGTTTTACAACAGTCATATATTGTAATGTACAAGATTTATATAGAACTTGTGGGATTATTTATAAATGTATTTCATTCATATACAGTAACTGACCAATTATCCAAAATGCTTGGGTCCTAGGGTTCTCAGATACGTGGTTTTTACAGAATTTGGATAGCCAGGCCTAAAATATACCCAAACAAAAAAAAAACAAATAAACCACAAGAAAAGTGAGAGGATATTTTTTGTTTCGGCATTGACTAATCGATAACGTGAACTGGCCACTATAAACAAAGCAAAAGCCAGAGGAATTACTAGGCATGCATTTAAAATATTTCTGTGTGTCGGTTTCTCGTCTTCGGAATGTTCAAGATACTGGGTAGGATAAAATGATCCCATACTGTAGATACATTTAAAACTCAGTTAAAGTAGAGTTCTTTGAATACATAGGAATGTTCATTCTTTTTTATAGTAATGTGCAAGGATTATATTAAAAATGTGCAATAATTTTATGATTGTTTCGTTGGTTTGTTTATTAATTTGTTTTTTTAATGATCATCTTCATTGCATACGGACAACTCCGTCAGTGCTCCCTTCTCCTTCCTTAAATCACACAAGGAGGATCTCAGCACAGTGCATGAGCTCCGTAGCACCGGCGAGGATCCCAATATGTGTATACAGGAATCACACATTCTATACATAGTTTTGTGGTGGGTAGGTTTTCCTTACTTTTGTAAATTTTGCCAGGGCGGCAGCCATATGGCCTACTCTTTAAGATTTCCAACTGCCGAGGGATTTTTAGTGCATGCAACTTGCACACAGGACCTCCTATTTTGTGGCCCTTATCCGAGAAGGCTAGGCATCCAATCTCACTACCTAAGAGATCAGAGGGAAGTTTGACATCATTAGGACCCACTTGTTCTGAGAAAATTGCCATCAAATATATTCCCTGTACTGGGAAACGAACCCGGCACCTTTAGAATTAGAGGTGGATGCCATACCCCTTAGCCACTCCAACCCCTCTTGTGCGCCTATAGTATGCTAGTGTGCAGGGATTACATAACGGTGTGCGGATTTTGTGTAGGAATGTACAGTAATATTTATAGTATACAGTGAAGTGCACTTAATTCGAAGCTTGATAGTTCAAAGTTGGACTTTATTCAAAGCTTGATAGTTAAAAGTTGGACTTTATTCAAAGCTTGATAGTTCAAAGTTGGACTTTATTCAAAGCTTGATAGTTCAAAGTTGGACTTTATTCAAAGCTTGATAGTTCAAAGTTGGACTTTATTCAAAGCTTGATAGTTCAAAGTTGGACTTTATTCAAAGCTTGATAGTTCAAAGTTGGACTTTATTCAAAGCTTGATAGTTCAAAGTTGGACTTTATTCAAAGCTTGATAGTTCAAAGTTGGACTTTATTCAAAGTTTGATAGTTTAAAGTTTGACTTTATCTGAAGCTTGAGACATGCCCCTGCGCTAACTCTGTTTCATCATCATCATCTTTTTCCTTTGCCGTCCTTACAGGTCATAAAGCCACCACTACAGCTAGTCCCCTTGCAGGAAGCCTGTACCAAGCAGTTGTATGCTGTTGTAGCGGTGGTTTCTGTGACTATTTGTTTAACATGATGAGGTTGCCAGCCTCATGTACAACCTCATATTAGTCGCCTGTGGAAAGCTTCCTCAGCCTGATACAAGTATAAGTCTTGAAGAGGCAAAGAGTTTTATCAGAAGCAGATATAGGAACAAATGGGAAGCAGAACATCCAGGCCACACAGAAAATCATTCATATTACCAGCTCAGCAGAAGTGAACAAGTGATAATCTTCAGACTTCGCACTGGCCACAACAGATTGGGATACCATCTATTCAACAAGTTAAAGATAGGAACTACTGATGAGTGTGACTGTGGCACAGATAAAATAACTGCTGAACATGTGCTTCAAAGATGCCCAACATATGTGCAACAGAGAAAGCACATGTGGCCATCACCAGTACCATTCCTGGAAAAGCTCTACGGAGATAGAAATAGCCTGAAACTTACCACTGCTTTCTTTGAACATATTCAAGTTGACGTCTGAGGGTGAACGAAGAAGATATTAATCGCCTTGGGTGACATGCCTGAGGGTGAACGAAGAAGATATTACTCGCCTTGGGTGACATGCCTGAGCATTATACATTATATTTATATTATAATTAAATGAAAAAAAATTATGTGCTATATATTTTTTATTCTACTTAAATTTAATTCTTGTTTTTAACCACATCAATGATGTTTTTGGACTCGTTTACATCAAATATCTATTTCCTGTTATTCTGTTAATGGCAATACTCAGTCATTTTTGCGATGTGTTTTAAAGTATTTTTAAATTTTAGACTCAAGCAGATAAACAGTGTATTGTTTTGTTTTTTTTGTTAATATAAGATTATAAAATGAGCGAGGATGAAGGTATGCTAGGTAGTTATAACAGCATGACGACACACACACCACCGCGTAAAAAAGTGAAGCCATGGTATCAGCAGTCTTTTTGTGAGGAATGGCTAACAGACAGCGAACGGAAGGATTGGAGTTTGTCATAAGTTTAATCCTAGTAAAAGCGTGGTTGAAGAAGTGCGTGAAGGACATTGTCGGCAGAGATATGCAAAGATTTTGGAACTCCACAATCAAGATTTCACGTTGTCAATTCATGCATATGGTATTGACGAAGGAGAAGTTGTCGATATGGGTGCCGAGTCGCTGACAAGTGACAATTTTCAACAGTAACAAGTTACAACTAACATATTATATTTGATTTGAGGAACATTTTGTTAATGTAACTACTGTAAGTATGTTACTGTTAAAATATCTCATTTTCAAGAGTTCATATATTGGGGTGTTAATAAAATCATTTTTAAATAATTGTAATTTTTGGTAATAAAAAAATAAAATAAAAATGAAGAAATAAATAAAAATAGGTAGCACACAGCTTATTTGTGCTAAAGTTGCACTAAAAGATTGTGTAAGCATCGTCTATCCCGTGCATTTGAGGCATACAATAATCTGGGTATTTCTGGGGTTTTTTTAAGAAGAAAATCTGGGTTTATCTCTAGAACGTGAGTGGCAACCTTGGCCATCACTCTCAGTAACCAGCATGGGCTTGCAAAGGAAATGAGAAACACAAGGCTGAGTCTCGTCTAGTCTGATTTATGTTAACATTGATGAGCCTTCTTAAGAACTTCTGCACTGTATTCATGAAGGGATCAAAGTGACTTATTTCTAGAAATTTTTGTAGTCTATATTAAGCTATTTGTAAACAGATGTCTCCGACGGATCCTCCGTATAAGATGGCCAGATGTAATAACAAATATAGAGCTAAGTAAAAGATGCGGGCAACGGCCAATACAAATGGAAATGAAGGTAAGAAGGTGGGGATGGGTAGGACATACACTCAGGAGAGAACAATCAAGCATAGCCTGAGGTGCCCTTGACTGGAACCCACAAGGGAAAAGAAGAGTGGGGAGGCCAAGGAGAACTTAGAGAAGAACAGTGGAAGAGGAGGCTAAGGAAATTGGAATGACTTGGGCACAGCTGAAAAAGACAGCCCAGAATAGAAATCGACGGAGAGCAACTGTTTCAGCACTATGTTCCACTGGGAACGGAAGGAATGATGATATTAAGCTATGAAAACACGCAACATTTATGATTTACTTCAAATTCTTCAACTTTATTAACTAATAAACAGTTTTGATACCTTTACATCATCACATTTCAACATCGCCAGGAGCATAAACCTTCAACAAACTCAAGCCAAGTCTTCCTGTCACGTGCCGTCAGCTCAAGGTCTTTCATATCTTCTTCATGTCTGTCTCCGGTTCTCTTCTCCAAGTAGTCTTTTGTCTTCCTCTAACTCTCTTACCTTGGGGATTCCACAACAAACCTTTACTTATCCGATTAAAAAAAAAATTGATTTGGTGTTTTCTCAACTTTAAGAATCAAGCAACATTTCATTCATTTTCTTTTGTGTTCCTTGCGAAACATGGAACCACCCCTGCAACTGGTCCCTTTGTAGGAAGCCTGCACCAGGCAATCTCATGCTCTTGTAGCAGTGGCTTCAGTGTCAATTTGATTAACATGATGAGTTTGCCAGCCTCACAGGCCAACAATAATGATGTTAATTATCCTGTAAGTTATACACGGTCATCAGGCATCAGTTTTTGTCAAGGGTTGAAATTGGCCCGACAAAAATAACCCATCACATTACAAAGTCCTGTTTTTAAACATAATATTTTTCTTCCCTTTGTACTCCTTACGGAGCATGGTGCCACCACTGGAGTTGGTCCCCTTATGTGAAGCCTGCACTAAACATTCACATGCCCTTGTAACTGTGGTTTCCATGGCAATTGGGTTTACATGATGAGGTCGCCAGCCACACATTATTCACCTTTTACGACATGCACAACGGACCAGTAGTTCTTTCTTTGTCGCTTCAGCATTTAAAAGCTAAGCCCTGGAACAACGCATAATGTGAATATATATTAATTCGAACCTTGTCGTAACACACTTTCTGGATCGAATTAAGTGCATGTGTAGCAGTAGGCCCAACTAAAGAGTTTATGTTAACACACCTGTACAAATAAGAAATAAAAAATAATGCTTGTGGGAGAGGCCGTATGGCAGGACTGTCCATGTGATAATTTGAGCAGGTTGGATGTGGTCTGTGGCGAGATGGATGTTGGATAGAAAATAATAGATATAATTCCCATAAATGGAGAAGAGAGCTGGTGAACTAGTTTAGGGATAGCACATGACAAGTCAGATAGTTAACTGCACAGTTTTAGATGGTAGCAGTAGAAGAGAGCTTTGAAGTAAGTCACCTTCTCAGCCTACGCTGTAAAAGTGTTAATAGTTGATGTGTTATGTAGTTCGTTAATTATCTCTACCAATTTAAAATATCGTATTTATTAATTCTCTTAATTTCCACACAAAAACACAATTTCAAACAGAGACTGGAATTTAAACAAAATCAATCAACTGTGATTTATAAAATATATCTATACATTTTTAAAATTAAAATAGAAGTTTGGTAAAGATTGCAGATACAGTATGTATTTAAACAAATCACAAGTTGGAAACTTAAAAGATGTTAATGTCTTTGTTCATCATTTCAGCCAATTTGTGACTTCTGGATCTAATGTGTTTGTTCATCATTTCAGCCAATAAGTGACTTCTGGATCTAATGTGTTTGTTCATCATTTCAGCCAATTTGTGACTTCTGGATCTAATGTCTTTGTTCATCATTTCAGCCAATTTGTGACCTGGATCTAATGTCTTTGTTCATCATTTCAGCCAATTTGTGACTTTTGGATCTTGTTTCTTCAATGTAATTAGTACTATCTAAAACATGTCCTTTCACTGCAGACACTTCTCTGAAGGTTAGACATGCTTATAAATTGTTCAAGGCTCAACAAGAACATGTCAGGCATCTAGAGAACTAAAAATTCCAAGCAATAAGAAACTTCTTAGACTACATCTAGGAATGGGCTATTTTAGAATAGGTGAACCTTACTGTGCAGAGTGCCTAGAAAAAAAAATAATATAGAGCATTTCCTGTTAAAATGTAGGAAGTCTGAACAACATAGAAAACCAATATTAGATTATTTACAGGCATGCAATTCGTCCATAACTGTGGAACAGATGTTGAGAATAGATAGACCTAGAGAATTGCACAATATAGTAAAACAGTTTATAAGGATCCCGTTACAGGCCCATTGAGGCATATTGGGAATATGGTGTTAGGCCCATATTTTCTTGACCATCGGCACACTAGGGGTGATGTGATCACCATCACGTCGGCCACCTTAACCTTCCCAGAGTTCCTCTGGTACCCGATTCATGAGGCTGGGTCGACCTCGGACCCGTTTGTGGTCTAAAAAAATTCCACCTCAACTGGGGATCGAACCATGGACCACCGAGCTAGGAAGCCAGTGCACTAACCACTTTGCTACCGCGGCTCCCAAAACAGTATATAGCAAGAACTACAATTAATGTATATGTTATTGATGGTGTGAGGAAAAGGGGTAGTCTGATGGGGTGCTTGTATGGCTGATGGCAGATACGAGGGAAGGTCAAAAAGTAATGCCTCGTAATTTTTAATTTCATTCAATAGGCAAGAAAATAGATAAAATTCACATTGAAATGTAGCCCCAAGTCTGAACTTCAAAAATGTATTTCTCAATGTAGTCTCCGTTATTTGTTACAGTTTTTGTCCATCTTCTCACAAGGGCACGTATCCCCGCAGGGTAAAAATTTTTGTCCTTTTTCCTAAACCACTGGCGTACGGCGCGTTTAAGGGTCTCGGTGTCCTCAAAGTGATGTCCGCAAAGATCTTCTTTCAGTGGTCCAAACAGATGGAAGTCAGAAGGTGCAAGATCGGGACTGTAAAGGGGATGTGGTAATAATGTCCAGCCAAATTCTGCAATCGCATCAATGGTGCGTTTAGCGGTGTGTGGCGTGGCATTATCATGCAACAGTAGTGCAGTTCTCTGATCTTTTAATGGGTAAAGTCGCCGAAGACGACCTCTAAGCTTCTTCAAAGTTTCAATGTAAAGGCCTGCATTCACAGTGTTTCCCTGTTCCAAGAAGTCGAGAAGAATTGCACCCTTCTCATCCCAAAACACGGAGGCCATAACTTTCCCTACAGATGGTGAACTTTTGAACTTCTTTCTTGTCGGCGATGTTGTGTGATGCCATTCCATTGACTGCCTCTTGGATTCTGGTTAAAAAAAATGAACCCAAGTCTCATCACCTGTCACAATATTCGATAAAAACTCTTCTCCTTCAGTTTCGTAACGGTGCAGGAGGTAGGAATTCCTCGTACAATGATTTGACAAGTGTGGTGACACTTTCCCATATCGGCAGTTGTTCATATTATTTGGAATTGAAAACAATTCAATGCGGGGTTGTCGCACGGAAGGTCCTGGGTTCGAGTCCTGGGTAAGCCACTCACGTCTGTTGTTTTTCTGTTGTCTAGTTTTCTACTTCTTTATTTCTTACGAGTGCCTTATAGTCAATAAAGCACATGTAAATACTTTTTTGGACTTCCGTATATCTTTCTGCTAATATTCTTAAACAACAGCTCGGGAGATCTTTTAAAAAGTTTAAATGCGACATGAAAACCGCTCTGCGGCTGTTTGCTGTAACAGTGATCATATGGGGGACAGGATATATATACGTGGTACGATCGTGAATATAGAATAGATATAACAAACTCGGAAATGATAACACAAAACTCCTTCATCTGTTGGACTTTATTGTCAATATAATAGATCCTTGGTCTCTCTTACTCTCCATATCCTGTCACACTAGTACAGTAATAAGAAAATGCATGTCGTAAATGGCAACTAATAAAGGTTGTTTATAGGACGGGGTAGTTAAATGTTGCTATAGAAACAGAGACACGCGCCTTGATACGGGCTTCTTGAATGGAGGCCTGTAACTGTTCCTGATCCATGCTCCGTTAGAAGAGAAGGATGCGATGAATGAATAGAATGAATGCCGCACGAGGACTGTAACAAGACTATTTTACAAGGTAAAATGAACAAAAATAGGTAGAGACAAATGATAGAAAAAAACGGCGCGTGCTACGACCGTAAGTTCTTCTTACTTAGTCGTTCTTCTTCTAGCCTGGGGTTTAGAGGTTTGTCAGAGAGAGCACCATACTATCCTATCGGCTGTCTTCCTCCTGACCTGGTTCCAATCTAGTCCACGGTCCTTCAGAGATTGTCTAGCGCTGTCCTTCGAGCGAACTCTGGATCGTCCAGGAGGTCTGAATCCCTGGCTTTTAGTTTCCCATGTTTGTCGTGGTAGCCGATCTTCTCCCATTCTGCAGAATGGCCAAAAGATCGTAACTGGGACTGTTCTACTTGAGTCTGCCGGGGCTGAGTTTTGAGGCCATGATGTATCGCCTGGTTGCGGACTATGTCTTTTCTGGTTAATTCAACCAACTTCCTCGGATAACCGTTAAGTTGTTCGCTAGAGACAAATGTAAGCAAACATTAGAGATCCCCAACGATGTCATGGTAGTCGTAACGCAAGCCGTTTATCTATCATTCATCACAGAAAGAACAAAACTATAGTCCGTTCGGAAATTCGTGCCCACAGAAAGCGTCAATTTTCTCCAAAACTGTTTGTTGTATGGACATGAATTTTTGCACGCAGTCTTAGATTTTCCATGCAGTTAAGATTTTGCGATCATTACATCCACAGTAAATCACAACATTTGTGATGATTTTATCAATCAGATACACTTTTGTCTTATTCCTCTGTCTCACAAGCTGCAAGAACTCTGGTTTTAAATAGCTGTTGTCAGCGAAGATATTTTCATTCACAAGCCACCTCCTGATTTCGTCTTTCGTGCTTGCCGAAGTGGGAGCTTTATCCTCCTGCGCTAGAACATTATGATAGGACGCATTATCCATCACCAGGCAAGACGGCCTATCTAGAGTCGGGAGGAGTTTATTCACTATCCAATCTCGAAAAATTTGCCCATTCATTTCACTGTGGTAGTTCCTACCATCTACAGACTTTGATTGAAAAATAAGCTCTGCATCACGGACAAGCCCATTCTGTCTGCTGCCAGCATGTGCTAATATAATGCGTTGACCTTTGCTGCTGGGAATTTTCCTTCTATGGTCTCCGTCAACAGATTGCCATTCTTTCTCGTTCGTATGATAAGCATTAACCCAAGATTCGTCGAAATACATTATATCATAGCCGTCTTGCCTTCTCTCACGAATCTGCCTAAGGTATTTGCTTCGAGCTGCAACCAGATGTGGTTTTTCACATAAAAAATTCCTTCCGTCAGACGTTTTTCTAAAAGTGAAGCCGACACTTCTGACAAGTTGCCAAAGAGTTGTTTTTGAGACGTTAATATCGCATTCTGCTTGCAGCCGACTTTTCAGCATGCGGAGAGTAACAAGTTGATTGGCATTAAACATCTTCAAAATCAAACGTCTAATGACATCCTTGTCAAAATCATCAATTTTTTTCTTCCTTCCTTGCTTAACCGCAGCCTCTGTACAATCACCGTCTTGTTGTATCCAACGTCGAAAAGATCTTCTATCCACACCCAGGGCCTTTCGTGTTCTCCTACCTGGTTCTTGGATGTCGTGGTATAAACAACCCATCTTAGCCTCTCTGCGAAAATGCCTGTACAATATAACAGTTACCTTCTGCAAAGTGATAAATTTGCATTTCAGATTCATTGCGCTTTAGTTTATTAATATATTATACGCTGGTGTCGTTTAGTTTCGTTGCAGCCAACTCATTGCAATTAGTATACGCCGCTGAAATAATTACTCGCGACTGTGTACAATAGGTGCGCACACGTGCGGACACGTAGTCACTACACTAATTCAAACAAAAAAAAATATTGAATAGCACATTTCATCGCTTGTGCTGTGCTGTAACAAAAATTAAGTCCGCAATTTTTGAACGGATCTTGTAACTTTCCTGTAGAACTAATAAAAATTAACCCAGACAACGGTAAGAGTTTTTTTTATATAACTTAAAGAAGAAAGTTCGAACATGACATGAGTTTTGTAAGGGCAAAAAATATATTAATAACTGCATTGATATCAGTAGGGCACTAGCAAATTTCAATAACATCCGTCAAGGGGTTGCAAAGTTACAACGTTCAATGTGTGGGCACGAATTTCCGAACGGACTATACCAATGTTCGTTCACTTCATCATAATTTTAATTTGTGCTCCTTGCGGAACATAGAGCCACGACTTCAGCTGGTCCTCTGACAGGAAGCCTGCACCAAGCATTCACATGCTTTTGCAGCGGTGGTTCGTATGGCAGTTAGTTGTTCATGATGAGGTTGCTAGTCCGATGCACAAACTCATATTAGTTGCCTTCTACGACAGCCATATTCTTCCTTTGTCTCTTTAGAGACCTTCTAACGAACTACCTATATTCGTTCACTTCGAATAGTAAAATAGTTCACTTCGAACAGCAAAATAGTTCGAAAAGCAGAAAAGTTCACTTAGAAAACAGAAAAGTTCATTTAGAACACTGTGACGTATAATGGAAAAAGAGCCTACAGTAATCTTACCGTCTTTGCAAACTCGCAGGGTTCTTTTGATTTGCTAGCTAAACTACGCACTTTTCTGCCTGTGTTTACTTACACCAGCTTACTCTTTTCGCTCCCGCCTCTTTTCTTAAACACGTGCAAACGCAGTGTTTACAAATTTTCGAAACCTGCCCGTCAAAACAGGTAGATATAAGCTGTGTTTTCTTAGAACTCGCTATCAGCGTCACTCAGATGTTTGGATAGTCTAAGCACGCAGTTCTAGAACCATTTTGTTAAATGTGTTATTAGCACTTCGTGGGGATTTTTCATTCTGTTTTCTGGTAATAGAAATTAGTGCTTACGTGTTTAAAAGTGTTAGCTTTTACCATTATACTTCACTTAGATTTTCTAGCTGTTAAAACTAGTGAAATAAAATAAAGCGTAGTTTTTTTTCATACCAGATGTTCAGTTACAATGTTAATTTTCACCACACGCTTTCTCACACAAGAAGAGACGGTTTTAGCTGACTGATAGGCGTGACTGATAGTGACAGAAAAGAATTCACGCTTTATTTCATTGTGCGTATTTATTATAAGTGCCTATTATTTAATATCATACGACTAAACTATCAGAAACCGACCAAATTAATAGCTACTTAACGACCGGCGATATTTTGTAATTATTGACACTGTACGCTGATCGTTAACCGCGAGCAGGGGGAGAGTCGCATAACTCAATCCAACCTACACTCGCTAAGCGACGCGCGATAAAGTAGGCTAAAGAAAACACCTGTGCCGTTTAACTTTAATCAGGACTGACGGAGTGGATAAGAGATCGTCTTGTTCCCGTCTGTGTGCATATATATAGCTATATAGAATAGCAGCATTTTTCCATAAATGTTTTTTCTTATATTCCTAGCAGACCTGATCAAGAGCGTCCAGCGGTCTTTTCTTTTGCTTGTTTTTTGGTCTGGGAAATTTTACTTTGTTTGTTACCTGTGCCTCAAATTGGTTTGAGCGGTACCGATCTTCATTATAAGCGTGCACTCGCCAAAGATACACGAGAACAGTTCTGACACTAAAAGTAATTTAACTGGACTTACCAAAGTTAGTTGCTTATCCTTTACAGGACGTGGCAATCAACTCCAGCTTTTATTGGCTGTTTGTGATTTTTCTAGACAATTTTTTCATTCAGTAGTTTGCCATTGCTTTCCAAACCCAGCAATACTTTTCAATTTTATCAGCCCACTGGGGTGTGCAAAAATAACATTTATTCCCGACTTCTGACAGTCGTATTCAAGCGAAGCATACAGAAATTTACGCTGTTCAGAATCGGCGCTCTAACATAGAGTCAGTCGATAGGATTATCATCATTTATCATTGTAACATTTTGGCAACCAGACGTATTCCAATACTGGAATTATTTTCCTCTTTAAATTGTGAACCACAAAAGCACGGTCCTATATCGACTTTTCACAGTAACATTTGTTAGCTAGAAAAACTACCAGATTTGGAGTTCCCTCAAAAGTTGTTGTTAGAGGATGAACTGGGGCCAATGTGGGAAGTGAACTGGATAGTTGTACGCCGAGGAATATCTCCTAGGAGGTAAGAGTGAGAGAGTGGCCACTGTTTGCAAGAGAGAGCGAATATTTTTTTCTTTGTTACAGAGATTTTACCAACTCTGGATTTGCCTAATTTGTTTACTTTACTGTACTTATAGAGTCAGACTTTGTTTACTTTACTGTCTACTCTGTATCATAGTGCTAACCTTCGACCTTTGGGTTATTAACGTTGGGTTCTTTTCTCCATAGGGGGAGGGCGCATCTATTTTTGTTATTTCATTTGCATGTAAATCTGATTTGTTTGACCTTTCTTTTCATAATTGGTGTTGTCAAGTTTAAATGATAATAAACAACAAATAAACTTAACTTTGCGTGTTGGTCAGACCCATACCCAAGTAACCGTAGTTTTTCAAGTTTGTGTGTCTTGTTGCCACATAGCTGTGTGTGTGTGTGTAGTTAAACTTATATTTATATGTATGAGGAGGGCAAGGTTGTCTTGTACTAAATTACAGTCGTATAGATAGGCTGGAATAGAGAAAGTTGCGCATTCCAGATACATATCTTTTTCTTTTAACTACCACCCGTGAAATCTATTTCTCACACCTTTCTCACGTACCTATCATCATCCACTCTACTCAGACAGGGCCAAAAATAACTCACAACCTATCTGTACGACAAACACCAGAAAAGTTCACCTAGAACACCAGAAAAGTTCACTTATAACAATAGAAAAGTTCACTTAGAACAACAGAAAAGTCACTTAGAAAAACAGAAAAGTTCACTTAGAACAGCAGAAAAGTTCACTTAGAACAGCAGAAAAGTTCACTTAGAACAGCAGAAAAGTTCACTTACAACAGCAGAAAAGCTCACCAAGAACAGTAGAAACGTTCACTTAGAACAGCAGAAAAGCACTTAGAACAGCAGAAAAGTCCACTTAGAACAGCAGAAAAGTTATTGAACTCATTAAATCAGGAATGCCCCACTTAATTTGTGCCCCTTACATCTGGAGTCATGCCACTGATCCTATGCAAAGAATAAACACCTTATTTTTAACTTCAAGCGTACACGTATTCAGATTAAACACGTGTGCCTCCATATGAGTACACTAATAGTGGGATTATTCTATTTGGAATAATTTGATACATGATAAATAAAAACATTTTTTAATCACTAAGGACTTTATTTATTTATAAGGCAACATAGTCCTGAAATTATAATGGAAATACTGAAAAGCTACAACCATACAATTTATTCTTATTAACCCTACTTGCCAAATTGCATATCACAAATCTCTAGCACAGCAAATGCTCTCACATTTAAGCAAAAATTATAAACATTGTTAAAAGTGGAAATTGGCGATTAAAATGTGTTATCAATTAATCTATTAATTTTTAAACCGATTAATCGATTAATTAACTGTTAAATATTTCAGCACTAATGTGCATGCGTATGTACAACCATATAAGCAGGTCAGGCCTTAGAGCATTGGCCGCCTGGGTCGAGTGGTTTGACATGCGCCCACTCCCCCACACTTAGAACCGCGAAAGTTAATTAAATTACTAGGAAATTAAGTAAGATTTGTGAATATTATTGCAGATCAATTTTAGATAGCTCTTACTTTAAAAACAAAAAAAGCTAAAAATAACTAAAAACACAATATTAAAAATGTATCACACTTTGGTTTTTATTGTTTCCTTATAAAAGATTGTCGGCGTCTGTGGCCTAATGGATATAACGCAGTTTCATAATCCAGATATACCAAGTTCGAAACCCGCTGCAGGCGGTTTGGCAGCAGATTGCTTTGAGTGGATTTTTAACAATGGTATAAGCGCCATACCGTTCAGAAAGCAATGGCAAACTACTGAATGAAAGAAATTGCCTACAAAAATCACAAACAGCCAATAAAAGCTGGGGAGACTTTTTCAAGACATGAGGATTCTTCAGCAAAAGGGAAATTGGCAAGAGGACGAAGATGGTTATATACTGCTCCACCTATGTTCCAGTCTTGACTTATGAATGCGAGTCATGGGCAAAGGCTACAACCCACATAACCCAGCCCCGAACCTCAGAAATGAGGTTTCTGAGGAAAGTGGTTGAAGTAACAAGAAAAGACATGTTCCACAACCAGACGATGCGTCATGGCCTAAAAACCCAGCCCCTGTAGACCGGAGTGGAACAGTCCCAACTACGATGGTTTGACCATACCTGCAGAATGGGAGAAGATTGGCTACCAAGAAAATTTGGGAAAATAAGAGCCAGGGATCCAGACCTTCAGGACGACCAAGGGTTCGCTAGGAGGACAATCATTAGATAATCTCTGAAGGACCGAGGACTAGATTGGAATGAGGCCTGAAGCAAGACAGCCGATAGGATAGTATGACTCTCTCTCTGGGAAACCTCTACACTCCAGGGTAGAAGAGGAACGACTAAGTAAGTATTTTTAACCTCCAGAATACACAGATCCAGCTTACTCACGGGCGTCCCCACATGTTTACATATTTATGTACATCAATATATGCTGGACTGGCCTTAGATCATTGGCCGCCCGGAGCGAGTGGTTTGACATGTTCCCACTCACCCACGAAAGTTAATTAAACTCTACTGGAAAATTAAGTAAGATTTATGAATACAATTGTAGATCAGTTTTAGATAGTTGTGTAGTTATTATCTCGACCACCACTTGAACATTCTCAAACTGATTTAAAGCGGAGGCAGAAGCACTAAAAACAGCTCCAGTTACCATCATGGTAAAGATCTTGCGAGAGGTAAAATAGTACCCCTCACAGACTCTCTGTCAGTCATCACTGCTCTCAGGAACAATAAAAACAATGAATTAGACAGCCTGGCAGAAGCACTAATGGAAACCAGCTATGAATTCAAAAAAGTAAAAGTACAGTGGATCCCCGCCTACTGCAAGATATATGGAAATGAGAAGGGAGATAAACTTGCCAAAGTAAGAGGAAGGAAAACACAACCAGCAGACAGGGCTACATATGAAGAGATAAAAAGCAATAATCAGAAATAACTGTAGAGAGAAATGGCAGAATGAACATCCAGAGTCCAGTAATAATGTCACGAAATACATTCGTTCTTTTTTCTGGTCTTCATTCCTCTCCGGCATTATTACTTTGCCATTCCATTTACGTTCTAATTCTTCCAGTATTCGTTGTTTTCGATTTCACCGTTCAAGGTTTTATTATCACATCTTGTCACATCTTTCATCCACCCTTCTCTACTGGTTATTTTCTCCCTTGTTATCGGCGACGCTTAGCGAAGGAGCGAACTTGTCACATTGACTTTTCGCTTATCGCCAGCTGCAGACGGAGTAAGAGTCTACACTGAACGACATTCCTATTGTTAAGCCAGACTTTTTGTCGGGAACGATACACAAAACCATGTTGGCGCATGGAAAGGTGCTAGTTTGCGAACATGGTGTGCTCAAATACACGATCGATCTCACTGGGATGGAGGAGGATAACAATCTTGGTAAAATTTAAGGCATGGACAGTGATGTAATACTTTCAGCAGATGGACTTTGTTGCGATAAACAATTACAAGAAAATAATATCTTGAAGAAGATTACAATGCTAGATTTGGGAACTATGAGTTGTAAACATGACAAATACCCACGGTAATGGTCAGACGTTACATGGTAATGGAGTTTGAAAGTCACACGTTATCTTATGTTGTCATGTAGGTTTTTTTTTTTTTTTTTTTTTTTTTTTTTTTTTTTTTTGCGTTCGCCCGCTAATACTCGAGGCGAAATCTCAGGTTATTATTTTTTTTTAATGTCTAACCTGACATTGATTTTACGTGAGTATCCCTTTATTTCTTGTACAGAGACAGGTGTCCCTCGCCATTCAGGCAAATACTCGCCGATTTCGGAGGTACCCATTGCAGCTGGGTCGGCTCAGGAGCCGCCAGTCCCTGGTCGACGACACTCCTTCAAATGTCCTCGCCAGGTCTCGAGTTAATCCAGTCCAAATCCCGGTCGACGAAAAATCCTCAAATGCCGTCGCCCGGGTTTGATCCTGTATCACCCGGTCGCCAGAGCGGTGTTGTAACCACTACGCTAGCGCATCATGTAGTAATGTTCTACATGAGAGAAGGGTAGTGGGGGAATAGACACCTACCAAAATCAGACAATTATATGCAATGGGTTTGGCATTTGCAATGCTAAGATAGACTGCTTCTGATTGGATCTTTCTTCAAAGTAGCAATCTGGGCGCGTAGGCAGAAAATTGCTTTTATATGCTAGAGCATTGTAAGACTACTTCACTGACTTCCAGTTGCTTCGAGAAGAAATCATAGACAGCGAGGAACACAGAATATTAGGACCCAAATATAGGACAGACCATATGACTGGGCGTGTATTCTAAGATTAGAGGAGAGTAACCCCAGAGACATCACTTTGCGCCTTAAGTTCTAGGATCCAACTTCAAGTGCACTCACTTAGACACCTAACTCACCTGAAAGATACAGCATCTGAAATCAGATTTGGCGAAAAGACGCTCATACAATAAGCACAAGAGAGAATAACACGCCGAAAGTGCCACCAGGGAAAATAAAAGCAGATTTCAACTCAAGGGTGCATCATCCCCATAGTCAGTAATGACTGAAGGAGGTTACTTAACTTTACTTTAGCTTCATAAATAAATGTTAATAAAGTTATATAATGCACATTTAACATGTATTGATAGGGTCATCATTTTCCTACTCGCTCCTTGTGGACCCTGGAGCCACCACTGCGGATGATCCCCTTGCAGGAAATCTGCAACAAGAATTCACATGCTCTACCTGCAGTGTTTTCTGTAGTCATTTTTTCTACATGATGGGGTTTATCAGCCACACGCACATGTGACAGGGAATGCGTCATTTTAGGAACTATCATTTCTACCAAACAGACCATAGCTTAGGTGATAGAAATTAGTTAAAATTAAATCGTAATATTATGGTAGGAACAGAGCATTAGTAACATCGTAGATAAATTTATTGTCCAATCGTGAGTTGAAGAAAAGAGGAAGCAACGCTGACCTAGATTTGAGCTGAACCCAAGCGAGCTAGCCGGCAAAGTTAGTTGCAGAAGAAAGGTCGAAAGTGTCAGACGCACTTTTTATGCTGCAGATTTTTGAGGATTTTTCAAATAATACTAAAGGAGGTTTTTCATTTAGTATTTTCCCAGCTCTAGTGTTTAATATGTGCATTATTTCTAACAAGGAAAGCAGTAAGTAAAATGCTTTGAATAACCTATAACATTTTCATGTCGAAGAGAGATAGCTTTTGCCCCCGCAGCACACAGTAAAATGGCTGCAAGTTGTACTTTGATGCAGAATGTAGACTTTGTATAGCCATGTATAAACACTAATAGTTTGGCAGAACATGAAGCTCTTCAAGAAAATGAGAAAATGGATTAATTCTCTGAGGAACTGCTAGTATGCATTTACCGCTAGCTAATAAGGAAAGAAATTTACTAAGAGTTGAATCAGAGAGGCTCATCTGAAGACAGAAGCCTCTGTTGTATTAAAACATAGAACAGAAATGCATAAATGGATACATGAAACATGCATGCTATTACTCTATACGTTTACCTGTAAAAAGATGATGTAAATAAAAGTTCACGTTGATACCAAAGGCAGGTCGTCTCTCATTTACTTTGCCACTTATTTATGAGAGTAAGAAGGGAACTGCTTTGCTAGTAAAATAATGTTAATGAACCAATACTGCTCTAACCAAATACACCGTAGAGGATCATCCTAGAACCTGGTTGAACCTTAAGTCTGTTAGAGAGAAAGCTCCACCTCTAGCGCCTAAGCTAGTCTATCAACTCGACTCTCTGTACAAACAGCAAACCCCAACTGCCCCGGCCACACACAACTCCACAGTAGTCACCTTTTAAGGAATGCCTGATGTAGCACTAGACCTTGTCTTTATTTGGGCCTCTGGGAAAAACACAACGCTAATGAAACTGTAATTACCATTTATTATTTTGCTTGTTATTCAGAGGAGATACAACAATCTCTGAATTCTTTTCTTTTCACCTTGTAGATACATAAATAAATATTTTTGTTCTTTCATTTGTTCATACACAATTGTTCGTCATTACGCCAAATCCACTCCCTTTTTCTTGATGCTGACCACTATAACTTCTGGCTGGTATCTATTGTGGTCAGCGATCTCGCTATTTTTAATTTCTTCACTGTCATCGTATTCCTCATAACTTTTGTCAAACATAGGACAGCGAACAGTCAGATATCGGCAGGAGATGATCCGGTCATAAGGTTTCCAGGAATGACAAAACATGGGTAGAAAATCCCAGGATCTCAAACGCTGAGGAAGCCAGTTGGGTTTCTTGACTTGCAGGACGTTGACTACTGTAACCAATAAAAATAGCAAGAATAATGGACCACCGACTACAGCAAGGTAGATCCAGCCAGCGTAAGAAAGTGCGAAAACACTCGTAGGTAAGATAAGAAACATGCCCACCAGGTACAGACCCGCAAACCAGCGGTACTTAGAGGTCACCCGACCTAGGATCTTAGCCATGGGGATTGGAATCCTCAGGAAAGGTATCGGGTAGAAGATGGCGACTGCTGTGACGTTAAAGAACAGGTGACATAAGGCGATCTGCATTGCCTGGTCTAACTGTGTGCCCTTGACCGACATGGCTGCCAGGATCCCGGTCACGGTTGTTCCAAAGTTGGAGCCCAGTGTCATTGGGTACATTCTCTCGACTGACACTATTCCAACACCGACCAGGGGTGTCAGGGTGGATGTAAAAACCTGGAAGATCGGTAAAAAGTAGTTCATCATGGGATTATATCGTATAAACTTGTATTTAAAGGAAGGTCAGAGGCGGATCTACTATGAAGCTTGAGCTTCATGGCCTCCAAGTCCAGTTTTCTCTATAATACATTTCTCTCCCATCCCCCAATACTTTTTTTTAAATAAAAGAGGTCCCTCAAAGAGTTATTTTTTTATCTTCCTCTTTGTTCACCCTCAGACGTCAACTTGGTTTGTTCAAAGAAAGCAATGGTTACTTTGAGGCTGTTGGGATGTCTGTAGAGTTTTTCCAGGAGTGGTACTGTTGACGGTCACATGTGCTTTCTCCTTCCTCATATGTTAGGCGCATTTGAAGCAGATGTTTAATCTCCAAGAGTCCAAGCTTCACATGTAGATCCGCCATTGAGGAAGGTTATATCTTTATTGTATAAGCGCATTGAAATATACACATTTGCGAAAGTGTAGAAAAAAAAATGTAGGCCCATACATACATTGATTTTTGAAGGTCATCATTAAGTTCATAGGTGACAGTCTATTGATAAGTTCATTTCCTACGGCCGGTTATAAGTTTAATTATAAAGGTCTGTTCATTAATGAAAGTCAGTAAATAATTTCATTTGTGAAGGTATTTTAATAAATCATTTGCGTTTGTGAGAGTATTTAAATTACTTGTAAGTTCATTGCGAAGGCGTGTTCATTCACGTAATTCTGTAAATAATTTCATTCGTGGAAATAGACTTACTTCTAAATGGCGATATTTAGATATTCGCACGCCGGCGTGTTAAAATTATAATAATAATTAATAAAATAAAATAAAAAATTATTTTCGTACACATTTTGTAGCATTTGTAATGCTTTATTTCATCTCTAATTTTTACCAGAACTGAACTGACGTCATAAAATGCATATTATTTTATCAAGAATCTATCATCACACACAATATATTACAGTTAACAGTTTGGATCACCATATTAAATTTCATTTCAATGTGATATATACTTCTTTTCAACTACTAACCCAAAAACTGTGAACACGTTTTTTTTCCTTCAAAACTAGCTAAAGTAGATATGGAATAAGGAAAGACAAACGCGACAATTTGTCATTTTTGACTGAAGTGCGCGACAGTAGACTGAGGGTCGATATATTGGCGAAAACACGGGGCGTTTCGCTTCAAGTTTGATTTTTTTTTTTAAATTACCCAAGCGTTTGTCGAGCGTTATTAATTTTGACAAAGCTCGAAATAGGATTGATGTTAGGTTACGTTACGGTTAGCTGTTTGACGAAGCTCGAACCAGTGTTTAGGTTCGGTTAAGGATATATGTAATGTAAATATGGATCGCCAGTGTCACAATATGGCGCAACATGGCGGATTATGTCTACTGTCGTCGCCATCTACCTCATTTTTAACTGTTAAATAAAAAGTGAGCCATAGCTTTGTTACAGAAGAAAAAAGAGGTGAGTTACCGAGCTGCTCTGTAAGATGATGGTCATTCCACAGCCAACAAGCAAGGCCACGTATCCGGTAAAGTAGCCAAGTCCGCATGGGAAGTCATTGTTGATAGCCTCCTGAATCACCCTGGCTACTGGTCCCTGTGAATGACAACAGTTTTCGGATTGGAGGTGGAGCCAGAACTTAGTCACGCCTGGAATTTCTTTCCCATTATAGTACATTATACTTTCTGCTTCTGTCTATACTTTGTGCATTCATATCATTAATGTCTTTCTTTCTTTTTGTCTGGCACTGAACAGAATAAATCTCTTTGACATTTTATTCTCTTACAATCTGGTAACCCTTCTTCTTCGTTATCCTCGTCTTCTTCTTCGTTATCCTCGTCTTCTTCTTCAACACGCTCCTCCAGGGTCCTCCTCCTTCTATTCTTCTTCTTCTTTCTTTTTCTTCTTCTTCTTCTACCTGTTTGCTCCCTATGGAGCATGGAACTATCAACTGAAGCTGGTCGCCTTACAGGAAACCTGCAGCATGCATGTACTATGTGCTCTTGCAGCAATGGTTTCTGTAGCGACCTCTTTCACATAATCAGTTTGCCAGTCCCGTGGTATCACGCGCGGGGGGTGCGGACCGCACCGAGTGACACCATCAGAGTGGGTGACACCATGAGAGTTACCGCACTGGGTGACACCAACCCCAGTGACGGCACTGTTGCCAGTCCCATGCATAATCGAATATTAGTCATCACAGAGCAGACGTCCTATTCAGGTCCGGATTAAGCCAAGAAGGGTCTCAAGGCTTTTTGGTGTTTGAGCCCCCCCTTCACCTATTACAATAATTGTAATTTTTTTTACAAACCCTTTAGCATGGTGATGGTATATAATAGTAAATAAATAAATAAAGGTAATTAACAGGTACTCTTTGGACATAAAGGATGGCAGACGCCGTCTGGTTGGTCCTAGGTTCGATTCCCGGTAAGCCTATCACTTATATTTTCTTATCTGTTGTCTAGTGCCACCCTTTATGTCCAACATGTACCTGTTAATTATCTTTATTTATTTATTTACTTATTTATTTACTATCCACATGACTCAGGTTTCCTTCATTATTTATATAATAGTACTAGTGTAAAAGCCCATCATAAGACGGGAATTAAATTCAAAAGCACCAATACCTAACGGCAACAAAAGTATTTTTTTTAAAAACCACTGTGCATCACCACAATACACGAGCCACGTAGCAGCAGCGAAGATCCCAATGAGTGTATACGGGATCACACATTCTATAAATATAATTTTGTGCACACCGTCATTTGCGCATTCTTCTTTGGTAAGTGTTACTATTTTCGGGAGAGTACATATAAGGGAAACAATGCAATTAATGTCTACGAGACTTTCAACCAAAGTTGCATCCCTTAGCGTTACGCACAGAAAAAGCTGGGATTTTTTATAAATAGGGTTATTAAAAGACTGGTATGTTGGTTTGTTAGCATTCCTTACCTCTTTAATTAGTAATTACTTGTTATTAATGTTTATTAGTATTATTGTTATTATTATTAAGGTAAACAAAATAGTTCATATGCCGTTATGATTTTGCCAGGGTGCATTAATGTCTTCTACGCTAATTGTGTTTCTACTGTCTATTTAGAACGTTATGAATGCGATTGCAAAGTGCAATTATTTTCCTTTTAGTTCATAAATCTATGGATTTGTTAACGTATGCACTGGCCCCCCAGAGCTCTGGGTCCCTTGGCTTCAGCCTACTTAGCCTAATGGATAATCCGGCTCTCGCTCTATTCTTCCTTAATCTCTTGAATGTCTCCCTCATTTTCTTGAGGCATGCCGCTTTCAACCGTAGACAAGTGCCAGTTATCTACATCGGAACACGATTCTGTACTAAGCCAAATTCGATTTCAAGATAACACGACATGTAGATTATTTGTGTACGGTTGTCTGTATTGTATTCCACTTGACCAGATAATTAAATAATGAAAGTAGCATCCACGTCATTCTTTCATTTATTGTCTTTCAGATTTGAGCGTCCGTTTGACACACTGATGAGAGCACGGATCTCTCGCGGCAAAGGTACCGGGTTTGATTCACGGTATCGACACGCTTCAGTCGACCCAGCTGTAAATGGGTACCTGACTTTGCTCTTGAGTTAGGGAAGGAAAAGGCAGCAAGGAAGGCAACTGGTCACCACCCCCCACCCCTCGATGCTGGGCCTAGTGTATCGAAGTCTCTAACACTTCACTCCCCTACGGCAGTATCTGCTATAGGACTTCCTCTACCTTTACCTCCTCAAGGAGCATAGGCTTACAACTAACTTTTGACAAGGCCGCCGGCACCACTCATCAGATCAAAGTCTTTACCACTTACTCTTCCCCAATTTCATTTCTGTCTCAAGCTTTCTTCTCCATGTGTAACTCAGTTTCCCGCTACTTGCATTGCACTGGGGATTCCAGAATAAAGACTGCCCTTGTAATGCTATTAACATGTTTCCTCAACGTGTGTCATATCTATCTCCTTCATCGTTTTCTCATCTCTCTTGTTCTTGTGGCACTTGTCTGGTTACTGTCATCAGTTCCACCTTGGTGATCATCTACCATTTTAATACTTCTGTTCTACGCATGCGCCCATTTATGAAAGTCTGTAACTACTTGTTTGTTTGGGTTTGGATTCCACTTCTGGCAGAGCAGCAGCTGGAAAACTTTTTCAGGTCATAAATCGGGGATTCCTCAGCAAAAGAGAAGTTGGCTGTGAACTGCTCCACCTATGTCCAAGTCTTGACGTATGGATGCGAGTCATGGGCAATGACTACAATCCACAAAATTCAAATCCAAACCTTAGAAATGAGGTATCTGGGAAAGGTGGTTGAAGTTTGAAGTAACAAGAAGAGACATTGTCCGCAACCCGACGATACGTCAAGGCCTAAAAACCCAACCCCTGCAGACCCAAGTAGAACAGTCCCAACTAAGATGGTTTGGCCATGTCTGCAGAATGGGAGAAGATCGGCTGCCACGGAAGGTATGGGAGGCTAAGAGCCAGGGTTCCAGACCTCCAGGATGACCCAGAGTCCACTGGGAGGACAACATTAGACAATCTCTGCAGGACCGAGGACTAGAATGTAACCAGGACAGAAAGGAAGACAGCCAATAGTATAGTATGGCGCTCTCTCTTCCAAGCCTCTACACCTATGGTATAAGAGGAACGACCAAGTAAGTAAGTAAAACACTGAAAGCAGCGTCCATGCAATGGTAGTTCATTATCAGTATCTTCTTCTTTGGTCCTTGGCAGCTGATTGACAAAGCAGTCAGCGACCATCACGCCTGGTGGCGTCTTGTAGGGCAGCAACAGTCTCCACTTTACTCGGTCGACTGCCATCCTTCGTGTGGTGCCTTAACTCTGGTTCATGCTTAGCATCTCTGCCTCCATAGTTCTTCGCCAGGTTGCTTTTCGTCTGCCTTGCTTTCGCTTTCCTTCTGGAGTCCATAGCATGGCAGTTCTAGTGATGGTGTCAGGGTCTCTTCTGAGGATGTAGCCAACCCAATTCCAGCGTCTACCCGCTATGATGGTGCGCAAGTCTTCTTGGTTGCTCTGAGTTAGCAGTTCTTGATTCTGTGACAAGCGAGCGCCAAAGCCTTATCGCCCAATCTTTTCTTACATCTTTCTTATTTTATTTTCTCAAACATTGTGCTCTTTCATCCCACATTTGCTATTTCATCGTTTTTTATTACTCGCATCTGGTATCTAAAGAACCACATTTGTTCTTTCATAGGTGGTCTTTTGATTCAGTTTCCCCACCTTGTTAAACACATCTGGGTTTATCCTATTATAACTAGTCCCTGTGTAAATAATCGTCAGACATGCCACCTTGGACTATTGTTTAGACGCGCGGCTGACACCACCTAGTACTTTATTCAGTGCTAGCCGCTGTGCAAACAATCGAAGGTCATCGCACTCGATACAATGGCTACGCAATACAATGGACACCAGGAGCGGGACATCAAAGACCCGTGCAGCGGAACACCCACTTTGTTTCCAGATGGCTCCGGCACAACAAAGGAACTAGTTAGCGAGCATACAGAGAGCTGTCTTACAAAGGATGACAGAAAATTTACATGTGGGCGACAATGGACAGCGAGTTTTGTGACAGTTAGCGGACCAGTGAGTTTTTCTGGCCGACCAATCAGCAAACACCGGGCGGTCTGACCAAGACTGAGAGGCCATGCGAACGAAAGGAGGTGGCAAATTGCCCAACCCACTGTTAGACTGACAGGAGACATGAGAGATCCTAGGTCTGGGTTGCAAGATGCACACCTGGTAATTGGTTGAGGGGATGTGTTAGATTATCTCGGACACAATGGCTAAACCAGCGATATATTCTACTGCACAGCTCGTTAGAAGTCAGAGCAGTTTTCAACATTGTGGTGTAAAGAGAAATCCCTAAACGCCTAGCCTAAATACACGTGTTTATTCAGAGTGGATAAAATAATTCATATCTGTGGGGAATTGTGTTCTTAAAGGATTTTGCGAGGTGAAAAGAAGGTTAGTAGATCTTATACAGATTATTAATACTTTTTCTTATTCTTTATTTATTTTAACCTCACAGCTAAATCTGCGAAAGATAGAGTTTCAATTAATTCTCCTAGTACATGACTAAATAAAATCAGAATATTTTCCTCTAAGATGATAGGCTGATAGGAAGTACTTAATAGTTCATACTTCACCTTCATCTAGCTTGTTGAATCATCATCATAGTCTTCCATACGCACACACTCTCATGCACAATATATTTAACATCATTAGAATCGAACTCATAGAGATCAAGAGTGAGATGTAGAATAAATGAAAGTCAACCAGTATATATTAAGTGTGAAAACTTACGAAGACTTTTGTGTGTCTTCAGTCCATCAGAAGTCTGAGTCTAACCAGAAATAAGTTATCAAAACGGACATTTGGTTTGCAGAATTCGCCATAGGACATTCTTCGTTCCTCAGTAAAAAAGGAATATTTCTCGCCCACGATAAAAACAGTGGACGCAGCATTTTTCGTCAACATATATCACATGCGCACAAGTTCAATACATAGTTATAACAAGTTCAAATCCCTCGAAAGCTTACTACAGGAGTCAAGCTAAAGCTCACAGTTGATTACTCATATCAAGTTCAGCTCCACCGGAAGCGTACTATCTGAAGCCAAGCTAAAGAGCTCAACAAGTTGAATCTCATATTTATACCAAGTGCAACACACTCTTAAGCGCATTCTATAACCAAAGTATATTTTATGAATCACGATTGGGAGCCGCGCTGGTGTTATGGTTACCACGTTGCGCTAGCGACCAGGATTTCAAGGTTCAAGCCCGGGCGCGGGCATTTGTAAGAGTGTCATCGACCGGGATTTTGACCGAATAACCTGAACGGCTCCTGACATAAACCCTCTGTGGATGGGAAGGAGCGAAGCCTCCCCAGCCTCGCAATGACATGTCATTTGGGCCGACGGGCTGAAAGCCCAAGTGCCGCTGGTTAAGAAAAAAATCACGATTACATACTCAAGATAATGAGTCTACATATCAAGAACATTTCGTGAAGATATCCAGTCTGGCCAGTACCCTCCGGAGATTAGACAACAGACATTTTCATACGACAACTGTTAACTGTTGATCAACGCTACAGAGATATACTCACAGAGAAGGATTGTATATCGTCAACGTTCTCAGTACGACAACAGTTTTCATCAGAACGTCCTCGACTTAGAGATACCCCACTCGACATAACACATAACAACTTGTGACATTCTATGCATACATGTGATTCATCCTATCCGGGAGGAGCATTTAGAGACACATGGACTGTAGATTACTCACCATTTTGGTAACTCGTATCATATCACATCATCATCATTTCGCTTTACACAAGCTCATTCGTAATTAACTACTACTTAATTAACTACAATATTAATATCTCATCTGTGTGTTTTGTGTGAATCGTCTTCTACCATCATCACGTTCTAACCATTACTAACCCTATATGTGTAGATATTTAATTAATAAACCCAATAATCGTTTGATCATTATCGAGTTTATTAATGTATCACTCGTGCTGTCGGTGTTAAATATTTACAAGTACATATCAGGAACTTTTTCTACGGGACTAAGGGCAGATGCTAAGGTTGGGGGAACTTTTTTAACTGTTGGACAGCATTCGTATCCTTCTTCTTGTCTGTATCTCGGGTCGGCCAAGCCTACCTACTATCTCATAGGTCGTGGTAGGCCCCAAACAGAACTCTTTCTGGTTTCGTGTTTAGTTGAAAAAAAAAAAAAAAAAAAACCCACACACACACCCACACAAATAGTAATACGTCTTACAAGGAGAAGGACAAGAAAAACCTACGTTGCGGCCACAAGGCCTTCGTCCAGACAAACAAGAGACAGGAGGGAAAGAAAATGAGAATTAAGTAGAGAACATGAAACTATAAAAATAAGAGAAAAAAACTCCCTTAATCTCCAGAATGTGAAGCAAAGCAGGATGGCTGCCATTAAACTTTACTTAACGAGAAATTTCTAATAGCCTTTCTACCTAGTAAAATAATATAATTCCTGATAAAAACTAAATTTACTCAAAAAAAATAAAGACGACAGATTCCAAAATCCAATTCTGATTTCGTGTTTAGCGGTCAGCATGTCAGTGGCTTCCTTTCGGCTACAAAAAAAAACCTTGTCGTTGCAATTCACATTATGAGTAATATTTTACCTGGAACATGGCGTGCAGGATTTTGACTATACCAAACAGGGAAGCCACGATGATGATGATGGAAACCACAAGAAGGATTGCGCCAGCTGCTTTGTCACTCAAGTCAGTGAATGCGAACAAATTAGAGCCTGAAATGGCAAGTATCCGTACATGTTTCTCCGTGTGCAGGTGAGTGTGTTTGCTGGTAAATTATGAAAAACTAGTGAAAGTGATTGTCATTGTCAGTTTAATACCATGATGATGATGATGATGTGGCGAACAATAAAAAAGCGACAATGAAGAAATTACGGGTTTTCATAAATAGGTGCATGCCAGAAGAAAAGGATTGAAACGGTAAGACTAGATGAGATCACTAATGTGGAACTGAGGACAAGAGCAAGACAAAAAACAGTTGAACATGAGGTGAGGAAAATACAGCTACAGTCATTCACTGTGGGAACTACAGCTACAGTCATACACTGAGGGAACTACAGCTACAGTCATACACTGAGGGAACCAGCTGACAGTTATAGTTATTGTTGATCAGAATCTACTCCATTGCACTCCGAGAAAACCCATACGTGCTCAGTCTCCTTCAGCAGACGTCGAAGGGAATGAATTCTAATTGTTCCCGTAGCGCGCTGGTTGCATACACGACGGATGCATCCTCTTATACGTCCAGCTCTGATAGTTTTATGTCTGATGCCAAATTCCAGCAATCTTAGCCTTGATGATTCATCGATTGCAATGCCTTCCTTGATGATTCATCGATTGCAATCCTTCCTTGATGATTCATCGATTGCAATGCCTTTTTTTAGCAGACGATCAGTAATTGTCTTTAGTATTTCTTCCTTATCCATATCTAATGTTACCACTATGGCTGCTCTCGAAGCAAGCCTGCCAGCTCTCTTATTGTTGTGTAATCATACATGACCAGGACAGTAGATCTACACCAGGACAGTAGATCTACACCAGGACAGTAGATCTACACCAGGACAGTAGATCTACACCAGGACAGTAGATCTACACCAGTTCCTGAAGATTCGATATTATCCATTCATGCCGTAGCCATCCGCTCTGGACCTTCCGAAGCATCGACTGAGAGCCTGATACAAGAACTGCCCTGGTTGATGTAGTTTCCAATAGCCATCTCAGGGCTGCGGTAGCTGCCTCTATCTTTATTCTCATGCTGGAGGTTGTTGTCATGTAAGCTCCGCCCTGTTGGCGACAACCCTGCCCTTTATTCTAGACGAGAAGCTCCATCCTGATTCTCACCATGGAGTACAGACCCATCAGTGTACACAATGACATCATCTGCCTTGACAGGGAGTGCAGAGCTTGGGGCAATGGTTGAGCAGAGCTGGAAATTAATTAACTTATAAATGATCATGCTGGTAGTGCATCCAGTTCTCATCTGACTTACTCAATTCTTCCCCTTTGTATAAATTTTCAACCCTGGTCACCCGCCCAACTGTAGCCTCCGCCTGTGTCATCCATGACATCCCTCTCTGTATTCCTGCTCACTTGGTGTCAGCTATGTTTCCATGCAGGGAGTGTCTTCTGTCTGTGGTTACCCGTGTCAGGCGTTTGCCTGGGCTATTGCATCGCTGGATCTAATCGACAGTAGTCCAAGCGTGTCCCTCATTGTCACAATGGGAGTATTTCGCGTGCAGCCCAAGACTATACGTATTCCTTCATTTTGAATGCGTTCTAGCAGTTCACATTGGGATGTTGACAGTGTGAGTATTCCAGTCCATACTCGATCACTGACATTACTAGCTGACGATACAAGAGACAGTTGACAGCATTACGAGGAGTTCCTTGTTCTGGAATCCCCAAAGTAAGATAAATAGAGAGAGAGATAAAAAAAACATACCTAGATGGCAATTAAGAACAGAAGATGAAAGTGATAAAGAAAACATGGAAAGGCCTTGAGCTAATGGTACTTGTTGAAGTCATATGATCCATTGGGAATTGAAGAGTAACGAATGAATTCATTAACACTGACGATGGTGAGGACTTTGTTGATGGTACGAATAATGTTAATGAGGATGTGGAGAAAATAGTGGCCAGTCAGACATGTTTTAATCATCATGGAAGGCGCATAGTCATAATAAAGCCAGATTTTGTTTTTTGCTCGTTGGAAAACGTCGAGTTAACTCAGATACTAGACTACTACACATGTAATAGTCACATGAAGCTATATTTTTTTTGGCCTAGTCTAGTTAATAGCTCTGTTGGGCAAACAAATTAGTTTTAGCTCTGTTGGCCAATCAAAGTTATTTTTAAATGTGTTGGCCAATCAAAGTCATTTTTTATATATGTTGACCAACCAAAGTCATGTTTAGATCTGCTGTTCAAACACATTTTCTTGCACATAACTATTAATAGTTGGATCGAATGTCCTATCATAGTTATTGGTAGCCTAACTGTTGAATCAAAGATAACTTCAGCTGTGCTGCCTAATCACAATTACTGCTGGTTCTGTTGGCCATTCAGAGGTGTGGATACTTTTATTGTCTAATTACTGCTATTGCTAGATATGACAGGTTATGAAAATAGACCACCTCGATCAGTCCGCTTGATTCCCACCGCCACCTCTCATTCCACAGGTTATGAGAATGAACTACATTGATCAGTCCGCTTGACTCCCACCGTCACCCCTCATTCCTTTCAATCAACTCGTTCAACGTGGGGTCCCACTTTTGCTTCCCTAATTAGCATGCACGTTGTTACGCATTAGCCATGCCTTTCTCGCTATCTGCCTTACTTATAGTTTTAGCCAAGCCTACTTGTCTTCTTTCACGCGCTATCAAAGCAGCTACTCAGATCTCAAACTGCCATTCCTTCAAAAGGGGACGGGCCAATTACGTTTGCCTGAGAGCTCCATGAACCCAGAGCTGTCAGATTACGAAACAAACACGTGGAAGGTGAACTGTTTTGAAGTCTCCTAAGACGTACCTTTGATGGTTACATTTGACAGGGGGAATTAAGCGAATGCAAAAAGGGGCGATAACCACATTTACCGACCACATCCGTTTGTTCGTGTTCCCAGGGGACGCAATTAGCTACAGAGAGAGACGGGATCAAAAGACGTCTGCTCGCTAGCAAACGTCTATGTTGTCGGCAAAGGTGCGCAGAAAATCTTTAATTCGGGAATCGAACCGTAGAATTGCCACTAACATGGCCGTAGGTGCTAATTTTCGCACTAAGGGGGGAAAGAACGGCATTTATGGATATATACCTCGTCTCCCCAAACTCAGATATCAGTCACTGCAGAAAGATTTTTGAAATATATCTAGCTCGATATCTTAGAGCCATAGTACAAAGTGGATTACTTAAAATTCATGGAGATAGTTTCATTTCTCTGTTTTGCGGTAAATTATATACTAGCATTTAAGTGATTAATGTGCTAAAGTTTCTTCATTATATTTCACTGGGATTTTCTGTGTTAATTTAATAGCGTATTAAATAACATATAGCTAATTTTTCCATCTGTAACGTAAATTTAATTACTCGCTATTCCCCAGTAAGAGATGCTTTAATTAACTATAAGACGCTAGCCGATTGATAATTGACGGAATACAATTTACTTCTATTCACCATGTGTAATTTTATAAATGACTAGTGTTCATATCTCCTGTTAAAAGCGATAAGATAAGGTAGACACTTGTGGGTTTTAAATATAATTTAATACCGGAGTGGTTAAGAGGTCTTGCCGTAACGCGTGTTAGGCTAGGATATGTATATTATTGTTAAAATGTTTGCATTTTTCCTACCTCTAGGCTGATCATAACCCTGCGACCTAGCGGTCTTATGGTCATATAATCGTACAAACTATCCAGAGATATTACTTTGTGGTGAAGTCTTCTAGTTGTGACCTGTGCGGTCCAATTTCCTCATTCATGAAAGAGACAAAACTAAAACCGATAAATGTAACATTAGCTGGACTTGACAATTACCAGATTTTTATTAATCTCACTGGCCCTTTGTGGCAATATATATACAATTATCGGACATCTGACAGTAGTTTTTTTCTTTCTCCCCGAGATTTGACTCAAGAGAACTCATGAGAGAACAGCCGAGGATTATTATTCTTTAATTCTTCATCACGTCACAGAGTGTCTCAGCCAACAGAGGCTAGACAACACCGGAACAATATATCCATATTTATTCCTAGGACGGTGGACACCACATCGAAAAACTTATCCCAATCAACTAACTGCAGTGATAAGAGAATTTTTTCCAGGGAAAATAATTAACGCATCAACTTCAGCGACTCTCTGAAATTAGCAATCAGCAACCAGGAAAGTCTTGGGCTGAAATTGGCAAATAATCTGACTCTATATAGGCATAGTACTTATTAGAGTGTATTTCCATGGAATATCTGCAACAACTATTGGGTAAGCGAATATGAAAGTGGCCACTGTATGAGTGAAGTGAATGAACAGGAAGAGAGAAACTTATTTTCTTTTGTTACCATCAGTATACTAATATTCTTTTGTTCTTTTTTCTCACTAATACGAGTATTCACGCAATAGATAAAATTAGGAACTTGTTCTTTTCCCGTACTAACTATTCCATACCTCATTGTTAACTGTTTAAAATTTTTTGGGGTTAATTTCCTCTGTTGGGATCTTCTTTGTTTCCTTTACAAGAAAGGAGGGCCTATTGGGTAAATTTCTTTTTTTTTGTCTGTACACCATACTTTATTGATGTAAATGCTTGATGTTGTTATTTTCTAGTGATAATAAACTTAATAAACCTTAAGTTATCGTGTTGGTCAACCCCTGCCCATATATACGTTATCCATAGTTTGTTTTCACGTTTGTGCGCAGTTGTCACAAAAGTGTGTGTACGTGAGTGTAGTATAGCTTGTATTTTGTACAAGGAGAGAAAGTGCGTCTGATTTAAATATAGTCGTAAAGATAGGCTGGATTAGAGCAATTACTCAATCCAGAGACTGTTCTTTTCTCTTACACTATCACCCTCGTGAAAAATAAAACTATGGTTAAAAAAAAAAAAAAAAAAAAAAAAAATAATAATAATTTTTGTTCCATCATACTTATTGTCAGCTGTGTAGGCCAGTCAAAGTTATTAATAATTCTGTCAGCCAAGTTAAAGTTGGTTCTGTTTTTAATTCGCAGTTAGTGTTAGCTATGTTTTTTAAAATTTTGCTCGGTTTAAAAAAAAATATCAGTTGTATAAGCATGATGACAGAGATGGTAATGACGATGTTGGATAATGATAAAGAAGAGGAGATGAAGCAAGATAAGCAGAAGATTATATGATGCAAGCAGTAATATTTACATTTAATTCTTTCTAAAGTTGAATTGACCACATCTGTTTCGTTCCAGCCAAGAAACAAACCAACGCTGCTGCCTGTGTTGATCACGTTTTTGTAGGTGCAACTGGCATAAAATGGCGAATCTCGAGCCACCATGTCGCAGTCAATCTGAACTGGGTCGTAGCGCATGACATTCGCAGTGTTCTGAATCATGGCCACCTTACACCATCTCTTCATAATTGACGACTGTTCCGTGACGTTTGGCGCCATGGCGATATCAGTAATAACTTCACGGTTAATCTACAGACAGATTTCAAAAAAGTGTTTTTCGTTTGTAGTGTCAGTAATAACATTTAGCTAATCTAAGACAAACACAAATTACTGTTTTTTTTTTGGTAAAGTCAGCAATAGTCTAACAAAAGTATGTGGTTTTTTTTAAATGGGAATTTCAATCTTAACTTCACAGTTAATCTATAGAAAAACAAAATTAAGTTCTTTTTGATGGCAATGTCAGCCATAACTTTACGGTTAATCTACAGAGAAACAAAAATGAGTGCTTTTTGATGACAATGCCAGTGACAACCGCACCGTTTATCTGTAGAAAGACAAAGATAAGTGCTTTTTTATGGCTAAGTCAGCAATAACGTTACGGTTAATCTACAAACAAAAATAAGTGCTTTTTAATGACAATGCCAGTGATAACTTCACAGTTAATCTGCAGAAAGACGAATATTAGTACTTTTTTATGGCTACGCCAGCAATAACTTTATGGTTAATCTACAGACAAACAAAAAAGTGCTGTTTGATGGCATGTCAGTAATAACTTCACGGTTAATCCAAAGATAAAGGCTTTTTGAGAGAGAAATAACAGCATCAACCGGTACGTTATGATCTAGTTAAGGATGTTTGCCCAGAAGGCTCGTCAACACAACAACGACACATCATTCGCCTTGAATGTATTGCTGAACACTCTGCTCACAGAACGACAGTAGAAGTGGAATAAGGCAAATTATACAAAAAATAAGTACTCACTTCCACAATGAGATGAGTCAAAGGTTCCGTGAGTGCCGTTAGAATTTTTATCTTATGGTTTTCTGATCGAAGCTCCATAGAGTCCACGATAGCCTTAGTCAGGTGATACAGGTAGTTCGTAGCCATCTCCAGTGGCAGGAGGATTATTATAGCACTCCAGTTAAACATATCGTGTACCTGGGAACATTTAAGACAACTGTTATGAAAACAGAAAGAAAGAAAACACAATATATCTAAATAGTTAAAGAAAACACAAAGGGCAGAAGCAAGAGAAAAAAAATGTACAGATAATAAGAAGAAACATATTTTAAAAGTTTCCATTTTGTGAAACGGACATGAGATCATCGTTATTTCGTACGTCATCATCATACCTTAGTCTGTTCACTCATTCATTATCCTTCATGGTCCCTCTCGAGCATAGGCCTCAACAGATATGTTCAAATCCCTACTGTAGTATGCCATCCGCTCAATGTAGTTCCATGTCTTTTTTATCACTTCTGTCACACAATGATTTCATGTGGGGGTGGATGATGGAGTGAGTGGAAGTAAGGGTCACTGAGGTTGTTATATTTGTTTAAGTTTAACTCAGGGATTGAGTTTATGTCTGACTTCGTGTCAGCATGTTGTGATTTGGGCGTGCGCATGGAAAAAGTCTTTTTCCGTGCTACTTCATGCCAGATGATGGAAGCTTGTAGTCCTTTTCAGGGCTACGTTTTTATCAACACTGCGCTTCAGATAACGGAGCCCACTTATTTTTGAATGGCAAATTCCGCTCTGATATAACCACCGAATTTAAGTCTTGGTTGAAAGGAATATGTGCCTCGACACAAGAAGGCAAAACCCTAAAGCAAAAAAAAAAAAAAAGATACATATGTTTGGAGCGTTGGGTGGAGACAGGGCCTGTGTTTGGGTATTAGGCGTCTCAGGCAACAAAGGCGCCCCAAAGTAGTACAGACAGAAAGACAGATAGGTATACAAATAGACGGATAAATAATGTAAATCAGCGTGTATCGAGGCGAATTTTGTTGCTAACACTCAGTGGTTCACCTAAGCTTCAATCTTTATTTATTAAGTATGAGGATGATTTGTTATTTAAAAACAACAACAACAAAACAGCAACAAGATAAAAGAACAAAAAAAAAAAAAAAAACTAATGGGCGATACAAAAATGAAAAAAAACCAGTTGACAGCTTGCACCAAATTGCTTATTGGTTAGGCAAGTGTCAGTGGGAACATTTTACAACAAAAACGAAGTTGGGTTTATCATAGGAAAAGAACGCATACTTACAGTAGCTCCGGCAAATGCCTGTCTGAGCTCCAACCTCTCACCGGCGTGAGCTAAGGAGACAAGAGTACTAGTGATTGACGTGCCCACGTTCGTCCCCATAATAATAGGAATCGCTGAGTTCAGGGGAATTACTGAAATAGATGAAATAATTATGTATTCTGAATTAGATACAACAAGTCAATCTACTCTCCCTCTTCTGCGTACAGTTTGAAGTCATGCTAAATCTGCAGGTCTGTCTCCAGAACAAAGTCCGCAGTATTTTTTCAGGTCAGGGTGGTAACCCTATAGCTTCTTTCTGAGCTCAGTATCCTCTGGCTAGGTCTTGCGTCGTGGATCATCGTGAGCTGGGCAGTTTTATAGAATGGGTTCAAGGGTCTGTATTTTGATTCCTCATAATTAGTGTGGGATTTCCTGAGACGATAAAGGTGGTCTAGCAATCTGCAGTAGCCATTTCTCAGGCGGAAAATGATGGTCTTCTGGTGTCAGTTAAGCTGGTGGATTGGGCAGATCTGTTGTACATATCTTCCTCCTTCCACCAGTAGTTGTACTGCTTGTGGATGATGGTTTTTGCTTCTCGAAAGGGCTTTAGGTGGCTGAATTGCTCAATTTTACTGCCACTTCTAGATAAAGCATTTGCTGTTATTCCCGGCAATGCCACAATGGGATGATAGTCACTGTAGGGCAATAGTTGATGATCTTTGGATAATGTTAAGCTCAGATCTGATCTCATGCATCGTGTTTTGATTTCTGGTGTTCTTTATTGATTCCAGTCGTGATCTACAGTCAGTAAAGATTAATACAGCTGGTGGCTGCTGTTCTGATCTAGTGAGGATTCTCAATGCCTGCAGTAGTGCCATAGATTCAGCCCTGAAGTTGGAGGACATCTTTCCGGTTGGAAAAACCTTACAGATGATCCTTCCATTGATGAATCTTATAAACTGCCTCATCTTCCATTCTTTACTGCCCCCTCTGCTGATCCATCTGTGTAAATGTGTGTCCTCTCCTTAGGGTTGTACTTTTCTTCAATCATCTCCTGAGCCAACGTTTTTAGTTGTAGGGAGGTCTGGAGATCTTTCTTTCCTATTCCAGGGACTCTGTGATAATAGATATATTCTCATGGCAGTAGTTTGGCTCCTCATAATCAATTAACATTTCAATTTCGTTAGTTTGATTAGGGAAAATACGAGACCTAGGTACGTTGGTTAACATCGGATAGAAGATACATCTCAGAGGTGAAGAGTAAAATAGTCCAGGGAAAAACAATATTCTATAAATTGATAAGTATTTTATGCAATAAATCTTGTGGAAAAGAGAGTTCTTCAGTGTTACATAGAACCAATCCTGTCATATGAAAGCGAGTCATGGAAAATTAGTAAACAAGCAGGAAAATCACCAGAGGCCACACAAAAGTGGTTTTACAGAAGAATATTAAAACATGATCATTAGCTTAAACAAAAAATAATGAAGATGTCATGAAAAAAGTCAGTGAAAGGGAGATAACTCACACCAAAATTAAGCAATCCACTTTCTGTGGGTATGTTACGTGGAGAAGACGAAAGTTGGAATATATCGTGTCAACATGAAACACTGAAGGAACAGGAGATAGACAAATAGACAAGATGCTGGACAGTTTGACGTCATTGCTTGGAAAGACATCAACAACATAATTGATGAACAGTACTGGAGACAGGACGTTGTGGAGAGACATGATCACCACTGCCGACATGGTACTTGAAGAAGAAGATATTGTTACTGACAGGGAATTACTGAAATAGATGAAATAATATTAGTATTTACACCGAATTATTGAATTAGATTTAGTGGTATCGTTTCTGACAAGGCATTACTGAAATAGATGAAATAATATTAGTATTTACACCGAATTATTGAATTAGATTTAGTGGTATCGTTTCTGACAAGGCATTACTGAAATAGATGAAATAATATTAGTATTTACACCGAATTATTGAATTACATTTAGTGGTATCGTTTCTGACAAGGCATTACTGAAATAGATGAAATAATATTAGTATTTACACCGAATTTTTGAATTAGATTTAGTGGTATCATTTCTGACAAGGCATTACTGAAATAGATGAAATAATATTAGTATTGATACCGAATTTTTGAATTAGATTTAGTGGTATCGTTTCTGACAAGGCATTACTGAAATAGATGTACTGTTTCTAGCAATGCAGATGAGTCGTTTTACGAAGTACTAATATTCCAGCTTAAAAATAGAGATAGAGGCAGTTACTGCAGCTCTGCGGTGGCTGTCTGAAACTACACTACCCAGGGCAGTTATTGTATCAGATTCTCAGTTCATGCTTCGGAAGGTCAAAAATGGATGGCTCGGCATGAAAGAAAAAAATCCATAGAAGCCTCAAGTCTTCGGGAACTGGTGTGGATCTACTGTCCGGGTTATGCAGGAGTACGCGGCAATGAGAGAGCAGACAGACTAGCTTTGAGAGCACCCATAGTGGATATTTAAGACATTTAGTGATCGCCTGTTAGAGAATGACACTGCAATCGATGAATCAACAAAGCAAAGATTGCTGGAATTTTACATCGAACGTAAGACCAGCAGGGATGGACGCATGCATCCGTACTGTATACAACCAGCGAGCTACACGAACAGTTAGCATTCATATCCTTCGATATTTGCTAAAGGAGACTGCGCGCCTATGGGTTTGCCTGAGTAGAGTGATGTCGTTTCTGATCAACAGTAACAGTAACTAGTATACAACAGCGCTTTTATCACACATTTAGTTTTTACAATTTTCCAACTAATAAAATATTGCGTTCAGTCCGGCAAGAGAGGAAGTGGAAGAACGAAAAACACACGGAGAAGAGAACTGGAGAAGGAAATGATAAGGATAACGTAGACAATGAAAGACCAATGATAATAAGACTTGGCATACTTTTGTTGAAGTCACATGGTCCTTAATGAGTTGAACGGTACCGATGATGCTGTCCACTTCAGCTATTCCATGAGCTTCCAGTTACTTTGGCTTCCTCTTCTACTATTCCTCTTTAGGTTCCATTAAGCATCTTCGTAGTTCTTGTCCCAGTGGGTTTCCAGTATAGGGCATGTTTGGTTATTCAAATTTTTTTTTATTCTGATTTATCTCTGCTTTCTCTTTTCACATCTAGTTGTATTGATTCTTGTCCCGCTTATTTCCTAAGGGTCTCTGAGTGGACAAACAAAAAATATGCCTACTGCTTCGTTAGGTCAATCTCGCAAATCAGATCACAAGGTGATTTATATTTGGACATGCGCCCTAATATAACCGACGGACCTTGTGTCTAAGTTGAATTGAGCGTTCCTTGCCAAAAAGAGGCAAATGTTACTTTACAAAAAATTGTCACAAGAAGCGACTAATATGAGGTTCTGCATGAGGCGCTGACAACCTCTTATGTAAAACAAATTGCTTCAGAAATCACCACTGCAAGTACACATCAATGCTTTTATGCAGGCTTCTTGCAAGGAGGCCAGCTGCAATGGGAATATAATGAATGATGAATTGTTCCATGTCTGTTGTCTTTCAAAGGTTTGTTACGTTGTACACGTCTAGGATTTCTCATTTTAAAAAACTCCAATTTCACTTTTTAAACATACCCTCTGATGCAACCATGGCAACCACGATTGAGATAGCTGTGGACGAGCTTTGTACGAGAACAGTCGCCAGGACTCCAATCATCAGACCTGCTACAGGATTGGGCAGAAGGTCGCTGTTTCGGAAAGTTTCACCTGCAGTTCGACCTATCAAGAGAAAAATAAAATAATACAAAAAATATTCTGTAAGTGCACAGCTCACTCAAATATATGACATATGCGTTTCCAAAGCTGGCACTAGGGATTTTTTTATGTGGAGCTAAATCTCTTGATCCCTCCCTCCCCATCCCAAGGTGCAGTGCTGTATGTACTCTTAAGAGACTCACTTTCATGCTAATTAGTTGAATCAAAATGTAATTTCCGACTGGAGCATTAAAAAAAAATTGCATTTATATTTTAACAATTTTATTGCAGGTTTTTTCCCCCCTTTATTCAAGTTGAATTACAGATGGTGTCAGGGCCGGATTAAGCTAGTGCGGGGCCTGTAGCATATGTTAAGAAAAGGGCCCTATATTTTAAAAAAACCAATAAAACAACACAAACATATTTAAACACACATTTTTAATTTGCATAGTAATAGACTTTTAGTAAGCTGTTCAGCACTATGACCTTCCATATCCAAAAATGTCACAAATCTTTCAACTGGTCCAGATGGCAAAACATAGCGCAGAGCCAAAGTCAGCTGGTCCATATTAGATATATCTGGAGTAGAATCCAATGAAACGGAATAATACTTGTATTTCTTCATTTCACAGAGAATGTGATCCAGTATGCTGGATCCAATCAGAGTGATGAATTCCTCATACGTTGTTTTAGATAGATATGATGTATGTCCAAATCCTTTGTTTGCATGAGTACTTATATGCTCTGCCAGAAAAGGGTCAAACTTGGCCAGTAATTCTAACAACCCTAAGTAATTCCCGTTATAAGGGGACCCAACAATTTCATCACTGCCACGAAATGAAAGGCCTCGTTCTGCTAAAAACTTCACAACTTCAATTATTCGCTCTAGAAGGTTGTGCCAATACTTTTCTTGAATGTCCATTTGTTTCACAAGATGGGAATCGACACGTTCACCTTTGTTTGTACGCATCAACAGTGAAATTAAAGCGTGTCTATGTGAGGAGCTTTCTTCATGTCGACGCAATAGATTGCTTGCATTTTTCCAGTCATTAAACCCTTCCACAGTAAACTTTGATGAACATTCTGAACTCATAAGCTTGCATGGGAAACAGAATAGGCGCCCTTTACTTTCTGAATAGCATAACCATTTTCTTGCATGTTGCTTGTTTGTAAGTTTATGAATATGTGTAAAATAAGACTTCTGACAGTATCGAGTTTTCTTTTCAGTGTCATACAATCGCACGGATGAAGAGAAGGCACTATCAACATGTTGACATTTTTCACTTCCCTTGGATATGCAATATTCACGCTCACAGTCATCTATATTGTTCAGCCAGTCACCAATATCATTAGAGTACTTCTTCGTTTCACTTATTCTTTCACATTCAGACTCAGTGTATACTGGGTTTTGCTGTATGTTTTCTGCTGCACAGCCTGCACTAGTACTAGTTGTTCCTGTACTTCCAACTTCAACGGTTAGAGTACCACCACCATGAACATCAAAATATTCTGTCAGCTTACGTGTTTTTGATATCACAAGCTGATCTCTTCTTTCTTTTTCTTCCTTCGCTTTACGTTTTTCACTTCCAGAAGCATAATTACGTCCAATATCTCTGTGTCTGCTGCTCATTTTTTGAGTTTTCTAACCTTACAAATCTTACTTACTTAGTCGTTCCCCTTCTACCGTGAGGTGTAGAGGTTTGGAAAAGAAAGCGCCAGACTATCCTATCGGCTGTCTTCCTCCTGGCCTGGTTCCATTCTAGTCCTCGATCCTTCAAAGATTGTCTAATGTTGTCCTCCCAGCGGACTCTGGGTCGTCCTCGGGGTCTGGATCCACCTTACAAATCAAGAAATTTTAATCAAGATCGAAAGAGAGTGCGAGCACGCCGTATACCTCAATTAAAACAGGAAGTTTCCGTTTCCTAAATTCTAGTTTTTATTGTTAATGCAAATTCATTTCACAAAGAACGAAACAAAATTAGAGGGGCAGTCGCCTAGAGCCAAAAAAAAGTGGCTTCTGTCCAAACGTGACCAAATTTTCAACGCCACTTAAATGGCTTCCGTCCGCAAACAGTTAAGATAAAAATAATGAAGAGTCACACTAAGTCACCCTCTTATGCTCTTTCTCTCACAATTTCGTGACACCAAATGAAAAGGCGCTAAAGATGGCATAAATCACACGATCATTGGTTTAACGGTCGTATTTTTTTTTCTTCTCTCTAACCATCGGCCCTTGAGCTTTCCAGCTCTTTTGGCCCAATGACATGTCATTGCGAGGCTGGGGGGTCAGTGGACTTTCCTTTCAACCCGGTCAGGAGCTTCGCTCCTTCCCATCAACGCTCGTATTAGAAGATGACCAAAAAATTATGTACATATTTATTGGCGCGGGGCCCCTAAAAGCGCGGGGCCCGTAGCATATGCTACTTGTGCTACTACGTTAATCCGGCTCTGGATGGTGTTTCAATACGATGTGTCTGAAAAAAAAGCAATAATACAGACATAAAGGAAAATTATTGGTTTCAAATAAGCAAAAATATTGTTGTTTTACTTTGAACTTTTATGTTTAATTTTATTTAGTATTATACAAATAAATGTTATTTATGTATTTGCTAATTAATTTTTAAAAAATGTAATTTCTCCACCTCCTCAAAGTGTGCACCCGGTGCGGCCACACCACTCGCACCGCACAAAAAACAAAAAAAACTTCCTTTTGTTCAACCTTGACTCAGATAACCTTCGGGTATATAAATATTAGACAAACATAAAGGAATGTTTGCAGGCACTCGTAAGAAATAAAGAAGTAGAAAACTAGACAACAGAAAAACAACAGACGTGAGTGGCTTACCGAGGACTCGAACCCAGGACCTTCCGTGCGACAACCCCGCCTAGCTATGCAAGCGAATCACACTATCCTCCCAGCCATCTAGGCATCACCAAAAATGAGCTTCGATGACTGGTAACACTGACAAACAACATTTTTCTTTCTTATATAAGAATAAGTGTTCTTAGGTCAGTTTCTTGCGCTGATTTCAAATTTGAAATCCGTTTATCTCTATCACGTCGGGTTCTTAAGATATTTGTGAATAAATATATTTTTGGGAAACCGTTATTGGCTCCGTTTCATTTTTACTATATAACTTTTTAAAAATTAATAAAATGCAAAATAATTCTACTTTTTATACTGCTAAAAGATGCATGACATATGTTACGTTATATTTCAAATAGTTACTGTATTTTGAAATAATTCTGAGTGAAATATTGCTTCTAGAAGTTGTAGAAATTCGGCTGATCTGTTCTGTTACGTGTGCGGATATTTTACCGATCGTGTTCACCAGAAAAACTTTACAACATTGCTAAAGAAAACATATGAACTTTATTTCGATTCGAAAGTTGATGATGCAAATAAATCTTGGATGCCAAATGCAGTTTGTTCGACTTGTACAAATACATTGGCAGGTTGGTTACTAAAATCGCCGAAGCATAAGTCGATGCCTTTTGGAGTGCCAGTAATATGGCGTGAACCGACAAATCACGCTACTGATTGTTACTTCTGCTTGACAAATATCTATGGTTTCACTTTTAAAACTAGAAAGTCTGTGGTTTACCCAAATATTGAATCGGTTTCGAAACCAGTGCCTCATGATCCAATCACGTGTCCGATCCCAGTTCCACCAGAACAATATCCGTTGGACGTGAATGAACCATCAGAAATTGATAGTTTACCTGCTTTAGAAACTAATTCTGACTCGGATTATATACCGGTGAATGATGGTGTTCCCTTAATTAACCATTCAGAACTTTCAGATCTAATACGTGATCTCGCTCTCACCAAAGGACAAGCGGAATTACTCGGTTCGCGACTCAAAGAATGGAATCTTTTAGCGCCCAATACTCCGATATCTAAATTTCGTCATAGACACAGAGAACTTGTTCAATACTTTGAGATGGATGATAACATTTGCTATTGCAAAGATGTAAACGGTCTAATGGTGCACCTCGGTCATGAGCACATAGTCAACGAATGGCGGTTTTTCATCGACTCTTCCAAGACTAGTCTAAAAGCCGTGTTATTGCATAATGGAAATTTATTTTCATCAATTCCAGTCGCCTACTCTGTTCATATGAAAGAAACTTATGACAATATGGCTATACTTTTGGCAAAAATAAAGTACAATGACTACCAATGGCGGATTTGTGGATACCTAAAGGTCATTGCAATTCTCACGGGCATGCAGACTGGGTATACTAAATTTTGTTGCTTCCTATGTGAATGGGACAGCCGCAACAGACAGGAACATTATGCAAGAAAAGTGTGGCCTATCAGGGATCGTATGCAGCTCGGGCATAAAAAATGTAATACACGAGCCATTAGTTAACAAAGACAGCATCATTTTACCACCGTTACATATAAAGTTGGGGTTCATGAAGAATTTCGTAAAAGCGTTAGATAAAACGAGCAAAGCTTTCACTTATCTTCGAGAAAAGTTTCCGCAAATTAACGATGCAAAGATAAAGGAAGGTATCTTTGTAGGACCTCAGATTAGGAAAGTTATTGCAGACAAACAATTCGAGAACTTGTTACATGGTAGTGAACTTCGCGCATGGATGGCATTCAAATCGATCGTCGAAACTTTCTGGGAAATCACAAATCTGTCGACTATGTGCATATTGTTAAGCAGTGATAGATGCCTCCAGAATTATGGCTGCTGTAACATGTCAATCTCTCAAAATCCATTTGCTCGATAGATTTGAACTTTTTCCAGAAAGAAGATAGCCAAAGTCAGTATGATGAACTCTGTGAATATTTCCATCCCTGGTTCAAGCCGTGTCATGAAATATTCTAATCCACATATATAAATTATTAGGTAAATATGAAGCCTAACAAATAAAATTAATAAAGAGAAGAGCAATGGTAAAATGACAGTGCTGTCCCAAAGAATGTACTCGAAATCCCCCTTGTTTTCTGCTTCGTCTGCAAATTGTAACGCTTTCACGTTGATAGTAAAAGCTTACTGTATTATTACCCGCCTTCTTCAATGAAACGTGTGCTGTATTTTCTTGGAAAAAAACATTGAGACGACTGCGTAATGACCTAAATTAACCCTAACATTAATTATACTGCGTTACCAAAACGAACGAACAGATGGACTAAAAGGGATAAAAAGAGAAGGGAGAGGCAGAAAGCCGAACACTAAACCCGCTTCGCGCGATACACAATTACTACCATCACGCGTGTAAGTCTACATGCACTAATTTTTTTTCAGACGGACAGTGATAAAATACACTACCCTTTCCCAGAGTTAGGTTTATAAATCATAACAGACTCTTATTAGAAAAGACAACATTATATGGGTTTACGTTTGAACACATAACAGTACCCAGACAGCACATCTTCTAAACAGGAGATAGAAGAAATTGCATATTTTGAACGCAGCCACGTAGCTCCTTTAAATTAGTATTTTTGGGTTCCTTAGGGTTTGCTGACAAATAATATGTAAAACGTTACGCAAATAGTCCAGGAATTAATAAATTATACCCAAAATAAAATATTGGGGGTGCCTGACAGCATAAAATCATTTCTGCTCATAAAATTTTTTTATAACGTGTTTGAAAAAAACCTTACGTTACATAAATAGCCTACCATGTAAACTCCAAATTGATTGGAGCGCAACAAATGAAAGCCTAACCACGATTGGTCGGGCTATAAATACTATCTTGGTTGTTGGGGGAGACGGGAAAAGATAACATTTTTTCAAACACTTGTCGAAACGTGGCTCATTGGCCAGTCTCGCTGATATACACACTTGGGAGCGTTAGTTCGAGACCACTAATTCAAATAAGCTTGATAAAGCGACAGTACGTTGAAGCTAGCTCACATTTTTGCTAAAATAAAAGCCTGGAACATAGGCAGAACGGAATTTGTGCCAGTTTGTGCCAGAATTCATTGCTAATCAACGTATCTGTGTTTATTTCCATGAAATTGTGGTAAGCTTGAACCATTCAGTATCTTTTAATGAAAAATTGAATGTGAATTGTTGATTTATGCCTGTATATATATGTGTAGTTCAGTGGCAAACGTGAGGTAAAGCCTATAATGCTCCAGCCTGAACAGAGGGTGTCGGAGAGAAGTAAAACGGCATGGAATGGCCAAACAGTACACTGACACCTGGATGATGGACTAGAAAGAAATAATGCTGGAAGTGCAGAGGCGTAGTAACCATTAAGAAGGGTAATACTGGAATAAAGTATTTCAAATGAAGCTGACTGTTGGCCTAACGCTCTGAACGCAATGTTTGTGCTGTATTGTGATCAGTGTAAAAGAGAATATAAATTAGTTATGAAGTAGAAGGTACATCCTTCTTGATTTCAGGGACAGTGGTCTTGATGGTAGTGAGCAGCACCTGGTCAGAGATTTGCTGAATCCAGAGTCGGACAGCATACTCCTTGGTCTTTTTAGCTATCAGTGAGGTGTCTCCTGAGCCCAGAGGAGAATTCGAGCAGAGGAGTCCTTTCCTGCCGCCATCACTAAAGATAAGCAGAATTGGCCAGCTGAGCTCAACATTATGTCCCCTCATCTTGAAATAACTTTATAAAAAATACTATTCAGAGGGGAATTTACTTGTCTTAAAATCAGGAACTGTGAACATCTCCAATAATAGTCCCTAAAGACAAACTATTGAAGTCATGATGACAAATACCAACAGAGCTTGAACAAAACAAAACCAGTATTACCTCATTTTACTACTACACAACTGACACACATAGAACATTTGTAATAATATATGTCACTACAATATTCATATTAAATACATTCTGTACATAACTTGTAATTTAAATTGATTGTGATTCCTGATTCCCTTGTAGTTGAATCAGGACACATATTCATTCATGCCAGTAATGAATACATATTGTTATTTGAAAGTTACAGTGCCTCCTATGTATGTGAGTGTCACAGTGTTGTTAAGAGTAGTGGATTAAATTAAATTGTTTATCTGTCTGTTGTTGTGACTTACACTTCACCATACACATACCCTAGACACATAACGTAGCATCACACTATTCCAGAATAATTCTGACTGAGATAAAGAGATATGTGGTAGCAAGTAAGGTTATCTATAATACACTACTTTTAATAGATATAGATACCTTCACAGCTGATCTCAGTCAGTACACTAAGTCCCCTATAAATATTTATAACATCCCACTTCACCACATATATTGGGGTCTCGCTCTTGGGATTTTGAATCTTTAACTATTAAAAATATTGGGGGTAATTCACTTCAGGGAATATAAGAATTAAAAGGTATCCTTGGGTGGAATTAAATAAGGTTGAGCTCACGGTGCCTGTTTTGTCCATTAGAGATTGAATTGTTGGTTAGACATTGTATTAAGTTACCTAATAGACAATGGCGGACCTGGCCAAATTTCGATCTGCTGCGGTTCAGACTGCAAAAGAGTTAGGATTAGATGGGCAAGTTATGGTTGCCTATGTCACAACGGAATGTGACAAATTTATTGAACGCGAAGAAAGAAGATTAGAAAAAGAGGCCGAAAGAAAGTTAGAGGCTGAGACTAAGAGGTTGCAAGCTGAGGCTGAGACTAAGAGGTTGCAGATTGAGGCTGAGGCTAAGAAATTGGAGGCAGAAAGAGAAGACAAAAGATTAGCTGCAGAAGAGAAGCCGAGGAAAGGAAATTAGCTGCAGAAAGGGAAGCAGAAAGCAGAAAAGGAGGAGAAAAGATTACAAAGGGAACATGAGTTACGACTAAGGGAGTTTGAGTTTCAAGGCCATGCTCCTGAAAATGGTGCCAGTCCCTTTGCCTCTGATGCTACGGTTACTCAAGGAGCCTCAATCTCAGCTATGAACTTTCATTTAGATCATTTTGTTGAGAAAGACGATGATATTGAGAGCTATATAAATAGGTACGAACTATTAGCTACCACGTATGGGTTAGAGAGAGAAAGGTGGAGCTTAAAGTTATCTCAGGGACTTCGTGGGGCAGCTTATGAAGTTTTTGCAAAAATGAGCAGAGGTGATCAGGAAAATTATGACATGCTAAAGCAGGCTCTTTTGTTAAGGTATGAAAAGAATGCAGAGTTTTACAGGAAAAAAAATTTAGGAATGCTAAACTACTGTCAGGTGAAACCTATCACCAGTTCTCTGCACGAATAGAGACATACTTGGAGAAATGGACTTCTCTGGGGAAAACCCAAGATCTTAAGGAAATGGTCCTTATAGAGCAACTAAGAGAGTCCATGGCTCCAGACCTGAGAAAGTTTCTCATGGAACAAGGTGCAGAGAGGCTGGATGAGTTGCTAAATGTTGCTGAAAGGTATCAAGCAGCTCAAGCAGAGGTAACAGGTAATAAAAAGAAACAGGTGGACAACTTCAGGGCACCACAGAACTTTAATAAATTTGATCCTAAGGATCAAAATAAAGGTAAGCACCAATTTGATAGGCCACGGTATGAAAATAAAAATAAATTCCCACAATTCGATGAAAGGAAATATGATGAAAGAAAATCTTTCAACCAAGGAAAAAGGTGGTGTAAGAATTGTCAGATGGACAATCATGACACTGACCGTTGCAGAAGGAAACCTGTGTATATGGCAACCCTTCAGGTCAGGTCGACCTCAAGACAGGAGGAGGATATTATGTTAGATACCACTCCAGAAGAGATGAGGAAGGCACAGGCTGGGGATAAAACACTCAAGCCTTGTTTCAGAAAATTGTCAACTTGTCATACAACTCCAGGCAAGGGAGATTTTTACATGAAAAACAAGTTGATGTATAGGAAGACTGGAACTAGATCCAATGGTCACGGACAGCTGGTTCTTCCAAAAAGATATAGGACAGACTTAATAAGGAGCCTACATGTGAAACCAGATGGGGACCATGAGAAAATAGGTACCATCATTCAAAAGGTGGCTCACAATTATTATTGGCCCAAAGCAAGATGGGACATTGAGAATTTTGTAGAAAGGTGTAGCATAGCACATGAGGGAACACCCACAAGTGGGAACATGGATCAGGACCTGGACACGCCATGGGGCAAAATCAGGCCTGACAATAAAAGGAAAAAATAAATTTGATAAAGTGGACCAAATGGAATGGGAAGCCCCTTTTCACGGACAAGCTTCACTTAACTGTTTTACAATGGCCACTATGCGGAGAGTGCAAAAAGATGTCTTACCCCAGGATAAGCCGAAAATCCCTCAATCGGACTTAAACAAACTGGAGGAAGAAGATGTAGAGAGGAAATCTCTCATCAAGAATTTTAAGAGGGGAGACAGCCCCAAGAAAAAAATTGGTAGCGGTCGTTTTGTGAATGATAATTCTGGGAGGAAAAATCATCACTATAAAGCTTCAAGTGGAAGAGACCATACCGGTGCATGGACAAATAGGTCCACACAATTAAAGGTCCATATGTAGCTTTGTTAAGAACGTGGACTGATGAAAAGGCAGAGGAAAACATTACATCTTCATACCAGTATGTGAATGAGCTGACCACTCGGTTAAAAACTGGCTGGAAACTTGCCAATGAAAATTTGAAACAAGCCAGGAAGAAACATGCTGCCTATTATAACAGGAAGGCGAAAGACAGAAATTTGGCTGTGGGAGAGAAAGTACTGCTTCTTTTGCCTGGGAGTCAGAATAAGTTACAAATTGGATGGCAGGGTCCATATACAGTTCTAGAGAAGGTGTCTAGAACAAATTATAAGATAGATAAGAAGGGGAAAGAAAAAATCTATCATGTGAATCTCCTGAAGAAATATTTGGAAAGAGAACATCAGGAAGAGACACACTTGTTGACCTTGTCCATCGCCATGGAGATGAAAAAGGAACCACTTTCATCAGTTGAATATCCATTACACCCCTGTGAGACAGCAGCACAGGTGAAAATCAGTACACATTTAACGAAAACTCAGAAAGAGAGAGTGCAACAGGTTCTAAATAATCATGCAGAGGTGTTAACAGACCGACCAGGACATACAAACCTATTGGAATATGATATGAAACTCATAGACTCCACACCTGTCTGTATGAAACCATATTCGATTCCGTTTGCTAAGGAAAAAGCTTTGAAGGAAGAGATAGACTATCTATTGAAAGAAGGAATTATTTCGCACAGTGAGTCTTCGTATAGCTCCGGTGTTGTACTCTTAAGGAAGCCCTCTGGAGAACATAGACTCTGTATAGATTACAGGAGACTGAATGCTATTACAGAAGGACAGGTGGATCCATTGCCGGATACAAATCAGCTGTTTGCCAGACTAAATAAAGCTAAATATTTCTCAAAAGTGGATCTGAGTAAAGGATACTATCAGATTCCAGTAAAGCCTGAGGTTAGACCATACCTAGCTTTTAGTACCTCAGAAGGACACTATGAGTTTAATAGATTGCCATTTGGATTGAAGAATGCGCCTAGTGTCTTCTCTAGAATGATGAGAAAATTATTGGATCCTCTGAATAATCCCTGTATAACAAATTTTATGGATGATATCCTTATAGCAACAGAAACATTTGAGGAACACATTGACTCTCTGAACATGCTGTTTGATCGACTTAGGGAGGCAAATTTAACAGCCCGACCAACCAAATGTTGCGTTGGATGTAAAGAATTGGAATTTTTGGGACACACAGTTTATCAGGGAAACATGACCCCTGACCCAAAGAATTTAGAGAAACTACAGAAAGCCCCGAGACCACAAACCAAGAAGGACGTGAGATCCTTTGTCTCATTATGTGGGTTCTACCAGAAGTATATCAAAAACTTTAATTCCATATGTGCACCTTTAACGGAATTGACACGTAAAGGACTTCCAGATCGCATTACATGGACACCACAATGTGAAATGACTTACCAAGAATTGAAGGAAAAGCTCACAAGTAAACCCATTTTGAAATTACCTGACTTAAGTCAAGAATTCATAGTAAGGACGGATGCAAGTAATATTGGGCTAGGTGCAACTTTACTACAGAAATCAGATGCATTGGATGGGGAATTAAGCCCAGTGGCATATGCTAGCAGAAAGTTGAATAAAGCTGAAATCAACTACTCAACTAGCGAAAAAGAATGTCTTGCAGTAATATGGGCAATAAAGAAATTCAATATTTATCTATATGGGAAGGCATTTAAGTTGCAAACTGACCACAAACCTTTATCGTTTTTAGCACAGGCTAAGCATGAGAACTCTAGGTTACTCCGATGGTCTTTGCTTCTGGCTCCATATAATTTTAGCATTGAATATATATCTGGAAAAACAAATCTGGGAGCGGATTTTTTAAGCCGCCATCCGTGTGATGAGAATCACCGTAAACCCCAGAAATAATAATAAATTTCTCTATGTGAATATAGAATAAAGGACTGACATATAATGTCTGTTTTAAGAGGGGAAGTGTCATGAAATATTCTAATCCACATATATAAATTATTAGGTAAATATGAAGCCTAACAAATAAAATTAATAAAGAGAAGAGCAATGGTAAAATGACAGTGCTGTCCCAAAGAATGTACTCGAAATCCCCCTTGTTTTCTGCTTCGTCTGCAAATTGTAACGCTTTCACGTTGATAGTAAAGCTTACTGTATTATTACCCGCCTTCTTCAATGAAACGTGTGCTGTATTTCTTGGAAAAGCATTGAGACGTACTGCGTAATGACCTAAATTAACCCTAACATTAATTATACTGCGTTACCAAAACGAACGAACAGATGGACTAAAGGGATAAAAAGAGAAGGGAGAGGCAGAAAGCCGAACACTAAACCCGCTGCGCGCGATACACAATTACTACCATCACGCGTGTAAGTCTACATGCACTAATTTTTTTTCAGACGGACAGTGATAAAATACACTACCCTTTCCCAGAGTTAGGTTTATAAATCATAACAGACTCTTATTAGAAAAGACAACATTATATGGGTTTACGTTTGAACACATAACAGTACCCAGACAGCACATCTTCTAAACAGGAGATAGAAGAAATTGCATATTTTGAACGCAGCCACGTAGCTCCTTTAAATTAGTATTTTTGGGTTCCTTAGGGTTTGCTGACAAATAATATGTAAAACGTTACGCAAATAGTCCAGGAATTAATAAATTATACCCAAAATAAAATATTGGGGGTGCCTGACAGCATAAAATCATTTCTGCTCATAAAATTTTTTTTATAACGTGTTTGAAAAAACCTTACGTTACATAAATAGCCTACCATGTAAACTCCAAATTGATTGGAGCGCAACAAATGAAAGCCTAACCACGATTGGTCGGGCTATAAATACTATCTTGGTTGTTGGGGAGACGGGAAAAGATAACATTTTTTCAAACACTTGTCGAAACGTGGCTCATTGGCCAGTCTCGCTGATATACACACTTGGGAGCGTTAGTTCGAGACCACTAATTTCATGGAAATAAGCTTGATAAAGCGACAGTACGTTGAAGCTAGCTCACATTTTTGCTAAAATAAAAGCCTGGAACATAGGCAGAACGGAATTTGTGCCAGTTTGTGCCAGAATTCATTGCTAATCAACGTATCTGTGTTTATTTCCATGAAATTGTGGTAAGCTTGAACCATTCAGTATCTTTTAATGAAAAATTGAATGTGAATTGTTGATTTATGCCTGTATATATATATGTGTAGTTCAGTGGCAAACGTGAGGTAAAGCCTATAATGCTCCAGCCTGAACAGAGGGTGTCGGAGAGAAGTAAAACGGCATGGAATGGCCAAATAGTACACTGACACCTGGATGATGGACTAGAAAGAAATAATGCTGGAAGTGCAGAGGCGTAGTAACCATTAAGAAGGGTAATACTGGAATAAAGTATTTCAAATGAAGCTGACTGTTGGCCTAACGCTCTGAACGCAATGTTTGTGCTGTATTGTGATCAGTGTAAAAGAGAATATAAATTAGTTATGAAGTAGAAGGTACATCCTTCTTGATTTCAGGGACAGTGGTCTTGATGGTAGTGAGCAGCACCTGGTCAGAGATTTGCTGAATCCAGAGTCGGACAGCATACTCCTTGGTCTTTTTAGCTATCAGTGAGGTGTCTCCTGAGCCCAGAGGAGAATTCGAGCAGAGGAGTCCTTTCCTGCCGCCATCACTAAAGATAAGCAGAATTGGCCAGCTGAGCTCAACATTATGTCCCCTCATCTTGAAATAACTTTATAAAAATACTATTCAGAGGGGAATTTACTTGTCTTAAAATCAGGAACTGTGAACATCTCCAATAATAGTCCCTAAAGACAAACTATTGAAGTCATGATGACAAATACCAACAGAGCTTGAACAAAACAAAACCAGTATTACCTCATTTTACTACTACACAACTGACACACATAGAACATTTGTAATAATATATGTCCCTACAATATTCATATTAAATACATTCTGTACATAACTTGTAATTTAAATTGATTGTGATTCCTGATTCCCTTGTAGTTGAATCAGGACACATATTCATTCATGCCAGTAATGAATACATATTGTTATTTGAAAGTTATCAGTGCCTCCTTTAAGATATTCTCATAGAGTGTTATATGTATGTGAGTGTCACAGTGTTGTCAAGAGTAGTGGATTACATTAAATTGTTTATCTGTCTGTTGTTGTGACTTACACTTCTTCATACACATACCCTAGACACATAACGTAGCATCACACTATTCCAGAATAATTCTGACTGAGATAAAGAGATATGTGGTAGCAAGTAAGGTTATCTATAATACACTACTTTTAATAGATATAGATACCTTCACAGCTGATCTCAGTCAGTACACTAAGTCCCCTATAAATATTTATAACATCCCACTTCACCACACGCCGTAATGGAGTCACGTTATGAAGGACGGTGGAGTGTGACCATGCTTGCCGATTATTGTTGGATGCTTCATCGCGATGTACCACATGCCATTCACCGACGAAAGTCGACTGCAAAGAAATTCAAGCCTACATAACTGTTATACTTCTTGTACAAATGATGTTGTAATACTGTATGGGTTGTTAAAAAACTTCAATTGCGTATTTCTAGAGATCCCGACCTAATAGAGAAAAACGGTTTGCAGATTTAAAAACAGGGCATTAAAATTGACCAGAAAAACATAGAAATGTTAGAGAAAGAAAAAATAAATTTTTTTTTGTTAGCCAGTGTAATTAGTGCGAACCGCAAGACATATAAAAGATCGTACCTTGTGCCAAATGTAAACACTTGTCAGTGCTCGTTCTGTGTGAATTAGTTATTACGTGTATTCTGTGCTTCAAATAAAAATAACTTTTAACAAGTGAAATTAAAAATAAAAAAAATAAATAAACGATACGTTTGTCCTTCTTCAATTCTATCTCTTATTTCTTCTCCGTTCAGGAGTTCTGATTCTATACTACCCTAATGTGATCATGCTCGAATTATTGTCTGATTTTCTGTATAGATGTTTAGGATTTGTTTATTTGTTTGTTTGTGTTTTATTTTTTTGCATTTGTTTTTTTTTTCTTATTTTCATTACGTTCTTGTTTGTTTAAAAAAACGAATACTTTATTTTGATTATGATTGGGTAATGTCATTGTATGCTGTTGTATAACCTATATAATGTTGTATGCCTTTAATTTAATGCTTTAAGTATCACGTGGGAATGAAAGGATATAGTATACAAGATAAGTGAGAGTGGAAGGATATAGTATACAAGATAAGTGAGAGTGAAAGGGCAGAATGTTAGATGGGCCTGCGCGCCCAATTCTTAACCATTTGAAAATAAAGTTCGTTCGTTCGTTCCTTATCACTTTTGACTTCCTATGTATCATTAAGCCAATTCTGCAGCTAGTCTCTTGACTAGAGACCTGCACCGAAACATTAATGCGCATTTATAATGGTGGTTTTTTGTAGTGGTGTTTTTTTGTAGTGGTAGTTTTTTTGTAGTGGTGGTTGTTTTGTAGTGGTGGTTTTTTGTAGTGGTGGTTTTTTGTAGTGGTGGTTTTTTTTGTTGTGGTGGTTTTAGTTTCAATTGATTTTACATGATGTTGTTGTCCATGTGCAACCTCAAATTAATCACCTCATAAAACATGGCTGAGACAGTTGTAGTCCAAATATCTCTTCATCTTCCCAAAGGTCCCGGGAACTAGTCGGGGTAATCCCTGATATTCCTACTGCTAAGTTAGATGTAATGGAGTAAATAAATATACACGTTTAGATATGTTTCAGGCACTCGTGAGAAATAAAAAATTAGAAAACTAGACAACAGAAAAACGACAGAAGCGAGTGGTTTACAGGACAATCGAACCCAGGATCTTCCGAAAGGCACCAGCGACTAGCTACGGAAGCGAATCACACTATCCTCCCTGCCAACTAGGCACCTCATGGAGATATGGTTCTTAACGAAGTATACAATGTATTCAATGGAAAGGCCAGAAAACCAACTGAAGTCTTATTAAATACAGAAGAAGATCATCAATTAACAAAGATAATTGTGCAAACAACCACATTTCTTTGGACACATCCTCATTCATCCATTTTCTTTTTTCCTCCCAATGGAGCATGAAGTCACCACGGAAGCTGGACCAGTTGCAAGGCGCCTGCATATTCATGTGCACGTGCAGCGGGGTGTCTTAAGTTTGTTTGTTTGTTTTGTAACCAAACAATTTCTACGGGATGAGATAACCACGTCCATGCCACTATCTATACTACCACAGCATTACCTGGTTCCGGGATTGAAACATAGTAGAGTCACGCTCCAGTCTACCTAGCTGTAAATAGGTATCTAACTCTGCTCTTGAGTTATAGGGAAAGCAAAGACAGCAAGGAAGGAAACTGGTCACCCCATCTCATAAAGCTGGACTTGGTTTAATGAAGTCTCTAACACTTTACTCCCCTACGTCAGTATCTGTTAAGACACTACCTAAAAAAAAACCTAGACCAAATAAAAATGTATTCTTCTCACTGTCAAATCAGTTCCATTGTATAGCTGTGAAACATTAACAATTAAAAACAGTAACAACCAGGACGTTCACAAGCTTTTATAAACGAGCGTTGTGCAGTATAGAATGATTTCAACAGTTATGACAAGAACACTAATGTGGAACTGATGACAAGATCACTAATGTGGAACTGATGACAAGATCACTAATGTGGAACTGATGACAAGATCACTAATGTGGAACTGATGGACAGAACCAAACAAATATCAGTGGAACAAGAGGTAAGTAAACAGGGATAGTATTGGACAATACACGCCGAGTAATCCAGCTCATATCGTTATAAGCCAGTCCTTATCCTGTAATCCCCAAGGTAAGAGAGATACTGGGAGACATAGAACCACAAGGAGGAAAACATTGGAACATGAAAGAAGTAAAGAAGACATGGAAATACCTCTGACAGATGGCACAGGACAGGAAGTCTTGGCATGTCTTTGTTGTGAGTTTATGCTTCATAGGGAGTTGAATGGTACATATTATCATCACGACATCTTTACTCTCTGCTGAAATGTCTCACCTCCCTGTAGCTACAACGTTTATCTTTACTCAACAAAAATGTCTCACCTCCCTTTAGCTACAACTTTTATCTTTACTCAACAAAAATGTATCACCTCCCTTAAGCTACAACTTTTATCTTTACTCAACAAAAATGTCTCACTTCCCTGTAGTTACAACGTTTATCTTTACTCAACAAAAATGTCTCACCTCCCTGTAGCTACAACTGTTATCTTTACTCAACAAAAATGTCTCACCTCCCTTTAGCTACAACTTTTATCTTTACTCAACAAAAATGTATCACCTCCCTGTAGCTACAACTTTTATCGTTACTCAACAAAAATATCTCACCTCCCTGTAGCTACAACTTTTATCTTTACTCAACAAAAATGTCTCACCTCTATTTAGCTACAACTTTTATCTTTACTCAACAAAAATGTATCACATCCCTTTAGCTACAACTTTTATCTTTACTCAACAAAAATGTCTCACCTCCCTTTAGCTACAACGTTTATCTTTACTCAACAAAAATGTCTCACCTCCCTGTAGCTACAGCTTTTATATTTACTCAACAAAAATGTCTCACCTCCCTGTAGCTACAGCTTTTATATTTACTCAACAAAAACGTCTCACCTCTATGTAGCTACAACTTTTATCTTTACTCAACAAAAATGTCTCACCTCCCTGTAGCTACAACTGCTATCGTTACTCAACAAAAATGTCTCACCTCCCTGTAGCTACAACTTTTATCTGTACTCAACAAAAATGTCTCACCTCCCTGTAGCTACAACTTTTATCTTTACTCAACAAAAATGTCTCACCTCCCTGTAGCTACAACTTTTATCGTTACTCAACAAAAATGTCTCACCTCCCTGTAGCTACAAATGTTATCGTTACTCAACAAAAATGTCTTACCTCCTAGTAGTTTGAAGGCATCTTCCAGAAGTCCTAGAGAACAGATAAACAAATACAGAATACCGAACAAGAGGACTATCCGAGCCAGAACACCAAAAGTCCTGAACATCCTCTGCAGCAGGTGGAGCTCTGTGGAGGGAAATGTCTTCGTTATGATGGAGTTAATCGTTATCATCAATCCTACAGACGAAAAACAACAACAACGGCAATAACAGTAACAGCACCAACAATAGCAGGAAGAAACTCAAAACCAACAACAGCATTGACAACACCAGCAACGAAAACAACAACAGTAATAACAACAGCACCAGCTACTGGACCAATAACAGCAGCGACATCAACATTTGCACAACATTAACAGCAACATCAGCAATAACAGCAGCTACAACAAAAGCAAAAGCGGCAGAAATACCAACAACAACAGTAACAATAACAGCAGCAATAATAGCACCATCAAATACAACAGCAGTAACAACAGCAGTACCTGCAACAACTACAATTACAACTTCAGCAAAAACAACAACAACGATAACATCAGTAACAACAACAACGATAACATCAGAACAACAACTATGATAACATCAGCAACAACAATGATAACATCAGCAACAACAACAATGATAACATCAGCAACAACAACAATGACAACATCAGCAACAACAACAATGATAACTTCAGCAACAACAACAACGATAACATCATCAACAATAACCACAATAACTTCAGCAACAACAACAATGACAACATCAGCAACAACAACAATGATAACTTCAGCAAAAACAACAATGATAACATCAGCAACAACAACAACAATAACTTCAGCAACAACAACAATGATAACATCAGCAACAACAACAATGATAACTTCAGCAAAACAACAATGATAACATCAACAACAACAACAATGATAACTTCAGCAACAACAACAAAGATAACATCAGCAACAACAACAACGATAACTTCAGCAACAACAATGATAATATCAGCAACAATAACAATGATAACATACAGCAACAACAACAAAGACAACATCAGCAACCACAACAATGATAACATCAGCAACAACAACAATGATAACATCAGCAACAACAACAATGATAACATCAGCAACAACAACAATGATAACTTCAGCAACAACAACAACAATAACATTAGCAACAACAACAACAATAACATCAGCAACCACAACAATGATAACATAAACAACAACAACAATGATAACATCAGCAACAACAACAATGATAACATTAGCAACAACAAAAACAATAACATCAGCAACCACAACAATGACAATATCAGCAACAACAACAATGATAACATCAGCAACAGCAACAAAGACAATATCAGCAACAACAACAATGATAACATTTGCAACAACAAAAATGATAACATCAGCAAGAACAACAATGATAAAATCAGCAACAACAACACTGATAACATTAGCAACAACAACAACAATAACATCAGCAACAACAACAATGATAACATCAGCAACAACAACTATAACGTCAGCAACCACAACAATGATAATATCAGCAACAACAACAAAGACAACATCAGCAACAACAACAATGATAACATTTGCAACAACAAAAATGATAACATCAGCAAGAACAACAATGATAAAATCAGCAACAACAACACTGATAACATTAGCAACAACAACAACAACAATAACATCAGCAACCACAACAATGATAACATCAGCAACAACAACAATTATAACATCAGCAACAACAACTATAACGTCAGCAACCACAACAATGATAATATCAGCAACAACAACAACAATGATAATATCAACAACAATGATAAAATCAGCAACAACAACAATGATAACATTAGCAACAACAGCAACGATAACATCAGCAACTGCAACAATGATAACATTAGCAACAACAGCAACGATAACATCAGCAACAGCAGAAGTGCCAGCAAGAGCAGCAGCAGCAACTATGATAACAGCAGCAACAACTAGAACAACAGTAACAACTATAACAATATCAACAAAAACAACAACTGCAACTAGAATGATAACATCAGCAACAACAGTGATAACAACAATAACAACAACAATGAAAACAATAATAACAACAACGACAACAGCAATAACAACAACGATAACAACAGCAATAACAACAACGATACCAACAATAAAAACGATAACAACAATAATAACAACAACGATAACAACAGCAATAACAACAACGATAACAATAATAATAACAATAACAACAATAATAACAACAACGATAACAACAATAATAACAACAACGATAACAACAATAATAAATTCAAAGATAACAACTATAATAACAACAATGATAACAACAATAATAACAACAACAACGATAACAACAGCAATAACAACAACGATAACAACAGAAATAACAACAATGATAATAAAAGCAATAACAATAACGATAACAACAGGAATAACAATAACGATGACAACAATAATAACAACAGCAATAACAACAACGATAACAACAGCAATAACAACAATAATGACAACAGCAATAACAATAATGATAACAACAGCAAAAAACAACAATGATAACAACAACAATAACAATAACGATAACAACAGAAGGAACAAAAACGATAACAACAACAATAACAATAACGATAACAACAGAAGGAACAAAAGCGATAACTGCAGCAATAATAGCAATGATAACAACAGCAATAACAATAACGATAACAATAGAAAAAACAATAACGACAACAACAACAATGATAACAACTGCAATACCAATAACAACTACAATACCAATAACAACAGCAATAACAATAACAATAACAACAGCAATAACAACAATGATAACAACAGCAATAACTATAACGACAACAACAGCAATAACAACAATGATAACAACATCAATATCAATAACGATAACAACAGCAATGACAATAACGATAACAACAGCAATAACAACAATGATAACAACAGCAATAACTATAACGATAACAACAGCAATAACAACAATGATAACAACATCAATAACAATAACGATAACAACAGCAATAACAATAACGATAACAACAGCAATAACAATAACGATAACAACAGCAATAACAATAACGATAACAACAGCAAGAACACCAATGATAACAACAGCAATAAAAATAACAACAAAATAACCACAACGATAATCACAGCGATAACAACAGCAATAACAATAACGATAACAAAAATAATAACAATAACGATAACAGCAGAAATAACAACAACGATAACAACAACGATAACAACAGCAATAACAACAATGATAACAACAGCTATATCGATAACAACAATAATAACAACAACGATAACAACAGCAATAACATTAACGATAACAACAGCAATAACAACAACGATAACAACAGCAATAACAACAATGATAACAACAACAATAACAATAACGATAACATTAGCAACATCAATGATAACATCAGCAACAACAACGATAACATCGGCAACAACAACAATGATTACATCAGCAACAGCAACAATGGTAACATTAGCAACAACAGCAACGATAACATTAGCAACAGCAACAATGATAACATCAGCAACAACAGCAACGATAACATCAGCAACAACAGAAGTGCCAGCAAGAGCAGCAGCAGCAACTATAATAACATCAACAACAAATATAACAACAGCAACAATTACTAGAACAACAGTAAGAACTATAACAATATCAACAACAACAACTGCAACTACAACGATAACATCAGCAACAACAGTGATAACAACAATAACAACAACAATGATAACAATAATAACAACAGCAATAACAACAACGATAACAGCAATTAAAACAACGACACCAACAATAACAACGATAACAACAATAATAACAACAACGATAACAATAGCAATAACAACAACAATAACAACAACGATAACAACAGAAATAACAACAACGATAACAACAATAATAACAACAATAATAACAACAATAATAACAACAATAATAACAACTACGATAATAAAAGCAATAACAACAACGATAACAAAAATAATAACAATAACGACAACAATAATAACAATAACGACAACAATAATAACAACAACGATAACAACAGCAATAACAACAACGGTAACAACAGAAATAACAACAACGATAACAACAACAACGATAACAACAATAATAACAATAACGATAACAATAATAACAACAACGATAACAACAGCAATAACAACAACGGTAACAACAGAAATAACAACAATGGTAACCACAGCAATAACAATAATGATAACAACAATAATAACAACAACGATAACAACAATAATAACAACAATGAAAACAACAGCAATAACAATAACAACAAAAATAACAATAACGATAACACCAATAATAACAACAAATATAACAACAGCAATAACAACAGCAATAACAACAATAATATCAACAGCAATAACAATAACGATAATAACAGCAATAACAACAATAATAACAACAGCAATAACAATAACGATAACAACAGCAGTAACAATAACGATAACAACAGCAGTAACAATAACGATAACAACAGCAATTACAACAATGATAACAGCAACAATAACAATAACAACAACAATAACAATAACGATAACAACAGCAATAACAACAATGATAACATCAGAAATAAAAATAACAATAACAGCAACAATAACGATAACAACAGCAATAACAACAATGATAACAACAGCAATAACAATAACGATAACAACAGCAAGAACAACAAAGATAACAACAGCAATAACAATAACGATAACAACAACAATAACAACAATGATAACAACAACAATAACAACAATGATAACAACAGCAATAACAATAACGATAACAACAATAATAACAATAACGATAACAACAATAATAACAATAACGATAACAACGATAATAACAACAACGATAACAAAAGCAACAACAACAACGATAACAACAGTAGCAACAATGAAAAATAATAACAATAGCTGCAACAGCAGCAGTGCTGCGACAACAACAACGACAACATCAACAACAATTACAACAGCAACAACAATGGACAACAACAACAGCAACAACAACATCCATAACAACAACAAAAACTAAAATCAGTTAGAAACAATAAATTCAATTCAAAGGAAGCTTTAACATTCTACAAGTACCGTCAAGCGCCTTGAGAAGATTCTATGGTTAGTTTTGCATGTTTCGAATAGCCTGTGTGGTGTTGTATGTTTCATCTTAAATGAGTGGTCCACTCCATCAAAGTTTATTTCTGATGATCTAGTACATATACACTTAATGAAGGTTAGCCTGATGTCATTGTTATGATCGTCATCCTTGTTAATATCCATTAGTCATTTCCGCTCCCAGCGGAATATAAGGCTGCACGCCACACGTTTCATTCTGACCTGGTGCCTTCTTCTTCTCCTTCTTCTTCGTCGTTCGCCTTCAAACTTCCACATTAAGCAGCAGTCAGCTCAAGGTTCATGACAACTCCAAACAGCTTTTTGTGGAGATAAATAGGTTATTGCCATATTCTACTCCATTCATTTCTGTATGTTGGGCAAGACTGCAGCAGATGTTCGGCTGTCATGAGGCTGGTGCCATAGGTGCTGAGATCTGTTGTACCTATTCTGTACTTGTGGTATAGATGGTACCTCAATCTGTTGTGTCCAGTGCGCAGCCGGAAAGTGATGATCTTGTCTCGCCTAGGTAGCTGATGATAGACATTTTTTTTAAATATAGCCTAGGTGTTCTTTTTTCCATTTGAACTTGAATGTGGCTTTTATAGTTGTTTTTGTCGTTTCATAAGATGTCCCTATATCATCTTCCTGTAGCACTTCTTCCTTAGTAAGTTTATCTGCCTCCTCGTCGTTTCTTTGATTCATCGTTTTGCAGTTGCACTGAATATTTCTAGCGTGGCTTAGTTACGTTTTCTCGTACTGTGTTGCTAGTTCCAACATTTTCTCTTATTGTGTTATCAGTTGCAACATTTCCTCTTATTGTAATATTAGTTCCGATATGTTTTCTTGTTGTATTATTAGGTTCAACTATTTCTCTTATTGTGTTATCAGTTGCAACATTTCCTCTTATTGTAATATTAGTTCCACTATGTATTTTTGTTGTATTATTAGGTTCAACTATTTCTCTTATTGTGTTATTAGTTCCAACATGTTCTCGTATTGTGTTAGCAGTTACAAATGCCCTATTAATACACACCAACAGATGCATCAACTGCACTCACCAACACCGCCACCTTTAACGACAGAGCTACAAGTAATAGATACAACGAGATGTAACAAAACTTACTGCACCACGGCTTTCCCTTCTTTTTGTCTTCCTTGTATTTTTTGTTCTTCTTTTTCTGTTTCTCCACATCTTTTACACCTGAACTTGTGAGAAACCAGGTCGGTGTTTTGGTCCATACTTCTGCCTGAGAGTGAGAAAGGGATAGAAGCAAAGTTATCTTAGTTCTGTCTTTGTTCTTTGTTACACAAAGTAAGGATAAGTTATTTCAGTCTTTGTTCTTTGTTACACAAAGTAAGGATAAGTTATTTCGGTCTTTGTTTATTGTTACACAAAGTAAGGATAGGTTATTTCAGTCTTTGTTTATTGTTACACAAAGTAACGATATGTTATTTCAGTCTTTGTTTATTGTTACACAAAGTAACGATATGTTATTTCAGTCTTTGTTTATTGTTACACAAAGTAACGATATGTTATATCAGTCTTTGTTTATTGTTAATAAATATTAGACAAACATAAAGGTATGTTTTCAGGCACTCGTAAGAAATAAAGAAGTAGAAACTAGACAACAGAAAAACAACAGACGTGAGTGGCTTACCCAGGACTCGAACCCAGGACCTTCCGTGCGACAACCCCGCCTAGCTATGCAAGCGAATCACACTATCCTCCCTGCCATCTATTAATGACGCAAAGTCTTGGGTAACCCACTCACGTCTGTTGTTTTTCTGTTGTCTAGTTTTCTACTTCTTTATTTCTTACGAGTGCCTGAAAACATACCTTTATGTTTGTCTAATATTTATTTACTGTTTACAGGCCTCGGGTTTCCCTTCCTTATGTGTTATAAATGTTTGTTTATTGCTAAACAAAGTAACGATAGGTTATTTCTTCTTCTTCGTTCACCCTCAGATGTCAACTTGAACAAGTTCAAAGAAAGCAGTGGTCAGCCTGAGGCTGTTGATATCTCCGTAGATTTTCTCCAGGAATGGTACTGGTGATGGCCATATGCATTTTCTCTGTTTCTCCTATGTTGGCACCTTTGAAGCAGATGTTCGGCAGTCATTTTATCGGTGCCACAGTCACACTCATCAGTAGTTCCTATCTTTAATTTGTTGAATAGATGGTATCTCAATCTGTTATGACCAGTGCGAAGTCTGAAGATTACCACTTGTTCACTTCTGCTGAGCTGGTAATACTGATCATTTTTTTTTTTTGATGGCATGGATGCTCTTCTTCCCACTTGTGCCTGTACCTGCGCTTGATAAAACTCTTGGCCTCCTCATAAGTTTTATTTCTGTCAAGTTGAGGAAGCTTTTCCCCTTCCTTTGCCAATCTGTCAGCCTCTTCATTTCCAGGGATGTTGCAGTGAGAAGGGATCCACTGCATCACGACTCTTTTGTATTGCTGACATAGTCTGTGAAGTGTTACTCTTAGGTCATCCAGTTCAGCATTACTTTGACTTTTCGTCGTTGTAATCACTGACAGCGCATCTGAGAAGATAGCTACTGGTCTCTCTTAGCTTTCTCTGTCATTAGAATTTCTGCTGCAGTTTTTTAAGGCTCTGCCTCTGCTCTAAAGTTAATTGAAAATTTTCCTGTTGCGACTGCTATCTTTTTTTGTGTGCCATCGTTTAAGTTCTACCCCCATCTTCTGTTGCATTAGTTGCTAATCCATCTGTGTATGCATGGATCCTGGTGTTGCTTGGGAAATGTTTCTCTATATATTCTGTGGTTAGGACTCTCCTTTCTGTTTCATTTAGGTTATTGTTACACAAAGTAAGGATAGGTTATTTCGGTCTTTGTTTATTGTTAAACAAAGTAAGTATAGATTATTTCAGTCTTTGTTTATTGTTACACATAGTAAGTATAGGTTATTTCAGTCTTTGTTTATTGTTACACAAAGTAAGGGTAGGTTATTTCGGTTTTTGTTCATTTTTGTATAAAGTAATGTTAGTTTAGTTTGCTATTTGTATATTGTTACACAAATTAGAGATAGGAGAAAGATGGCTTGGTTGTGAATAAATTTACTTACTTAGTCGTTCCCTTTCTACTGTGAGGTGTTGAGGTTTGGGAGAGAGAGCGCCAGACTATCCTATCGGCTGTCTTCCTTCTGGCCTGGTTCCATTCTAGTCCTCGGTCCTTCAAAGATTGTCTAATGTTGTCCTCCCAGCAGACTCTGGGTCGTCCTGGGGTCTGGATCCCTGGCTCTTTGTTTCCCATGCTTGTCGTGGTAGCCGATCTTCTCCCATTCTGCAGACATGGCCAAACCATCTTAGTTGGGACTGTTCTACTTGGGTCTGCAGGGGGTGGGATTTTAGGCCTTGACGTATCGTCTGGTTGCGGACCATGTCTCTTCTTGTTACTTCAACCACCTTCCTCAGATACCTCATTTCTGAGGTTTGGGTCTGGCTTTTGTGGGTTGTAGTCATTGCCCATGACTTGCATCCATATGTCAAGACTGGGACAAAGGTGGAGCGGTATACAGCCATCTTCGTTTTCTTACCAACCTCTCTCTTGCTGATGAATCCTCGATGTGTGGTCTGAAAAAGTCTCCCAACTGCTGCTTTTCGAGTGGCCAACTCTTCTTTGATGCCTCCCTTTCGGTCTGTAATAGCTTCAAGGTATTTAAAGTGGTTGACCTGCTCCAGGACCTGTTCTCCCAGCTTAATCTGATGTTTTCTTTCTTCTCGTGATATCACCATGGATTTTGTTTTAGAGCTGCTTATGACCATCCCTCTCTTCTCCAGCTCTTCCTTCCAGACTTGCAGGTTGGTTTGGAGATGTGACTATGATTTAGCAATCAGGGCAACATCATCAGCAAATGCCAGCTCTGAAATACAGACCTGTCTCATCTTCCAGTACCCCACTGAATACTTTCGTGTTCTCTCCTTACGTGCCTTGATGACATCGTCCATGAGGAGTATGAAAAAAAACGGTGACAGGATATCACCTTGTCTTACACCAGTGGTGGTCCTGAACTCTTCTGACTTATGGTTTGCTGTCCTCACATAATTTCTGCAAGACTTGTAGAAGCTCTGTATAGCATGAATCAGAGGTGCTGGAATTTTCTTCCTTGCCAAACAGTCCCAAAGTTTGCTCCAGGGGACCCCGTGAAACAAACGCCTTTTCCAGATCTATGAAACAAAGATGGATCTCACTCTTATACTCAAGGGTCTTTTCACTCTGCTGTCTGAGTGTGAAGATTAGGTCTTGAGTACTTCGGTTTGCTCGGAATTCGCACTGGACCTCATCCAATTGTGGCTCAGCTAGGCGTCGGAGTCTCTGCTCTAGGATTCTAGAGTAGATTTTACCACACTGAGAAGGGATATGCCTCTATGGTTTCCACATTGTCGATTGTCACCGTTTTTGAAAATTGGTATTATGATGGCAATCTCCCAATCCTTTGGTATGGTCTTGTGGCACCACGCTACCTGTAGGACCCTTAAGAGTAATAGGTCGCCTGATGCTCCCATGTACTTAACCATTTCTCGTGTTATACCATCATGCCCTGCTGCTTTGCCCATCTTAATTTTCTCCAGTGCTGCCTTCAGTTCTTCCATCTTTATGACATCTTCACCATCATTGGTTTTCTCTTCTGTGCTAGTGGTTATCATTTCTGATGCTTCACCATGCTCACCATTCAGGAGTTCTGAGAAATATTCTTTCCATCTTTCCATTACTTCCTTCGGGGCAGTAAGCAATTTGCCTTGCTTGTCCTTTATAAATTTGAGAGGGCATTGTTTTTCCTTCCTCGTATTCTATGGGGTCTTATAGAACAATTTCTGGTTTTCTTGCGCATCTTTTTCTAGCTTTTCTCCAAATTCTTCCCAGGACTTCTGTTTTGCTGCTAGCACCTTGTTCTTTGCTTCTGTTCTGAGTGTCACATATTCTCTATATTTCTCCATTTGTCCTGTTGTGATTTTAGCTCCTAAGTATTGTTTCCAAGCCATTTTCTTCTCTCTTATTTTCTCTTTGACTTCCTCTGTCCACCAAGGTGTCCTCTTTCTCTTGTTCCCAAGTCGGACTTCACCACATGCTTCTGCAGCAGCTGTCTTTATGATGTCCTTGAATTTAAGCCAGATGGTTTCCAAATCAGGTTGTTCTTCTGTGTTGCTCACCACTGCAGCAATAAGCCACTGATACCTGGTCTTAATTTCTGGCTCTCTCAGCTTGTAGGTCTTAATGCTCATTTCTCCCGTTCGTTTACTTAGTTTCGTGAATGATGTTGGGCAGTTCCTAGGCTGAGCAACTCTTTCAGTTGTTCTTTTGATTGTAAGCAGGTAGTGATCACTTCCAATCTCTGGCCCCTCCAGACTCCAGCATCCCGGACATATTTGAATGAGCTCCTCCTTACAATGGCATAGTCGATCACTGACTTCTCATTCTTTGTTGGTTCACATCTAGTGTATGCATGTATGCGCTTATGGGGGAACTTTGTGTTTGTAATGATCAGATTCTGCTCACTGCAGAATCTTAGGAGTCGCTTTCCATTGTCATTAAGAGTATCTTCTCCATATCTTCCGATAACTCCCCCCATCTAGCATGATCATTTCCAACTCTGACATTGAAATCTCCGAGCATGATAATTTCATCTAGGCAGTCATCCACTGGCCTTTAGAAGCAGCTCGAAGAATTCCTCCTTGACCTCTGCTCTCTCATCCTCATTTGGCTCATACACTATGACCAGGTTGACTATGGTTTCTCCTTCTTTTAGTTTTACAGCCATAATGCGCTCCGAGACAAAGTTCCATCCCTTGATACTATCTTTTTGGTTTTTGGCCACAATGCAACCCACGCCCCTGTGGTGGGTTTTGATGTTAAAAGAAAAAGTAGTCAGAATGTGTCTACAGAGTGAGGTCAGCTATGCAAGTCCCTGATTCTAATAGTTGAAGTTGATGTTATCAGGGTACCTGACTGCTACCACCCTACGATCTCACTCTGCGATTTATTTTGGGTAACTAGTGTTTGTGATGTTAATTTTATATGGCTTAGTGTCTAGGGTAATGGAAATGTTGTGATAATTGCGTTAAACAAATACACATGTAAATTACTAACATTAATTAAACAAGACTGGGTTTAAAGTTAGGATATATGTGTATATGCAATTTAATTTCCTGTCCCTCAAATTCTTTAGGACAGTAATGTTTAACTTGAAATAAAAATATGATTTTATCAAATTAAATACACAAGCAAGACATCTGTCCAATATATTTTAATATGTGAAAGTTTCTAAACTGTTATTCCCTGGTGGAAAAACCACTGTTATACGAAGAGTCAATATTGGGGAAAAACTGGTTTTCACATCACTTCACATACTGTTTCTGAATAGGGTGGAGATTAAATTCATTTGAGTCTGCATAAGCCCGCTAGATATAGGCTTATCTTTTATCCTCGTAGACCCTGGATGACTGGTTTGAGAAAATGCACACGATCCACTGCCGTGTATTCTGGAGTCTGCTAACACTTGTATGCTTTAATAAAGAAACAACCGGTAGGTTGCCTCAACTGCTGCAGCTCCGACCTCTGACCAACTTGAAACTGGGCGATGTAACCCTGAAACAAGATGTACAGGTCTTCCTAAGTCCCTAGTTAATGGTCTCCACCACTATCAATTTAACATCATTAAACAAGTATGTTGATCAGTTAAAAGAGCTAACTAAATTAGCTACAGTTTTTAACTTTACTTTGACTTCTTCATAAATAGTGGGTATCTTCTTTTCCACATAGTCTCAACGCCCCTGTCAATATACATCATCTCCTTCAGCTGAAATACAATCTTGTCTTTTCTTCCAAGTTTAATATACCAATAGGCCTGCCAGTGACTTCCTGGTCTTACAGTCAAAATATGTATAACAATATTCAATTTTAAGATTATACCAGAGTTGCGTGCTTTCTGTGCTTCTCTGTGGTGCGGAGTGCTGGAGAGTCGCGGAGAGGGAGATGTCGGGATTGTCCTCTTTTCACACGGCATGCCTAGGAAGGGTTCACCGGGTCTTTTGGCCGGGTGTCGTCACCGGCCGGGGTCTGCTTGCTCGTGGCGGGCGGGAGGGCGTGCGCGCCGTCGTGGCTGGCGGGCGCTGGAGCTGGGTTGGTCATGTCCTCAGAGGAGACCCCGATGCCATCACGGGAGCAGCTATGCTTTGGACCCCTGGGGGAGGGCGAGGGAGAGGCCGACCGGGAACGGCTTGGCGGAGGGCTGTGGAGGCTGGGGTGCAGGAAGTGGGCCGGGGCTGGGGCACTGTGCGAGGGGTGGCCGCCGACCGTGCAAAGTGGAATCAATTTGTTGTTGCCCTACAAGACGCCACTAGGCGTGATGGCCACTGACTGCTTTGACGGTCGGTGGTTAAGGATCGAAGAAGAAGAAGAAGAATATTCAATTTAAATTTAGTTTGATTTGCTTCCTAAGACCTGCCTCTGCTCCTAGTATGTCGCAATCTCCCACAACGGCAAAATGTCGTACACACACAATGTTATGGCGCCCTATCTGGGTTGGCCTCTACATCAATAATGAATTAAAAAGGTTATTCATCTTACCGCAATCAATGAAATAATCACACACTATGTTAAGGTTTAACAGGCTGTCAATGGTCAGCTTTAGACAGCCACTACTTCAGACGCAAAGGCAATTTGCTTATTACTTGCTCTGACCTTCCGTGTATGAAAAATTTCTCTCAAGTGGTACCCTGCCTAGTAGACGCGGTGGTTTTATTTCCCTCTATGTCTATTCTAACCTTAGCCAATCAGTTTAAACTACAACGATTTGACATTTATTTTTGAAATTCCCAACCTTTATTTACGCTTTTCAAATAAGTTCGTCAATCGCTTTAGTAGGGGCAAAACGTCACAGTTTTACCTCTCCTCTTCCTCCCAGTAGTGTCTACCAAAAAAGAGGCAAGTCAATGTGTCTTGTTTCCAAGCAACGGCTAGAAAAATGTTACTTTTAAAATCGAGCTGGGATGTCAGTGTGCTCGTCTGTACGTTGTGTCAACTTTACTTTATGCGATAACTCAGTCACTTTTGAAGCTATCTAAAAGATGAAAAGTGATTTTTAATCAGCCTAATGAAATTTATCTACCCGGTATATTTTCATCTACGCCTTTATCTTAGTTTTCATCTTTGTACTTTTCTCTTTATTTATTATCATGGGCTCTTTTCACTGTGCTAACATATCAGGGAAAGAAAGGTTCCAAGACCCGCTAAGTATTATATGGTATTATATTAAACAACAGTACTTTATTATCAAAGTATCTCTTTTATTTACTCTCTTTCGTTTTTATGAAGAAATAAATATTCTTAGTTTCACTTTTGCCCATTTGCCTCCTGCACAATGCAGTTAAGTCCAAATTTACAAGTAGACGCGATTTTTTTCTTTTACAACCCACCACCGTTTTCCCCTCTCTCTAAGCACGCGATAGTCGTCTGTCAAGCTTCCGTCAGAAGAAAAAAAGTGAGAGGGTGCGGGCGGGTTAAGATTTTTCAAATACTCCGTTGCTGGGGTACTTAGATACAATACAAGTGGCGTAGTTATTTATAGATTTTGGACAGTAGCTTTATTCTTTTACTCTTTCACTCCTATACTCCTTCACTCTTATAAAAAAAAAGATGTCTTGGCCGCTTGCCAAGTCACTCTAACGTTACTTTTAAAAATTAGGGCGGAGCTACCCAAAAAGCTTGTACTTTAGGGAAGGGGGGGGGGGGGTATCATTAGCAAATCGTCAATACTTTCAAATCCAGCGCGGATCGCTGACAAAAAGTGGTGGCGTTGCCCTATTCAAATATTGTCCAATTTAAAAAAACAAAAACCATAGTAGCAGAATCTATAGAATAATATCTTATACATGATTTGAGGAGGGAGGTTCAAACTGACTTTATCACAGCCCCCTTTAGCTCTTTCAGATGTGGGTACACCCCTGTAGAGCAGCGTGTTGCCATTAAGATCCATGACTCCTTGTCCTTTTTTCTTTGTTGCCGTTATAGCCAGGATTTCTAGTTTTGCTTTCCTCATCTCTTCCACCAGCTCCTCTTCTTTCCCATTTTTACTTCTTGTGTTTGTCGTGATTTAGTCTGTCTAACAACACGGTCTTCTGTAAACTTAGGAGTAAATCTGACCATACCGTAAGCCATATGTTGAGAACTCTCTGATACACTAGCCAATGAAAACGCGTCATTCTTAGTGTGTGTTGTGAAACGTACTATGCTAGAACCTAGAGACCCATTTTGTGTAACCGATGGTACAATGCCATTTAATTTTGGAAAGACTAAAGAAGTATCACCGGGAAGGATTGTATAATTCAACAACGGGAATGTTACGTTAGAGGTAGGTGTAAAAACTTTCTCGAATAGTATTTTAGTAAGATAGAAATATTGAGTGAAATGGCTTCGTTACATCAGGTTAGTCCCAATTCAGCTAGTTAAAGCATGCATATATTAAAATGCATTTTGCAAACTAACCAATTAGTAGATAGATCAATACAGAATAATTCACAGTGTAATTCAAGCTTTAGATGACCAAAATCGCCCCATAAATAAGAAAGATACTTGAAATACTAATTTTTACTAATTGAACAGAGAGCAAAATTATGCCTCATTTTGAGATTTTTAACACCCTTTTTGCCCCATGCCATCCGATACGGAGGATGTGCTAGTATATAAGACCTTGCCCTTGGCTAAATCGAGGCCACAAAATTTAAAAACCACAGCTGAACAGAAGAAGCGTAATAGAGCAAACGTCATGTACCTTTGCCATCCGTATCTGTAGAGCAGACATTAGATGCCGATTAACAGCTTGTGTGTTTTGCCTGAGGGTTTTATCCTGCAAACTACCAGAAGTATATGAATCATCTATCTCTGTTGGACTCTGAGGTGCGAGTGCTCTTGAAGTCATTGGAGCCAGTTACCCCGATTCCACTGCCTGGCAATTCACAGACGTGTTAGTCCATGGCGGGAGTGTGATTGATTTCTACAATACAAGTTAAGTGGCAACACAAAGCCACTGGTCAGCCTATTCATCATATACCACTAGAAAATAAAATATAAAGTAATAAAACACAGTGAAGGATGATTACTTATGGACAGAATGTATCTATTACTACCTTCACAGTTCAACATTAGTGACAAACCATATTGAATTATAATATTAATATGTGTAGAAAAATAGAAACTTAAGTACAGGATTCTGTTTGATAAATAAATTTTCTATGTTTATTTATTTTATGTTGTAAATACATTTGAGTTTCTTCTAATTTACCTAACCGAAAAGAAAAACGGTATAGGTTAAATAAATTGTAAATATGTACCATCAGACTTGCTGAAATTATTTAAATTGAGTTCCAAGTTTTGTTGATACATATTATATATAGATAGACCATAATTAGTACCCCTAGTATAATTAGCCATAATAAATAATAATAACACATAATATCAGGGGAGAATCGTGAGAGGGAGCAAATAGACTTTCAGGACATCCACTCTCATCACACCTGGAGGTTTATACAGCTGGATTCTACCTTTGATGTCAATACACCCTTATTCTTTTCAGAAAAGGGGGTATTTCTTGTAAGACCAGTCTCTTATCTGGCACTATCCTGGTATCATCTGATACACCTTTATGTCCAGGATACCTTATTACTTTCAATAACATCTGAACCTCTCGCGACAGTGTTCCAAGTTCCATAAGTCGTAGTCCGTTCCAGTTCGTCGCCTTTAGAATCAGTCCGGTTTTCTCTCTTGTAGTTCTCGTAATCAAAAGTTTAAAGCAAACAGGTGATTGGCCTGTTGTGCCTTTGCATGGTGGAGGGGCTGTTTCCTTACGGCCTCCATGCAGACCGCCCTCCTCCTTTTTCAGCCGGGCTTGGGACCGGCCTAGGCGGAGTTGGTTGTGAATAAAACTAGATATTATTTCGTTATCATGCGGAGGTGTCATATACCCAATAAAGCTCCAAGACAGTGGACAGTATGGTGAATTACTTGATATTGTTGTTATGAGAATTTTTGGGCACCACACAGGGTTTTGTAGTTGAAATCTATGTGACACAAATGGGCATTGATGCGAATGTGTTTATGCGTGGTTGTGAGGGTGACGTGAAGTTGTAGCAACGAGAGCATTGTGTGGAAGATGTTCTTCGGGACTATCTGTGTGTATTGTTTTTTTTTAAACGTACGCTCGCTATTACTCGAGGCGAGAATCTCCGGTTAGTATATCTAACCTGAGACTGATTTTTACGTGAGGATCCCTTTTTTCCAGTGGCGTATTCTCTATGTGTGCTGTGCGTGCTGCGCACACCTATGCGCGAAGGAAAATAAAAATTTAATTTATTATTCTATAAAATATTTCTCTTCTAATGTTCTGCTTTCGGATCGCACGCATCAGGATAACGGATTTTCCCGCAAAGAATCTACGAGTATATCTAGTTTCAGTTTCACAGACGCGTTTTATAGTGCAGTTTTTATAGGTTGTAGCAATCGCCCGAAGTTTCTCGGGTAATTCCGTCACAATGCGAGCTGGACCTTTCGGATTCACGTCTAAAGACTGGTTTGTGTGAATCGGGTCATGGCCAGATACGTCAATACAATGCAAACATGCGTGCGGTGGTCTTACAGCTCTCGAGTTGTAAAAATCGGATGTATCCGTCCAGTGTTTTTTGTGATTAATTTTTGTTAGTTGCCGGGAATGCAGATTATTACAGTGACAGTGAGTTTCAAGTTGTAAGTTAATTAGTATTTCGGAGATAATTGACATATACCCCTAATAACTATCGTTGCGTAATTGAATATGCGTATTTAAATAAATAACACGGTATTTAATCAGTTTTACAAATTACGGTTCACAAGAAACAAGGGACGTTTCGGGGTTTACGAAACGTCCCTTGTTTCTTGTGAACCGTAATTTGTAAAACTGATTAAATACCGTGTTATTTATTTAAATATATATTCCTTACCAGTTTTACAGCAGCCCCTTAATTTATTTACGTAATTGAATATAGTTGGTTTTTAAATTAAGAGGGGAAGAAGTTAAATAGTAGGCGTACATATTCATTTTAAGTAGCAGCACGCCTAGCTCTGTCGTAGATTTCCGATAGGAGAATTAAGACTAGGTTTGGTCCCTTCTGAATAGGTTTGAATAGGTGATAGACTCAGTGAGAGTTAGTGAAAGGTAATAGAATTTCCACACACGTGAGATGATAGATTTGATATAGTGGCTGTCTCTGAAAGCGAAAAGAATTCTTCTCTCTCTCACCTATCTTCTACAACAGTTGTTACAGCGTCAGACAGACTACACCAATATACATATTACGTATATTTCTATCACTCACAGGCACGCACATACACGTGACGGCAGGTAAACACACAGACGTGGGAAAACTATAACAATGATATATATATTATCTAGAACGAGCTGACCAAACACGATTATTTGGTTCAAGAGCGATTTTAATATCAGGAAAAATCGGCTCACAACATCAAAGGAAGTACATCAAGGAAAATACATATACACATAGTCATAAAAAATCAAGGAAATGTTGCAAGGATGATAGCCCCGTTATAGTGTTAACTCTAGGTTTAGCCCGGCCCCGTTAAGAGAACAGATGATGGCGCCAGAGTCACAGATACATAGGGTTTGAGTCTAAGAGTTTTTCTTTGTTTTATCTCGTAATTATATGCACAGAGTTTGAAAAAAAATCTGATTTAACCTAAGACAAAAACACAAGAACTCTAGCCTTAGCAACAAATTATGCAGATTGGAAAAAAAAAATTAGGACAGCAACAGGGTGTCAAAGAATATAATAGTGAAAATATCACTCAGACCAGCGTACACTCATTCATTCCGCCATGGCTTCTCATTCAGGTACTCACGACTTTGCTCGCTGCCTCTTGGAACACATTGGTTTTAGATCTTCACACAGACTCAAAAAAAATGCAGTCTTCTGCCAAGAAGTCCCCAGTTCCAAAAGACGTATTTAACTCGGAGTCTCCGGGAACGACTACTTGGGTATGCAAATTTGTTCAAATGTCTGATTAAGTCACCTAACAATTATTCCAGGCGCGGGAGTTAGCAGAGCACAGTGTCAATAGCGTAGGTTTCTAAAAAAATGATGAATGTCAGGTCGGTGCCTTCCCTCAGTATAGGATTCACTTTAGTCACACCACAGATTTGTCCACAAGATATAATCTAGTCGGGAAATGATTGTAAATATTCACGCCACCAGGCAGCAAATTATATAGAGTTTCTAGAAGAAATTAAGTGCTGGCTCCAAGGTCCAGTATTTATCATTACAGTCTTTGAAAACCCGTTATAGGGATATTAGTATTTCTGTCTAACTTGCACCGTCAGATCAGTGTTACTTGAGAAAACCCACGTGGTTCAAAATAAGGACTGTCTATTTCTTCACAAGTATGGAAACTACTACTAGGTGCTGGTAAAGTTAGGGTCACCCCAAAACTTTCACTGTGTGGAGGAAAAATAACACATATAATATAATAAACAGAATCTGTACTGGTTAAAACTTACATTTAAACTTGCAAGCAGAGAGCTTTGCTTATCATTTAAACTTCCCGTGACGTAAGTTATATTTAAAAATCAGCATTCCTCATAAATTAGGAACACGTGCGTATCCCGTCATCATTCCTGAGGCTGGATTCTAGAGTTTATACGTTAGTTTAGAAAAATACACTCGACTGAGTATTAGCAGTTAAATTAAATTCATAAATAGCTACAATTGCCGTTATAAGCTAGAAATTAAATTTTTTTGTCTGCTTTCCACTGAATGCTTCCCTAGAAAATATAATAGCCTACCACTTTATTTCTCTTCTGCGCTAAAGAAATAGATTAAAATGAATTAAGCGATTTAACACTTTAACACTCACAAAATCTATATATCTATCATATTAATTACCTCAACCACAGAATTACAGGTAGTCGCACAACTTAAGAATAAAAAATGCTGAAAATATTTCTGGAAGTCTAGAAGTTCGACAAATTGCCGAAACAAACTGAGATCTTCGCTAACAGCTATTCTGTTTTTTTTCGTCGAGCGACCTATCTACTGTGGAGTCTATGAGCGAGAATGAAATTAAAGTTTCAAACTTGGCCAATATCTTAAAATCAGACAAAGGGCCCAAACTTACTTCGCCAAGCGAAATTATCTCCCCTACTCCCAACATTTACGTCCGCTTAACGCGTGTCGTAACTGTCACCTACTGACCACGATGTACGCGTGTCAGTTTCAAATCCCAGACAGCCTGACTCCATTTCAGGGCAGTTTTCACACTACAGCTGACCATGGCCCAAGTGAGCGCCGTGTCAGTTTGGGATTTTCCAGCCAAATGTCTGGATACTGACCGGTGCAGATGTAAAGTATCACACCTCACCGGGACTTATGCCGAGAAGAAGCTCGCGCGCTCGGTGAGAATGTAGACGATTTGCTACGTCCTGTGTTCAGCGAACCGACTTATCACGCCTTCTGACGCCCTGCAGCCCTGACATCTACGTAATATCGTCCTAGCGCGATTCTCAGTTTTAGAGAAAGGAAAAAGGTAAAGTTTGCGAATTATATGAGAATAATATTCGCAAAACGAATGGATGAAAAATACACAGGAAAAAAAAAGTACAGAGATATTAAAAGAGAGAGTTTATGTGAAAGAATAGGAAGAAGATGTAGGAAATTAAATGAATATAAACCCTACGTGACAGAGCCTCCCCCCTTTAAGATATGGAAGCACTCCATGTCTACGTTATGGAGTTTAATTTCCTATAACCGTAGCTTCGGGGTGTCTGTCTTCTTCCCTCTCCATCTCCCCCTCCATCTCTGTCCAATTCCTACTCAAGTCCACTCCTCAAAGTTTCCTTCCCCTGGAATGTCTCCCATGCGCGCTTGAAAGAGCGTCGCCGCTTCTGACATTTTTGAAAGATTTCCTGTGATAGCGGTGGAATATCCCTGCCACTATCATCATCTTCGTCAGTTTTGGCGATCGTCAGGAGATGGTCGGAGGTTGGCACTGGTTTTTCCAAGTATCTCTTTAAGAGATTTAAATGGAAAACCTTCTCCTTTCCTTCAATAGAGATCTGGTAGTTAGCCTTAGAAATCTTTTTCAGGACGGTAAACGGCCCTTGCCATCCGATCTTCAGTTGGTTGTTCTCGGTAGGGAGCAACACCAAAAAAAACTATCTCTCCTGCTTCCAGTTCTCTCTCTTCCGCGACTTTCCTGTATCGGTTAGCGTGCTTTGTGCGAGCTCGCTTAAAGTTAGTCGTTGCTAGGTCCCACCCTAGTTTCAACCTTTCCTTTAAAACCGACACATATTTACTTGCTGAGACGACTGTCTCATCCGCCTTCTCGTCTGTCAGAGACTGAAGTAAGGCTTCAAGCGGGCCCTTAATGGGTCTGCCGAATAAGAGTGTAGCTGGCGGAAATCCTGTGGAAGTATGAGGAGATTCTCTGTAGCCAAATAATGCTGCAGGAATACAGAGATCCCAATCTTCAGGTTTCACTTGTGCCAGCTTACTTAGCATCATGGTGAGGTTTCCATTAGCACGTTCCACGAGCCCATTTCCGCCGGAGTATATGGCTTAGTGTGGATGTGCTGGGTCCTCAAGATCTTAACGATCTCATCCATCAACAGGTTTCGGTATGGAGATCCATTATCCGTCAACACTTGCTGAGGGAATCCCAACCGAGTGAAAATCTGCACGAGGGCTTCTGCGACATGCTTGGCATCTGCGCATGTTAGCGGGATAGCTTCTGCCCATAAAGTGCATGTATCGACTAAGGTCAGGATGAACCTGTTCCTTCTTTTAGTCCTTTCGAAAGGCCCTAAAATGTCGATCACAACCCGTTCGAATGGTGTTCCCATTATTGGCATTTCACCCATGTGGACTGGGGGGGTCCGTTGCTTGGGTGGCACACGTTGGCACTGGGCACAGGATTTGACATATCTGATAATATCAGTATTTACTCCTGGCCACCAATAATGAGTGGTTATACGTTGGTTTGTGGCGTTCTGTCCCATATGTCCGCTAAAGGGAAGAGAGTGCCCCATTTCTAGGATTTGGCTTCTGTACTGTTTCGGTACTAGGAGCTGGTTGTAACCTTGGTCAGGCTTGCCCGTTCTCCGATAAAGTACGCCATCCTCAGAAAAAATGTCCCCGTGCTGTTTGGGTTCCTTAGCCATGGGCAGTTTCCTAAAGCAGGGTGCCAAAGTAGGGTCCTTGTATTGCGCTTCTTTAAGTTCCATAGGTAACAAATTTGGCGCAGGCTCCCGTTCCTTCTTGGTTTGCCCTCTTGTAGTTACTGCTGCCACAATCGGCTCTTCCGGTTTCCCAATACACACGTATCTCCCGCCAAGTATGACTGGGTAGATGGGATCATCCATAACAGCCGCTTTGATCACACCTCTGACAAAGTCAGAGTGTATCTCCACCAATGCGATGGGAAGCGCTGTAGGTGCATCACTCTTACGAACTCCACAAAGTTTGACGGTCTCTCCTGTCTCTTGACCGGGTTTAACCAGGTTTCTGGCAACAATGCAATCGTAAGAAAGCCCCGTGTCAAATAAGCAAGAAGTTTGAGAACCGTTCAAAATAACAATACCTCGCGTTGAGGGTCTATCCCCAACAGGTTGGGAATCACTGTCAATAATTCCGCCTTGCGAGACTGTCAATAAGCATCCGATGCGTTTAGGCTCGGTGTGCTCGGTCTGATCATATGTCCCGTGCTCAGGGGTTCTCCCTTTGCCACCTTGTCCTTTCTGGCTGCGCTGCCATGTAGGGCGGTCGGGTTGATCAGACTGTTTGGGGTGGTTGGGGTACTTGTTCTTGTAGAACTTGGATTTTTCAGGAGGGGGGTTTTGAGGTCCAGTTTCTCTGTGGTTGTTTTGGTTAGAAGCCTGAGAAGATTGCTCTAGGTTATGTTTTCGAAAATGCTCCTCTGTCGGTTTCCGCTTTGTGGCCGGTAGTTCAGCCAGCGCATTGTGATAACGCTCAGACTTTTCCAAAATGTCTTCAAGTTTTTCTGCCCCCTGCTCAGCGAGAAATCTCCGGGTATCAGCAGACAAAGTGTTCTTTATTTGTTCAGTTAGAACAAGTTCCTCAAGACCTTCATAGGTAGAGGGGAGCTGCGAAAGCTCAAGGCACTTTGTTAGATATCCCTTAAGACGAGATGAGAACTGGTGAAAAGTTTCAGAATTCTCTTTCCGGCTGTTGCGAAACAGTTGCAAAAACTTGCGAGCGTTCATTTCAAAGCGCTCCAGTAACGCTTTCTTCAACACATCGTAGTCGTCTTGTTGGCTACTTTCCAGCTTAGAATAAACATCATAAGCAGAACCTTTTAGGGCCTGGGAAAGTTTCATATTCCAACGCGACCTCTCTAACCCGTACAGAGTTGCAATTTTCTCAAATTTTTCTAACCATGTGTCAATCTTCTCATTTGGACAAGGAAAAGATTCAAGAGTGAAAGACATAGCATTTAGTTGAAGAGATTGAGTGTTAGCAGGGTCAGTTAAGGAAGAATGAGGAGAAGACTCTCCATTGCTGGAGGTAGAGGCAGCACCACGACTTTGGAACTCTAGAGCTTTAAGAGCCAACTCATGCTTCTCTGTTCTCTTTCTCTTCTCATGCTGTCTCTCCTCCCTCTCCTTCCTCATGCTGAATTTCCATTTCCTCCTCAATCTTCTTCTGCTGTAATAGCCGGTCTTCTGCTTCTTCTTTCCTCCTAGCTTCTTCTGCTTTCCTCTCCGCATCATATCTCTCAAGTTCGTCCCTGACAAAAGCTTTCGCTTCCTCTCCTTCCAGTCCCTCCTCTCTCGCTTCGTCCCTGAGGAGTTGTCTAAGCTTTGCCCTCTCGGCCATATTATGTCAGTGACTGAGACACGTGGAGATAGAAAATAGGAAAAAGAATACCCTGGTTCCTACCACTTACGAGAAAAAAATTCCAAAAATCAAAAGATGATATCCTTAACCCTGGGATACCTCCTCCAAAATAAAATCTAACTATCGCTGCTATTATCGGCAATAAAGCACTCAATGCAAAACACGACTACGCCAAATAAATGGTAGTTAAGATTACAACTGAAAAATAAGTTGCTACAGTGGAAAAGCAAAAGAATATTGCAAAAATTAAAGAGAAAAATAATCCCTTAATTTTTAAAAAATCCACTATAAGTTCGCCCCTGAAGTCAGATCGGGTAAGGGAGGGAATTAATCTGGACAAAAAAAGTCCGAAACACACTCCTTAACTTAGTTCAAACGCCGTTCTGCCTCAGTACCCAGTGAATGTTATACACTCACCACTTTACCAGCATTTAGTATTACAATCAGCAGTTAACATATATCCCGACAAAATCAACCTGTAACCAAAATGTATATTATTCAAAGATGCTGTGGAAAAAAAAAACTTATTAGTTTGTGTGGTCAGCACGCCCGTAAACAGATCGCTAGTCTAGGGGGTAATTATTTTTAAAAGATACACAACTCACAAGACATCACACTCTTACTCTATTACAGAATAAGAATCTAAAATACAAAATCAGATAGACGAGTCCACGTTTGTCGTACTCGTCTTCCTATTCTAAGTTCAAAGACCGGAAACGAGCCCTCATTTGTCGTAGATTTCCGATAGGAGAATTAAGACTAGGTTTGGTCCCTTCTGAATAGGTTTGAATAGGTGATAGACTCAGTGAGAGTTAGTGAAAGGTAATAGAATTTCCACACACGTGAGATGATAGATTTGATATAGTGGCTGTCTCTGAAAGCGAAAAGAATTCTTCTCTCTCTCACCTATCTTCTACAACAGTTGTTACAGCGTCAGACAGACTACACCAATATACATATTACGTATATTTCTATCACTCACAGGCACGCACATACACGTGACGACAGGTAAACACACAGACGTGGGAAAACTATAACAATGATATATATATTATCTAGAACGAGCTGACCAAACACGATTATTTGGTTCAAGAGCGATTTTAATATCAGGAAAAATCGGCTCACAACATCAAAGAAAGTACATCAAGGAAAATACATATACACATAGTCATAAAAAAATCAAGGAAATGTTGCAAGGATGATAGCCCCGTTATAGTGTTAACTCTAGGTTTAGCCCGGCCCCGTTAAGAGAACAGATGATGGCGCCAGAGTCACAGATACATAGGGTTTGAGTCTAAGAGTTTTTCTTTGTTTTTATCTCGTAATTATATGCACAGAGTTTGAAAAAAAATCTGATTTAACCTAAGACAAAAACACAAGAACTCTAGCCTTAGCAACAAATTATGCAGATTGGAAAAAAAAAAATTAGGACAGCAACAGGGTGTCAAAGATATAATAGTGAAAATATCACTCAGACCAGCGTACACTCATTCATTCCGCCATGGCTTCTCATTCAGGTACTCACGACTTTGCTTGCTGCCTCTTGGAACACATTGATTTTAGATTTTCACACAGACTCAAAAAAAAATGCAGTCTTCTGCCAAGAAGTCCCCAGTTCCAAAAGACGTATTTAACTTGGAGTCTCCGGGAACGACTACTTGGGTATGCAAATTTGTTCAAATGTCTGATTAAGTCACCTAACAATTATTCCAGGCGCGGGAGTTAGCAGAGCACAGTGTCAATAGCGTAGGTTTCTAAAAAAAATGATGAATGTCAGGTCGGTGCCTTCCCTCAGTATAGGATTCACTTTAGTCACACCACAGATTTGTCCACAAGATATAATCTAGTCGGGAAATGATTGTTAATATTCACGCCACCAGGCAGCAAATTATATAGAGTTTCTAGAAGAAATTAAGTGCTGGCTCCAAGGTCCAGTATTTATCATTACAGTCTTTGAAAACCCGTTATAGGGATATTAGTATTTCTGTCTAACTTGCACCGTCAGATCAGTGTTACTTGAGAAAACCCACGTGGTTCAAAATAAGGACTGTCTATTTCTTCACAAGTATGGAAACTACTACTAGGTGCTGGTAAAGTTAGGGTCACCCCAAAACTTTCACTGTGTGGAGGAAAAATAACACATATAATATAATAAACAGAATCTGTACTGGTTAAAACTTACATTTAAACTTGCAAGCAGAGAGCTTTGCTTATCATTTAAACTTCCCGTGACGTAAGTTATATTTAAAAATCAGCATTCCTCATAAATTAGGAACACGTGCGTATCCCGTCATCATTCATGAGGCTGGATTCTAGAGTTTATACGTTAGTTTAGAAAAATACACTCGACTGAGTATTAGCAGTTAAATTAAATTCATAAATAGCTACAATTGCCGTTATAAGCTAGAAATTAAATTTTTAGTCTGCTTTCCACTGAATGCTTCCCTAGAAAATATAATAGCCTACCACTTTATTTCTCTTCTGCGCTAAAGAAATAGATTAAAATGAATTAAGCGATTTAACACTTTAACACTCACAAAATCTATATATCTATCATATTAATTACCTCAACCACAGAATTACAGGTAGTCGCACAACTTAAGAATAAAAATGCTGAAAATATTTCTGGAAGTCTAGAAGTTCGACAAATTGCCGAAACAAACTGAGATCTTCGCTAACAGCTATTCTGTTTTTCGAGCGACCTATCTACTGTGGAGTCTATGAGCGAGAATGAAATTAAAGTTTCAAACTTGGCCAATATCTTAAAATCAGACAAAGGGCCCAAACTTACTTCGCCAAGCGAAATTATCTCCCCTACTCCCAACATTTACGTCCGCTTAACGCGTGTCGTAACTGTCACCTACTGACCACGATGTACGCGTGTCAGTTTCAAATCCCAGACAGCCTGACTCCATTTCAGGGCAGTTTTCACACTACAGCTGACCATGGCCCAAGTGAGCGCCGTGTCAGTTTGGGATTTTCCAGCCAAATGTCTGGATACTGACCGGTGCAGATGTAAAGTATCACACCTCACCGGGACTAATGCCGAGAAGAAGCTCGCGCGCTCGGTGAGAATGTAGACGATTTGCTACGTCCTGTGTTCAGCGAACCGACTTATCACGCCTTCTGACGCCCTGCAGCCCTGACATCTACGTAATATCGTCCTAGCGCGATTCTCAGTTTAAGAGAAAGGAAAACAGGTAAAGTTTGCGAATTATATGAGAATAATATTCGCAAAACGAATGGATGAAAAATACACAGGAAAAAAAAAAGTACAGAGATATTAAAAGAGAGAGTTTATGTGAAAGAATAGGAAGAAGATGTAGGAAATTAAATGAATATAAACCCTACGTGACAGAGCCTCCCCCCTTTAAGATATGGAAGCACTCCATGTCTACGTTATGGAGTTTAATTTCCTATAACCGTAGCTTCGGGGTGTCTGTCTTCTTCCCTCTCCATCTCCCCCTCCATCTCTGTCCAATTCCTACTCAAGTCCACTCCTCAAAGTTTCCTTCCCCTGGAATGTCTCATATGCGCGCTTGAAAGAGCGTCGCCGCTTCTGACATTTTTGAAAGATTTCCTGTGATAGCGGTGGAATATCCCTGCCACTATCGTCATCTTCGTCAGTTTTGGCGATCGTCAGGAGATGGTCGGAGGTTGGCACTGGTTTTTCCAAGTATCTCTTTAAGAGATTTAAATGGAAAACCTTCTCCTTTCCTTCAATAGAGATCTGGTAGTTAGCCTTAGAAATCTTTTTCAGGACGGTAAACGGCCCTTGCCATCCGATCTTCAGTTGGTTGTTCTCGGTAGGGAGCAACACCAAAACTTTCTCTCCTGCTTCCAGTTCTCTCTCTTCCGCGACTTTCCTGTATCGGTTAGCGTGCTTTGTGCGAGCTCGCTTAAAGTTAGTCGTTGCTAGGTCCCACCCTAGTTTCAACCTTTCCTTTAAAACCGACACATATTTACTTGCTGAGACGACTGTCTCATCCGCCTTCTCGTCTGTCAGAGACTGAAGTAAGGCTTCAAGCGGGCCCTTAATGGGTCTGCCAAATAAGAGTGTAGCTGGCGGAAATCCTGTGGAAGTATGAGGAGATTCTCTGTAGCCAAATAATGCTGCAGGAATACAGAGATCCCAATCTTCAGGTTTCACTTGTGCCAGCTTACTTAGCATCATGGTGAGGTTTCCATTAGCACGTTCCACGAGCCCATTTCCGGCCGGAGTATATGGCTTAGTGTGGATGTGCTGGGTCCTCAAGATCTTAACGATCTCATCCATCAACAGGTTTCGGTATGGAGATCCATTATCCGTCAACACTTGCTGAGGGAATCCCAACCGAGTGAAAATCTGCACGAGGGCTTCTGCGACATGCTTGGCATCTGCGCATGTTAGCGGGATAGCTTCTGCCCATAAAGTGCATGTATCGACTAAGGTCAGGATGAACCTGTTCCTTCTTTTAGTCCTTTCGAAAGGCCCTAAAATGTCGATCACAACCCGTTCGAATGGTGTTCCCATTATTGGCATTTCACCCATGTGGACTGGGGGGTCCGTTGCTTGGGTGGTACACACGTTAGCACTGGGCACAGGATTTGACATATCTGATAATATCAGTATTTACTCCTGGCCACCAATAATGAGTGGTTATACGTTGGTTTGTGGCGTTCTGTCCCATATGTCCGCTAAAGGGAAGAGAGTGCCCCATTTCTAGGATTTGGCTTCTGTACTGTTTCGGTACTAGGAGCTGGTTGTAACCTTGGTCAGGCTTGCCCGTTCTCCGATAAAGTACGCCATCCTCAGAAAAAATGTCCCCGTGCTGTTTGGGTTCCTTAGCCATGGGCAGTTTCCTAAAGCAGGGTGCCAAAGTAGGGTCCTTGTATTGCGCTTCTTTAAGTTCCATAGGTAACAAATTTGGCGCAGGCTCCCGTTCCTTCTTGGTTTGCCCTCTTGTAGTTACTGCTGCCACAATCGGCTCTTCCGGTTTCCCAATACACACGTATCTCCCGCCAAGTATGACTGGGTAGATGGGATCATCCATAACAGCTACTTTGATCACACCTCTGACAAAGGCAGAGTGTATCTCCACCAATGCGATGGGAAGGGCTGTAGGTGCATCACTCTTACGAACTCCACAAAGTTGGACGGTCTCTCCTGTCTCTTGACCGGGTTTGACCAGGTTTCTGGCAACAATGCAATCGTAAGAAAGCCCCGTGTCAAATAAGCAAGAAGTTTGAGAACCGTTCAAAGTAACAATACCTCGCGTTGAGGGTCTATCCCCAACAGGTTGGGAATCACTGTCAATAATTCCGCCTTGCGAGACTGTCAATAAGCATCCGATGCGTTTCGGCTCGGTGTGCTCGGTCTGATCATATGTCCCGTGCTCAGGGGTTCTCCCTTTGCCACCTTGTCCTTTCTGGCTACGCTGCCATGTAGGGCGGTCGGGTTGATCAGACTGTTTGGGGTGGTTGGGGTACTTGTTCTTGTAGAACTTGGATTTTTCAGGAGGGGGGTTTTGAGGTCCAGTTTCTCTGTGGTTGTTTTGGTTAGAAGCCTGAGAAGATTGCTCTAGGTTATGTTTTCGAAAATGCTCCTCTGTCGGTTTCCGCTTTGTGGCCGGTAGTTCAGCCAGCGCATTGTGATAACGCTCAGACTTTTCCAAAATGTCTTCAAGTTTTTCTGCCCCCTGCTCAGCGAGAAATCTCCGGGTATCAGCAGACAAAGTGTTCTTTATTTGTTCAGTTAGAACAAGTTCCTCAAGACCTTCATAGGTAGAGGGGAGCTGCGAAAGCTCAAGGCACTTTGTTAGATATCCCTTAAGACGAGATGAGAACTGGTGAAAAGTTTCAGAATTCTCTTTCCGGCTGTTGCGAAACAGTTGCAAAAACTTGCGAGCGTTCATTTCAAAGCGCTCCAGTAACGCTTTCTTCAACACATCGTAGTCGTCTTGTTGGCTACTTTCCAGCTTAGAATAAACATCATAAGCAGAACCTTTTAGGGCCTGGGAAAGTTTCATATTCCAACGCGACCTCTCTAACCCGTACAGAGTTGCAATTTTCTCAAATTTTTCTAACCATGTGTCAATCTTCTCATTTGGACAAGGAAAAGATTCAAGAGTGAAAGACATAGCATTTAGTTGAAGAGATTGAGTGTTAGCAGGGTCAGTTAAGGAAGAATGAGGAGAAGACTCTCCATTGCTGGAGGTAGAGGCAGCACCACGACTTTGGAACTCTAGAGTTTTAAGAGCCAACTCATGTCTGTCTCTCCTTCTCTCTGTCTCTCCTCCTCATGCTGTCTCTCCTTCTCCTTTTCCTCATGCTGCATCCTGCGAATTTCCATTTCCTCCTCATCTTCCTCTGCTGTAATAGCCGGTCTTCTGCTTCTTTCCTCCTAGCTTCTTCTGCTTTCCTCTCCGCATCATATCTCTCAAGTTCGTCCCTGACAAAAGCTTTCGCTTCCTCTCCTTCCAGTCCCTCCTCTCTCTCGCTTCGTCCCTGAGAAGTTGTCTAAGCTTTGCCCTCTCGGCCATATTATGTCAGTGACTGAGACACGTGGAGATAGAAAATAGGAAAAAGAATAACCTGGTTCCTACCACTTACGAGAAAAAAAATCCAAAAATCAAAAGATGATATCCTTAACCCTGGGATACCTCCTCCAAAATAAAATCTAACTATCGCTGCTATTATCGGCAATAAAGCACTCAATGCAAAACACGACTACGCCAAATAAATGGTAGTTAAGATTACAACTGAAAAATAAGTTGCTACAGTGGAAAAGCAAAAGAATATTGCAAAAATTAAAGAGAAAAATAATCCCTTAATTTTTAAAAATCCACTATAAGTTCGCCCCTGAAGTCAGATCGGGTAAGGGAGGGAATTAATCTGGACAAAAAAGTCCGAAACACACTCCTTAACTTAGTTCAAACGCCGTTCTGCCTCAGTACCCAGTGAATGTTATACACTCACCACTTTACCAGCATTTAGTATTACAATCAGCAGTTAACATATATCCCGACAAAATCAACCTGTAACCAAAATGTATATTATTCAAAGATGCTGTGGAAAAAAAAACTTATTAGTTTGTGTGGTCAGCACGCCCGTAAACAGATCGCTAGTCTAGGGGGTAATTATTTTTAAAAAAGATACACAGTCACAAGACATCACACTCTTACTCTATTACAGAATAAGAATCTTAAATACAAAATCCAGATAGACGAGTCCACGTTTGTCGTACTCGTCTTCCTATTCTAAGTTCAAAGACCGGAAACGAGTCCCCATTTGTCGTAGATTTCCGATAGGAGAATTAAGACTAGGTTTGGTCCCTTCTGAATAGGTTTGAATAGGTGATAGACTCAGTGAGAGTTAGTGAAAGGTAATAGAATTTCCACACACGTGAGATGATAGATTTGATATAGTGGCTGTCTCTGAAAGCGAAAAGAATTCTTCTCTCTCTCACCTATCTTCTACAACAGTTGTTACAGCGTCAGACAGACTACACCAATATACATATTACGTATATTTCTATCACTCACAGGCACGCACATACACGTGACGACAGGTAAACACACAGACGTGGGAAAAACTATAACAATGATATATATATTATCTAGAACGAGCTGACCAAACACGATTATTAAGTTCAAGAGCGATTTTAATATCAGGAAAAAATCGGCTCACAACATCAAAGAAAGTACATCAAGGAAAATACATATACACATAGTCATAAAAAAATCAAGGAAATGTTGCAAGGATGATAGCCCCGTTATAGTGTTAACTCTAGGTTTAGCCCGGCCCCGTTAAGAGAACAGATGATGGCGCCAGAGTCACAGATACATAGGGTTTGAGTCTAAGAGTTTTTCTTTGTTTTATCTCGTAATTATATGCACAGAGTTTGAAAAAAAAAATCTGATTTAACCTAAGACAAAAACACAAGAACTCTAGCCTTAGCAACAAATTATGCAGATTGAGAAAAAAAAATTAGGACAGCAACAGGGTGTCAAAGATAAAATAGTGAAAAATATCACTCAGACCAGCGTACACTCATTCATTCCGCCATGGCTTCTCATTCAGGTACTCACGACTTTGCTCGCTGCCTCTTGGAACACATTGATTTTAGATTTTCACACAGACTCAAAAAAATGCAGTCTTCTGCCAAGAAGTCCCCAGTTCCAAAAGACGTATTTAACTTGGAGTCTCCGGGAACGACTACTTGGGTATGCAAATTTGTTCAAATGTCTGATTAAGTCACCTAACAATTATTCCAGGCGCGGGAGTTAGCAGAGCACAGTGTCAATAGCGTAGGTTTCTAAAAAATGATGAATGTCAGGTCGGTGCCTTCCCTCAGTATAGGATTCACTTTAGTCACACCACAGATTTGTCCACAAGATATAATCTAGTCGGGAAATGATTGTTAATATTCACGCCACCAGGCAGCAAATTATATAGAGTTTCTAGAAGAAATTAAGTGCTGGCTCCAAGGTCCAGTATTTATCATTACAGTCTTTGAAAACCCGTTATAGGGATATTAGTATTTCTGTCTAACTTGCACCGTCAGATCAGTGTTACTTGAGAAAACCCACGTGGTTCAAAATAAGGACTGTCTATTTCTTCACAAGTATGGAAACTACTACTAGGTGCTGGTAAAGTTAGGGTCACCCCAAAACTTTCACTGTGTGGAGGAAAAATAACACATATAATATAATAAACAGAATCTGTACTGGTTAAAACTTACATTTAAACTTGCAAGCAGAGAGCTTTGCTTATCATTTAAACTTCCCGTGACGTAAGTTATATTTAAAAATCAGCATTCCTCATAAATTAGGAACACGTGCGTATCCCGTCATCATTCATGAGGCTGGATTCTAGAGTTTATACGTTAGTTTAGAAAAATACACTCGACTGAGTATTAGCAGTTAAATTAAATTCATAAATAGCTACAATTGCCGTTATAAGCTAGAAATTAAATTTTTAGTCTGCTTTCCACTGAATGCTTCCCTAGAAAATATAATAGCCTACCACTTTATTTCTCTTCTGCGCTAAAGAAATAGATTAAAATGAATTAAGCGATTTAACACTTTAACACTCACAAAATCTATATATCTATCATATTAATTACCTCAACCACAGAATTACAGGTAGTCGCACAACTTAAGAATAAAAATGCTGAAAATATTTCTGGAAGTCTAGAAGTTCGACAAATTGCCGAAACAAACTGAGATCTTCGCTAACAGCTATTCTGTTTTTCGAGCGACCTATCTACTGTGGAGTCTATGAGCGAGAATGAAATTAAAGTTTCAAACTTGGCCAATATCTTAAAATCAGACAAAGGGCCCAAACTTACTTCGCCAAGCGAAATTATCTCCCCTACTCCCAACATTTACGTCCGCTTAACGCGTGTCGTAACTGTCACCTACTGACCACGATGTACGCGTGTCAGTTTCAAATCCCAGACAGCCTGACTCCATTTCAGGGCAGTTTTCACACTACAGCTGACCATGGCCCAAGTGAGCGCCGTGTCAGTTTGGGATTTTCCAGCCAAATGTCTGGATACTGACCGGTGCAGATGTAAAGTATCACACCTCACCGGGACTTATGCCGAGAAGAAGCTCGCGCGCTCGGTGAGAATGTAGACGATTTGCTACGTCCTGTGTTCAGCGAACCGACTTATCACGCCTTCTGACGCCCTGCAGCCCTGACATCTACGTAATATCGTCCTAGCGCGATTCTCAGTTTTAGAGAAAGGAAAAAGGTAAAGTTTGCGAATTATATGAGAATAATATTCGCAAAACGAATGGATGAAAAATACACAGGAAAAAAAAAGTACAGAGATATTAAAAGAGAGAGTTTATGTGAAAGAATAGGAAGAAGATGTAGACAGGTGTCCACTCGCCATTCAGGCAGATACTCGCCGTCTTCGGAGGGTACCCATTAGAGCTGGGTCGGCTCAGGAGCCGCCAGTCCCTGGTCGACGACACTTCTTCAAATGTCTTCGCCAGGGCTCGAATTAATCCAGTCCAAGTCCCGGTCGACGACACTTGTTCAAATGTCCTCGCCCGGGCTTGAACCTGGATCACCAGATCGCCAGCGCAGTGTGGTAATCATTACTCCAGCGCGGCTCCCTAGCTGTGTTTGAAGATTGTGAAGAATATGTCCGTATGGACCGGCTGTGTTACAGGCTGTGTTGAATCTTATGAAGGAGTCGTCTCTCAATGATACAATATTTCATGAAAGTGTCGGAGACAGACGCTGTAGTAGGATTAGCCACGTTCCCAGAGGAGACTCCGATACTATCACAATAACAGCTATTTTATGGACCCCAGAAGGAAGGCGAAACACACGCCGAAAGGAACACCAGGGAAAAAGTAGCTGAGGGTAATCACCTCAAGGGTGCGCCATTATGACTGGAGGAGGCTGCTGCTGCTACTACTACTAATACTACTACTACTACTTCTACTACTACTGCTACTAATGCTATTATAACTACTATTAATACGACTAACAACTACTGCTACTAACTACTACTACTACTATCACTTCTGCTACTGTGACAGTAAGGCCTACTACCCCAGCATTATCCGTGCCCAATGAAATACGTGCATACATTTTAGTAGCACCAATCGAAACCATCGACGGTGGCAAGAACCCACACCACCTTACAGCTAACTAAAATTTGAAAAATCATAAGGAGAGCTCCGGATAGAAGGCCTCTGCGACGGTTGTGTCTGTACATGTGTGTTGAGGAGCCATGTTTGAGCGCTCTCATCTATGCAGAACAACCAAGGCATTTCTAAGTTTTGATTCTTGAAGATCTTCAAAATGAAGTTAGGTTGTGATAAAGTTTAATGCTATCATTCACAGAACAGAATAACGGCAGTCGCTATATTCTGAACTAGGAGAAAAGACTAAGTAAAATAGTAACTGAAGTAAGTACCTCTCAATTGTCAGTCCCCAGTTAGAATTTATTTTGTTAGGGGAAGAAACCGAAGAACTGCTATAAATCAGTTGAAAGGTTAGAAGCTGGAGAAATATTACATTTAGTTAAGAAAACAGAGGCTTAACTACTTTTACTGAACGTTATGGAAAAGAAGGTCAAGGTAATCTAGGTTATGAAGCCACACGGGATGTTTGTATCTCACACGCTTATAGTGAGAGACGGAAAAATACTGGTACATATAGAAACCACCTTCAAATGAAAGAAATTGATCTTGTACCAGCTGCATTTGTTCATTATGTTTCATGTAAATAAACTATTTTATTTGACTGGCTGAATTATGCAGATTTTCTCAAGTTGAGTTTAAAGTTACAGTTCTACTAAGTAGTACACCACTATCGCACACAATAACAACTATCGAGAGACGAACGAACCTGTTATACATCTACAAGAATAAACATCTATAGCGGACGGCTAGAAAACTAACTTGTCAGATAGTAGTAAGAAGCAATACTGTACCTGCAAACTGTCACACAGTATTTACACAGAAGTGACCCGATCATTAACGACTTACCCACGGACACATAATTAGTAAATAGCGCGGTCACACTACTATTACTAATGCTACTATAACTACTACTAATACTACTAACAACTACTGCTACTAACTACTACTACTACTCCTGTCACTTCTGCTACTACTACTACCTCTCTTATGTGGGGATTCCATCACAATGACTACCTTGTAATGCTACTAACAGGTTTTCTTGAAATGTGTTTTATCCAACGCTTGTGTCTTCTCATCCTTGCTTCACTGATATATGTCTCGTTGTCGTCATCAGTTCACATTAGTGATCTTGTCATACCTCTTCAATCCATCTGTTCGACTCTAACACCCATTTATGAAAGTCTGTAACTACTTGGTTGGAGTCTTTGTTGTTTCAGAGCCAAACGTTATGGTCGCCTTGACATGCGAGTTCATGATTATGATTTAGTATTGAACTTGATATCATTTTATTTTCATGTATCGCGTTAGCAGTCAACAAAGTTGACTTTTTTTGGGATGGTAAATGCGCTCTGATATAACCAAATAGGTCGAAATGAACGCGCTTCGCCAGAAGAAGGCAAAAACCGAACCAAAAAAAACAAAAAATGTATTTCACAAAGCAATTAAACTCCTGTTTCTTTTTTGTATTTCTATTTTGATACAACGTGCCTGTTCCTTCAACTTTGTCTATATTTCTTCATTCTATTTCTTCATTCTTTCAACCACTTATTCATTCGTTCGTTCGTTCGTTCATTCATTCATTCGTCGTTCGTCATTCGTTTATTCCTTCATTCATTCGTTCAATCATTCATTCGTTAATGCATTCATCCACTTATTTATTCATTCGTTCGTTCATTCATTCATTTATTCACTCGTTCATTCATTCAATTAATCGTGCAATCATTCGTTCATTCATTCATGCATTCAATCATTCATTTGTTAACTCATTCATTCGTTCATTCATTCGTGCATTCAATCATTCATTTGTTAACTCAATCATTCGTTCATTCATTCATGCATTCAATCATTCATTTGTTAACTCATTCATTCGTTCATTCATTCGTGCATTCAATCATTCATTTGTTAACTCATTCGTGCATTCATTCATTCATTTGTTAACTCATTCATTCGTTCATTCATTCGTGCATTCAATCATTCATTCATTTGTTCATTCATTCAATCATTCACTACCCTTCAGCTTCCCAAGGAGCAATGACCTTTAACAAACGTATGCCACGTATTCCTGTCTGCTTTATTCCCTTCAAGTCTGTCTCCAGTTCTCTGTCCACAATGTGTTCTTTGGTCTCCTTCATCTCTCTTACCATGGGGATTCAAGATGAAGGACTGCCTTGTCATGCTATCAACAGGTTTCCTCAATGTGTGTCCTAACCATCACCAGCGTCCTCTTCTCAACTCTTATTCCACTGGCGTTTCGTCGCCTTTGTACAGGTAATACTTTATTCCATCTCCACTTTTGGCCAAAATTGAGCTGACGTCATGAATCGATACCGTCTAGTTTAATCTATCATTCTACTATGACGTGTAACACACGAACAAAGTAAATTGAAAGGATATACTACGCGAGGGTTCCTACCTGTGGTAAAGTGGGATGTTATAAATATTATAATATGTGGGTCAGTTGTGTAATGGTTCTATAAGGTAATACTGGTTTTATATGTCAATCTAAGTTGTTATTTGTCATCATGACTTCAAGTGTTTTTTTTCTGTTGGAACTAGTATTGGAGATGTTCTCAGTTCCTGACATTAGAGCAATTTATTTCTCCCCTCTTAGTTTCCCCTCTTATTTATACTGTCAGTTTTAGAGGGGCATAATGTTGAGCTCCGCTGGCCACAGATTCTTATCTGTCGTGATGGCGGCAGGAAAGGACTCCTCTGCTCGATAGCCTCCCTGTGTTCTGGAGACACCACACTGATTTCTATATGGACCAAGGAGTATGCTGTCCGCCTCTGGATTCAGCAAAGCTCTGACCAGGTGCTGCTCAATAACTTTAGGACCACGGTCCCTGAAACAAGAAGGTTGTACCTCCTACTTCAGAACTAATTTATAATACCCTTCCAGACTGACCACAATACATAACAAACACTGAGTTCAGAGCGGTAGGCCAACTGTCAGCTTCATCTATAATAATTTTCACCAGTATACTCCTCCCTAATGGTTACTACGCCTCTGCAATTCCAGCATTATTTCTTTCTAGTCAATAATTCTAGGTGTCAGTGTACTGTTTGGCAATTCCATGTAGTTTCACTTTCCTCTGACACCTTCTGTTCAGGTTGGAGCAACTTATATATATATAGGCCTTGCCTCCGGTTCGCTACTGAACCACGCACATATACAGACATAAATTATTAATTTACATTCAATTTTCATTAAAAGATATCAAATATTTCAAGCTTACCACAATTCATGGAATAATAATAAACAGATACGTTGACTGGTGAAGAATAATGGCACAACTTATGGCACAAATTCCGAGCTGCCTCTGTCTCAGGCTTTTATTTATAAAAATATAAGCTGATGCTCAACGCACTGTTGCTTTAGAAAGTCTTTTTGAAAATCTGGTGTGGAACTGACGCGTCTAAGTGACTATATCGACGAGTCTAACCAATCATGCCATGTTTACCCAAGCGTTTGAAAAAACAGTACCCTTCCATCCGTCTCCCATAGCAACGAAAAGTAGTATTTATAGTCCGACTAATCGTGTTTAGCCTTACATTTATTTCTACCCAATCAAATAGGAGGTAACATGTCAGCCCATTTCCCGTACCATGGTGGTGTGAAAATCTGTCACTGAGCGATTCTGAATTTTGGTGTTGTCTGACAGCACCCCCATTTTATTTTGGCTATAACTTGTTAATTCCTAGACTATTTGCATAACACTTAACATATTCTTTGTCAGCAAGTCACAAGGAACCCAAATATATAAATTTTATGGGGCTAAGTGGCTGCGTTCAAAATATGTATTTTCTTCTACCTCCTGTTTACTTCGAATACGATGTGGTGTCTGGGTACTGTAATGTTTTCAAACGTAAACCGATATAATGTCATGTTTCCTAATAAGCGTTTTTCAGGTTTTTAAACATAACTCTCTTTATGGGTAGTGTTTTTTATCACTGACGATTTGAAAAAAAGCTAGTGCTTGTGGCCTTACACGCGTGATGGTAGTAATTGTGTATCGCGACGCGTGTTTAGTGTTGCAAGTGTTCTGGCTTTTGCCCCTCCCTTTCTTTCTATCTTTAGTCCATCTGTCTTTCGTTTTAGGTACCATAGTGTATAAAATGACATGAATGGAATTTTAAATCTAGGTCAACTTGCGTATCTCAAGGTTTTCTTAGAAAGGCAGTACACGTTTCATTGAAGAAAGCGTGTAGAGATGTAGTAGGCTTTTACTATCAACGTGAAACGTTACAATTCGCAGACGAAGTAGAAAAAAAGGGGGATTCGAGTACAGTCATTGTGACAGCACTGTTCTTTACCATTCTTCTTTCCTTTTATTAAATTTATTTGTTAGGCTTTACATTTACGTTGTAATTTATATATGTGGATTAGAATTTCTCACGACACTACCGACCACTACTTTCGGGGGCCCACTGTGTCCTGGGGCCCCAGGGACGTGCCTAGTCTACCATGGCGGTAGTTACGCTACTACCTGAAGTGAAGATGGAATAAAGCCGTACTAAGGCGACGATTTACACCCGTGTGTTACCGGGGCCCGAAAGGGGAGCAAAGAATAGTAACACTGCACCCTACCACGCATGTCGTAAAAAGCGACTAAGGAGGGTATGGGCATGGGGCTGTTTACCCCATCCCGTAAAAACTTCGCACAGTGGGCTGATCACCTGCTTGCCAACCAATCTGATTACGGAAACAATGATAGATTGTTTGGTCTGTTTTTGTTCCACAAAGACGCCACTAGGCGTGGTGGAAACAACGATAGATTGATCAATTTGTTGTTGCCCTAAGACGCCACTAGGCGTACTGGCCACATACTGCTTTGCCGGTTGATGGCTAAGGATGGAAGAAGAAGAAGAAGGCGACGATTTGTCTGGCTTTTGTCATTTGTTTTATGTCTAGACTGTTGCCATGATATATGTATGAGTTCACACCTTGAAAGTATGCTTCTACAATTTCAAATATCACTATCAAATGTATTTATTTTCGTAATGTTTGTCCATTCTGCGCTTCTATTGTGAACCACGACTGTATAACAAATATTGAGCTGGAATACGATCAGACGGCCTGCCACAATTAGCTTACCATGGTAACTGTTTACTCCAATCACTGGATGTCCGGACGATAGTCACGTGTCGTTGAGAATATGAGTGGACCAACGGTTGAACCGCTAAAGATGATGATGTTTATAATATTCCCTTAGAAGTTAGTTCTGAGAAAGAGAAAATAGTGAACAACTTTTTAACTATAGAAGGCAATGTATATACATTCTTTTATTTCAGTCATTACTCTCCAGCATCACAAAAAGCACAGGTCTTCAACTCCGCTGCTACAGCATCTGCTATAGGACTCCATTTTTTTAAGTATTACACACACTGTAATGTTATAACAATATTTTCCTGACTTAAAACTGTGAAGTCGCGACTCAGCATTTACAATAGCTTGCTGGTTATATACACGACTGATGCATCCTCTCATATGTCCATCTCTGCTAGCCTTTCGTTTGATGCCAAATTCGAACAGTCTTAACCTTGATGATTCATCTATTGAAGTGTCATTCTCTAACAGGCGATCATTAATTGTTTTCAGTATATCTCCCTTATCCATATCCAGTTCCCTGGCTGTTAGTGCTCTTGATGTTACTCTGTCAGCTCTCTCATGACCGCTTACCCCTGCTTGACCAGGACAGTAGACACCCACCAGCTCCTGCAGATTCGAAGCTTCTATGAAAGTTTTTCATTCATGTCTTAGCCAAACGTATACCTTTAAGAACTTTTACACTATAATTTTGTTCTATCTAAGGTAACAAATTGATGAAGACATTGTTCTACAAGTCATCATCATCATTACCTTCCAGCTGAGCAAGGAACAAAGACTTCAACAATCTCATGCTAAGTCTTCCAGTCCCGTGACATCATTCCAAGGTCATTCCATCGTCTTTCTCATTCCTTACGTTTCTCCAGCTCTCTTCTCCGTGTTTTTCGGTTCCCCCTCTGCCTCTTCTACCCCGGGGAATTCCAAAGCAAGGAGTCCTTGTATTGCTACGGCGTCATCATCATCATCATCATCATCATCATCATCATCATCATCATCATCATCATCATCATCATCATCATCATCTCCCTTGTTGCTACCTATGGAGTATGGAGACACACTGAGCTGACCCCTGCAGGAAGCCTGCACAAAACATTAATATGCTCGTGCAGCAGTGGTTTCTGTCGCAATTAGTTTTACATTATGAAGTTGACAGTCCTAGGCACAACACTTTATATTAGTCGCAATTCTGTAAATGTTATGTAAATATTCTCTTACCAGATAAGACAGCAGCGAAATAAATAATGTTATGGAACACACACGAATTTACAGCTGGGTGTGAAAAGTCAGAAAATGTAGTCTTCTCCTTGTTAAAAATACAAGACAGACTTCCAAAAGTGTGAGATGTTGGCAGATAGTTGAGACGGGGACTTGTTGAAAAGTCAGCGTCTGCCAAGTTTAAGAGAAAGTTATGAAAAAAGCCTCTTGAAGTTCTTGACCTTACAACTGCCGGATCACTGTCGTGTAGCAGGGTTTTATTGAGTTCACTAACGTGCGAGGTCATGGAAGCTGTCGCCCGTGTTTTGAAATTCTAAACATTGAAATAGTCATAATCAGAATAATTGGCAGGCAGGCAAGTGCGGTACCTTGTGGGTGGGTATAAACACGAATGCATAATATGGGTGGGTGTATCTTAACGTTTTCTGAAAAAAATCAAGATGACTTTGAAAATGTGTTCTGATGGTGTACTCCTTGCTGCTGATAGTACAGCTTACACTTTCGGCATCTGCAGCACATTTAGACGACTGAGAAAGTGGGAAGAGGCAAATAGGAAGTCATTTCACTAATTGCTTTAAAGCTTTTTAATCATAACAGTTTTTGTAAATGTACAGTTATCTTTAAAATATTTGCCTTGATAGCCCATATCCTGAATATATACCTTAAATATATAAATTTAAAAAGAAAATGCTATGGAATAAATTTTACAAAGAAACGGTACGCATGAAATACGGGACGTTTTGTGGTTCATTCTTCGTCAGCCACAGTTACAAACAGGCGACAAAGACTAGAAATATAGACATATCTAAATAAAAATACCATAGACACTGGTTTGGTTTTTAAGGACCACCTTCACTTCTGACGGACAGACTACAGCAGTGCTCCGATCTCCTTCCTTAGTGTGACGGTATTGCCTCCCCTGCTTTGCAGTAGTGGTCCAACCGTGGCCAAAACTCAAGAGTATCTAATATGGGCTTCAAAGGTATCTACCTTCACACAAGATTATTCTTGGCAGAGGTGTAGATAGAAGGGTAATGATACTTCTATCACAAGGGTGTATTTACAAGATATTCAGACAAGCGAAAACAATGCTGCTTTGGGTGAGCACGTTAATTCTAGAATCTGCCGACAACTTTTGTGAAGAATTAAGCAATTATTAATTTTAGCTCGTTCAAGCCCCCACCTCTGATTTACTCAGTGGAATTCTTATTATTCTGGTATAGCTCTGTTTAGAGTGTGTGTAGTAAATTGACTGAGACAAACATGCAGTGCATTTAAAATGATTAAATCGAAGTTAAATTTGTAAAATTACAAATAACAAAATTTAAAAAACACTTAAATTTTAACAGTTTGAAAATAATTTGATTAGTTATGGATCAAGAAAAAGGTTCACCATGGATTGATAGTAGGGTCGATGACAAAAGTTCACTTTGGCAGCGTATATATTGCACTTAGCTGCCAATAGTAGTTTCTGCTTCCGCTGATGGGTTTTTTCTACACTGCTCACGCTCGTCGCTGGTCAAGGTTGTAGGGTGTAGCTCGTTTCCTAGAAATGTCAAGGAGAGTCTACGAAAGTTGGTCCCTCGTCTTAAAGCGTAGGCCACTTGTCCCTTCTTGTTCCAGAGATAGTACTTTCTGCTGGTACCACCAATAACTATGATAAAGAATAGAAACGAAACGTTCTCCTGCGTATTGCGTTTCCCGACACATACTTATGTGTCCCCTTTCTACTTCACCATCCCATTTATCTCAGAATTTACCCTCGATGAGAATTAAATTTAATCCCTCGGGATAAAACTTTCTTTACATTTAAATTGAATAGCATTAGTTTTACATTACATTTAAATGAAAAGGTTAATAGTACAGATAGAATATGTTTACATTTACATTTCCACTGATTGAAAAGTGATCACAATGTAAATTGAATATGTTTTTATTTATGTTTAAACTGATTTGAAAAGTTTGAAACTTCCATTAATTTTAAAGTGCATATGTTAACATCGACATTTACACTGGTTTGAAACTGTAAGTATTATAATTGAAATGTGCATCATTTTTTTCATCTTTGCCTCCGTGCTCCATATGGAACCTGGGACTCTTTATGCGTTTAGTTCTCTTTAAAAAAAACTAGCAATAAAGCAGTCGCCAGCCCGTGCAGTGGTGGTTCATGAAATCATCATTCTATACTCCGAGGTTGCCAGCCTCAAATGACTTGGACATCCACTGGCGATTTTCACATATTAATATTCACATGGCAATATATACACATTAGTTCACATGTTAGTAATGAAAAATATAGAATGTAAAATGACAACTTACGCCAATCCTGGCTCACATACTTTTTTGCATAGATGAATAAAAGAGACTTGAATCGACCTCTTACACGCGTCTGGGGTATCATTTCTTTAATAAGATAATTCCCTCTATGACTCCGAGTGTTTTCAGTTTCCTCAGTCCCGGCTACCTTACTAAAATGATAGAGATTTCCTTGGCTGATTTTGTAAGTCCGTCACGATTCTCCAAGAAAAGGTTTGGCCTGATAAAAGGAATTCTGAATTCTACCTCTGGCAAGGTCTAGTGTCGTCTTGGCAACCGATCTTCTCATTGTCTTAACACTGAAACGTGTCAGGTTACAATCACTGTCCTATCCCGCTCTGTTTCTTACGAAGCTAAGTAAAAAGCCAATCGTTTTCAAACATGCATGTCCCGTGGGGTAATTCAAAATATTTCCGACATGGGAACGTTTTGAACGTAATGTAAAGGTCACGTTTTCCATATATGGCAATCGTGACATTCAAATATTCTCGTCAATGATTGTATATAACTTCTTACATCTACCCGGAAATATTACAACATTTCCGCTCAGGTGTGTCTGTCACCCCACCAGGTCGATACTTGACCGGTGCTCCTTATGCAAACACAAACTCCTGTTTTATCATCTGTGCTGTGTCTTATCACGACAATAATTAGTCGGTCACACGAACCATATCAGCGCTAAGTAAACACGCTTGGCCATTTACGTGCGAAAACAGTCGCACCCTTGTGGTACAATAGGATTTCTGTCGGTCAACCTTGCATCACTGTCTACTCTATCCGCAGGGATAGACAGGTAAACCCACAGACATGACGACTATCGCTGAGAGGAGTGTAAGAATGAAATACCAAATATCTGCTACACATAGCAGAGAAAGAAAGTACTAAAATTGAAAGCCCGCAATAAAAATCAGTACAAAAATGTAACTGATACTGCCGTAGTGAAACAGAGATCGAGAGGGGTCGCCCCATTCTGTCACACTGAGATCACGCAAGGAGGATCTCAGCATAGTTTACCGGCGAGGATCCCAATGTGTATAGACAAGAATCATACATTCTAACAAACATTTTTGTTGTGTGTAGGTTTTCCTAATTTTGTAAATTTTGCCAGGGCAACGGTTGTCTGATCTACTCTTTACGATTTCCAACTGCCGAGGGATTTTTAACGTGCGCAACTTGCACACGGGACCTCATATTTTCGACCTTATCCGAGAAGTTTAGGCATCCGATCTCACTATCCATGAGGTCAGGGAGAATTATGACATCATTATGGCCCGCTGGTTCTGAAAAATGTCCATCAAATTTATTTTTAAAAAAATAAATTTTGCCTTGTTTTGGCGACTCGTGTCGCGTTCAACACATTCGGTTATATTAGGGCGCGTGTCCAAATATGAAAGACCTTTAGATCTAAACATATATTCCCTGCACTGGGAACCGAACCCTGCACTTATAGAATTAGAGGCAGACGCCATACTTCTTAGCCACTCTGACCCCATTTTATAGGCATTGCAAACAAGTAAAAGGTTGAGAAACACATATTAGATGAGCGATACAGTCAGACGAACAGGTCAAAGGTTGAGAAAGACATATTAGATGAGCGATACAGTCAGATGAACAGGTCAAAGGTTGAGAAAGACATTAGATGAGCGATACAGTCAGACGAATAGGTCAAAGGTTGAGAAAGACATATTAGATGAGCGATACAGTCAGACGAACAGGTCAAAGGTTGAGAAAGACATATTAGATGAGCGATACAGTCAGATGAACAGGTCAAAGGTTGAGAAAGACATATTAGATGAGCGATACAGTCAGACGAACAGGTCAAAGGTTGAGAAAGACATATTAGATGAGCGATACAGTCAGATGAACAGGTCAAAGGTTGAGAAAGACATATTAGATGAGCGATACAGTCAGATGAACAGGTCAAAGGTTGAGAAAGACATATTAGATGAGCGATACAGTCAGATGAACAGGTCAAAGGTTGAGAAAGACATATTAGATGAGCGATACAGTCAGATGAACAGGTCAAAGGTTGAGAAAGACATATTAGATGAGCGATACAGTCAGACGAACAGGTCAAAGGTTGAGAAAGACATATTAGATGAGCGATACAGTCAGATGAACAGGTCAAAGGTTGAGAAAGACATTAGATGAGCGATACAGTCAGATGAACAGGTCAAAGGTTGAGAAAGACATATTAGATGAGCGATACAGACAGATGAACAAGTAAACGACACAGGTGATGCTTGGAAAAAGAACAAAACCAGAAATAAATAAATATCCATACAAGAAATTCAACAATCAGCGAAAATCAGAAGGAGAAAATGAAATAACAAAACACGATAATAAAATCCAGCTGAAAGAATCCTGTTACAAGATCAGTCCAAATACAACTTGGCGGAGAACTGTGGACTGCGAAATGCAAAGAACGAACCAGAGCTGGGGCACTGTATGAAGGATGCCCGCCGACCGAAGAAAGTGGAAGCAGTTTGTTGCTGCTCTATAAGACGCCACTAGACTGCGTTGATAGTCGTCTGCTAAAGGATGAAAGGATAGGCAGAAGACAAGAGCAGTAGAAGTAATTTATTTATATTTACTTTAAGACTACCTGGGTTATTTCCCCGCGTGAGCGCTATATAAAGTTGACCATGACCAAAGACTGCATCTAGTGGGTATACACTTAAAGGATCAAATGTTCGTCCCCCGTGCTTTGTTGATTGTCATGGCAACCGCTAAAATCACAGGAAACCGACAACGCCTCAAGATGACAGGAATGCTGATATCGCTCGGCTCTAACACACTCGGTATGCGCTAATTCAATGGTGGCTTCTATAGGATTTGTTTTACATGATGAGGTTTCTAGGATCATGCACATCCTTCTTTAGCTTCCTTTGACGTCATCATGAGCAGTTCTTTTGAAAGACGCCGATAACTATTCCATTATTAGTGACGCTACTGTTGTTACTAGCGGATGTGGTTAATAAGTTGTTGTTGTAGAATTAATGGTGCATATTTCTCGTTCACTGAAAATTAATGAACGTAATGGCATAATCATTGTATCAAAGCCACACGTTGCAATATCAGCATTTTTTTTTTTTCATTAGACGTCTCCTAGCCACGAGAAAGCTTTCACTGTTCAAGGGAAGCGAAACATACTTCAAAAACGCTAATGGACCTTGATCTTTCTTTAAGGCAAGGTTAAGCGGGCGAAATAAAAGAGATTTTCTATGTAAATATTAGAGTACTTCCGTGAGTATAAAAGGGGGAGAAATTAAATAAATCAACACAGAAAACGGTCCAAGGATATTAAGAGCAAAAAGGTAATATGTTCACAGATTTCTTCTGCATGAAAGAAGATCGGCTCCCGCGACAAACACGGGAAACCAAGAGCCAGGGAGACGCCCCTGGACGGGACAGGGTAACCATCCGTCCATCTACGAAAACACGTGATCTTAAATCAGGTGGTAATAAACACGGGGGACTGAAAGAAAGAGAGAGGAGGTGAATTAGATAAGTGGACGCGCTTGAAGTAAAGCGAGATGTCGTCCGGGACGACCCAAAGTTCCCTGGCAGGTCAACATGACACAATCTCTGAAGGACCGAAGACTGGACTGAGGCTAGGTCCAAACAGCTGATAGCAGGGGCGAGCTGACATTGATGGTAGCCCGTGGGCAGAAAGAGTCAATGGTCTCTGATTTTCGATTTCATATTGATTACTGACTCCAAATGTCTGAGAGAACGTGGACATTCCTGCGTACTACAGTGGGCCATCGAGCATGACATGAAGTGCTAAACCGCTTATGTCTGCCTATGGCTGATAGAATAGCCTGGTTATTGTCACGGGATTGACTCCGATTGTTCTGCAGTGATGGTCCAACAGTGGCCAAACATCAGAGTATCTACTGAGGGTCTTCAAAGGTTTCTTCCTTTTGCTCAAGATTACTTTTGGCAGAGTTGTGAATTGAAGAATGGTGCTTCAACTCTAGGGAGCCTCATAAGAATTTAAGAAATCAAGTACTATGGCTGATAGGATCCAGGCCGTGAAAACTTTCTATCTTTATTGACTTTCTATGAGTAAGGCCTTTGATCGTTTTGATGAGCCCCCAACTGATTTAAATCAGTAAAATATTACTTCAATTGCTCTGTTATATATTTTTTAACTGACTTGAGACATACGGGTGCAGTTTACTCAAAATGACTGAATCAACTATAAATATGTATATTTACAGTTAACAAATTGAATAATCAATTATAGTTTAAAATGTAAAAATGAATAAAGGATTTGATGAAAAAATGTTAGCCTTTAAAGATTCATCACAGGTGATGATCTGGTTAGGGTGTTTTACAAATTTCTTAAAGAAAAAAGTTCACTTGGCAGCTTTAAGTGGGTACTTAGCTGCCAGTAAGATGTCAGTTGGTTTCTGCTCCAGCGGATGCTTGTTCTTTACAGGTTGTTGACTGGCACTCTCGCCACTGGTCAAGTCTGGTGGCCTCAACACGTCCCTCGTAGTATCGTGGGGTAATTGCGAAGATGATTCAGCGTCTGTTAAGGCCCGTCTGCTGTTGGTGTCTAGCTTTGACTGAGGGCCACTTATACAACACACTTGTTCCACACACTAGCACCACCAGTTGGTACCACCGACTAGTATCATGAAATAAGAGAGAAACTAATGACTTTCTGAGTATTTGGTTTCCTGACACGAAAATCAGGTGTCCCTCCCTTTTCATTCCACCATCCCATCTGCCTCAGAACTTTATCATCTCTTAGCATTAATGTTAATCTCTGTGAGCGGAAAACATCCAACGCATTTATATTGAACATGTTTACATTTACACATGCACTGGTTGAGAAGGTTAATATTGTGATAGTGAGCACTTGTGGCGAAAACCCAGTTTAAAACGTTTGCATAAGACAGTTAACGGGTTTTTGATTTATAGTGAAGGGCGACAAATTATATTACTTGTTGATTTGTATTTTTTTTCTTCAATCTTTATTCGCATTCCGTTTGAGTTTACAAAAGCATGTTTATTTTACATATTTCCATAAAGAAATTTCAGTGAAAAGACAATTACACAATGAACAGTTGTATAGAAAAAAGAAACTTTCACTCCCTCGCACACTCATTTACAAAAAACTCTTTCTTGCACATTTAAAAAGGTTATACGTTGTACATTTTTTGTAATGATAGTAGTGATTAAAGGGAGACGGGGACGGGGAAAAAGGATAAAGGAACCATACTACAATGTTCTTGAAATTATAATGCACACTCGTTTTTAATAGTGATAACAGGGGGGGGGGGGGGGGGGAGGGAGGGAGAGAGAGAGAGAGAGAGAGAGAGAGAGGGAGAGAGAGAGAGAGAGAGAGAGAGAGAGAGAGAGAGAGAGAGAGAGAAATAAGGAGGGAAAAACTGAATAGACAAAACTTCCACTAAAATGTTTCGGTGAAGATACAATTAAAACCCTTCTTTCCCGTTTTGCTTTCTAAAGTAACGCTGACTTTCTCTTTCCGATTCCGTTTTATTTCCTCAATCGTGGTCGCCTTGCTTTGTACTGGTGTCGTGAATTGGATCTGTCTTACAACACATTTTTCTAAATCTGACCATACCGCACGCCATTAGGTAGGGATCGCTCTGATACACCAACCAATCAAAACGGACCTTTATTATTATTGTGGTAAGAAACTTACAGTGCAAAACCTAGGGACCAGTTTTGTGTAAACGATGGGACGATAATATTTAAATTCATAAAGAATAAAGAAGTATCACTGGGGAGAATTGTGTAATTCATCCAAAGGAAATGTTAATCTAGAGGTAAGTGTAAAAACTTTATCAAATAGTACTCTGGTAAGATAGATATAACGAATAAAAGAGCTGTGTTACATCAGGATTTTGTCCAACTTAGCTAGTTAAAGTGCGCATATATGTAAATGCATTTTGCAAGCTAATTAATTTATAGATAGAGTGATACAAAATAATCCACAGTTTAATTCCATCTTTAAATGACAAAAATCGTCCCATAAATAAGGAAGATAATCGAAAAACAAAAATTTACACATTGGACAGAGAGGGAAATTTTGTTTCAGTTTTGGGAATTTTTACGCCGTTTCTGACCCTGTCACCTCTGAGGTCGGATGTGTAGTTATAAAAAGCCTTGGCCTTGGCTCTCTGACGCCATTAACACATATTTAAAAAAACAAGCTGTCTAGAAAGAAGCGGTAACCAGTAATAGTATTGTACTTTTGCCGACCGCATCTGTTGCGCAGACCATAGAAGCCATTAACAGCCTGTGTGTGTGTTTTGCCTGAGGGTAAGAATGACTTTATATAAATATATATATGTACATAGTTATGTATTTTTCCGGTGCTTAATCAACGTGTGTGTTAAAAAAAAATATTCCAGAACGAATGTGTTGCTTGCTGGAATGCAAAGCGTGTGTTGGGTTTAGAGGCGAAAGCCAGCGTTGTAAAAGGTGTAGGTTTATTGAAAATGATGTCAAGAATACGACTGTAAGTTTAATAATACGTTTGAAAGAGTATTTGTTAAAGGAATGACATGTATCATGGAAACTAAGGAAGAATGAACAGGATTTGTTGTAATGAATCGAGGAAGATATTACTTTGTAAATTTATATATTACCAAATCATTGTATGGAAGCCAATCATGGGTAAAGGAATCAACTTAAGGAAATTTTAGTCACAGTGAACTGACTGTGATGGATGGTGAAGGTAAAATGTCATGTGCATATGTGAGCACAGTAGCTGAAGCTGTTTGTTATGTCCTTTGTGTGTGTGAAAGCAGAGTAGTGCTGGAGCATACAGAGGTTCTGATTATTTGAATTTCAGGTTTTGTCTTACAATCGTTTGATCCTGTAAAACGTTGTATACTGCAAAGGACTCGAATTATCTGAAATTTCACCTCGTTATGGACTTTGAAGTGCAAATGCTCAGGATAATCTTGTAGCTAGCCAACACTGTCCTTCTGCCTGACAAGTCACCGAGTTGTTCGACCACGGCAGACGAGTGTGGATTTTTTTCTGGATATTCAGTTAAGTGGCCTTTTATAGCCACTGAATAGTGTATTCAAATAAAAAATATATATCACCATAAAAATATCTATATAACAGATCAGCTTATGATGCATTATAAGACATCATATCTACACAGTCAACAACAGTGACATTGTAGTGAAATATAAACATTATTCTTCAGTATAGAAGATAACAGAGACTTTAGTAATAGATTGGGTTTTGATAATTGAAGTTTATATATTTATTGATTTTATATAATGTAAATATCTTTTGAATTATCATAACCGAAAAGAGAACCGGTGTATGTTCATTAAATTGTAAATATGTACCTTCAGACTTGTTGAGATTAACTATCATTAAGTTCAAGTTCTGTTGGATGCATATTTAGTTGGATAGATTAAAAGATAATTAAATACCCCTAAAGAAACTTGTCAACATAACAACACATATTACCAAAGGCGAATCTACGAAAGGAGCAAATAGATCTTCAGGACATATCTTTCAAACACCTGAGATTTGTACAGCTGATTCTAACCTTTGATGTCAATACACCCTATTTCTTTTCAGAAAAGGGGGTATTACTTGCAAGACTGTAGCAAAGTTTGATTTTGCTGGGGAGGTTATGATGGTATCCTAAAAGAATGAAAACGGTGTCTGCATTAACCGTGTGAGGTCAAGCACATGTAGGCCCCTGACTCTATAAATGATGATGATGAATTATGTGCAGGGAACCTAACGCTACCTCCCTAGATCTCACACGTTCACTATTCTGGCTCTAGTGTATGGTGAATGGTGTACCTAGTGTCTAGGGAAGAAATGTAATGATGGTACACAACAGTAAAACACTTTAAGTCTCTATAAAGAAAAGAATAAAACTAGTAGTTAAGTTTTTCTTTGAAATAAATTTTTTCTATACACTTTATTTTGCCTGTCCAGCCAAATCGTTGGGACAGGTCTTTGAAAATGAGGACAAGATAGTTTACAGAAAAGAACAATTAAAATTTTGGGGCAATTTGCCCAATACTAAAAAGTTAATATATATATATATATATTTATATATGTCTTTCCTGTAGGAAATATTCATAGATTTCACTTTATTCATCTAAAGGGAGAGTCACTGTATATGAGGGCTGTAGTTTCATCCTACCCCCATAAACGTCCTGAGTATTGTTTCGCAATACTAGTGTTTCGTACAAGAAAATGTCAGTTATGCCCAGATGTTTAACACATCACCTGGGATTCCTTGTTGAAAAATATTACAATGTGTCGTTGCAGAAAGTCTCAATTTCACCACCCGCCAAAGCTCCTACTGTTATCTTTGACAGCATAAACGACTGGTTGGAGACTGGATGGTGTTATTCGTACTCAGCAGGTTTCCTGTCACCAGCTGGCAACAGGAAATAGAGCCTCTGCAACAAAAGGACACCCTGGCCTTTTACATCTGATCACTTATTCTAACACTTAATTTCATACGTGAGTATGGGGTCAGCCTCGCGTGCATTTCAGGTGCACTCGCCCCGAATGTTACATGACTCCCACCTTATGGCAGATACGCCACTGTACGTTTACATACTTTTCCTCAATACAATAATGTGGAGTAAACACATTTCCTTTGATATGATCTTCTCTTCTTTTCTTTTCAAATATAATTGCTTCAGGCATGTAGACAGTGTTCATTGAACACCGAGGCTTACTAATATATTCTAATATAATAATATGACAACATAATCATGACAACATACACCAGTTAGATACATTTCAAAGTGAGGACTCAACAATGTCTGCTCCCGGCATGTCCTTCACTTTCCCCCATAGCAGTATCTAACTTTGGTAGTTGGAATAAACATATTAATTCATAAAGCATCCTTACCACAATTCAAGAAAATATAAACAAATGACGCTGACTTTAGAAGAAATGGCCTCAGCTTCCTCCGAACTGCACAGACTGTGAATTTCGTATTTATTTAAGTTTAAAGTTAACACAGCTGTTTCTCAGCGTATCTGAATGAAAATTTTAGTTTGACTGGCAATGAATAATCAAAGCCTTTTGCTAATATTTACTAGCACTGGCCAATCAAAACGTGCGACTACTTGAATTCAAATGCAGTTTTTATGAAAAAAAAAACAAAATAATTGCAAACAATTTCTGCGTCTGGTAGTCGATTGGCCAGTCTGCTTTAGTTATGCCCAATTTAAAAAGATCTTTCGTTTAGGATTACATTTTTTCTACCGCTCCCCTTTTCCGTTCATATTATTTTTACCCAAGCGAATTTGAATGTACCTCCCTGCCTCTTTTTCAAACTCGCGTCCCCACTAACGTTAAAAAAAAAAAACAAAGCAGGAACGACAGTCTGTCTGGTCGAGCGTCCGTATTTTCTCAATAACGTATCTAATACTGGGACTATCATATTATTTAAAGTACATTCTTGCTCAGTGAACTCTACGTCATACTACCATATAATTTTTATGGGCAGTTTCATAATGGTTTAAATTTTCAATTTTTGTCATAGTCAATCGTCAAATAAAATTTTGCACAAGACCGCCATCTTTCCTCTCCTTCATCTCGCTGGCAAGTATTTTTCAAATAACTAACTTGTTTCAGTTACGTCAGAAATGCTACCGCGAGGATGAAAATAAAATTGTCTGCGTGTTTTGCTTTGGCTGGCTTTTCCGCAGCGTGTATATATGCATGGCAGACTGTGTCAGCGAAGCGGGGTTGTGCGCGGCAGGTTAAGAATTGGCGTTAATAATTTGTATTGTATCATGTAACACTACCAAAAAATGTAAGGATCACTACTAAATTTTGCGTTAAAGTTGACAGAATACGTTAATTCAGATAGTTATTTGGCGGCACACTTCCGCCAAAGCGTTAATTGTAAGTCTTGCCACAGTCTCTATCAAATCGGGCAAAATGTTAAAAATGTACGTCACAAGGAACGCGAGTAGGTTTAAACGGGGAAATCGGTTCTAAGCCGTTCCATGGAAAAAAAATTCAGCGCTATGCTGGCGTGTGAGAGCATCACCGTCAGACACAATAGGGCTGTTGTATTTATTATCTTTTATGACTAAAATCCTACTGAAATGAGCGATTATTCTCGCAGATTTTACTACACACCTCCCATCTTAAAAACATGCATTCATTTGCAGGTTATAATCTGCGAGATAACTTAGCTCAATGAAGTCTTATGCGTTTTTCTGATCTTCATCACAAGGATGTCTGCTCAAAAAGTCTGCACCTATGTTCTTAGGGCCGGGGATATATTCTATCAGAAATGAGTATGGCTGCAATAATAAAGACCATCTCAATAATCTGGAATTTTCATGCTTGGCCTGTGACAAGAACACGAGTGGTGAATGATCCGTTTGGACCACAAATGTCCTGCCATATAAATAAATCTGGAATTTCGTTATCGCCCATATCAAAGCTAGACATTCTTTTTCATTTGTTGAATAATTTTTTTCCGCCTTGTTCAACTTGCGGCTAGCATAAGCGACTGGGTTCAATTCCCCATCTTGTGAGGAGGACCTTTGCAACAATGTAGCGCCTAGGCCCACATTGCTTGCGTCACTTCTCACGACAAATTCTTTATTCAAGTCAGGCAATTGCAATACTGGCCTGCTTGTGAGTTTTTCTTTTAACTCCTGATAAGCCAATTCACACTGTGCGGACCAAATTATAGTATCAGGTTGACCTTTGCGAGTTAAATCCGTCAGTGGAGCACATATAGAGTTAAAATGTTTAATGTACTTTTGGTAGAAACCACACAACGACACGAAAGATCGCACATCTTTTTTTGTTTGCGCTTTTTTCAATTTTTCCAGATTCTTGGGATCAGGGGTCATGCTACCCTGATGTACCGTATGTCCCAAGAATTCCAACTCTTTACAGCCAATACAACATTTTGTTGGCCTAGCGGTTAAGTTAGCCTCTCTGAGTCTATCAAACAGCATATTCAAAGAGGTAACGTGTTCCTCAAATGTTTCCGTAGCAATGAGGATATCATCCATAAAATTCAAAATACATGGATTTTTCAGGGGATCCAGCAATTTTTGCATCATCCTAGAAAACACACTCGGGGCATTTTTCAACCCAAATGGTAACATGTTGAACTCATAATGACCTTCCGAGGTGCTGAAGGCTAAATAAGGTCGAACCTCAGGCTTAACTGGAATTTGGTAATAGCCTTTGCTAAGATCCACCTCTGTCCCCGGTTTAGATATTTCTTCAAAAGGTTCACATGATAGACTTTTTCCTTTCCCTTTTTGTCTATCTTGTAATTTGTTCTGGATACCTTTTCCAAAACTGTATATGGCCCTTGCCATCCGATCTGAAGTTTATTGTTGCTGCCTGGCAATAGAAGAAGTACCTTCTCCCCTACAGCAAGTTCTCTATCCTTCGCTTTCTTATTATAATAAGCAGCATGCTTTTTCCTGGCTTGTCTCAAATTATCATTTGCCAGTTTCCAACTAGTTTTTAGACGAGTGGTCAGTTCGTTCACATATTGATATGATGAGGTAACAGTCTCCTCTGCCTTCTCATCTGTCCACGTTCTTAACAAAGCTTCGAGAGGACCTTTTATAGGCCTCCCAAATAAAAGTGTTGCGGGTGCCATTCCGGTTGAATTATGTGGTACTTCCCGGTACGCAAACAATGCGGCGGGCAAGTATTGGTCCCACGTATCGGGTTTCTCATGTGCCAGCTTTCTCAGGATAGAAATGAGAGTCCCATTAAACCTCTCTACCTGGCCGTTCCCTTGGGGGTGATACGGACTACAATGAAAGTGCTTGGCTTGAAACAACCTGAAAACCTCTTCAGTTAGCTTCCCCTTGAACTGAGAGCCATTATCAGTCAAGATTTGATGCGGGAATCCTAACCTTGTGAATATCGTAATTAATGCCTCTGCCACATGTTTCGAATCGATTGATGACAGGGCTACCGCCTCTCCCCACATAGAACAAGTGTCTACCAGAGTAAGGATGTAACTGTTCCTCCTCTTGGTCCGAGTGAGAGGTCCCACAATATCCACTGCAACTCTCTCAAAAGGGGTTCCAACTATGGGCATTTCCCCTAGAGTTGCTGGAGCAGTCCAATGCTTTGGAGCTACTCTCTGGCATTCGGGACAGGATTTCACATATCTCTTAATGTCTTCCGTTATCCCTGGCCTGAAATAATGACAAGCTATACGCTGTCCTGTTGCGCTAATCCCCATGTGACCACTGAAGGGGATGGTATGACCTAACTCCATTACTTTCTCCCTATATGAACTAGGAAGGACCAGCTGTCCGTGACCAGCTGAACCGGTGCCGGCCTTCCTATATAGCAATTTATTCTTTAAATAGAATTCTCCTTTATTAGGAGGAGTATGGCTCTTTGGGAGTTTCTTATAACATGGCTTCAGTGACCTATCTTCAGCCTGTGCCTTTCTCATCTCCTCTGGATGAGTATTTATGGGTTCATCTTCTTCCTTTCTGGATTGTGATCGTGTCTGGACTGTTGCCATGATCACAGGTCTCTTGGGATTCCCCAAGAAGACATATCTACACCCCAATATCAGAGGGTAGATTGGGTCATTTAACACTGCTGCCTTGATTACTCCTTCCACATATCGCGTCTTCACATTTATCCTGGCAATGGGAAGTGTCATGGTCGCTACGTCCTTGGTTGCAGCTTGGATCTCCACTGTTTCTGGGGTGTATTGATCTGCCTGCACCAGGTGAGAACTCACAACTGAATCATAATCTAATCCCGTATCACACAAACACCTTATGGTGACTCCATTGCATGTTACATCTTCACACACTGGGGGGTGGTAAGGTTCCTGTTGTTCAGTAGGGTTGATCTTTACTCCCTTTCTCCACATTTTCATTGCAGCGAAATTTGGAGTTTTCCTTCTACAATTTTCAGTGTTATGGTTGTCCATCCGACAGTTTTTACAATACCTCTTTCCTTGGTTAAAAGGTTTTCTTTCATCATTCCTTTTGTCATTGAAATGTGAGGCTCTATTCTTAAAATCATTTCGAGGCCTATCAAAGTTCTGCTTATTTCTGTTATCAAATTTATTATTGTTTTGAGGGGCCTTACACTGATCTACTGGTTTCTTCTTTGTGCCAGCTACCTCTGCCTGGGCTGCCTGATACCTCTCAGCAACATTTATTATTTCACCCAGCCTCTCCGCACCCTGTTCCATGAGAAACTTTCTCATGTCTGGAGCCATGGACTCTCTCATCTGTTCAATGAGTATCATCTCTTTGAGATCTTGGGTTTTCCCCAAAGTAGCCCATTTCTCCATGTATGTTTCCAACCGGGCGGAGAACCGGTGATAGGTCTCACCCGACAGTAGCCTGGCATTCCTAAATTTCTTTCTATAAAACTCTCCGTTCTTTTCGTATCTTAACAGAAGAGCTTGCTTCAACATGTCATACTTGTCTTGGTCATCCCTGCTCATTTTGGAAAACACTTTATAAGCTGTTCCCCGAAGACCCTGAGACAACTTTACCCCCCATCTTTCTCTTTCTAACCCATAAGTAGTGGCTAAAAGTTCAAACCTAGTTAAATACCCTTCTATGTCATCATCTTTCTCAACAAAATGGTCTACATGAAAGCCCATAGCTGAGGTTGAGGCTCCCTGACTAGCAGTGGCATCTGAGGCAAAGGGGCTGGCACCATTTTCAGGAGCATGGCCTTGAAATTCTAACTCCCTTAGTCGCAACTCATGCTCCCTCTGTAATCTTTTATCTTCTGCTTCCCTTTCTGCAGCCTATCTTCTTTCTTCTCTTTCTGCAGCCAGTCTCTTTTCTTCTGCTTCTCTTTCTGCAGCCAGTCTCTTTTCTTCTGCTTCTCTTTCTGCAGCCAGTCTCTTTTCTTCTCTTTCTGCAGCCAGTCTCTTTTCTTCTCTTTCTGCAGCCAGTCTCTCTTCTTCTCTTTCTGCAGCCAGTCTCTTTTCTTCTGCCTCCAATGCCCTAGCCTCCTTGTCAGCCTCAATCTGCAACTGTAATTTTCTTTCTTCTGCTAACTTCCTATCCTCCCTTTCAATATACTTGTCGCATTCTGAAGTTACATATTGAACCAACTCTGGTCCATCCATGCCCATCTCTTTAGCAGTCTGTACAGCCGCAGAGCGAAACTTGGCCAGATCTGCCATTCTGATAAGTACCAAATGTTCTAATTAAATCTCTAACTAATTTTAAATTTATTTAATTAAATCTGGGCTCTGACACTTTCTTCACTTCCCAAATCTTGGGTAATAATATATGGGGATTCCCTGGGAAAATTAGACTGTTGTTAATGCTAAACCCCAGACCCCAATGTATGTAGTACTAAGAGAAATTCAAATCCCGGACGAGCCCCCAATTTATGTAGCAAAGTTTGATTTTGCTGGGGAGGTTATGATGGTATCCTAAAAGAATGAAAACGGTGTCTGCATTAACCGTGTGAGGTCAAGCACATGTAGGCCCCTGACTCTATAAATAATGATGATGAATTATGTGCAGGGAACCTAACGTTACCTCCTTAGATCTCACACGGTCACTATTCTGGCTCTAGTGTATGGTGTATGGTGTACCTAGTGTCTAGGGAAGAAATGTAATGATGGTACACAACAGTAAAACACTTTAAGTCTCTATAAAGAAGAGAATAAAACTAGTAGTTAAGTTTTTCTTTGAAATAAATTTTTTCTATACACTTTATTTTGCCTGTCCAGCCAAATCGTTGGGACAGGTCTTTGAAAATGAGGACAAGATAGTTTACAGAAAAGAACAATTAAAATTTTGGGGCAATTTGCCCAATACTAAAAAGTTAATATATATATATATATTTATAGATGTCTTTCCTGTAGGAAATATTCATAGATTTCACTTTATTCATCTAAAGGGAGAGTCACTGTATATGAGGGCTGTAGTTTCATCCTACCCCCATAAACGTCCTGAGTATTGTTTCGCAATACTAGTGTTTCGTACAAGAAAATGTCAGTTATGCCCAGATGTTTAACACATCACCTGGGATTCCTTGTTGACAGATATTACAATGTGTCGTTGCAGAAAGTCTCAATTTCACCACCCGCCAAAGCTCCTACTGTTATCTTTGACAGCATAAACGACTGGTTGGAGACTGGATGGTGTTATTCGTACTCAGCAGGTTTCCTGTCACCAGCTGGCAACAGGAAATAGAGCCTCTGCAACAAAAGGACACCCTGGCCTTTTACATCTGATCACTTATTCTAACACTTAATTTCATACGTGGGTATGGGGTCAGCCTCGCGTGCATTTCAGGTGCACTCGCCCCGAATGTTACATGACTCCCACCTTGCTGTGACCACACCTCAGATCCTTATGGCAGATACGCCACTGTACGTTTACATACTTTTCCTCAATACAATAATGTGGAGTAACCACATTTCCTTTGATATGATCTTCTCTTCTTTTCTTTTCAAATATAATTGCTTCAGGCATGTAGACAGTGTTCATTGAACACCGAGGCTTACTAATATATTCTAATATAATAATATGACAACATAATCATGACAACATACACCAGTTAGATACATTTCAAAGTGAGGACTCAACAATGTCTGCTCCCGGCATGTCCTTCACTTTCCCCCATAGCAGTATCTAACTTTGGTAGTTGGAATAAACATATTAATTCATAAAGCATCCTTACCACAATTCAAGAAAATATAAACAAATGACGCTGACTTTAGAAGAAATGGCCTCAGCTTCCTCCGAACTGCACAGACTGTGAATTTCTTATTTATTTAAGTTTAAAGTTAACACAGCTGTTTCTCAGCGTATCTGAATGAAAATTTTAGTTTGACTGGCAATGAATAATCAAAGCCTTTTGCTAATATTTACTAGCACTGGCCAATCAAAACGTGCGACTACTTGAATTCAAATGCAGTTTTTATGAAAAAAAAAATAATAATAATTGCAAACAATTTCTGCGTCTGGTAGTCGATTGGCCAGTCTGCTTTAGTTATGCCCAATACAAAAAGATGTTTCGTTTAGGATTACATTTTTCCTACCGCTCCCCTTTTCCGTTCATACTCTTTTTACCCAAGCGAATTTGAATGTACCTCCCTGCCTCTTTTTCAAACTCGCGTCCCCACTAACGTTAAAAAAAAAAAACAAAGCAGGAACGACAGTCTGTCTGGTCGAGCGTCCGTAGACATTAGTATTTTCTCAATAACTTATCTAATACTGGGACTATCATATTATTTAAAGTACATTCTTGCTCAGTGAACTCTACGTCATACTACCATATAATTTTTATGGGCAGTTTCATAATGGTTTAAATTTTCAATTTTTGTCATAGTCAATCGTCAAATAAAATTTTGCACAAGACCGCCATCTTTCCTCTCCTTCATCTCGCTGGCAAGTATTTTTCAAATAACTAACGTGTTTCAGTTACGTCAGAAATGCTACCGCGAGGATGAAAATAAAATTGTCTGCGTGTTTGCCTCTTAGGTTGTTTTCCGCAGCGTGTATATATGCATGGCAGACTGTGTCAGCGAAGCGGGGTTGTGCGCGGCAGGTTAAGAATTGCCGTTAATAATTTGTATTGTATCGTGTAACACTACCAAAAAATGTAAGGATCACTACTAAATTTTGCGTTAAAGTTGATAGAATACGTTAATTCAGAAAGTTATTTGGCGGCACACTTCCGCCAAAGCGTTAATTGTAAGTCTTGCCACAGTCTCTATCAAATCGGGCAAAATGTTAAAAATGTACGTCACAAGGAACGCGAGTAGGTTTAAACGGGGAAATCGGTTCTAAGCCGTTCCATGGCACAAACATCAGCGCTATGCTGGCGTGTGAGAGCATCACCGTCAGACACAATAGGGCTGTTGTATTTATTATCCTTTTATGACTAAAATCCTACTGAAATAAGCGATTATTCTCGCAGATTTTACTACAAAGACCAGACTCTTACCTGGCACTATCCTGGTATCACCTGATACATCTTTTTGTCCAGGATATCTTTCATTTTATAACATCACAAACCTTTCGTGACAACTGGATGAAAAACAATCCTCCTTTCATTCCTTGAGATTCGATTTCACGGCCGAGCAGGAAAGGGATGTTATCTGAGCTAGACCTTGGATTTTGACACCATAAATCAGATTCTGAAACCCTACGATGTAGCTGAACTAAAATTAAGTACCACGTGTTTGATTATTTTCTAAGGAAACAGAAATCTTAAACATCATGTGTGTGGTTGCCTACAGTTTGCATCTGAGAGTGAGAAAGTGGGCCCGGTGTGTGACCGGTCACAACAAACTTTATTCACATTTCATAAAGGAGAAAGGAATTAAATTGAAATATACATTTACACACACTCGTACACGCCGTTACAAGCACGTTTCATTGCACCTTGCATTTTTTTTTATTTTAAATATTAAAAGATACTGTTGATTAAAATGGAATTACTAACGATGTGTTTTTTTCTAATTATACAAAACCATGTGCAATTAGCAAAATGATAATACAAGGAGAGTACATTGCATAATACCTATAAATGGGAACTTGTTGATTTTTTAAAATATCCCTTTTGGTGCGTAAAGTGAGGTCTATGACTTCCTTGTGTAAAATTTGTGTGATCTTGGTCCTGGCTACGATCTTAGCCAAAAGGCCGAATTTTTTTTTTTTTTTTTAAATACCTTTATTCAGGTCAGTGTAACAATATTATTTACAACAATTTTTACAAATATCACATCAATAAAGAAACCCCCCCCCCTCCCCCCCCCCCCCCCCCCCCCCCCCCCACCCCCCCCCCCCCCCCCCCCCCCCCCCCCCCCCCACCAAAAAAAAAAAAAAAAAAAAACCCAAACAATATCACAATCACTACAAAAATTTGATGATGAAAAAATGAGGCTATAAACATCGACACCCTACTGTGAGATGATTGATGAAGACTTATACACTGAAGGTTATTTAAAACCAAAGCATTATTTACATTTTAACATTTTAACATTTTAACATGAAGTATTTACAAGCAAAGCTACCTTGCTTTGCATGAAAAGTCAATAAAGGTTACAACACAAAAGTTTTAAATCTGTTCTATTGTGTCTTGTGTCATGCGTTCATATATTTGTGTAAATATTGCACTGTCATAATGTCCATTGTCGTATACAGCTCTGTTCCTACATGTCCATACCAGATATCTGAAGTTAGCGAGTAAAGTTAGTAGTTTAAGTTCTGTTTGTCTCGTCATTCGTGGTAACGTGTTCATTGTGACTGCTCTATATAAATTAAGTGTCTGTTGTGAGTGTGGGGCTATTAGCTTCCTTAATTTGTTTAAAGTGGGGGCCACTGTCTTACATGTGTAAAACAAGTGGTCTTCTGTCTCTGTAATGTTGTCACTACACAGTTTACATTTGGGCGCTAATCTGTTTGCCTTTATTGATGATCTGTTAGCTATTGGCGTTAAACTGTGTAGTAGTCTGTAAGTGACTTCTTTTGCTTGTGGTTTAATGTCTATTGCGTGAATGTTTGTAAAACTCTGTGTGTAATCGGTTATAAAGAGGTTGTACCCTCTTCGTGTGTTTATAGGTGTTTCCTGTGCTGCGACTAGGAGTTTGTATATAAGTTTAGTGTCTTGTTTTATTAAATGATTATTCCCTTCTAAATTTTGTAGACATATTTTGTAAAAAGGTGGTGGTGTACCAAAAAAATGGGGTTGATTGTTATTCAACTTATCAGAAGGGCCGTAATTATGAATTTATCACCCTTTTCTTACAAATCAGTCGCTTTTCGGCCTTTTGGGGTTGATTGTTATTCAACTTACAAAGGTTTAATAATCTTAAACCAATGTAGTAGTGTGCCAGCGGGTATAGACTCGGGCACTTTATAACATCGATTATAACAGAAATAAATAAACTAATTAGGACCTTCATTTTTAGAAATACCTGGCACAGTATTAAACACACTACTCTAATACAACCTAAAAATAAAGGGGGAATAGCTCTACAGGATATAAATACTAAAATTAAAGCTTTAAGAATTAAATACATAGGGGATGTTATAAAGTGCCCGAGTCTATACCCGCTGGCACACTACTACATTGGTTTAAGATTATTAAACCTTTGTAAGTTGAATAACAATCAACCCCAAAAGGCCGAAAAGCGACTGATTTGTAAGAAAAGGGTGATAAATTCATAATTACGGCCCTTCTGACAAAGGGATGAATTTTGGACATAGGAATGCGTGGGTCAGTAAATACGCTTTTGTAAATTTGCATATCAAAATTAACAGACAATATAAGCCATTTTAAGGGGGGATAAATACATGATGTATAGACTGATTGTCAAAGGGTGACTACTCATTTTTACTACCCTTGAGGGATTAAGTGATGAGTTTTGGTGAGATAACTACGCGGTAGACATTGCACGCACGGGACAGTGTGAACTGTTTTAATTGATTTGTAAGCTACGAATATGCAATTTTAATTAAATACACATTATTCTAGATTGATCACAGTGGCCATTGTTACCTCTATATACGATGCCCCTTGAAAAAGCGTATATGCGTGTAACCACAGACAAAAGGCATCCCCTGCATGGGAACATAACTGACATCAAAGGAGCGAGAAAAAAGAGGGGGGTGTCATGGATGGCGCAGACAGAGGAGACTATTAGACAGATGACCCCAGTTGAAAATATATTCAAGGGAGACGAGTGGAGTAAGTCAGATGAGAGCAGGGCCGGCCCTAGGAATTTTGCCGCCCCGTGCAATACCATACCTTGCCGCCCCAAGCCCAACCTCAAATTAACGTTTGAAATTTTTGAAACCATTATGTTATTAAACAAGCTTCAACATTAATTTCATGACCATTAGCCTAATTTTAAATAATACCATTAATAATAATGTATTGATAAATTGATGAAAATACTGTATAATCATAAAATAAAAGATTGACTTTATTAGAGACAATTATATGAAATAAATGTAATTACATTACTTACATATAGGGCATGCTCTTCTCATGTGGAACGATGAACTGCTGAGTCACAAACACTTAACTATAGTATGTACATGTTATAGTTTTTAGCACTATTTTCACATTATTTGAATTTATATTGTTTGAAGTATATACTGCTTAAAAAGACACTTTTCTTGCTTTCATATTTGCAAAAGCAGAAATAAGGTCTGCGTAGTCTAATTTTTGACCGATTTCATGTTCAATTGAAATCATGGCAAGTCCTTCCAATCTAGTTTCGGCCATTGTTGAGCGTAAATAAGTTTTAATAAGCTTCAGTTTTGAAAAACTACACTCACCACTTGCTACCGTTACCGGCAAAGTTAGTAATATTCTTAAGGCTATAGCGACACTAGGAGCAATGTTATTTTCAATAATGTAACGAAGAACTTCAATTGGTGGAGTATTTTCTGGTACTAATTTGGATACTACTTTCAGTTCATCACATAGCTCAATGGCATCAATGTCTCTATTTTCTTGATGTGTTAAAATGCTTTCTAGGTTTCTACATTTGCTTAAGAGCTCATTTGTCATCTCAGATTTCAATTTAGGGATGTTATATAAAAAGGAAAAATGTGAAATGTGATGTAACAATTGCTCGAACCTTTCTTCAATAGAATTAGTTGCAACATCAATAATAAAAAAGAAAAATTCAATTTTGATTTTAGTTTTGGGATCTAAAATAGGTTCATCTCTTGCTTCATAGTTGTGTTGCTTTTTCTGCCGACGCACTCTAGTACATTCAAACGTTGGTATCAAATCAGGATCAGCTTCAACTTTCTCAGCTAATGTTGTAGCATCAACAAGAAAATTTTGAAATGATTTATCATTTCTGAGATTCTTGAGGCTCTGGAGAACATTTCTCAAAGTTGTTATGGCACTAGTCAATTCCATTTTTATGCTTTGCAACAGTTTACTGGCAACATTAATTTCGTTTAAAACATAGTGCCATATAACCAGACAACATAAAAATTTAAAATCTCTGAGTTTTAGGGCAAGGGTTTCAGCTTCATGTCTCGCCATTTTGTCTACTGACTCGTCATCAGCAATTTCTATCAATGCATCATAAAATTCCTCAATATAATATCTTAAAGGACGATGGCCTCGATTCTAGATTCCCAGCGAGTTGTACTTAGTGGCTTGGGCGTTAAAGTTGTAATATGTTTCTTAAGGATTCCCTAACGCAGTGTTGACGCTGAGAAAAACACATACAATTTCTGAACCGTTTCAAAAAATAAAACCCCTTCTCTAGATGACATCGCGGCATCATTGACCACCAAGTTGAGAGAATGAGAACAGCAAGGGATATAAAAAGCTCTCGGGTTCAAGTCCCTAATACGTTGTTGAACTCCTGAATGTTTTCCTTTCATATTTGATCCATTGTCATACCCCTGGCCACGCATGTTTGCGATTGAAATATCCATGTCTGACAATTTTCTTAGAATGCATTCGGTTAACGCTGAGCCTGTAGTGGCTTCTACAGCAATGAAACCAAGAAAATGCTCATGAATGTTGATATCATCTGGATTCGTATTAACAAATCTTACAATTAGTGTTAATTGTTCAATGTGACTTACATCGGGAGTACAGTCTGCAACTATGCTATAATATTTAGCTTTCTCTACCATAGAAATTATTTCTTTTTGTTATGGTTCCAGAGAGAAGAGCAATTAATTCATTTTGAATGTTTTTCCCAAGGTAATGTTGGGTCAATCCACGAGCTACTCTCATTAAATGTTCACACATAACACTATCAAATCTGGCAATCGGTTCAAGAAGCTTTAAAAAATTTCCATTGTTAGGGACATATAATTTATCAGATGTTCCACGAAATGGCAAGCATTGTTGTCTCAAGAACTGGACAATAGCAATTAGGCGTTATATTATGCTCCTCCAGTGTCGAACTTCTGAATTTAATAACTCTTGTTGCATTGAATCAATTGTCTGTACTGATTTAAGCCTGGACGATAATTCAATCCACTTTGTATGGGACTCCAAGTGGTTTTTAGATTTTTCGTGTTCATTAAGATACACATACAAATGACCCCAATCATTATAGCCATCAGTAGTGAGTGACATTTTATTACAGGAAAACAACCTACAGCAGAAACAAAATACAGAATCTTATTCTTTTGAATACACTAACCATGATCGATTAATATGTTCTCCATTGCTTAGCTCCCTAGTGTAAAAATTTAGGGAAAATTTCCGACCATTAGAGCTGCGCGGAAAAACGAACTCATTTGTTGGTCTCTCTGGCAGGCCTTTTTTTACGATTTCCAGTCTTTCGGTATCGCTTAAAGAAGGACTCCATCTTGCCGGATCAGTGTACCTCTTAAGTTCATCACTTAAATCCCTGGAATTGGAAACAGTCAAATCAGTCTCATTTTTGACATTGTTAGTAATATCTACGTTACTGGGGTCCGAGTTAGAAGTACTTGCCATGAGCTCAGAATCATTTGTTTTGGCACATTTGCTTATTTTCTTTTGTCCTACCTCAGCTGTTTCAGTTTTTATATATTTATGTAAAGCCCCGCTATGTTTTTGAATATCGCGTTCTTTTTCCAGTTTCCGTTTCCGATATTCAGCACCTGATAGTTTTTTTCTTTTATCGGACATTATATCTATTTGAATATTAAAACTGTTTTAATAAACCCTCTCAAGAATAATCCTGTTTAATACTTTTCCTGGCACTGATAGTAACATTATTCCTCTATAATTTGTGCACTCTTGTAAATTTCCCTTCTTAGGCAACTTAACCAGATATCCTTCCTTCCATTCTGCTGGTATCTCTTCCTTTTCCCAGACTTTACCAAGTAATTTATATAACATCTCTGTAGCCGTGTCGATATCTGCTTTGATGGCCTCTGCTGGAATGCTATCAGGTCCAGGCGCTTTTCCCTCTCTTAGAAGCTTTATGGCTTTCTTTATTTCTTCCTTCGTTGGTCTTTCACCGTTAATTTGTAGCTCTTCTTCTGGCTGGATGTCCGGCGGGTTTTGTGGAGCTGGTCTATTGAGAAGGTCCCCAAAATATTCTGTCCACCTCTTCATTTGCTCTTGTATATTGCTGAGCAGTTTCCCATTCTTGTCTTTTATGAGGCAACTTGTTTGCTTGTATTTCCCTGTTAGCTTCTTTGTGCTGCTATACAGTTCTCTCATATTTCCTTTGGCTGCAGCATCTTCTGCCTCTCTTGCCAACTCCTCAATATACTTCCTCTTGTCTCTTTTGATACTTCTTTTTACTTCTTTGTTTGCTTCTGTGTACACTTCTTGAGCCTTAGCTTTGGAGCTTCTAGTTTTGCTTGTGTTTAACTCTGCTTTCTTGTTTTTCCTGTCTTTTATCTTATTGATGGTTTCTGTTGTTATCCATGCTTTTTGTTGTCTTTCCCTTTTCCCCAGTATTTCTTCACATGTCTCCTTCCGTACTGTTTTGACCTGCTGCCAATAGTCTTCTGTATTCTCTACATCTTCCAGCTGTTGGAGCACTTGGAATTTGTTGGATACTGTGACCGCAAATTTGTCTCTTGTTTCTTGATTTCTTAGCTGTCCTACATTAAACTGTCGATAAAAAATAAACTCCTGATTCCCACGCCAAGTTAATTAATTCCCGTCTCCCGTTCAGCCATGCCGGAAAATTTATCGTGGCGGTCTTCAGTTGACCACTGAACATGGAAAAATAATCCTCTTGGAACAACTGTGGTTTCGACCAAGCTAATAAATTGTACTGACGTCTCTAAAGAAATACCTTTTACTGCCTTTGTAGGGTGAGAAGCTATCATTAGGATCGTATGGCAGAACTATTAGTGAAGACTTGAAAAGCAGCTAAAGAACAGATCGCAGGTGCAAATATTTCTTAAGAAAACAGACAAAATGTGAAGGAATAGAAAAGTAAGGAATTTTAAAATAATCTAGACGAAACCTTCAAACACTCCGCGACACCATCCACAGAGGGTTTATTTCAGGGGCCGTTCAGGTTATTCAGTCAAAATCCTGGTCGATGACACTCTTACAAATGCCTGCGCCCGGGCTTGAACACCTGTTCGCTAGCGCAGTGTGGTAACCATTACACTAGCGATGCTCCCAATCGGAATATTTTGGCGGGATTGTAAAAATAAGTAAAAAGATTTTTTGCCGCCCCCCAAAGCTTGCCGCCCCGTGCAAATGCACGTGTTGCGCCGTCGGTAGAGCCGGCCCTGGATGAGAGCTGGATGAACTACCAGCAAGTCATCATCAGCCTTGGTAGAGAATGCAAAACTTGGGCCAATGGGACAGCACAGCTGGAAATTGATAAGCTTATAAATGATAATGCTGGGGATGATGATGCCATTGTGTACATTGATGGTAAATTAATATGAAACAAATATAAAGGTATGTTATCAGGCACTTGCAGGAAATAAAGAAGTAGAACACCAGACAACAGAAAAACAACAGACATGAGTGGCTTACCCAGGATTTGAACACTGGACCTTCCGTGCGACAACCCCGCCTAGCCATGCAAGCGAATCACACTATCCGCCCTGCCATTATATTTGTTTCTTATTAATTTACTGTTTACAGGCCTCGGGTTTCCCTCCCTTATGTGTACATTGATGGGTCTGTAATATGTGGTAATAAATCAGGGTGGGGCTTCTCTGCTAGAGTAAAGGGCAGAACCGTCGCTGAGCACAGCGGGGCTTACATGATAACAACCTCCAGCATGAGAGTGAAGGTAGAGGCAGTTACTGCTGCCTTAAGATGGCTGTCTGAGACTTTATTAACAAAGGCAGTTATTATATCAGACTCCCCTTCGAAAGGTCCAAAATGGTTGGCTTCGACAATAATGGAAAACCTCGATAGAAGCATCGAATCTTCAAGAACTGATATGGATCTACTGTCCTGGTCATGCCGGGGTACATGGCAATGAAAGAGCTGACTGACTAGCTTCAAGGGCACCCATAAAAGGTGCATTGGCCATGGATAAGGAAGAAATACTGAGGGCAGTTCATGTTCGTCTATTAGAGAATGACACAGCAATCGATGAATCACCAAGGCTAAGACTGCTGGAATTTGGCATCAAACGTAAGACCAGCAGAGATGGACGTATGAGAGGACGCATCCGCCGTGTATACAACCAGTGCGCAACAGGAACAATTAGTATTCATACCCCTCGACATTTGCTGAGGGAGACTGTCACATATGAAAAAGTGCAGCTAGTTTCAGTCATTTCATACCCACAAGTATATTTTCTGCTACAGGAACGCCGGTTTCACTAGTGCAATAAACACGTGAGCTGTTTGAGCAATTAGCACGGTGAAACAGAGAGCAGAGCGCGGAGCATGGCGTAATTGATTCTTTGATCAGGGGAACACACGGGATGAGTCCAGGCGTTTAATAGTTTCTTTGAAGATTCAAGGGGGCGATCAGTCTGAGACGTATATTGGAGTGTTACATTTTCAGTGTAATTAAACTTACAAGTTTGAGACGCGACTGAGGTGGTAATATTTCCTTTCATACAAGAATCGAACGGCAAAGTGGCTCGGGTCTGGCATAGGTGTGACTTTCGCATTAAAGGGCGATTGAACGGAATTTATCAATATATATACCAGGTCTCTCAAATAGCCATTTATCAGTTGCTCAGATATCTATCTGAAACTACTAGCTCGAATATTCTAGTATTTCTCGTACAGAGTGAAAATTATTAGATTTCTCGTGGAGTGTTTCATTTTTCTGATTGCGGTAATTTATATTTCTAGTCTTTAAGTGATTTAGTGTGTTAAAGAGTTCATTATATTTCACTGAGATTTTCTGGGCTAATTAAATAACTTATAGCTAAATTTTCCAGCCGTAAAGTAAATTTAATTACTCGCTATTTTCCCAGTAAGAGATGGTTTAAATTGACTAGTACATACATTAAATAACTGTCTACTGACGGCATATATTATTTACTGATATCCATTTTATGTAATTTTACGAATGATTAGCGTTCGTATCACGCGTTAAATAAACGACAGGTTAAGCTAGCCACGTGTGTTTTAAATCTAATTTATAACAGAGCGGTGAAGAGGTCCTATTTTAACACGTGTTAGATATGAGATTGATAATTTGGTTAAAATGTTTATATATTCTTTCTATAATCTAGGCTGATCAGACCTGAGTACTAGCGGCTTTCTTATGGCCATATGAACTTACGATCACATGAACTTATAATATCATATAAGCATCCAGATATATTTAATGCGCTTCTTGCTGTGACCTGTGCGGTCCTTTTACCTCATTTTGTCATGAGAGAAAACCAGAACAGAAACATTAAATTATAATCTTAACTGGAACAGAACTATTACCAGATTTATTTATATCAATCTCATCAGCCAGCTGGGCGAAATATATCGTCAGCAACATTTGTATAACTTCCCATAGTGTCCCAGCCACTTGAAGCTAGGCACCTAGGAACTATCTATGTTCTATTCATCCTACATCGGCGATCACCACGTATGAACCTTACTTCCACCAACTGAAGGCAGAGATAACTTATTGTATCCAGGACAAAATTAAATCACCGACTCTAGCGATTCCCGTGAAATTTGCAGTCAGCAATTACGGCGAATCTGGGGCTTGATTCGGCACAACTCAATTTTGACAATACATAGTCTTATTACTTATTAGTGTATTTCCTTGGAATGCCTGCAACAACTACTGGGGTAAGCATAAATCTGAAAGTGGCCACTGAATGAATGTTGATTGGATGAACGGAGAAAGAAACTTATGTCTTTGATATTACCATCAGTATACTTATAAGTTTCTTCTTTTTTGTCTCACTAATCTGAGTAGTCACGGGATAACTTACATTTAGAGCCTGATCTTTTCACATACTGACTATCTCATAACTTGATATTAACTTTTTGATCTTTTGGGTTAATTAACCTCTGTTGGGATCTTCTTTCTTTTCCTTTACCAAAGGGGAGAACCTATTTGATTAATTGTCATTTGTCTGTAAACCATGATCTATTTACGTATTTGATTTATGTTGTGATTTTCTATGGATAATAAACTTAATTAACCTTTAGTTATAGTGTCGGTCAACCCCTATTCATTATATGTTATTCATAGTTTGTTTTCACGTTCGTGCGTATTTGTCACAGAATTGTGCGCATGTGAGTGCAGTGTAACTTGTATTTCTTACAGGGAGAGAAAGTACGTCTAATTTAAAGTTTAGTCGTCCAGATAGGCTGGATTAGATAAATTATTCTATCCAGAAACTGTCCTTTCTCTTACACGATCACCTCGTGATAAAACTATTTCTTAACCCTTACTTTCACATTGTCAACACTATCACCTCTGTTCTGACAGGGCTATAAACAGCTATTACCTATCTGATTAATTTACGACAGAGACTAAGCACCTATGGGTTTGCTCGGAGTGCAATGACGTCGATTTTGATCATGTGCAAATAACAATGCTCATTAAAGACTACCTGGATAGACGGGGGACGAATGAACACAGGTTTAAGAACAATATACCTGGCCCTGACTGGGTAGAGGGCTTTCTGAAGAGACACAAAGACAGAATCAGTGCTCGACTGTGCCAAAATATCTCTCGGAAACGAGCAGCAGAGAGCAGACAATCTTTAACAAAGTATTTTCAAAATCTCCAAGAGACATCGAATGGGGTTCCCCCCGAAAACATCATTAACTTTGATGAAAACAAATTTGACCGATGATCCGGGAAGAATGAAAGTAATGATGACAAGAGGAAAGAAATATCCTGAGCGTGTTATGAACAGCTCGGAATCTGCAACTAGTTTGTTGTTGGCATGCACAGCAAGCGGTGAGCTCCTGAGCAGAAAGACTGTGGGACACCTGGATTCAAGGTGGGTCGAAAGAAACTCGTTATAACAGATCACGGTCCGGCTGGTTCGACATTGCATGTTTTTTTGATTGGTTTAAGACAGTTGCTCTTCCATACTGCCGCAGAAGATCAGGGAAGTGTGTTTTTTAGGGGATAACCTCAGCTCCCATTTTCCCGATGAAATCCTGCAAATATGTAGAGAAAACAATTTTGCTTTATGTTGTTTGCCTCCAAACTCAACTCACCTATGCCAGCCCCTCGACGTGGCCTACTTCGGGCCCATGAAAGCTTATTGGTGACGAATTCTCACTGCATAAAAAGGACAAAAAGGAACCAAACTGTCTAGAAAGATCAGTTCCTTAGCCTCCTGAAGGAACTAATGACAAGTCTGGAAGAAGCCACAGCGACAAATTTGAAGGCAGGGTTTACAAAAACAGGAATCTGCCCTGTGAATCCTCAGCCAATACTGCAGAGACTTCCCAATGAAACACCAGATGACTATTAAGCCATAACACTTCAGTCTTCTCCACATTCACAGACACACTCAAACACCTGAGACACGGTGATGAGTAGCAGACCCAGCGTCGCAAAAAAAAAAAAAAGAGCGATTAGATGTGCAACCAGGACGCTTTATCTGCGGAACTGAAAACGAAAGAGATGATAAAGAAAGAAAGAACGACAGGAAAGAAACAGATGGAGAGAGCAGCTCAAGTGACGATGGTCAACGTCTGAGCGCGATGAGAGGCAGAAGATATACTGAGGAAAGAGAAGAAATTGACACAGGGTAGAGAAGAAAGTGACAATGAGGAAAGAGAAGAAATTGACAATGAGGGAAGAGAAGAAAGTGACTACCGGTATGAGGAAGATGTCATGTCGAGTGAAGATGACTGGCTGCCTTCAAAAAAAGAATCAAAACATCTTTGACAAGTTCGCTCTGTAGTTCATTCAGCTATTTTTGCTTGTCCAAAAAGTCTTTGAAATGTCACTCTGTCGTTGAATAATCTGTTTCTGCTAGTTTTTTTTAATTTTCATGTATTCTGTATCTGTTCATTTAGTCGATGTGAATAATTGGATACCGGTACCCGGTACAAGCATTTTCAATCACCAGTATCATATCAGTGCATAAAATCTGAACCAATCATCAGTATCATATCAGTGCATAAAATCTGAACCAATCATCACTATCATATCAGTGCATAAAATCTGAACCAATCATCAGTATCATATCAGTGCATAAAATCTGAACCAATCATCAGTATCATATCAGTGCATAAAATCTGAACCAATCATCCGTATCATATCAGTGCATAAAATCTTAACGAATCATCCGTATCATATCAGTGCATAAAATCTGAACCAATCATCAGTATCATATAAGTGCATAAAATCTGAACCAATCATCAGTACCTTATCAGCGTTCCATAGGCAACCAGCGTCCTTTTCAGGACGTACGCAGCGCTCACCCTTCGGATCATTGCACGATAGCAATATACTAAAATGACTCGTACCAAGTCACAAGCGAAAAAGAGGAAAATCTATAGAAGCCCTCAAATACTTGTCAGCAGCAGCAAACAAGAACCTGCAAAGAACAAAGAGAGTCAGCCGGAGAGCACGATTACTCCAACTAATAGCGTCGTGGCCGGTCCTTCTCAGAAGCCGTTCAACGCAACCATTGACACGACCGATGAGCAACCTAAAGCTTCGAAGGCAGAGGACAACCAAGCTCCGAAACCAGACATAGCAACATCACCGCTAAAACAAGATGCCGAGGCAGTGGCCCCATTGTGCAGTGACCAGACAGCATCTGCAAAACACGGCCACAAAACATCGACGACAGAACCCGACAAAGCAAATCCACCGCCAAAACGAGAGGTCATCTTAGTCGATTCTCCATCATGCAGTGCTCGGGCAACTTCGGTAAAACGAGATCAGAGACAGACAATGAAGCAGAATGTGAACCCGTCCCGCAGACCACACGCTCAATCTGAGACAGAAGTTGGAATGTGCCAACTTCACAAGCAACAAAATGCCGTTTCCAGCGTGGCACTACAGGAGAGGATAATTAAGATCACTCAGATGTCTGGAGGTGAGGCCTCGCTCAGGGCCCTACCCGACGATAAAGTAATCGGTATCCTTGAGGCGATAACGGGCAGGAGGAGCATATCTAAAGTTTCAAGACATGACAACGGAGTTATAATAGCTCTAAATAACACGGAGAAGACAAACCAACTGATGATCGAGCTAGAGTCCGGACACAAAGAAGTCCAGCTGCCCCACCAGATGAAAGTTACTATGGAGATCTTCAAGAAGACCAAAAAGATAGTTATAAGAGGGGTCGACAACAATCGGTCTACACAAGAAGTCCACAGCCGCCTGCAAACGGAAAACAAGAATATCAAAATAACACAGGTGGAAAGACTGAAGACATGGGACAAGAAGGACACAAACCTAGTTATCCTAACTATTGAAGGGACTTCAAGACCACGTCAACTAAACCTGGACGACAGATGTAGAAAAACAGAAGAGTACATCCCTCCTGTTACGTGCTCAAATGTAGAAAAACATACAAAGAGTACATCCCACCATCCTGTTTTTTTTTTTTTTTTTTTTTTTTGTTTTTTTTTTTTTTTTTTTTTTTTTTTTTTTTTTTTTTTTTTTTTTTTTTTTTTTTTTTTTCTTTTTTGTTTTGTTTTTGTTTTTTTTTTTTTTTTTTTTTTTTTTTTTTTTTTTTTTTTTTTTTTTTTTTTGTTTTTTTTTTGTTTTTTTTTTTTTTTTTTTTTTTTTTTTTTTTTTTTTTTTTTTTTTTTTTTTTTTTTTTTTTTTTTTTGTTGTGGTTTTTTTTTTTTTTTTTTTTTTTTTTTTTTTTTTTTTTTTTTTTTTGTTTTTTTTTTTTTTTAATTTTTCCTTTTTGTTTTTTTTTTTTTTTTTTTTTTTTGGGGGGTTTTTTTTTTTTTATGTTTTTTTTTTGTTTTTTTTTTTTTTATTTCTTTGTTTTTTTTTTTTTCTTTGTTTTTTTTTATTTTTTTTTTTTTTTTTTGTTTTTTTTTTTTTTTTTTTTTTGGTTTTTTTTTTTTTTTTTTTTTTGTTTTTTTTTTTTTTTGTTTTTTTTTTTGTTTTTTTTTTTTTTTTTTTTTTTTTTGGTGGTTGTTTTTGTGTTTTTTTGTTTTGTTTTTTTTTTTTTTGTTTTTTTTGAGTGGCCATGCAGTGATACTCAAACACTATGCCAGGGAAAGCGAAAGAGAGGCAAAAAACAACTTTGTGGAAGCTGACAAAGAATACTAAAGGAAAAAAAGTGGAATCAATTTGCACAAGACGAGGCGTGATGGCCGCTGACAGTTGGCGGTTATGTCAAAGAAGAACTGTGCGGATACAGTTTGTCGGTACTGTGCGGGAAGTCACTCATACAATGAATGTCCCCTCAGGCGAAAAAAGATACCAACTATAAAGTACGCAACTCCAACAGAACCTGCGCAAACTGTCTCGGGAACCACGGGGCAAAATACCGTGGATGTCCGATCTTCTATGAGACAAAGGCCATACTGAAGGAATCGGTAACAAAAAAATCTCCTTCAGAGAAGCAAGAAACCGAGTGGCTTCAGGCGGCACTGTCAAACAGGAACAGCACACAAGAGCCCAGCTGGTAAAACTAACCACAGAGATGCGAGACATAAATCAACAACTCAAAGTCGAGACGAACAAGCAACACAACGAAGACTCAGATGCCATAAGAGACGAAACAATAGGAGCCTTACAGAGCGCCCAGGCAATGTTACAGGAAATGAAATCCATCAAACACGAGATAGAAGTCGACATCGCCAAACTCGCAGAGCTAAAGGAAGAGAAGGAAGAAATCCTCAAAAGAATTGAAACAGAGAGAAGAATCGTTGGGGATATCCTTACAAAAAGTAGAGAGCAAAACAAAGAAACTAAAGACAAAATAATAACCGAAATCGTAGAAGTACTAAAAATAAATCAAGAAAGAAGAAAAGAAGCGGAACACCAAATAATCATCAAAACCATAATGGGCTTCTTACCAAAGATAATAGCAACAGCCATAGAACAACACGTAGCCAAAACAGACAACGACCAGTAGAGACCGAACAGGCAGCCAGTGGTCCTTTTCAGGACCAATCATCTCCAGGACTAGGAACGTGATACCAGCGCAGACATTAGCACCCTATATACCCAAATATAACCTTTTGTAACCCGTAAGGCAGGATATGAACACCATGAGAACGCCACGACACCATAAACAGACAAGCAACTAAGAGGTATCCAGACAGTCAGCTAGTGGTCCTTTTTAGGACCAGTCCTTTTCAGGACTAACAACCGGCTAGCACCGAAGAAACTAAATACAATATATACCCCAATTATAACCAACTTTCAGGTTGAACAGGGTATAACAGCAACATAGTAGACAAAGGAACGAACGAACGACAAGCCAGATAGGGAGGCAGTAAAGAACACCATGAACACGCCAAGACACCACGAACGGACAAGCAGCAAAGAGGTATCCAGACAGTCAGCTAGTGGTCCTTTTTAGGACCAGTCCTTTTCAGGACTAACAACTGGCTAGCACCGAAGAAACTAAACGCAATATATACCCCAATTATAACCAACTTTCAGGTTGAACTGGGTATAACAGCAACATAGCAGACAAAATAACGAACGAACGAAAGTACCTTATCATATCACTGCATTAAAATCGAACCATCTCATGCCTACCTTGATTTTCTGAACTGCGTGACAAATTTTTGAAACTCCAATTATGGCCAAAGTTATCCACCTTTTGTCTAGCTTTAAACCAGGCTCTGTTATCTGTGGATTTTAATTGGGTGGCCAATGTAGCCACATTGCGGGGTAACAATGGCCACCTACTTTGAACAAACATTGAGAGAAAATGTGAATGAAAGTGTCCATTTTAAGTTGTCCTACACGTTTGTCAGCCACTGGCCATTGTTTATGTGAAATAAAATGCAATGTAAGTGCATTTGTTACATGTTAGTGCCTTTAAGAAATTTAAAATTGGCCCAAAGTTCCCCCGTTTTACGGTACACGCCTTAAAAGTCAGGCCTTTGGCACTCTGGAGTACTTCTGACGCGATAAAATTTTGTAAAACTAACATCCGGCAATCCAACCCTGAATGAAAAGGTCAGAGATCAAAATGTTATGGGCGAAACATCAGAAACCTTTCTTGTTACCACCTTACGATCTCACTCGAAGTTATATTCTTTTTGACTAGCGTGACTGAAAGCTACATAAAGTGTCTAGGGTATTGTAAGAGTGTTGTAAAAGAATCTCAATACAAAAACATATACAAACATATACTAAGTACTATGATAAACTCAACAAACTCCAGCTGTTAAATTTTATATTTAAAATATTTTTTTGTTAAAATTTATTTGTCCTGAGCCTAAAGTTGTTTTGGTCAGGACTACAGTTCAATGAGAATCAATTTAGATGGATAGATATATTTACAAATATATATAAAGATATTTACATGCAACAGACAATATGTCCATAGTACATTGTTACAAATGTTCACTTTGATGTTGTTTACTCTATTTAATTACTGGGAATGGGAAGCAGGTTGGGGATTGTCATCATTCCAATGTCTTTTGTTTCACTATGATTGTTCCTTATATTCTTTAGGAGGAATGTTTTTGTGAGCACAGGAGATTATTATTTAATATTGATAATTTGTCCCAGGCCAGATATAGCACTTATCTGGTTCCTGGAATAAGCCGCAGTTGTAGTTGGTTTGGCCAAACACTTCAGTCTCCTTTGGTCTTGACTTCTACAAACGCATCTAGACTATTGTTCCACAATTTGGGATGGTTGTTCTGTCTCCAACACAAAAAGGCTCCACTCGCTTCAAAAACGCGCAATGCGCCTTGTTGCTGATAAACACCAATCACATTGTATAGATTTATATAAATATCTTCAAATATTACCCCTCAGGAAGCGCTTCCTCTTTAACAAAGGGAAATTTATTCACAAAATCCTGTCACAGAATGCTCCAAAGTATCTTTGGCCGCTTTTAAAATACAATGACAGACGTAGTCAGCGCTTAAACAAATTACAGGTACCCAAGCCCAGGCCACTGACTGCTTTGACGGTCGGCGGCTAAGGATCAAAGAAGAAGAAGAAGCCCAGGCTTGACCTATTTAAAACTAGTTTGGCTTACTCAGCTGCTCATCTTTGGAACGGTCTTCCCAATGACCTGAAAAACACGCACAGTCCTTACTCATACAATCGTATACTGTTCAAATACTTTATGAGTGCTGATTATATGCCACCCTAACTGATTGTGTTGTACTTTTATCTAATATACTGTATGGAGGCTCTGATGATCTAGTTTTCATTACAATATACTTATTCTTAATATTATATTCTTAATAACTTATATTCTTAATTTTATGATCAGGTACTGTTAATGTATGCTGTTATACTTCCTTGTAATGTTGCACTGCCCTTAAATTAATACTTTCAGTACGCTGGAGAATGTTGAGTAACAGTAATAAAAGATGAGCAAGAGGATGGAAGAATGCAAGAGGGGACTGTGTCCGATTTTCAACCCTTGGCAAATTAATTGCTTTCGTATATGTCTATCTAACTATCTACCTAGTCTGATTCTGGTCTTGAGTTTGGGACGCAAAGGAAATGGAAAGGAAAATGGAAAGTAACTGTTTACCCACCTCATCTTGATGAACCTAAAAAAAAAAGTCCCTGAGTCATTCAGTTGAACACCGTATGAACATTTTACAAGTTCTCATAACATACCTCTGAATATGTTTCAAATCACTAATTTACAGTACGAAGAATTCGATTCTTATGTCTTGTTTATTTATTTATTTATTTATTTATTTTTTTAAATTTATTTATTTATTTTATTTATTTATTTATTTATTTTTCAAATTCATTATTATTATTATTATTATTATTTGTTGTTTTTGTTTGGTTTTGTTATTATTTTTATTTTATTTTAAAAACACTTTAATTATGATGATTATTGCAAATGTAATATTACTTTTATAATAATAAATGCCTTAATAATGCTTAAAGTAAATGTGAGGATGAAAGGATATTAGTATACATGATGAGAAAGAGAGGAAGGGCAGAATGTCAGACGGGCCTGCGTGCCCAATTCTTAACCCTTTGAAAATAAAGTAAGTTCGTTCGTTCGTTCGTTCGTTCGTTCGTAATACAAGTAGGTGCCAGAGACTCTTTGAAATCTTGCAGACTTCTTCACTGATCGAGTACTAGCACCAGACAAGTGCCAACAGGAACCCCACATATCAAGGAAATATAAACAACTAACGATGAATTAGGCAATAGAATATAGCACACTTTCATCACTGCCTCTGTTCAGACTGCTTTCTGATGGTAGTATTATTAAAAAAAGCACAGGTCTGCTCATCGCTTCTTGCTCCTCTGAATATTTTGAAAAAAATGGCCGCGAGTAACCTACTATTTCAATAAAGTAAAAGGCTTTGGCCAATGAGACCAAGCATCTCTTTTTTTTTTTGAATGAATTCTTTTTTTAAAAAAATATCTCAAACCCTATGCGTTACTATTACCAACTAGATTTGTATATTAGGTCAGCCAATAATATTACGGCTTCCTTCATATTTCATCCAATCCCTTTCATCGTACTATCTTAGCCTTTCTCTCACCTAATTTTTTCCCAAAAAATATGCTATCCAATCTAAGCAGACATGACTTGACCTGACAGTATCTCCGATTCTCTATGTATTATCCCCAATATTTGATTATCTAATGGACTATTTATGTAATTGATAACATATTCTTAGTCAGCAAGGCCACAGGTACACGACTATATGATTTTTATGGGGCCAAGTGGCTTGGTTCAATATTCCATATTTTTTTTCCCATGTTAGTTGTTGATTTTTAAACTACCTCCTGTTCAATTCTTTTTCCATGTACTTTCAAGCTAATTACGAGAGTTTATGTCATTCGCAATAAGAGCTAAGCGTGTTTTACTGATCGTAGTGTCCACATTTTCTAACGTTACATCGTATTTTTGAAAACCGCCTAAGGGCAATACTAGCAAGTTAGTTTTATTTTTAGAAACAATTGTGAGACGTGATTTGCGTTGGGTTATCTATCTGTCCCCTCTCCCTTCTACAATGTATTTAGGCAAATACTTAGTTGACCTAGGAAAGTGTTACGTTTGTCTCAAGGACGAATTTGAAAAATTGGGTACCCTTTTTGTTCGGCTAATGTGTTATCAAATAATAAGCTGAAGGCGTAGGCGACGCCAACAATTAAAATTTGTAGAACTATCCTATCTTTGACTTTATGCACTATACTGTTATATTCTAATTTAGATATTGCATTTAGAAGTTCACCACACATCTCCCCACTTAGAACAGACTATCATATGTCAGTTCCTTCTTCTAAATAATAATAATAATAATAATAATAGCCCCTTCAGTCATAACTGACTATGGGAATGCGCCCCTGAGGTGGCAGCCCTCTGCTGCTTATTTTCCTGGTGCTCCTTTCGACGTTTTCTCCTCACCTCTGCTTCCTGTGTGAGCCTCTCTTCGCCCAATCTGAGGTGGTGCCGTAAATAGCATCGCCACTTATTGCGATCGGCAGCTTCATCCTCCCATGTTGCTGGATCCATGCCCAGTGCCCTCATATCTCTCTTGCACACATCTTTGAACCTCAGCTGTGGTCGCCCAACTGTTCTCTTGCCATCTGCTAATTGTCCGTAGAAGATATCTTTTGGGATGCGACCATCTTCCATGCGGCGAACATGGCCAAGCCAGCGAAGTCTGCGCTGTCTAAGCAGCGTATACATACTTTGAAGGCCAGCACGTGACAACACCTCGACATTTGTCACTTTATCTTTCCACGAGATGCTGAGGATGCGGCGTAGACACCGCAAATGGAAGGTATTGAGCCTTCTTTCTTGCTTAGCATAGGTCGTCCAGGTCTCGCTGCCATATAGGAGTGTGCTGGTGACGCAGGCATTATATACCGCAGCTTTGGTCTTCATTGTGAGTTTAGAGTTTCCCCAAACACGCGATGTGAGGCGGGCAAAGGTAGCTGCAGCTTTGCCAATGCGGCTGTCAATTTCTGTATCTAGTGAGAGTTTGTCATTGATGGTAGACCCTAGGTATGTGAAGTGGTGCACCACTGCCAATTCATAGTTATCGATAGTGATAACTGGTGCAGCACCCACATCCTGACTCAGCACATTCGTTTTCTTTAGACTTATTGTGAGGCCAAAGTCCTTGCATGCTTTAGTGAAGCGATTCATCAAGCTCTGAAGCTCCTGTTGGCTTTGAGTGAAGACTGCAGCATCATCAGCGAACAACAAGTCTCTTATAGTGACCCTTCTGATTTTTGTTTTTGCCATCAGCCTTGAAAGATTAAACAGACGGCCATCTGACCTAGTGTGAAGGCATATTCCTTCAGTTGCATCTCTGAATGCATGTTTCAAGAGTAAGGCAAAGAAGATTCCGAAAAGGGTCTGAGCCAGAACACAGCCTTGTTTAACTTTCTTCTTCTTCTTCTTCCGTCCTTAGCCACCGACCGTCAAAGCAGTCAGTGGCCATTACGCCTAATGGCGTCTTAGGGCAACAGCAGATAGGTTTTCTTTGCCATTGTTTCCCATCACGCCTATTGGCGTCTTTAAGGCAACGGCAAATCAATCCATTTGCTGTTGTTTCCGTAATCGAAGTGACTGGCAAACGGGTGATCAGCCCGTTGGTCCTTGTTTAACGCCACTTCGTATATCAAAGGGCTGTGACGTGCTTCCAGCATATTGGACTGTTCCCTTCATGTCGTCATGCAATGACTTTATCATTTCCAGCATTTTAGAAGGGCAACCTATTTTCAGGAGGATTTTAAAGAGTCCATCCCTACTAACCAGGTCGAATGCTTTTGTGAGGTCTATAAAGGCGATATATAATGGTCTTTTCTGCTCTCTTGATTTTTCCTGAAGCTGGCGGAGAGAGAAGATCATGTCTGTTGTTGATCTGCTAGCTCGGAATCCACACTGTGCCTCTGGATATATGCGCTCAGCTAACTTGTGTAGTCGCATTAAGATGACTTTGGCAAAAACCTTACTAACAATACTAAGAAGAGAGATGCCTCTGTAGTTATTGCAATCACTTCTGTCTCCTTTATTTTTATACAGTGTTACAATCTTGGCATCTCGCATGTCTTGAGGAATAGTTGTCTCTTCCCAGCACTGGCACAGCATCCTATGCAGGGGATGTAATAGCGTGCTCTTACAGCATTTGATTAAATCAGGAGGAATCCCATCACTGCCTGGTGCTTTGCCAGAGGCCAAGCTATCAATGGCCTTACTGAGTTCCTCTAATGTTGGTTCGGCATCCAGCTCCTCCATAGTTGGCAGACTATTGACAGCATCAAGGGCTGCAGGCGTAACGGTATTGTCTCTAGCGTAAAGCTCAGAGTAGTGCTCGACCCACCTCTCCATCTGCTTACCCTTATCGGTTAGCTTCTCTCCGCTGATGGTTTTTAGCGGTGCCGTCTTACTTTTATGGGGGCCAAGTGCTTTCTTTATACAGTCATACATTTGTCTAATGTTGCCTGTTTGCGCTGCGATCTGGATGCTCTCACTATGGTGGACACACAGCTCTAAGAGCCATTGTCCATTTTCATTCATCTTGCCAATACCAAACCTGCCCAGACATGAAGGCCATGAAACATTACACTGACAAACAACATTTTTCTTTCTTATATAAGAATAAGTGTTCTTAGGTCAGTTTCTTGCGCTGATTTCAAATCTGAAATCCGTTTATCTCTATCACGTCGGGTTCTTAAGATATTTGTGAATAAATATATTTTTGGGAAACCGTTATTTGCTCCGTTTCATTTTTATTCTATAGCTTATTAAAAATTAATAAAAAGCAACATAATTTTACTTTTTATACTGCTAAAAGATGCATGACATATGTTACGCGATTTTTCAAATAGTTACTGTATTTTGAAATAATTCTGAGCAAAATATGGCTTCTAGAAGTTGTAGAAATTCGGCTGATCTATTCTGTTACGTGTGCGGATATTTTACCGATCGTGTTGACCAGAAAAACTTTACACCATTACTAAAGAAAGCAGATGAACTTTATTTCGATTCGAAAGTTGATGATGCAAATAAATCTTGGAAGCCAAATGCAGTTTGTTCGATACATTGGCAGGTTGGTTACGAAAATCGCCGAAGCATAAGTCGATGCCTTTTGGAGTGCCAGTAATATGGCGTGAACATACAACTCACACTACTGATTGTTACTTCTGCTTGACAAATATCCATGGTTTCACTTTTAAAACTAGAAAGTCTGTGGTTTATCCAAATATTGAATCGGTTTCGAAACCAGTGCCTCATGATCCAATCACGTGTCCGATCCAAGTACCACCAGAACAATATCCGTTGGACGTAAATGAACCATCAGAAAGTGATAGTTTACCTGCTTTAGAAACTAATTCTGACTCAGATTACATACCGGTGAATGATGGTGTTTACTTAATTAACCATTCAGAACTTTCAGATCTAATACGTGATCTCGCTCTTACCAAAGGACATGCGGAATTACTCGGTTCGCGACTCAAAGAATGAAATCTTTTAGCGCCCAATACTCCGATATCTAAATTTCGTCATAGACACAGAGAACTTGTTCAATACTTTGAGATGGGTGATGACATTTGCTATTGCAAAGATGTAAACGGTCATGAGCACATAGTCAACGAATGGCGATTTTTCATCGATTCTTCCAAGACTAGTCTAAAAGCCGTGTTATTGCATAACAGAAATTTTTTTTCATCAATTCCAGTCGCCTACTCTGTTCATATGAAAGAAACTTATGACAATATGGCTATACGTTTGGAAAAAATAAAGTACAATGACTACCAATGGCGGATTTGTGGAGACCTAAAGGTCATTGCAATTCTCACGGGCATGCAGACTGGGTATACTAAATTTTGTTGCTTCTGATGTGAATGGGACAGCCGCAACAGACAGGAACATTATGCAAGAAAGGTGTGGCCTATCCGGGATCGTATGCAGCTCGGGCATAAAAATGTAATACGCGAGCCATTAGTTAACAAAGACAGCTTCATTTTACCACTGTTACATATAAAGTTGGAGCTCATGAAGAATTTTGTAAAAGCGTTAGATAAAACGAGCAAAGCTTTCACTTATCTTAGAGAAAAGTTTCCGCAAGTTAGCGATGCAAAGATAAAGGAAGGTATCTTTGTAGGACCTCAGATTAGGAAAGTTATTGCAGATAAACAATTCGAGAACTTGTTACATGGTAGTGAACTTCGCGCATGGATGGCATTCAAATCGATCGTCGATAACTTTCTGGAAAATCACAAATCTGTCGACTATGTTGCATATTGTTAAGCAGTGCATAGATGCATACAGAATTATGGGCTGTATCATGTCCCTCAAAATCCATTTGCTCGATTCGCATCTTGACTTTTTCCCTGAAAACCTTGGCGAATTCAGCGATGAACATGGAGAATGATTCTATCAAGATATCGCCGTAATGGAGTCACGTTATCAAGGATGGTGGAGTGTGACCATGCTTGCCGATTATTGTTGGATGCTTCATCGCGATGTACCACATGCCATTCACCGACGAAAGTCGACTGCAAAGAAATTCAAGCCTACATAACTGTTATACTTCTTGTACGAATGATGTTGTAATACTGTATGCGTTGTTAAAAAACTTCAATTGCGTATTTCTAGAGATCCCGACCTGATAGAGAAAAAGGGTTTGCAGATTTAAAAACAGCGCATTAAAATTGACCAGAAAAACATAGAAATGTTAGAGAAAGAAAAAAAAAGTTTTTTTTTGTTAGTCAGTGTTATCGGCACCCACTCTAGCGTTAAAGTCACCAAGGAAAACAAGCTGTTCTTGCCTAGGTATGCTTTTGATTACTGCTGCTAGATTCTCGTAGAACTCATCTTTAGCTTCTGAGGCAGAGTACAGAGTAGGAGCATACACACTGACAAGGGTGATGGGACCTGTGCTAGTTTGCAGGCGGAGCGTTAACAGGCGTTCTGATCCATTCTCGCCTGGTTCAACCATGTTAGTTAGCGATTTTTTGACCGCAAAACCTACTCCGTGTTCTCTAGCTTTATTAAGATCTTTCCCTTGCCAATAAAATGTGTTGTCCTTCTCGCTCACCGTTCTAGAGCCCGCCAGGCGTTTCCTGAAGTGCAGCTATATCCACCTGAAGTCGTTTAAGCTCAGCATTAATTATGGCTGTCTTCCTTACATCGTTTACATCCTGTAGGTTTTCGGATAGTCCAGTCAACATAGTCCGGACGTTCCAGCATCCCAATCTGAGAGTTTGCTTATTTCTATTTTTTCGATAATTGCTTGGTGCAAAATTTTCTGTCCACAGTTCGGGTTTGACCCTAATCCCCATGCACCCAATGGGGGAGGCAGACAGTTGCGGGACAACACCTTATTGACTGGGGGCTGCCCAGCTTGAAGCGGGCGGTAGCTGTCCAGTGAGATCCTAGAACCTCTCCCACTGTCGGAAGTAGCCCCTGGCGCCATGCCCTACGCCAATTGGGCAAAATGCTTATAACCGGTAACTGCTACTTCCCGTGTTTTGCCGACACCTATAGGGTGAAGCTGGAGTGTCCTCTCCAGGGCGCGAGCTTGGGCACAGTTATATGGAGATCAAGCTGTTGCCCATGCAGCATGTTCCCCCTCTCCACACAGCCAGTAGATCCAAAGGAACGGCAGTAGCCGATACAGTTTGGTACCAGCCATGTCGCAGGAGTTGCCAGAATAATGTCGAATCGACATTAGACTGCCTTAGGGACTCCGACTCCGGATTTATCCTCAGGGTTTACTCCCGAAGCCAATTCCACAAATGGATATTCCCGCAAGGCAGCGGTGGTTTGAATTCAGAGTTCCTTCTCTTAGATAAGCTACCAACCAAGGATCACGAGCCCTATCTGCCCGAAGCTGCTGGTTTTAAGGCGCCAGTCGCTCGCCTTTGCCCCTTCTCCCGTCAGTGGAAACAGTTCCGCCGGGCTCAAATTGAGCCACACGTGAAGGCCGGGAGCTGGACTTGGTTGTCAGAGGCTGTTTGAGGCGCGTGCCATAGAAGTATTTTATCTGCAGTGAGAGCTTATCCTCACTACAACTCCCGGCAATAACAACCTTTGGAACTCTTCTAAATACACATAGATAAATTTACTACCTATGCCTGGTGACTACTCTGATGTTCGTCATACGGATGTCTACTTAAAAAATCTGCACCTACATTGGTTTTGCCTGGAATATATTCTATGGTAAACTGGTATGGCTGTAGGAGCAACGACCAACGTAATAATCTAGCATTTTCATGCCTTGCTTGTGACAGACACACGAGTGGTTTATGATCTGTTTGGATCTTAAATGATTTACCATAAAGATAAATCTGGATCTTTTTTATAGCCCATATGACAGCTAAACATTCTTTTTCACTTGTTGAATATTTTTGTTCTGCTGAGTTCAACTTACGGCTAGCATAAGCAACTTGGGTTAATTCCCCATCAAGTGAAGTTGACCTTTGTAATAGAGCTGCACCCAAACCTATATTACTAGCATCCGTTCTCACAATGAATTCTTGACTCAAGTCAGGTAATTTCAAAATAGGCCTGCTTGTGAGCTTTTCCTTCAACTCTTGGTAGGCTAATTCACACTGCGCTGACCAAGTAATTCTATCAGGATTTCCTTTGCGCTTTAAATCAGTCAAAGGAGCACATATGGAGTTAACGTTTTTAATATACTTTTGGTAGAAACCACATAATGAGACAAAAGATCGCACATCTTTTTTTTGTCTGTGGTCTTGGTGCTCTTTTCAACTTCTCCAGGTTCTTGGGGTCAGGGGTCATGTTTTCCTGATGTACTGTGTGTCCCAAGAATTCCAGCTCTTTACATCCAACACAGCATTTTGTCGGTCTAGCGGTCAAATTTGTCTCTCTAAGTCGATTAAACAACATATCCAGAGAGTTAATGTGTTCCTCAAATGTTTCAGTCGCTATGAGAATATCATCCATGAAGTTGGTGATGCATGGATTATTCAGGGGATCCAGTAATTTTCTCATCATCCTCGAAAACACACTCGGTGCATTTTTCAGCCCGAATGGCAACATGTTAAATTCATAATGTCCTTCCGAGGTGCTAAAGGCTAAATAAGGTCTAACCTCCGGCTTTACTGGAATCTGATAGTAGCCTTTGCTCAGATCCACTTTAGATAAATATTTAGCTTTATTCAGCCTGGCAAACAGCTGATTTGTATCAGGTAATGGATCCACCTGACCTTCGGTGACAGCATTCAGTTTCCTGTAATCTATACACAGTCTGTGTTCTCCAGAGGGTTTTCTTAACAGAACCACACTGGAGCTGTAAGGAGATTAACTGTGCGAGATAATTCCTTCTCTCAACAGATAATCTATCTCCTCCTTCAAAGCTTTTTCTTTAGCGAACGGAATCGAATAGGCTCTCATACAGATTGGTGTTGGGTCTATGAGTTTCATATCATATTCTAATAAATTTGTATGCCCCGGTCGGTCCGTTAACACATCTGTATGATCATCCAGAACCTGTTGAACTCTCTCCCTCTGATTTTTCGTTAAGTGTGTACTGATTTTTACCTGTGCAGCGGTCTCACAGGGGTGTAAAGGATATTCATGAGAGGTGAGTGGTTCCTTTTTCATTTCCATTGCAACAGACAAGGTCAGTAGGTGTGTCTCCTCCTGGTTTTCTCTGTCCAGATATTTTTTCAGGAGATTCACATGATAGATTTTCTCTTTCCTCTTCTTATCTATCTTATAATTTGTTCTAGACACCTTCTCTAGAACTGTGTATGGACCTTGCCATCCAATTAGCAATTTATTATGTCTGCCGGGCAGTAGAAGGAGCACCTTCTCTCCCACAGCTAATTCTCTGTCCTTCGCTTTTTATTGTAATAGGCAGCACGCTTTTTCCTGGCTTGTCTCAAATTTTCATTGGCAAGTTTCCAGCCAGTTTTAAGACGAGTGGTCAGCTCGTTCACATATTGATATGATGAGGTAATATTTTCCTCTGCCTTTTCATCGGTCCATGTCCTTAACAATGCTTCTAATGGACCTTTTATTGGCCTTCCAAATAACAAGGTTGCTGGGGCCATACCGGTTGAACTATGGGGTACCTCCCGATAGGCAAACAGGGCGGCGGGAAGGTATTGGTCCCATGTATCTGGTTTTTCATGTGCCAACTTCCTCAGGATCGACATGAGTGTCCCGTTAAATCTTTCCACTTGGCCATTTCCTTGGGGATGGTACGGGCTACAATGAAAGTGTTTGGCTTGAAAGATCCTGAATACTTCTTCAGTTAGTTTCCCTTTGAACTGAGAGCCATTATCAGTCAAAATTTGGTTGGGAAAGCCTAACCTGGTGAAGATTGTGAGTAATGCCTCTGCCACATGCTTCGAATCGATTGATGACAGGGCTACCGCCTCTCCCCACATAGAACAAGTGTCCACCAGAGTCAGAATGTAACTGTTCCTCCTCTTGGTCCGAGTGAGAGGTCCCACAATGTCCACTGCAACTCTTTCAAAAGGTGTTCCACTATGGGCATTTCCCCTAGATTTGCTGGAGCAGTCCAATGCTTTGGAGCTACCCGTTGGCATTCTGGACAGGATTTTATATATCTCTTTATGTCTTCAGTTATTCCTGGCCAGAAATAATGACAAGCTATACGCTGTCCTGTTACGCTGATTCCCATATGACCACTGAAGGGAATCGCATGCCCTAGTTCCAACACTTTAGTCCTATATGAAATGGGAATGACCAGCTGTCCGTGACCATTGGATCCAGTTCCAGCTTTCCTGTAAATCAATTTGTTCTTCATATAGAAGTCTCCTTTGCCTGGAGGTGTATGACATTTGGACAATTTCTTAAAACAAGTCTTAAGGGTCTTATCCTCCGACTGCGCTTTCCTCATCTCATCTGGATGGGTATTTATTGGATTATCCTCCTCCTTTTTAGACTGTGATCTGGTCTGCACCGTTGCCATGATCACAGGTCTCTTGGGATTCCCCAAGAAGACATATCTACACCCCAATATCAGAGGGTAGATTGGTTCCTTTATCACTGCTGCTTTTATGATTCCTTCCACATATCGCCTTTTCATATTTATCCTGGCGACGGGAAGTGTCATGGTCGCTACGTCCTTGGTTGCAGCTTGAATCTCCACTGTTTCTGTGGTGTATTGATCTGCCTGCACCAGGTGAGAACTCACAACTGAATCATAATCTAATCCAGTATCATACAAACACCTTATGGTGACTCCATTGCATGTTACATCTTCACACACTGGGGGTGGTAAGGTTCCTGTTGTTCAGTAGAGTTGACCTTTACTCCCTTTCTCCCCATTTTCATTGCAGCGAAATTAGGAGGTTTCCTTCTACAATTGTCGGTGTTATGGTTGTTCATCTGACACTTTTTACACCACTTCTTTCCTTGGTTAAAAGGTTTTCTTTCATCATATTTCCTTTCATTGAATTGTGGGGTTTTATTTTTATAGTCATTGTGTGGCCTATCAAAATGTTGCTTACCTTTATTCTGTTCTCTATGGTCAAACCTATTAAAGTTTTGTGGTGCCTTAAAATTGTCTACCTGTTTCTTTTTATTGCTAACTACTTCTGCTTGGGCTGCCTGATACCTCTCAGCGACATTGAGTAACTCACCCAGCCTCTCTGCACCTTGTTCCATGAGAAACTTTCTCAGGTCTGGAGCCATGGACTCTCTTAATTGCTCAATCAGGATCATTTCCTTAAGATCTTGGGTTTTCCCCAGAGCAGTCCATTTCTCCAAGTAAGTCTCTAACCGTGCAGAGAACTGGTGATAGGTCTCACCCGACAGTGGTTTGGCATTCCTAAATTTTTTTCTATAAAATTCTCCATTTTTTTTCATATCTTAACAAAAGAGCCTGCTTTAGCATGTCGTAATTGTCTTGGTCATCTCTGCTCATTTTGGCAAAAACTTCATAAGCTGTTCCCCTAAGCCCCTGGGATAACTTGAGGCTCCACCTCTCTCTCTCTCTAACCCATATGTAGTAGCCAAAAGCTCAAACCTACTTAAATACCCTTCTATGTCATCGTCTTTCTCAACAAAATGGTCTACATGAAAACCCATAGCCGAGGTTGAGGCTCCCTGACTAGCAGTGGCATCTGAGGCAAAGGGGCTGGCACCATTTTCAGGAGCATGACCTTGAATTTCCAACTCCCTTAGTCGTAACTCGTGCTCCCTCTGCTCCTTCCCTTTCTGCAGTAATCTTTTCTTATCTTCTCTTTTCCTCTGCTTCTGCAGCAGCCTGTCTCTTTTCTTCTCTTTCTGCAGCCAATCTCTTTTCTTCTCTTCTCTTTCTGCAGCCGGTCTCTTTTTCTTCTGCCTCCAACTTCTTCTCTTCATACTGGAGCCTTTTAATCTCTGCCTCCCTATCTGCCTCCAATGCCCTAGCCTCCTTGTCAGCCTCAATCTGCAGCCTCTAACTTTCTTTCTGCTTCTTTCTTTAATCTTTTATCTTCTCGGGCAATAAATTTGTCCACCTTTGAGGTTACATACTGGACCAGCTCTGGTCCATCCATGCCCATCTCTTTAGCAGTCTGCACAGCGGCAGATCTGAACTTGGCTAAATCAGCCATTCTAACTCAAGCAGGTCTAATCAGGTTCTAAGACAATCTTAAACTTAACTAAAATAAATACTAACTATAATTAACTAATTACTACTGGCTGTGACAACTTATCACTGTAATCTCCTCTTAATTATTTTTATCTTCTTAGGGGGTGTTTCTACTGCTAATTTTTATTCCTGGAGTTAGTCAATATATGCTGTATGAGATTCCTATTTCAAACATTTATCTAACTATGCCAAGTTCAAATCCCGGACTTAGAGACCCCAATATATGTGGTGGGTTTTGATGTTAAGAAGAATGGTGTGCGTATAGTTGTACTTGAGTGAGATCAACTGTGAAGGTCTCTGAGGTAAACAATGAACAACTGTATTACAGAGTACCTTTCTTGTTACCACCTTACGATCTCACTCGAAGTTATATTCTTTTTGACTAGCGTGACTGAAAGCTACATAAAGTGTCTAGGGTATTGTAAGAGTGCTGTAAAAGAATCTCAATACAAAAACATATACAAACATATACTAAGTACTATGATAAACTCAACAAACTCCAGCTGTTAAATTTTATATTTAAAATATTTTTTTTGTTAAAATTTATTTGTCCTGAGCCTAAAGTTGTTTAGGTCAGGACTACAGTTCAATGAGAATCAATTTAGATGGATAGATATATTTACAAATATATATAAAGATATTTACATGCAACAGACAATATGTCCATAGTACATTGTTACAAATGTTCACTTTGATGTTGTTTACTCTATTTAATTACTGGGAATGGGAAGCAGGTTGGGGATTGTCATCATTCCAATGTCTTTTGTTTCACTATGATTGTTCCTTATATTCTTTAGGAGGAATGTTTTTGTAAGCACAGGAGATTATTATTTAATATTGATAATTTGTCCCAGGCCAGATATAGCACTTATCTGGTTCCTGGAATAAGCTGCAGTTGTAGTCGGTTTGGCCAAACACTTCAGTCTCCTCTGGTATTGACTTCTTTAATACAAGTAGGTGCCAGAGACTCTTTGAAATCTTGCACACTTCTTCACTGATCGAGTACTAGCACCAGACAAGTGCCAGCAGGAACCCCACATATCAAGGAAATATAAACAACTAACGATGAATTAGGCAATAGAATATAGCACACTTTCATCACTGCCTCTGTTCAGACTGCTTTCTGATGGTAGTATTATTTAAAAAAGCACAGGTTTGCTCATCGCTTCTTGCTCCTCTGAATATTTTGAAAAAATGGCCGCGAGTAACCTACTATTTCGATAAAGTAAAAGGCTTTGGCCAATGAGACCAAGCATCTCTTTTTTTGAATGAATTCTTTTTTTTAAAAATATCTCAAACCCTATGCGTTACTATTACCAACTAGATTTGTATATTAGGTCAGCCAATAATATTACGGCTTCCTTCATATTTCATCCAATCCCTTTCATCGTACTATCTTAGCCTTTCTCTCACCTAATTTTTTCCCAAAAAATATGCTATCCAATCTAAGCAGACATGACTTGACCTGACAGTATCTCCGATTCTCTATGTATTATCCCCAATATTTGATTATCTAATGGACTATTTATGTAATTGATAACATATTCTTAGTCAGCAAGGCCACAGGTACACGAATATATGATTTTTATGGGGCTAAGTGGCTTGGTTCAATATTCCATATTTTTTTTCCCATGTTAGTTGTTGATTTTTAAACTACCTCCTGTTCAATTCTTTTTCCATGTACTTTCAAGCTAATTACGAGAGTTTATGTCATTCGCAATAAGAGCTAAGCATGTTTTACTGATCGTAGTGTCCACATTTTCTAACGTTACATCGTATTTTTGAAAACAGCCTAAGGGCAATACTAGCAAGTTAGTTTTATTTTTAGAAACAATTGTGAGACGTGATTCGCGTTGGGTTATCTATCCGTCCCCTCTCCCTTCTACAATGTATTTAGGCAAATACTTAGTTGACCTAGGAAAGTGTTACGTTTTCTCAAAGACGAATTTGAAAAATTGGGTACCCTTTTTGTTCGGCTAATGTGTTATCAAATAATAAGCTGAAGGCGTAGGCGACGCCAACAATTAAAATTTGTAGAACTATCCTATCTTTGACTTTATGCACTATACTGTTATATTCTAATTTAGATATTGTATTTAGAAGTTCACCACAGACGTCGTTAATTGCCTGCGATTTTAGTTTTTACCGCGACATTCAACAGTGCACAAGGACAACCATTTGATCATGTAGGTGTATACCTAACAGAAGCAGTCATTGCCAACTTCATGTAGCACTCACGCGAGGAAGGAATCCAGATAATATCTTGAAGTATCTATTCAACACAGGTTCTCGAGACAACATTTTTCTTTTTTAAGATAGCCATACATGTACCAAAAAATGTGATTCAAAAGCTTTTGAGTGATTAGTCAAATTATGCTCTATTCACCAATTCCAACGTGCCAGTCTTCTGCTGATATTTTAAGATAATGGCTTAAATTCTTCTCCCGTCATTATTTTGATGGGTAAACCTGCTCGTATTGTTAGAATGTCCAGTATCTGCTTTCCTTATTGGCTGATGTTTGACCCACGCACTAGAAAACTGGTGTTGGTCCAGAGCACTGAACGCCAAATTCAATCTCATATGTACATATAGTGTTCTTTACTTCAAAGCACGTATACACTGCTTAGACAGCACAGGCTACGCTGGCTTGGCCATGTCCGCCGCCTTATAAGATGGTCGCATCCCGAAAGATATTTTCCACTGACAACTGGCAGATGGCAAGAGAACAGCTGAGCGACAGCAGCTGAAGTTCAAAGGTGTGTGCAAGAGAGACATGAGGGCACTGGACATAAATCCAGCAACCTTGGAGAATGAAGCTGCTGATCGTACCAAGCTGCGATGCTCTCTCTACAACGTCACCTCAGATTGGGCGAAAAGAATCACGGCAAGCAAAAAAGAGGAGACAACGTCGAAAGGGACGCCAGGAAAATAAGCAGCTGAGGGTTGTCACCCCAAGGGCGCTTTCTCATTGTCAGTTGTGACTGAGGGGGACTATTATTATTATTAGTATTTTATTTTATTTTATGGTATATTCCACTTGTTGTTTTTCTACAGCGGCTATAAGAATTAACAGCCTAAAAGGAACGTTTCTGCTAGTTAAAAAAGGTGTTTGACAAGGTTTGTGTGCTGTCACCGGATCTGTTCAATCTGGACATTGAAAATATAATGAAATCCCGAGAGGAAAGAAGCAATCCACTTTCTTTGGGCTTTTTTATGAGAAGAAGAAAGCTGGAATATTTCGTAACAACAGATAAGATAGAAGGAAAAGGAGATAGAGGAAAACAAAGAGAGTAGATAATGGACATTCTGACATCGTGGCATGAAAGGAAGTCAACAAGAGAATTGATAAATTGTTCTGGAGATAGGAAGTTTCGGAGAGACATGATCTCCTACGCCACTAGGCATGGTACTTTAAGAGGAAGTAGTTTTTCTATTGTTGGTTCTTCCAGGCCACACATTCTCTGGCATTAGTTATGGAGTTTCAAAATGTGTGTACTGTACATGGTGTACCCCCTTCCACGCTCTTTAATACAGGGTGATCGAGAAGTCTCTCCGCAGTGGGTTCAGTGCTTTAATAATATGAATGTAATATGGTATGATACAGTAAACAGTATTATTTTAATTGACTTTAATTAGATCTACTTTACAGCAAGTCCCTCCGCAGTGGTTGTACGGTCGTAGTTCTGCGCATCCGCTCACCATAATGCCTGCGCAGTATTTCTCACGGGTGGAGGACGTTAGCACTGTACCCACAGCGGAGGGACTTCTCCCTTATCCACTGTTACGTCTTCTATTTTTTTAAAAATCAATTTTGCCCGTTCCTTTCCTTTCTCAAATCACACGCGTTCGATTGGCTCAGCGGTTAGATCGTGTTCCTGTCGCGGCACAGTTACCTGATTCTTGTATCAAAACCTGCTAGTCATGCTTCAGTCTACCCAGCTGTAAATGGGCACCTGACTTTGCTTGTGAGTTTATGGAAGACAAATGCAGCACGGAAGGAAACTGGTGGCCACACCTCATTAAAAAAGCCGGACCTAGTATGGTGAAGTCTTCTAATACTTGACTCCCTTTGGCAGTTTCTGTTACCTTTACTGTAACCAGCCCAATAAAGGTCGCAGTTTCTTATCTTAATTATTTATTATGGCGCAAGCAAGGGATACAACGAAGTACCCATAAATATCACCATTAACCTGATTTTTATTACCGCGCAACCCATAAAATTTCGTCGTTTCTATTCACTGGGATATAAAAAAATATTAAAACAATGAAACTGTCGTTAATGCTAGCTGCGTAAAATAAAATATTGTATATAGTTCAACAACTGCCAGTTCTCTAGTCGTTCAGCCCCAACCCCGCTCCCGGCTAAATGTGGAACAGTGGTTCCCAACCTGTACCGCTACCGCCACCCTGGGTGGGCGCTTTTTTACTTTTAAGAGATGCTAATGGGCTGTATATTATAAGGGGCCATTCATAAAAGACGTCCACACAATTCTGGCATTTCTTTACCCTCCCCTCCCCCCATGTCCACCTCTGATTGACCCCTACCCCCTTGTGGAAGTCCACTCCACATGGTCTTGTGTAAACACATAAGCTTACATTTTTAATCACCTACCTATACTTAAAAATTAGTTTAGTTCTATACAATACATCATTTGCACACATACAAGTATAACTCAATTTAATTATGTGACACGTGAGTTACTAAATATTGCACATTACATAGTAACATACAAGTCTCATCTCAGTGTTCCGTATAACCAGAGGCGTCCAAAATTATTTGGCCCCCGTGGCGGATCCTACCTTTGGCACCCCCAATAAAGAAACACACATGCAGGTATACTTTTAACAGTAAGCACTATCATATTAGTGTCAGACGGCACCTCTCTCGTGGCTGTCACCCGGGGCGGACCGCCCCCCTCGTACCCCCCCCCCCCTTTTTTAGTACGCCACTGCGTATAACTGACACAGTTTTAACTTAATATCTTACAGTAAGTAACAAAAATGAAAAAACACTAACGCTATGTAAAAATTTAAATATGCAAAAACTATGCACATCCTTCATTCATGACCCTCCACTTCCAAAGGAGCATAGGCCTTCAACTAACACATGCAAAGTCCTCCTGTCACGTGCCATCATCTCAAGTTCTTTCCACGTTCTCCTCATCATTTTCATCTGTTTCCAGCTCTCTTCTCCATGTGCTTCTTGGTCTACCTCTGCCTCTCTTGCCCTGAGGGTTCCAGAACAAGGACTGCCTTGTAATGCTATCAACAGGTTTCCTCAGTGTGTGTCCTATCCATCGCCTTCTTCTCATCTCTTGTTCCACTGGCACTTGTCTAGTTCTTGTCCTCAGTTCCACGTTGGTAACCTTGCCATACCATTTTAATCCCTCTATTCTACGCAAGCACCCATTTATGAAAGTCTGTAGTTTTTTGGTTGTTGTCTTTGTTGTTCTCCATGTCTCAGAGCCATACAATAGGACTGACCACATTTGAGTTGAAGATTCTTATTTTCGTGTTGGATCCGATTGCTCTTGATCTCCATATATTTCCCAATACAATGAAAGCTCCTCTTGCTTTTTGTATTCTTAGTTTGATATCACTGTCTGTCCCTCCAACTTTCTCTATGAATTCCCTTTTTCCTGGTTGCTATAGAATAAAGAGGAAAATTTAAAAAAATTGATAAATTTTATAGACGAAGATGGCTAATGAGCGGGGTGTGGTGGGGGTGATTTTGTTTTTGTCTGGTGTTTTGTGTGTAGGTATTGATGAGAATATAGGGTGGTGAGAGGTGAAGTGGTTACGTTATCGGTGTGGACATGTCTTTTGATGTAAAAATATGACAGGAAATTTCCGTTTGTTGGGTGAATGTAATTACATATTGATACGGGCGCTGGTCCACGAGGTAGTTTTCTTTATTATTTATATTACATCATGAGTAATAAGTCTACTCACCCCAATGTCCATCTAGTGGTATGTAAGGTACCCACTGAAGTATGGTTTTTTGGCAGCTACCTTGTTTAGTTCATTTCTCAGATGCAAGAGTTTACCACCCTTGAGAGCTTGCAGGACAGACAGTGCATCTGTGAGGATGACTACCTGGTGGCAGTCAGAGTTGGTGTTATAAATCATATTTGCAGCTTGCTCTAGAGCTTGAACCTCAGCTGTATAGTTAGAACAGAATTTACCAGTGGGAATGTGCCTAGTCTCATAGTGGTTGTCAGGATACGAGATAAAGATACCGGCACCTCCATTCCTAACAGCATTTGTTGCTGATCCATCTGTATAGGCATGTATCCATGATTGACCGGGATAGCTTTCTTGGATCATACTCAATGTAGCAGTTCGTTTTTGTAGATCATTATACTCAAATCCACTTGTGAGACCACTGATTGATGTATTAATTTGGAGAGCACTGCTGGCCTGTTCTCATGGTACAGGGTGGGCTTCAGCGGTGTTGTCTTCATGGATAGGTCTTCTTGATGCTGTCTTCTAAGTCTTTTTCCCCGATGCACAAAGCTGCTACGTTTTAGACGTCCCAATGCCAGATCATCTAGTCTTGCCTTCATTGGGTGCGTTGGCATACTGTTGTACTTTTCCATCTGGATCATGCTTTTTGTGTCTCTTCTATAGGACAATGTCTGTAATCCAGCAGCTTTCTGCATCTCTGATATTGGTGTAGTTTTCATGGCTCCTGTAATGAACCCGGGAGCTTGATTTTGCACCTTGTCCAAAGACTGCAGATGTGAGTTAGCAGCTGATGACCATGCTGCTGAGCTAAACTCTAAGTGTGGTCTTATTACTCCATTATAAATCTTCTTTAGAGTTCATTCATTTGCTCCCCAGTTGGTACCTGCTAATTTTCTAGAGTATGCCTAGTCGTCTTCGGGCCTTTCCTTCTGCATTTTCAATATGCTTATTCCGTGTAAGCTTTTGGTCAAATGTCACTCCAAGATAGGTGGGGTAGCTTTCTTCCTTGATCATGGTTGTCCCTAGATGTATGTTAGCTACTTTCTCCTTGGGGGCGAGGGAGAACAGTGTTATGGAGGTTTTGTCTGTGTTTATTGTGATAAGCCATTTCTCTGCCCATGACACTAGCGTGTCTGCTGCCCGCTGCATTCTATAATTTGCTGTGGTGACGTTTTCATCAGTGCACCAGAGTACTAGGTCATCTGCATATAAGGCAGCTTTCACTCCATCGGGGAGATCTTTCACCAGGTCATTGACGTAAACAAGGAAGAGTGTTGGAGAAATTACTCCTCCTTGAGGTACCCCCTGATACAGCAACACTTTTCTGCTCTACAGACCATCAAGAGTGGCTCTAGTTCTCCTGTTGTGCAAGTATGACTGGATCCATTTTATCATGTTGCCTTGGATTTCACTTCTAAGTTTTGCTATAAGGCCATCTTTCCACACCTTGTCAAAGGCCTGCTTGAAGTCGACCCAGATCGTTCGGACCTTTTTCTTCTCCCGGAAGACATCTTCTACTGCTTGAGACAAGTAAGTAACTTGGTCTTCTATACTGTAGCATTCTCTAAATCCAGCTTGTTCCGGCACCAGGATCTGCTCAGACTCTAAATACCATTTCAATCTGTGGTTGACTATTCGCTTCATAGTCTTCCCAACACAGCTTGTGAGACTGATTGGCCGGTAACTTGCAGCCTCGGTCTTACATTTCCCTTTCTTTAGTATGGGTATTGTGATGGCTTCTCTCCATACTTGGGGTACCGTTCCTTTCAACCAGCTGTGGTTGAATATCTCAAGCAGTTTTGTCTTTGCTGCTGAGCTCAGATTTACTAGCATTTCGTTGCTGATTTTGTCTGGGTCGGGTGACTTTTGGAACTTAAGCTTGGAAATAGCGTTCTGTAGTTCTCCTAGTGTGATGGGTTCCCTCACTGGGGCAGGAGTATCTGTCTGTCCCATGGTTGCCAGTATTTCTTTTCTTATCTCTCTATCTGATGGTCTATGTTAATGGATAAGTTGCTTTGTGAACTGTATCTTCTAGCAAACAGGTCTGCAGCTTGTTTTCCTCTGAGAAGTTTGCCACCTTCATCCAATGTGATTGTCTGCCTAGGCGAGGAACACTCTTCATTTAGAGACTTGATTAATCTCCAAAGTTTCTTGCCGTCTTTCTCAAGGTTCAGCGATGCCGTTTTAGTTCTCCAGCGTTTCCGTTTTTCTTCTAGCTTTGTTCTCTGAAACTCTGCTACGGCCTTTTTCCATTTGTTGTGAGTTTCAAGTGAAGGCTGAGACTCTGTGTCCTTTCTAGCCCTGTTCATAGCTTCCTTGCGTACTTGGAGTGTGCTGGACCAGTATGGTGTGTATATAGTTACACCGGCATCCTTTGGGAATGGTTTCTTTTGCAGCTTGAAGCATGCATCTGTTGAAGTCTTTTACCACTTCATTAATGTCTCTGTTCTGTACCTTGAGGTCAGACAGCAGCGTGTTCACCTGATGCCTGAATAAACTCCAGTTGGCTTTTTTGTAATGCCATCTTGTAATGGCTGGGCCTGTACTGAGAGTTACACCCTGGGCAGTAAGAAAGATTGGGCGATGGTCGCTTCCTCCTAGTTGGTCTCCTACTTCTCTACTTATGAGTCCAGCTATATCTGGGGTGGCGAAGGCAAGATCTGGAGATTAAGTTGTAGGCCATCCTCTGGAATAGAAGGTAGGAGTATCTGTGGCAGTATTGACTAGGATTAGGGCGTGGTCATCTTGCCATGTTTCAACCTCTTCACCTCTGTGATTTAGATGGTTATAGCCCCAGCTCTGGGAGTGGCTATTAAAGTCTCAAACTGCTATAAAGTTGGTGGCTGGTACCTGTATAGAGCTGAGACTCAGGGGTTTATTGTTTGGACAGTAATAGTTCAGAAGTTCTATTTCCATCTTGTCTACCTTTAGCTGAAACAGCTGATATTCTGCTCCGTCCATGTAGGTTTTCCTTTCGTGTGCATGAATGTTATTCCTTACAAGAGTAAGTGCTCCTCCTTTTCGTCTATCTTGTCTGTCAGATCTGAAGCATTGATAACCCTTATTTCAAAGGTTTGGTCTGCTTTCAAGTGAGTCTCTTGGATACAGCAAACACTGACTTGCTTCTCATACAAGATGTTTTCCAGCTCTGTCTTTTTGCTGTATCCAGCCTGCTTGCTGTTCACTCCCTCTGCATTCCAGTGCATTATGACAAGTGGCACTCAGGGTTTCTCTTTTTCTGTTTTGTTTCGGTCAGTAGTTCTCCGCCGTCTGCTGACTCCACAAGACGGTCTCGAGGGTCCTCCAGTAGCTGAGGGTGGGCTCTGTCGAGGCTCAGAACCCGGCACTGCACCTGCCTGGTGGAGCTCCACAGGGCGAGCACCAGTACGAGATTTATTTGACGGTGTACTCATCCATAGAAAAAAGCGAGTTGCGTGATACTGTGGTTTCCGGTGCGCCTTCTGGCCCAGTATCGACGACTTCAGCACCTCTTCAACGGGAGAGTGGGCTCATCCCTAATCTGTTTATGTTCCCAGTAGTAGACTATTCGCAAGCAGCCTGGGGTGCGACTGCTCTGCGTGGACCTTGTTTACCGAGGCGGCGTCCGAGCTCAAATGGTGAAAATATGGTTGTGCTTGGCATTATCTTCAAAATAGACCTGTCTTTCTCGTGGCTTTTCTGCCATCCTGCAACTTTGAGTTGGGGAGTTCTGAGCTCCAGTCTCTTTCCCAGACATTTTATCCTGGTCTGGCACGCATCCAGAGGACCCCACTTCTGGTTCTAAGTTAGCAGTTGGGGATAGGTGGGGTAGCACACTGTGCATTCCCCGTCATTCAGGGGGCTCTCCAACTATGCAGAGCTTGCACAATGCTGTGCTCTTGTTCTGGGCTCTCCCAAGGAATCCTCACGTCCTACACAGAGCCACTTCCCGATACCCACCACCTGCCATCTCTCCATTGTAGAAATCTCCTGCATGCGGCCATCCAGTCAAGAGCTAGTATTAAGTCTGGTGTCCATGTGATTCCCCCAAGCTTAGTGTGCAATACTGGGTTCTCAACATGCTGCACCACAGGGGGGGATTGTGATGCTGAGCCAATTTGTGTTGTTGTTGTTTGCATTTCGCTCAGCCATCTCTCTCAACTCTGCACCAATAAGCGACATCGGGGACTTAACTGTGCCTCAGTACTGGGAGGCCCCCGTTTCCGGGTACACCACACACAGCCAATTGAGGCAACGGTCGTCGAGGGCGGAGCTCCTCCTAACAATGGCATAGTCGATCACTGACTTCTCATTCTTTGTTGGTTCACATCTAGTGTATGCATGTATGCGCTTATGGGGGAACTTTGTGTTTGTAATGATCAGATTCTGCTCACTGCAGAATCTAAGGAGTCGCTTTCCATTGTCATTGAGAGTATCTTCTCCATATCTTCCGATAACTCCACCCCATCTAGCGTGGTCATTTCCAACTCTGGCATTGAAATCTCCGAGCATGATATTTCATCTAGGCAGTCATCCACTGTCCTTTGAAGCAGCTCGAAGAATTCCTCCTTGACCTCTGCTCTCTCATCCTCATTTGGCCCATACACTATGATCAGGTTGACTATGGTTTCTACTTGTTTTAGTTTTACAACCATAATGCTGTCCGAGACAAAGTTCCACCCCTTGATACTATCTTTTTGGTTTTTGGCCACAATGCAACCCACGTCCCCTTTAGCTCTTTCAGATGTGGGTACACCACTGCAGAGCAGCATGTTCCCATCTAGATCCATGACTCTTTGTCCCTTTTTCTTTGTTTCCGTTATGGCCAGGATTTCTAATTTTGCTTTTCCCATCTCTTCCACCAGCTCCTCTTCTTTCCCATTTATACTTCTTGTGTTCCAAGTTCCATAAGTCGTAGTCCGTTCCAGTTCGTCGCCTTTAGAATCAGTCCGGTTTTCTCTCTTGTAGTTCGCGTAATCATGTTTTAAAGCAAATAGGTGATTGGCCTGTTGTGCCTTTGCATGGTGGAGTGGCTGCCTCCTTACGACCTCCATGCAGGACGCCCTCCTCCTTTTTCAGCCGGGCTTGGGACCGGCCTAGGCGGAGTTTACCCACTTGTAAAGCTATTCTTTAATGCATATTTTTTTTCCTTCAGATTACTACAACTTTTAAAACCTAAATCAGAAAAATCCTACTTATATAAGGAGAGTATGTAATTTCGTGTGTGTTTTCAGATCACTACAGTGTGTAAACACTAAACCACAAACACACTTCTCTAATGTGTGTATTGTTTTGTGTGCTTTCAGACTAGAACATTCTGTACATTCTACACCTCAAACATCACCCTTGTAAGACCTCTCCTATATGAATAAGTTTGTGTTTTTTCATACAATGTGTAAACCCTACATCACACTTGTAAGGTTTCTCTCTGTGTGTAATAGTTTGTGTTTATAGAGATAACCACATTATGCAAACGTTACACCACAAATATGACATTTATAAGCCTTTTCTCCTGTATGTGTTCTTATATGTGATTTTAGATGACAACACTATTTGAATCCTACACCACAAACACCACCTATGTAAGGCTTCTCACCTGTATGTGTTCTTATGTGTATTTTTAGATTATATAAATGTTTAAAAAAATTATACCTTGCACCACAATCATCACACTTGTTTGGCTTCTCTTCTGTATGTTTTTTTGGTGTGTTTTCAGATCAGGATACTGTTTAAACCCTACACCACAAACATCACACATGTAAGGCTTCTCTCGTGTATGTGTTTATAGATCACTACATTTGCTAAACCTTACATCACAAACATTACACCTGTAAGGCTTCTCCCATGTATGCATTCTATTGTTTTTTTTCAGATCAATGTAAGTTGCAAACTCTATACCACAAACATCACATTTGTATGGTTTCTCTGCTGTGTGTATTCTAGTGTGTTTTTTCTTTCTTCAGATCAGTACATTTTCTAAACGTCACACCACAAATATCACAATTATAAGGCCTCTCTCCTGTATGCATTCCATTGTGTACTTTCAGATTACTGCAAGTTGTAAAGCATTTACTACAAACATCACACCTGTATGGCTTCTCTCCTGTATGTTTTCTATTGTGTATTTTTAGATGTTGTCAAGTGCTTAGCTGTGTGTGCACATTGACAAATATATATATCTTGCATTATACCTGGAGCGACAAACATGGCTCGTTATTCACAGCTAATGTTAACTCAATGAACTCCAACACGTAAGCACGATATCCGACGACTTTATATTATGATGATGTTTGTGCCATATTATGTTCTCAAGGTTAGGTACTGGTCTCTCACCAGAGATAGAATCTTCCTTAAGTATGTGTAACCAAGGTTGTTTTGCAGATTAGCTTGGACTTGTAGTGGTGATTGTGGCGTCATGACCCATTGTGTAGTTTGGGCATTATTTATGATTACTCATTGAAAGTTCAAAACATGCAGCAGCTCAAATGAATGAACATCTGATGCTTATTTTCTTGATGAACAATTTTATTTTTACTCTTGTGCAACGAAATAGTTGGTAGGTAACAGTCTACCAAAAATCATTTTATAAACTCTGTATACAGCATCTTTTAAATTACAATGTTCAGAGGTTGGTTCTTCCACGATCATTTTACACAGAAGGGTTTGAACTTCTGGGTTTGATTCTGGTTCTAATTCTGATGAACTACAATAACAATTCTCTACAGTTTCTATTTGCTTTATCGTCCGTCCTGGAAACCCAGAGCCACCAGATATTCTTCCAACTGCTCCTCTGTCATGTTAGCAATTTCATTTACAACAGGATTGTGTACTGACACATGACTTGCTTTCAACACAGACCTATTCTCTGTAACGTGGTAAATTTCATATTCCTGTTCTTCCTCTGATACTTCTTCAATTGCAGCTTCCTCAATTATGTTCTCAGGTTCCTCTCCATCTCTTTCTTTTAGAGCTTCCTCACGACTGCTTCGTGTGGAGCCAGAATGTCGATTGTTTCACAGTTCTACAAAAATTGTATTATTCAACTTACATTTTCTCCTCATGAAATACATACACTTGCAGTTGTAAAGATACAAACTTTCAGCCTTGCCCACTAGAATAAGACTGCAGAAAATACGCAGACTACTGAGCTGCCTTCTCGGACTCTCACAAAAACTTGAGGCACACTAGCACGATTTTGTTGTTTTGTTGAGGTGATGGGTGGAGAGCGGGCACTTAACAGCTGACCGTTATTGCCTCTTCTCGATCCATCTTGGTCTACCCTGTTTAACCTGAAAATTGGTTATAATTGGGGTATTTAGTGTCATTTTATTTCTTAATTTTGTATTCAATTTAAATGGCTATTGTCTTTAGCAGTTGCTGATTTTAATTTATATTAGTATTTGTCCATTTTATTTTCTCTTTTGTATTGTTTCTTGATAACTATTGTCCTTTACACTTGGTTTTACTTTGTATTAGTATTTGTTCTTTTTGAGTTTTTTATTTTACACCTTGTTGTTTTTCCTTGTCCTATGAGTAGTTAGTAGGTTTTTTTTTTAAATTGTGTTTTTGTTACTAACCTTATATGTTTTTCTGTGTTTTATGTATATATCTTTTAAGTATTGATTGGGCATCTCTTGGGGCATCTATACTTAAAACCTTATCACCTGTCAGGTCTATAATGTGATTTCTATAGTAAGTTTTTAATTCTAACCTTTGTTGTTCATACTTTTTACAGTGGATCAGGTAGTGGTCTATGTCATTCTCTTCCTGACATTCTTGGCAGTGTGGTTCTTCTATCATAAAGTATGCTGCACCGAGACAGAGACGCCAGAGTTTTTTGTTTGATGGTATCTTTAATTCTTCTCTGACCTGGCACGTTCTCGTTGGTTCTTTCAGCAGTTTGAACGCGTGTCTGCCTTTTCTACTTTTCTTCCATTCCTTGTTTATAGTTATCTTCACTTAGCTCTTGATCTCCGACCTTCCCAGTCCTGCTCTTATATTGTTTTTACTTATTCTTCCATTCTTGGCATTCTGATCTGCCAACTCGTTACCAGCAATACCTATGTGTGCTGGAACCCACACTAGCCTCACATTACATCCTCTGTTCCCTAGTGATGTATTAATTGCTAGAACTTCTTTCTTTATGTCTGGCCGGCTACATTTACCTGGGTGTTCTAGTGCTTGTAGTGATGATAGTGAGTCTGTAAATATCGGAACAGCTTTTGGTGGGTTATCTTCGATTATTTCTAAACTTTTAAGAATTGCTACCATCTCTGCGGTAAAAATCAAAGCCCCTTCATTTACACTGTAGCTCTTTTTTATTCCCCACTGCGGTATTACAACTCCGGCACCTAGTTGCCCACTATCACCCTTGGATCCATCAGTGTAGACGGCCAGACTTTGTTTAGTTAGTTGATCTATGAACTTTCTACTTATCATTTTGGCTTCCTTATCTTCTATGTTTTGTTTGATCTTTTCAGTAAGTGAGTAGTCTATGATTGGTGTTTTTAGTTCCCAGGGTGGTATTTTGCTTCTATATTTATTACTATTTTTAATAGAGTTTGATAGTTCTTTGAGCCGCATTAGATCTTCTATAGTTCTCCACCCTGTTAAAAGGTTTGACATCTTTATTTAAGGGGACGTCCCATACACTTGGTTGGTTTTTGACAAATGCTTTATGTGCTGGGTGGGTCGCTTCTTGTGCTACTTTACTCCAATAATTTAATCTTAGTTCTTTCCGTCTTAGACCAAGGGGTGGTATGCCAAGAGCTAATTCTAGTGCTTCTACTGGTGTCAATATACATGCACCTGTAATGGTTCTCATGGCTGCATTTTGAATTTTGTCTACTTTTGCTTTGTTAGAAGCTGCAGCTGAGTCATAGACTATGCTGGCATAATCCAGTTTCCACCTGATGAAAGACTTGTAGAACATAAGCATTATTTTATTGCTGGCCCCCCATCCATTACCTTTTACAATCCTTAGTATATTTAGGGGTCCCCTACAGCTTTCTACTAAATTGTCTATATGTTTATTATAATTTAGTTGTTTATCTAAAGTTATGTCCAGAAATCTTGTTGTTAAGGATGTACATATTTTCTGACCTTTAATGGTTATATTGATTTTTTTTTTTTTTTAAATTTCCTACTGTTTTGTTTACATTAATTTGGAAGCCCCAACTTTTCATCCACTCTGAAACTTTGTCTATTTGATTTTGAAGTTTTTTGTAAACATGGTCCAAGTTTTTTCCAGATCGCCAAATGGCACAGTCATCTGCAAATTGTGATTGTCATTTGTGCATTCTTAATGTCGTTAAATTCATCTGCTAAATCATTTACAGCTATAGTGAAAATTTAAGGTGAAATCACTGATCCCTGAGGAATCCCATTCTGTTGTTCACATATATCTGACTTATCATTGTTTACCTGCACAGCAAAATACCTGTCCTGTAAAAAGTTTTCTATATACCTATAGGTTTTACAAGTAATGCCAATCTTTTTTTTCATTTTGTAAAGAGCTCCATCTCGCCAACATTCATCATATGCTCTAGCTACATCTAGAAACAAACTTTGCTGCGGGATGGACATTCGGAGTCTGTGGCTCGTATGACTGTCAGTGGTGAAAGCCGAAAGGAAGCCACTGACATGAAAACGGATGTCCTGACCGCAAAACAGGATACAAGAATAGGATTTTGGAATGTCAGGACAATGTACGAGACAGGTAAACTAAGACAGGTCACAGCAGAAATGAGAAACTATAGGTTACACATCCTGGGGATAAGCGAGAGCAGATGGACAGGGGCAGGAAAAGTTAAAACAGCAACAGGAGAAACAGTACTTTACTCTGGAAGAGAGGATGGACAGCACAGCGAAGGCGTAGCCATTATTCTACAGAAAGGGATAGAAAGGACATTACTGGAATGGAAACCCATCAACAACAGACTGATACGATTGAGATTGAGAGGGAGATTCACCAACACTACAATAATACAATGCTACGCACCAACGAATGATAGCGATGAGGAGGTCAAGGATGAATTCTATCAACAACTGCAGAAAGAAATGGAGGACACACCTAGATATGATCTTGTTATAGTAATGGGAGACCTCAATGCGAAAGTTGGTACACACAATACATATAATGAAAGAACAATGGGGAAATGCGGCAGCGGAATAGCAAACGAAAATGGGGATAAGCTAATAAGTTTCTGTAGCATTAACAACCTGGTCATTGGAGGAACACTTTTCCCATATAAGGAAATTCACAAGTTAACATGGGAATCACCAAATGGTCGGGACAGAAACCAGATAGACCACATCATGGTTAACGGTAGATGGAGACATGCATTACAAGATGTGAAGGTAAGAAGAGGTGCAGATGTGGGAAGCGATCACCATTTAGTAGTAGCAAAACTGAAAGTGAAACTAAGAAGGGCTGGACCAACTGCAACTGCACAGAAAAGGTTTGACATCAGCAAATTGAAGGACCCCCTTACCAGAAAAGCTTTTGCGGACGACATTAAGAAACGATATCAATTTGCCAAAAGCCAGGAAAGGACATTGACTGATGATATAGACCAGAATTTCAACACCATTTCAACAATATATAAGGAAAGTAGCAAATCATGCTTAGGATTCCAGGAAAGGAAGAAGCAAGACTGGATAACACAAGAAACACTAAACACCATAAAGATGAGAAAGGAAATGAAAAGAAAGAAAACAGAAGCGAAGTCCCCCAGGTTAAAGCAACTATATAGCGAACAGTACAGTCAACTGGACAGGGAAGTTAAACGCCAAACCCGAGCCAACAAAAGGAATTTCTTAGACGATCTTGCAAAACAGGCAGAAGAGGCAGCACTGAGAAATGAACAAAGCACAGTATACAAAATAACTAAATTCATCAGCGGAAAACAAGGTGCAAACAATATTACATTAGTAAGAGATAAGCAAGGAAATCTCATCAAGACAGCAGAGGGACAAGAAACAAGATGGGCAGAGCACTTCAGAGAAACTCTGAACAAGGAAATACCAGAGACACAATTGAATGTTCCTGAGGCTGAAAACGATCTAGATGTAAATACAGACATTCCACGAAAAGAAGAAATCATCACAGCAATCAAAGGGTTAAAGAACGGTAAAGCTCCGGGCCATGATAACTTAAATGCAGAGCTATTTAAGACAGACCCTGAGCTAGCAGCAGAACTATTAGAACCACTATTTGCACAAGTGTGGAAATCGGGGACAACACCATCAGAGTGGAACAAAGGAATAATTGTCAAATTGCCCAAGAAGGGAGATCTTGCAGACTGCAATAATTGGAGAGGAATCACCCTTCTCTCAGTTCCCAGCAAAATACTAGGCAGGATAATTATACAGAGAATTTCAAAGGCAGTAGACTACAAACTGAGGAAAGAACAAGCAGGATTTAGAAAGAACAGAAGATGTGTAGATCATATATTCACTCTCAGGAACATTATAGAGCAGTGCTCAGAATGGCAAAGACAGCTTTACATAAATTTTGTTGATTTTGAAAAGGCTTTTGACAGCATACATAGGGACAGTTTATGGAAAATACTGAGGGCTTATGGAATTCCAAGCTGCATAGTGTCAATCATAAAAAGCATCTATGCCAACTTTACGTATAGTGTTGGGCAGAGCAACCTAACCTTCGAGGTGAAGACAGGAGTACGACAGGGATGCCCCTTATCAACCACTCTATTTTTAACAGTCATAGACTGGGTGATGTGCCAGACAACAGAGGGCAGTCCAAGAGGAATAAGATGGACTACATTTTCTACATTGGAAGATCTGGAATATGCAGATGACATTGCACTGCTGGCACATTCACATCAACACATCCAGGAAAAAACGGATAGACTTAACAAATTTAGCCAGCAGGTGGGCTTGAACATCAATTTAAAGAAGTCTGAGGTCATGACGCTCAATGTGAGCAACCCTGAGCCCATATCAGTAAGGAATCAGCAACTGGTACAGACAGATACCTTCACATACCTAGGAAGCATAGTAACACCAGACGGTGGGGCAGGCAAAGACATCAACATCAGAATGAATAAGGCAAGAACAGCCTTCTTTAGCCTAAATAACATCTGGAAGTCCTCCCAATACAGCACAAGCACAAAATTAAGATTATACCAGAGTTGCGTGCTTTCTGTGCTTCTCTATGGTGCGGAATGCTGGAGAGTCACAGAGAAGGAAATGTCAAAATTGTCCTCTTTTCACACAACATGCCTAAGAAAAATTCACCGAATCTTTTGGCCGAATACCATCACCAACCAAGATCTGCTTACTCGTAGCAAGCAAGAGGACATGCACACCATCATAGCTGGCAGACGCTGGAGCTGGGTTGGTCATGTCCTCAGAAGAGACCCTGATGCCATCACAAGAACAGCTATGCTTTGGACCCCTGAAGGAAAGCGAAAGAGAGGCCGACCAAAAACAACTTGGCGGAGGACTGTGGAGGCTGAGATGCAAAGAATGAACCAGAGTTGGGGCACTGTACGAAGGATGGCCACCGACCGAGCAAAGTGGAATCAATTTGTTGTTGCCCTACAAGACGCCACTAGGCGTGATGGCCACTGACTGCTTTGACGGTCGGTGGTTAAGGATCGAAGAAGAAGAAGACATCTAGAAAGACTGCTACTGTTTTCTCTTGAACCCTAGCTTTACATCGTGTTCTACTCTTACAAGCTGGTCTACTGTACTTCTGTCTGCTCTAAACCCTGACTGGTTTGGGCTATATAACTGATTTTTTTTTCCAGATAGAATTTAACTCTTTTGTTAACAACAGTTTACAGTATTTTACCTAGTTGTGATGTTAAGGAGATAGGCCTATATGAACTTACATCATGGGCTTCCTTATTGGGTTTTAGGATGGGTACTATCATAGCTACTTTCCATGCTTTTGGTAACTTTCCTAAGCTCCAGATGTTGTTGTAAAGGGAAGTTATTATGTTTATAGTTTTTTTGGGTAATTTCTTAAGGATTTCATAACTAAGTATATCTTGCCCTGAAGCAGTATTAGATTTCTCATTTATTGCACTAGTTACTTCTTCTTCTGTTATATCAGCATCTAAATAGTTTGTTTCATCTATCTGGTCTGGTAGTTCTTTTGAAAACTGTATCCTAAGTCTTTCTCTTCTCTCATTTTCTTCCTGTCCAAGACTACTTTTTGCACTGACTTTATAGAAATACTCGGCAAGAGCATTAGCTTTTTCTTTATCTGCTCTCTTTGGTAGTTTGATTGTTGGCATTATTGTTTTCTTATTGTTCCCTTTGATTGCCTTAAGCTTTTTCCATACTTCTTTAATTTGAGTGCTAGGTTTAAGTGACTGACAAAACTCCTTCCAGTTAGTTTCTTTGGCTTTAAATATTATTCTGTTAGATTCATTCCTAATAAGTTTATACTCATGATAGTTTTCTTCTGTTCTGTTATTTCTAAATTTTTGTAAGGCCCTTTTTCTTCTCACATGAATTTCTGCACAGCTTTTATTCCACCAGCCAACTGGTTCTTTATTCCACTGAGTTTTTCTTTTCTTATTAATGTTATTTATTGGTTTAAGGTGCTGTGACATATTTTTATTTGGTATATATTTTATTGCTATTTTCAGAATTTCATTGGTCAGTGTTTCTGCCCACAAGACAGTATCATCTGTTTCCATGTCTTTATATTCCATCACCTCCAGGTCTGATTGGAAGGCTTCCCAGTTTGCTTTTTTATAGTTGAAAGTCGGTTTCTCTGGTTCTGGGTTTGGAATGACATTTTCATGCATGGTTATTATAATGGGCAGATGATCTTAGTTTGTGTCTTGTAGCACTTCCTAATTTACATTCGCTAGGTTGTTAGTTGCTATACTTATGTCTATTGCTGAGTCTGCCCTACTTCCCAGTCTATAATTTTAAATTTTTCGCTAACTAAGACTGCGACACCACCTCCTCTATCTTCTTTCCTATCGTGCCTAAGTATCTTAAAGCCCTCTGTTACGTGCATATTTTGACGCACATATTACAAAAATCGATATGGCTATTTAATATGGGAAAAATATAGACATTCATTCATTTGTGTATGAAAATGCTGTCTATGGTAAAAGCGAGAGAATCCATGTTCGATTCACACTTTTGATTATAGGAGTAATCGTTCTGGATATTGATCCGGCGCATGGATTTTGCTCTCATGCCTGTACCTATTTTTTAGGGCCAGAAAATAGATTAATTTGCTTATTATGTTTATGGCCTGAATTCATATGTATTACATATTATTAGTACAAGTAGAATCAGTCCTATATTGTATATTTTGGATGGGTAGGCGGGACTAGATTCTTGTTACGCCGCTGTAGCGGAAGTAGGAGTTGTCTTAACGAGTTGTGAGGAGTTCCGATGTACCGTGACAATGGCGGGTACGCCTTTTCTAGGGCTGGCAGATTCTTAAGGAAAAAATGATTTATGAAGTGGTTTTCCTTCTATAGGAGATTGTTCCTCTACTAGAGTTTGTGTTAGAGACTCTCCTAAGGTACGGTACCATGTATGATTCGGACTCCATGTAATGCCAGTCCCTGTTATTGATGATCTCAGGTCGGTTAGACCTAGCTGGAATTTTGTGCTTCGCAACGCTAGGGTCAAGTTTGTATCGACGGAGATGACGGGCTCCATACTATAATTATGTCTACGTGAGGTAACTGGATTACTGTAGATCTGTATGGAGGAACTTTATGAAATTATGCATATGTATTGCAAATTAACTTTGGCTTATAAATATATCCTCCTGTGAGCGAGTGAGCGACAACTCAGGAAGGCGGCCATGTTAAATTCCTGTCATCATACTTTAGTATCACTGTCCAAAGAACGGGGCATGTATCTTATTACTCGGACAGTGACAAGGAGATCTCAATCTTGATAGAAACCCCCTTTTCGTGGTTTCATAATATACTACAAACTATGGACGTCAAGCAACTTTAGTTGTTTACCGATCCGCCTTCACTGACGCGTTTAGTCAGATAGGGGATGCGGCCATAATGTATCATGACATTGAACTTTTGATGTACTACCCATTATTTATGAATGTGTCATGACTTCAGATCTGCTATGTATGCCTACAAATTGATGTGTCAACATACCCATGATGTACTCGTATGTCCCAGTGTGTACGTTTGAATAAACTGTGTAAACAAAGATTCCAGCAGTCTGCATTGGTGCCTTGTAGACACAAGTGAATGAGTGTTTAGATTGGTCAGAACACGAACAGTACACCATTCGCGTTAAACACACTCTACACTTCTACCCATATCTACACCATCCTGCGTCGGTTGAAGTGACCAAGTTTAGGGCCTGCTTCCCCTGGAGCCTTAGAGGGAAACTACTGTTTACAGCTGCCTTTGCCTTCCCTAACTTAGGACTAGGGTGAGTTACCCATTTACAGCTGGGTAGACTGGAGCATGCCTGATCTTAACAACTATGTACACATCTTTACAGATTGACACTTTACAGAAGGGAAAGAAAGAAACTTTACACCCTTACAACTATATCTACTGTTTGGGTTTAAATGGGTCTCTTGAAGAGCAAATAAAGCGGTAGTTCCTCCTGTCTCTGCTAGTAGGGGTGCAAAATTCTTTTTGATACCCCTACAATTCCACTGTATAATTCTAAATCTTTCTAAGTTGAATTTTAACATCATCTAGTATCCCTTTTATTTTGGTTAAACTATCAAATTGCTCTTATTCTGTATTTCCTGTACTCGTGGGCCCATTATCAACCATGTTTTCAAGAAATTCCTCATTCAGACTTGTCATTTTGTACCTAATTTTTTCCACTAAGTATGGTAAAAGTACCTCAACTTGTTCTTTGATAGTTTCTTCTAGGTTGCTTTTGTTTTCCTGTTGCATTAGGTTCTTTTTGACCACTTTCCTATTTTCATCCAATACTACATTCACTTCTCTCCCTATGTTAATCTCCTGTCTTTCACTTTCCATTCTTTTTAGTATTATTTCATTTTCCTCTTTTAGTTCAGACAGTTTGCCTAGTATTATTTCATTTTCTTCTTTCAGTACAGTCAGTTTAGCTACCTCCTGGGACATTTGGTGCTGTATGGGTTTCACTTCTTGAAGCAATGCCTCTGCACTTTTCTGCGCATTCACATTTTCCAATGTTGTAGCTGAACTGTCTGGCTGGCTGTTTTCTTTTGTTTTGTTAGTTACTTTCTGATCTTTTTCTTTTGACAGCTGCGTTTTAATTTCTTCTTTTACAGACTTGATTTCTTCTGCAACTTTACTGTTTGTGTTTTTTGTGTTTTCTTTTATTTCTTTAATTACTTTTTTGAAAGGGGTTTTGGTTGTTATGGCTTCCTTCAGTGCTTTTTTGGTCTGTTGGTAAACTGGGCAGCCCTGGATCCTGGCGCTGTGGTTCCCTTTGCAGTTAATGCATTTTCTGTTTTCGTTGCCTTTTTTATAGTCAGTATCTGACTTAGCCTTTTCGCACTGGGTAAAGGGGTGCGAACCAGCACAAAACCTACATACTGTCTTCCCCCTGCAACTGTATCGACCATGGCCAAACTTCATGCAGTTGGAGCACTGCAGAACTGGGGGAATGAAGGCTTCTGTGTTTTTGTGTGCTTTCCCAAATAGTACTGTCTTGGGGGGTTCGCTCCCTTCTGTGGTTATTACTATCACTGGGGTTACTATACTCCCTTTCACTGTTACTCGTTCAATGTGAACCAGCTTTAAATCTGGGTTTTGCTTGGCCAGGGTCTCTGAAACTTCCTCACCTGACAGGGTTAGGTTTATACCTTTAATAACACATTTTCTGGTTTCTTTTGAAATGTCTATTTAAATTTTGATGCTGTGGGCCAGTTGGAACAATTTAGGTTTTTCCTGCAGTTCTTGTATTAAAGTTTTGGTTTTTTCTGATTCATTTAGTATCAGCATTATTCCTCTGTTGTGTTTTTGTATTTTGGCAATGGTTTTTTTGTCAATTACTTTTTCCAGGATCACCAGGATTTTGTCGTCCGGGAGAGATCGAAGCGTGGCTTCTGTTCCAGCTATTTGTGTTATTTTCACTTTTTGGGGGGTTTCCTTTCGGTTGGAGTCTTCTTTGTTTTCTCCTCTGGTTTCATGACTTGTTTTGTGTTTACCTGGTTGTCCTGATTATCATTTTCCCTGGGTCCTATGTTTTTGTTCGCTGTGCTGGTTCCTGAGCTTTCACCTTTATTGATTATGCTTTTTGTTGTTTGTACTACTGAGCCTCCTTCCAGTTTTTCCCTTATTGTCTCTATCCTGTCCTTTATTTCTGTGTCTCTGACTTCAGGGTTCGTGGTCCTGTTTTTTCCTGTCAGGTTTCGTGTTTTGACATTTTCAGATGTCTTGGCCCATGCTTTTCCTTCCCCGGACTGTGCTCTGATTATCGTTGGCATTTTCCTGCCTTTTAATTTGCTACTACTCTTTTATTTTGATGGTTGAATATTATTTTTTGTAATCTATGGTTTTTGGTTTATTTTATTTTCCTCACTACACTTCCTAAATTATACAAATATTTATAGCACTAGTTAAATAGTCCCCTAATACTTAATATTATCTGCAATAATCTAATACTTACAACAAACTACAAAGGAAATCACCACTTAAATTATGTATATCAAGATGGCTGCCAGATCTCACACAAGCAATTGCCACATGGCGCTTGTAACTATTTAATTTCTATTATTTTTAATTTCTTTTGCCGTAAAATTTTGGGTTATATTAAAATTCCAAGCGATACTTAACTATGCCACGTGTCGATTGGATCTATTTAATTTCTATTTTTATTATTATTATTCGAAACGATACTTAACTAATCACCAAATACTTGATATTAAATGTTAAAAGCTAAAAAGCCTACTTAAATCAAACTAAAAAGGAATCACCACTTATATTTAATATGTCTATCAAGCGTATTTAATAGAATTCCTAAGTTGTGAATATTCTTGCTTTCTCCTTTCTTTTTTTTAAATTTATAATATTATTTAAGAAACACTTTTAAACCTGTCTAGTAGACCTAGTTTAACAGTTATATCTAGTTCAAATTTTTACCAGGTAACTTTAAAATATTTGTTGTGTTTAAATTATATTTTGATGGTTGAATATTATTATTTGTAATCTATGGCTTTTGGCTTATTTTATTTTTCCTCACTACAATTCCTAAATTATACAAATATTTATAGCAATAGTTAAATAGTCCCCTAATACTTACCATTAACTGTAATAATCTAATCCTAACAACAAACTACAAAGGAAATCCCCACTTGAATTATGTCTATCAAGATGGCTGCCAGATCTTACACAGGCAATTGCCACGTGGCGCTTGGAACAATTTAATTTCTATTATTTTTAATTTCTTTTTGCTGTAAAATTTAGGGTTATATTAAAATTCCAAGCGATACTTAACTAGTCACCAATTACTTGATATTAAATGTACTAAGCTAATACTTAAATCTAACTGAAAAGGAATCGCCACTTATAATTATTAAGTCTATCAAGCGTATTTAATAGAATTCCTAAGTTATATTAACACTTCTAGCTACCAATTATCTAAAACTAACTGCACTAAGCTAATACTGAAGATAGATTTTTAAAATGTCAACTTATCTGGGAACTTGAGTAGTTTGATGAAGAATCTCCACTGTGTCTTATCCTAAAAAGGACTATCAGGCTTGTGTAGTTTGAGGTTAGCAAAAATACGCCTTACCGCTTCGGGAAACGGAAGTCGAATGAAGGTTGAGAGGTCTGACTAGCACGATTCTAAATATTTCTGCCTTATATACCCTCAACCTTTTAGCGCCTCCATGGCAACGTACAATTCTAAGATTCTCATTAGTCAGTTTGATCATGTGACCAAGAATGTTGTAGAACTTTGCACTCATTCTACAAGCTAATTTAAATAAGCGTGTCACTTTAAATTTTTTTCTAGGTTAAAGACTCTTTCGATCTTAATGTAAAACTGAACTAGCTCCTATGCTTTTACCATGTGTCATAGCTCCCTTGCATTCTAAGGAAAACTTAAAAAACAAAATTTGTCTACGTGACTTTAGTGGCCTGCATTTGGCCGAAAAACGTCCAAAATCGTTTTTATATCGTTGCGTAGTTCTATTATTAGACTGCGAACATGTCTTTAGTAAATACAATGACCTTGATGATTTTATGTTAGATTTATTTTCTATCATCATCATGAGCTCTACGGCTTGCGTTGTATTTTATTCCTCATCTTTTAAATCATTATTTCTCTATTTATTCACTTCGTTCTTTTTGTTAGCTTTTAATGTTTTAATCTGTTTTATCAATTACATCTAACCTATTCTATTTTATGTGTGTCTATCAATACTGAGTTATGTATTTCTATCCTATTTTCTTTTATGGATGCTTATCATCATTATTGCTTATTTCTGACCAATGTTATTTTATTTTATGTACGCTCATCGTTTCTATATTGTATACTCTGACCTATTATATTTTACACATGTATAGCATCAATTTTATGTGTGCTTATCAGCACCCAGGCACAATATCGAAAACTTAAGCATAACACAAATAACACAGGCAGACTGCCGTTTTGGCCATGAATCATAAGAAAAGCACAATGTATCATGTGCATAATTGAAACATCATCCGATGGAAAGAATCTCACTATATCTCAATCTACTTTCTACTGTCTACCTTCCATCATCCAGTTCAACTTCTCTTTCCACGTAATCTCTACTCGCTCCAATCTCTCTCTCGAATGCCTTACCACATATCACCCTTTTCACACCTGACCAGTCTTCACCACCACTTCGTTCACAATATATCAGTCATGCCCATGAACATAACATCAGTGCTTACTGCTACTAATACATTCATGCCCACAGTCAAACTTAACATTCACTCACAACTTACATAAACACATCTAGCTCCCGCCGGAACATGAGTACTATAAACATTCATTCTATAAACAGTTCATGACAGATGTGAATAGCATGGAAGCGCTGCAGCGCAAACATTACACTTGCATGGCTTCTCTCCTGAATGCATTCTATTGTGTTTTTTCAGATCAGTGCAATATGTGGACTTTACACCACAAACACCATACTTGTAATACTTATCTCCTGTATGTATCCTTTTTTTGTATTTTCAAATTAGAACAAGGTGTTAGCATTACACCACAAACATCACCTTCATACAGGTTCTATATTGCCTGCATTTGCTTACTTTGCACGTTGTTTACTAACCCATAACTCACATCATCAAACACATGAAGTTCATCCCTTTTCTCGCTGATGTCATCTGACCCTATTTCATTTTTAACTGTCACTTTGAAATCATTCTGGGTCTCAAAAACGTCCGCTGCTCCTTCCTGATAGACAACAGACTCTACAGCCACATCATGTCCAGCTGTTCTAGACTCACTATAATTGTCACAGGTCAATACTGCAACACTGGTAAAGTCTTTCTTGTAAACCTTTTCAGTGCTGTTCATACCCTGGTCTTGATGAGGCACATCTGAAGCTATTTGGAATTTAGATAGAAACAGATAAGTAGTATGTGATGAACAATCAACCATTAGATGTCCTAAGTTGTGTAGCGCTAAACAATTTTAGCAAGACATATGCCTTGGTCAGAATTTACAATGGTGGGTATTCAGATGATGGTTGGACCATGTCTGCAGAATGGGAGATCAGCTCCCATGACAAAAATGGAAAACCAATAGCCAGGGATCCAGATCTCCAGAATGACCCATAGTTTGTTGGGAGGAAACCATCTAAGTCTTTCACCATATCACACCAGCCGTACTCCTTGCAAATCAGCCATAAGTACCCAACAGTGAGCATTAGCCAGATAGTATTGAGGCGCGACAAAGCCATTCATCAAAGCCAGGGTGTCACTGGCCCAGGCAATCATCAATGGCCAGATCGTCTTGATGTATAATAAAGCCAGACACCATAGCCAGAGTGTCCAATATCCTTATCAAGTTGTAATTACCCAGAAGTGACGGTTTGTCATAGATTGCGTCACACATGCATATCTTATTTTATTTGTTAGCAAGTAGAATACTTGCCAAGTCATAATCATCAAAAGTAGATTTTTATTTGTGGAATTGAAGTCTTTTCATCATATTTGTCACAAGTCCAGTTTAAATTTTAAGAATAATTAAGTTGTTAATTAATGAAGTCAATATTATTTTTTAACTTTTGTTGATTGCATCATCTTGCACCATTATTCATTTTTTGTTGTGATATACATATATATATATAAGTACATAAATTTAAATCTTATTTCATCATTTGTTTATATCTTTTGTGCTGTGTGAGTTTAAATATATCATTGTTGTCTACCTGCTAAACCAAAAGTGGAGGCGCTTAAATCTTTCAGAACCCCAGAGTGAAGCTGTCGCTGGAGATCAGAATACCTGTTGAAACCGTCTTACTCTCAGTAAGGATTCACCTTTTCTCATTCATTCTTGGTGTCCTAAGCAGGCTTCATACTAACGAGCAATTACCATAGAGGGACTAGGGGATTTCATTCAACATTCAACTTTGTCATTTGACAAAAACAAAATCACCTTGCGACACCTGGAAGACCTAACAGCAGTACTCCACAAACAGTCAGTGATTCAAAAGCATTGTAGTACTGTGGATTCCATGTCACTGTAACATCTCCGGCAATGAAGAAGTTTACAGCTTGGCAAAGGAAGGTGGAAAACTACCTCAGCCAAATACAAGAATAACTTTCGAAGAGGCAAAGAGCTTTGTCAGAGCAGATACAGGAACAAATGGGTAACAGAGCATCCAGGCCACACACAAAAATGATGCATATTATCAGCTCAGCAGAAGAAAACAAGTGGTAATACTCAGACTCTGCACAAGCCGCAACAGATTGAGACACCATCTATTCAACAAGCAAAAGATAGGAACTACCGATGAGCGTGACTGTGACACTGATAAAATGACTGCTGAACATCTGCTTCAAAAGACGCCCAACATATGAAGAACAGAGAAAACATATTTGGCCATCAACAGAATAATTTTCTGAAAAACTCTATGGAGATGCAAATAGCCTTAAGCTGACCACTTCTTTCTGTGAAAATATACAAGTAGACATCTGAGAGCGTACAAGGAAGAAGATCTTGCATAATTTTTACTATGAATACATTTTCAGAAATGAATATGACATCAAACAATAAAAAGGGTGATCTGATATACGTGTCTACCATTTCATTACCTTCATGTTTCCACAAACCAGATTGTTCTACTTTCATAATTCTTGGTGTTTTTGTATCCATGATGCCATTTATTTGATCACAAGTGTCAAGGTCTTCAGTGTAGTTGTGACTGTCGTGAGTCTGGCAGGAAATAAATTAATTACTATTTAGTGACCTTGAAAAACTGGTACACATATTAACTAAGCTGGATATAAGCACTGATTGACTGACTGGCGCACATGTTACATGGGCTTATGTGGCTGACGCTGATAATAAACAGTCAATAAGTGCTTACCATCGTATGGCTCAATTATTATTAACAAAAGGAAACGTCAACTCAACTATAATCCACAAATGCCGCAGAACTTCACAGCAAACTTAAATCAGTAACCACACAATGCACCTGGATCACATTTCATTATTTATCAATTACCTTCATAGTCCATACGTCCGTCTTCAAACATATAGCCGTAGTTGGGCAGTTAATCACAGTTCATACGCGAGTCTTTAAACACATATCCATACTTGGGCGGTTAATCACAGTCTATATTTATGCACACTGAGTATTATTGAACACATTGCTTTAACATGTGGCTCAAGTCAGCCATACACGACATTGTCAAATCTCTGGTTCTATATGAACACACTGGACACTCTTTAGCTAGCCACACTTTCCAATTACATTTTCCAAACACACGGCTGGCCCTCAGGCCTCCACGACAGGAACTCCTCTTCCCCGACACACGTCATCCAATAACATTCATGCATCTTTTATCACAGGTATATTTTAGTGCGCAAATGACCAATAGTAATACGAGGGACGGTCAAAAAGTAATGCCTCCTATTTTTTATGTATGTAAATAATGCATCGGTGTGCAATTTGTAAATTTAGCAGGATTCCTCAAACACTCTTCTGCACTGTATAGCATTACCAACCTGTTTCAGTAACAGGTGGCACCACTGTAACAGTTTTAAAATGGCTGCCAAAGACGTTCGGTTATGTCATAGAATTCCTCAATGCTGAAGGCGAGACCCCAATTCGCATCCACGAACGTTTGAAGAATGTTTATGGAGATAGCTGAAGTAGGTCAATCCTCAATGGCTGACGCAAAGCATTCTGGCCGTCCGTCTACCGCAGTGACTCCACACAACATTCATCGAGTTGATGGCATCATTCGTGGTGACCGTCGGGTAAAACCGGATGACCTTTCTTCCATTTTGTCCATTAGTAAAGGCAGTGTCCAGAACATCATTAAAGACCTGGGTTATTCAAAGGTTTGTGCACGGTGGGTACCCAGAATGTTGACAGACAGACATAAAGAAACAAGGAAAACCATAGCCATCAACCTCCTGCACCATTAGGAAACTGAAGGAGAAGAGTTTTTATCGAATATTGTGACAGGTGATGAGACTTGGGTTCATTTTTTTAAACCAGAATCCAAGAGGCAGTCAATGGAATGGCATCACACAACATCGCCGACAAGAAAGAAGTTCAAAAGTTCACCATCTGTAGGGAAAGTTATGGCCTCTGTGTTTTGGGATGAGAAGGGTGTGATTCTTCTCGATTTCTTGGAACAGGGAAACACGGTGAATGCAGACCGTTACATTGAAACTTTGAAGAAGCTTAGAGGTCATCTTCGGCGACTTTACCCATTAAAAGATCAGAAAACTGCACTACTGTTGCACGATAATGCCACACCACACACCGCTAAATGCACCACTGATGCGATTGCAGAATTTGGCTGGACATTATTACCACATTCCCCTTACAGTCCCGATCTTGCACCATCTGACTTCCATCTGTTTGGATCACTGAAAGAAGATCTTTGCGGACATCACTTTGAGGACACCGAGACCCTTAAACGCGCTGTACGCCAGTGGTTTAGGAAAAAGGACACAAATTTTTACCGTGCGGGGATACATGCCCTTGTGAGAAGATGGACAAAAACTGTAACAAATAACGGAGACGACATTGAGAAATACATTTTTGAAGTTCAGACTTGGGGCTACATTTCAATGTGAATTTTATCTGTTTTCTTGCCTATTGAATGAAATTAAAAATAATGAGGCATTACTTTTTGACCGTCCCAAACACTGTCTCGTTTGCGCAGTAAAATACATAACGTAACAACACGCATGCACACATACACATGCCTTATAGTCACTCCTTGTTCGTAGAACTATCATATAATCCTATGTCATCAGAACATGTCGCACATAGCCATGCGTTAAAGGGAGAAAACTTGAAGAAAAATATGAAAGAGCCATATTTGTTGTTTCGTTGTTTAGCTATGGATGCTTAGCTTGTCGTTCTTTCACAGCCAATGCCAAGCTGAATAATCCTAGGCATTATCTGCATTGTAGATCTAAGCTTCTCTTGTGGCTTTTCCATCACCCTGAAACGTGTTGGAGTTATGAGGTCCAGTTTCTTTCCTGAGTGTTCTAACCTGGGATTGTCAAGCATTTAAAAGATCCTCACATCTGGTTTCTAGCTAGATAGGGAAAGGGGGTGGCATACTGTGCATTCCCTGACATACAAGGGAGGCTTTCCAAACATGCAAGGCTAAAATACTGTGCTCTGATTCTGGGCTGTCCCAAGGAATCATATCCCGTTACACGCCCATTGAGGCATATTGGGAATATGGTGTCAGGCCCATATTTTCTTGACCTTTGGCATACTAGGGGAGATGTGGTCAGCATCACGCTGGCCATCTTAACCTTCCCAGAGTTGCTCTGGTACCCAATTTTTGAGGCTGGGTCGACCCCAGAGCCATTTGCGGTCTAAAAAATCCCACCTCAACTGGGGATCGAACCATGGACCACCGAGCTAGGAAGCCAGTGCACTAACCACTACGCTACCGTGGCTCCTTATCAACAAGCCGGACGACAAACCCAGTTTTTTACTGAAGAAGTTGGCATGCCACTTCCATTCCAGATCTAGATTCTCCACAAGGAACATCTTTCACAAAATTGACAGATAGGTCCGTGATCAGATAGCAGGTAGTGACCACAAACTAACAAAGCTGGTCATAAATATGGAATATGTTCCCCAGGAACTAAAACTACTGTGCCAGTGTAAATTGCGCAACTGATGATGAAGTTTGTTAAAAGATCAAAACTACAGAAATTAAAAAGACATGTTTCTAATATTAGATTAGCTAAAAGTCCAAGAGTCTATTAGCAGTCTGGCGTACGTGACATTTCAAGTGTAGAAATTTCAATGGCATGAAAAAACTAGAACAAGAACAAAAATAACTAAATTCATCAATACAGCTGCTCTGCACAAACTGCATATATTTCATTTACATTCAGTAAAATGAGTGCAAACATAATAGCAGGAAAGGTGGAATGAGGGTAGTAATGTCACTACAGAAAAGACCAATCAGATTAGTAGATTTTCCTCTCCGCCCAAAGGTTTCAAGCAATGGAAAGTAGATCTAACGAACGATGCAAAATTCCTTTATCCTATATAAGTTAGTGCATGATCTTTCTACTCACTTGCTGTTCATTCTTGACGGTCAATAGAAGTTTAGTTGTAAAGTTCCATCAGTTAATCAGTTGTAGAATTCCATCAGTGAGTACAAAGTAGCAGTTCAGTTTAGTTAGATAGGATCTGTCAGTCAAAGAGTAGTTGTCAAGTCACAGTTAGATTGTTATTCAAAATCACCATCACTACACTCCGGGCAAACACATAGGTGCTCAGTTCCCTCAGCAAATCTCAAAGAGTATGAATGCTGTTTCTGTAGCATGCTGATTGTGTACACACCAGATGCATCCTCTCATACGTGCATCCCTGCTAGTTTACATTTGATGCCAAATTCCAGCAGTCTTAGCCTTCTTGATTCATCTACTGCAGTGTTGTTCTCTAACAGATTACCATTAATTGTTCTAAGTCTCCCTCCCTTATCCATATCCATACTTTGGATGCTCCCAAAGCTAGCCTGTCAGCTTTCTCATTGCTGCATACTCCTGCTTGAACAGGACAGTATATCCACACCAGCTCCTGAAGATTTGAGGCCTCTATGAATGTTTTCCATTCATTTTTAACCTTCCAAAGCATGGACTCAGAGACTGACACAATAACTGCTTTGGTTGATGGGAGTCTGAGATTGTCACCTCAGGGCTGCAGTAACTGCTTCTATCTCCATTCTCATGCTAGAGCAACTGTGGTCTCCTGCCTAATTGTTGGCTTCTGCCTGTGCTATTAAAGAGATCTCTCTCTTTATTCTTCCTCCCTTGATGTCAGCTATGTTTCCATGAAGGGGGTGTCTTGGCTGTGGTCATCCGTATATTGGCTTTTGCCTGGGCCATTGCATATCTGGATCTAATCAACAGTACACCAAGCATGTACCTCAATGTCACAATGGGGGTATCTCACATACAGCCTAAGACTTTACACAATCTTTCCTTTTGAATGCATTCCAGTAGTTCATGCTGTGATATTGATAGCTTGAGTATTCTCATCCGATATTCGATTACTGACATGACTAGCTGATGATACAGGAAAAACATTTAGGGTAAATTAAAAGTGTTGAATTGTGAATGTGTTTTTTCCCTTGTCTCAAAATGGTAGTCTCTTGTACCTGTCATGCTGTTAATAAGGGGGAGGAGGGGGAACGCCCAGGGTGTTTGGAATGACATCTATTTCACTGTTAATCTGTCACCATCAATATGCATTACAAAAAACCTCAGCAGACCCAATCCTTATACAGGCATACCTCTGAGATATTGCGGGTTCAGTTCCAGACTACCGCTATAAAGCAAATATAGCAATAAAGCAGGTCACACCCATTCTTTTGGCTTCCCAGTGCACATAAAAGCCTAAAATCATGTTTACATTATTCTATTAAGTGCGCAATATCGCTGGGTCTAAAAAAAACAATGTACTGTAAAATTTAAAATACTTTATTGCTAAAAACAAATGCTAATCTTCATCATCTAAGCCTTCAGTGAATCGTAATCTTTTTGCTGGTGAAGAGCCAAAATCTGTCGGAAGAAGAAGGCATGTTCTAATAAATAAACATGAATAATTTGAAAAAAGCGCAATATCTGCGAAGCGCAATAAAGCGAGGTATGCCTGTAGCCTATATCTTAATTTGTGTTCATGTTACATACTGTGTTACTATATTATGTAGTTCTCTAGGTCTGTATCAATACCTGTTCAAAAGTTACGGGTAATTGCATATGCCTGTGGTTCCATGCTCCATAAGGAGCGAAAAACGATGATGATAATGATGTCTTTCAGTTCCTGCTTCTTGTCGGTTAGCTCTAGAAGTAACCTCTTATAGAAATATAAAAGCAGTAAGGTTACATTCGTCTGTAAACGATTTCTTTGCAAAAGAAGGGAATACTGGACAGGAGGGCTGTATGATGCCTGAATGCCTATCAATATTTATGCTACAGATAGCCTTAACTTAACCCCAGCTATGTTTCCAGTATTGGCAAACTGCTACTCTTAACCTAACACCAACCATGTTTTGAGTTTTGTCAAAATTACTGCAGGCCTAATAATGTCCGACAGGCACTGAGGCCGTGTTTAAAAAAAAAATCTAACTCGACGCTTCAAACGCTGCTCGTAGTATTATTCGAGTAAGTGGACTTATAAGGTAATAACAGAAGTCATGAGGCAATACTTTGTTCACTGCATGCACGTGTAAACTACATTTTGTTTTGAATGACATGGGAGATGAAGAAGTGGCTGCAACAAATGTAAACTTCCGGGTCACGATTCTGGTTGCTCGAATCAGTACTTCTTTTCAAGTCCTTGTTACAAATTGTGTCCGAATGCTTGCAGTGATGATGATGATGCAGTTTTAACAAGAGCAGAGACCTAGTTAGAATGCTGTCGGCAACAAGAACTGCTCAGCAGCTTCATATGAAACATTTTCAGCAAAGAAATATCATTTTGAAGAATGCTTCCGTATTTTCTAATAGGCCTATTGTGCTGAAATATGACCAGGATACTTCACGTCGACTGTTGGCAATTGTTTCAGGTAATCCATTCTAGGTTTGGTTCATTCCATTTGATATTGGTATAAAGAAAAAGGTAAATTCCTATTACTCGTGCTTTTTTGATCCGCAGTGAATATGTGTAGTTATGTGTTCTTTGGTAGCAGTTAGGTTTAGGGTTAGGATTAGGGTTAGTGTTTGGGTTAGGGTTAGTGTTAATCCTAAACCTAACCCTAACTGCTACGAAACAAGACATAACTACACATATTCACTGCGGAGCAAAAAAGTACGAGTAATTGGAGAAAAATGTTCGGAAAGATAGACTAACCGAAAAAAAAGCTAACCCTCTTAAATATATATAGAAATCATCGTCATCATTACCTGTCAGCTCCTGGAGGAGCATAGGCTTTCAACAAACTTATGTCAAGTCCTCTTGTCTGTGCTGGAGCATAGGCTTCCAACAAACTCATGTCAAGTCCTCTTGTCTGTGCTGGAGCATAGGCCTTCAACAAACTCATGTCAAGTCCTCTTGTCTGTGCTGGAGCATAGGCCTTCAACAAACTCATGTCAAGTCCTCTTGTCTGTGCTGGAGCATAGGCCTTCAACAAAATCATGTCAAGTCCTCTTGTCTGTGCTGGAGCATAGGCCTTCAACAAACTCATGTCAAGTCCTCCTGTCTGTGCTGGAGCGTAGGCCTTCAACAAACTCATGTCAAGTCCTCTTGTCTGTGCTGGAGCATAGACCTTCAACAAACTCATGTCAAGTCCTCTTGTCTGTGCTGGAGCATAGGCCTTCAACAAACTCATGTCAAGTCCTCTTGTCTGTGCTGGAGCATAGGCCTTCAACAAACTTATGTCAAGTCCTCCTGTCTGTGCTGGAGCATAGGCCTTCAACAAACTTATGTCAGGTCCTCCTGTCTGTGCTGGAACATAGGCCTTCAACAAACTTATGTCAAGTCCTCCTGTCTGTGCTATCAGCTCAAAGTCTTTACATGTCTTCCTCATCCCTGTCATTTCTTTCACCAGCTGTATTCTCCATGTGTGTGTTTCTGTCTCCAGCTGTATTCTCCGTGTGTGTGTTTCTGTCTCCAGCTGTATTCTCTGTGTGTGTGCACAGAAGAGAAAACCAATGGTGATGAAGATGACATAAAGATGGAAGAACTGAAGGCAGCACTGGAGAAAATCTAGATGGGCAAAGCAGCAGGGCATGATGGTATAACACCAGAAATGTTTAAGTACATGGGAGCATCAGGCGACCTATTACTCTTAAGGGTCCTACAGGCAGCGTGGTGCAACAAGACCATACCAAAGGACTGGGAGATTGCCATCATAACACCAGTTTTCAAAAAGGGTGACAATCGACAATGTGGAAACCATAGAGGCGTATCCCTTCTCAGTGTCCCTGGTAAAATCTACTCTAGAATCCTAGAGCAGAGACTCCGACGCCTAGCTGAGCCACAATTGGATGAGGTCCAGTGCGGATTCCGAGCAAACTGAAGTACTCAAGACCTAATCTTCACACTTAGACAGCTGAGTGAAAAGGCCCTTGAGTATTAGAGTGAGATCCATCTTTGTTTCATAGATCTGGAAAAGGCATTTGACAGGGTCCCCTGGAGCAAACTTTGGGACTGTTTGGCAAGGAAGAACATTCCAGCACCTCTGATTCATGCTATACAGATCTTCTACAAGTCTTGCAGAAATTATGTGAGGACAGCAAACCATAAGTCAGAAGAGTTCAGGACCACCACTGGTGTAAGACAAGGTGATATCCTGTCACCTTATCTTTTCATACTCCTCATGGACGATGTTATCAAGTCATGTAAGGAGAGAACAAGAAAGTATTCTGTGGGGTACTGGAAGATGAGACAGGTATGTATTTCAGAGCTGGCATTTGCTGATGATGTTGCCCTGATTGCTAAATCAGAGGCACATCTCCAATCCAACCTGCAAGTCTGGAAGGAAGAGCTGGAGAAGAGAGGGATGGTCATAAGTAGCTCTAAAACAAAATCCATGGTGAAATCACGAGAAGAAAGAAGACATCAGATTAAGCTGGGAGAACAGGTCCTGGAGCAGGTCGACCTCTTTAAATATCTCGGAGCTATTATAGACTGAAAGGGAGGCATCAAAGAAGAGTTGGCCACTTGAAAAGCAGCAGCTGGGAAGCATGGGAAACAAAGAGCCAGGGATCCAGACCCGCAGGATGACCCAGAGTCTGCTGGGAGGACAACATTAGACAATCTTTGAAGGACCGAGGACTAGAATGGAACCAGGCCAGGAGGAAGACAGCCGATAGGATAGTCTGGTGCTCTCTCTTCCAAACCTCTACACCTCACGGTAGAAGGGGAACGACTAAGTAAGTAAGTGTTTCTGTCACCAGCTGCATTCTCCGTGTGTGTGTTTCTGTCACCAGCTGTATTCTCCATAGTGTGTGTTTCTGTCACCAGCTGTATTCTCTGTGTGTGTGTTTCTGTCACCAGCTGTATTCTCCGTGTGTGTGTTTCTGTCACCAGCTGTATTCTCCGCGTGTGTGTTTCTGTCACCAGCTGTATTCTCCATGTGTGTGTTTCTGTCACCAGCTGTATTCTCCATGTGTGTGTTTCTGTCACCAGCTGTATTCTCCGTGTGTATGTTTCTGTCACCAGCTGTATTCTCCATGTGAGTGTTTCTGTCACCGGGTGTATTCTCCGTGTGTGTGTTTCTGTCTCCAGCTGTATTCTCCATGTGTGTGTTTCTGTCTCCAGCTGTATTCTCTGTGTGTGTGTTTCTGTCACCAGCTGTATTCTCTGTGTGTGTGTTTCTGTCACCAGCTGTATTCTCCATGTGTGTGTTTCTGTCACCAGCTGTATTCTCCTTGTGTTTGTTTCTGTCACCAGCTGTATTATCCGTGTGTGTGTTTCTGTCACCAGCTGTATTCTCTGTGTGTGTGTGTTTCTGTCACCAGCTGTATTCTCCATGTGTGTGTGTTTCTGTCACCAGCTGTATTCTCCGTGTGTGTGTTTCTGTCACCAGCTGTATTCTCTGTGTATGTGTTTCTGTCTCCCGCTGTATTCTCCATGTGTGTGTTTCTGTCTCCCGCTGTATTCTCTGTGTGTGTGTTTCAGTCACCAGCTGTATTCTCCATGTGTGTGTTTCTGTCTCCCGCTGTATTCTCTGTGTGTGTGTTTCTGTCACCAGCTGTATTCTCTGTGTGTGTTTTTCTGTCTCCAGCTGTATTCTCCGTGTGTGTGTTTCTGTCACCAGCTGTATTCTCCATGTGTGTGTTTCTGTCACCAGCTGTAGTCTCTGTGTGTGTGTGTTTCTGTCTCCCACTGTATTCTCTGTGTGTGTGATTCTGTCACCAGCTGTATTCTCTGTGTGTGTGTGTTTCTGTCACCAGCTGTATTCTCCATGTGTGTGTTTCTGTCACCAGCTGTATTCTCCGTGTGTGTGTTTCTGTCACCAGCTGTATTCTCCTTGTGTGTGTTTCTGTCACCAGCTGTATTCTCCATGTGTGTGTTTCTGTCACCAGCTGTATTCTCCGTGTGTGTTTCTGTCTCCCGCCGTATTCTCTGTGTGTGTTTCTGTCACCAGCTGTATTCTCCGTGTGTGTTTCTGTCACCTGCTGTATTCTCCATGTGTGTGTTTCTGTCTCCCACTGTATTCTCTGTGTGTGTGTTTCTGTCACCAGCTGTATTCTCCGTGTGTGTGTTTCTGTCACCTGCTGTATTCTTCGTGTGTGTGTTTCTGTCTCCAGCTGTATTCTCTGTGTGTGTGTTTCTGTCTCCCGCTGTATTCTCCGTATGTGTGTTTCTGTCACCAGCTGTATTCTCCGTGTGTGTGTTTCTGTCACCAGCTGTATTCTCCGTGTGTGTTTCTGTCTCCCGCTCTTACACTGGGGATTCCAGAACAAGGTTTGGTTTGGTTTTAAGGACCATCTTTATTGCACATGGATAGCTCCATCCGTGCTCTGATCTCCTCCCTTAGATCTCACTAACAGGATCTCAGCACCGTGCCCGAACTCCGTAGCACTGGCAAGGATCTCAATGTGTGGATACAAGAATCACACATTCTATAAATATTTTAGTGATGGGTAGGTTTCTTAAGTTTTAAATTTTGCCAGGGCAGTGGCCAAATGGTCTACTCTTTACGATTTCCAGCTGCAGGGGGATTTTTAATGACTTATGAAACTTCTGCCATCACCAAGGCGCAACAGTTGATGAGCAAAGTTGTATGCAATTGTATCTCCAAGTAATTGAACTTGCATATTGGTGGTCAGTCCAATTTTCTGAATGTTTCTCCAGAGGTGTGATGCTTTGAGGCAAGCATTTAGTTCATTTGTTTGTTCCAGGAGAAGGTGCTGTGGTAGTGTTTTCATATGACTTTTGTCAAACATTACCAATTATTCTATGATCAACACTGGCGGACAAACTAAATGCTTATCTTCAGGTGATTTTCCATATTTAAAAGACCTTTTGGTCTGGTTTATTATATGATATTTTGGTGCTATTTAGCAGTGCAAAGACATATAGATTTGTTTTATACAGTTATCACGCATGTGAAACGATCTTATTTGTTGTTTCAAAATAAGCAGTGCATAGACATTTTTGTCATCATCAATATCTTAGTCATCAGTAAATAAATCTGAAAGTTCGATTCAGAATTTAAGTAGTATTCTAAAATTGTGGTCCCTACAGAACTGAATGTAGCATTCTGATGTTGTGGTCTTGTCAGGGCTGAAAATAAATAATTAATGAATATTAATTATTCATTTCGTTGGACATAAAGGGTGGCACTAGACAACAGAAAAGAAAATATGAATGATAGGCACCCCTGCAAAATTGGCTCAGCATCCATTCACGATGTACTGTCACAGTAAGGCGATGGCGCTGTCTGGTTGGTCCTAGGTTCGATTCCTGGTAAGCCTATCACTCATATTTTCTTTTCTGTTGTCTAGTGCCACCCTTTATGTCCAACGAGTACCTGTTAATTACCGTTATTTATTTATACTTATTTAAGAAAGAAACAGTATGACAAGATCACTAAATTAGAACTGATGAAAGGAGTCAGAAGTTGCTATTGGAATAAGAGATGAGAAGAAGACGCTGAGGATGGATAGAACACACTTTGAGGAAACCTGTTGAAAAGCAGAACAAGGCAGTCCCTGCTGTGGGATTCCCAGTGTAACAAATAGAGGGAGACCAAAAAACACAGAGAGAAGAAAACTGGTAACAGACATGAAAGGGGTAAAAAAGAGATAGAACTAGCTTGAACTGATGGTGCAGGTCAGGAAGGCCTAGTGTGTTTTAGTTGAAGACCTGTTCTTCACAGGGGGCCAAAAAGTATTGAAAGATAGATTGTGCTGCGACATGAGAAGAGTGTATATTAACTTGACATATTTTTCTGCAGGTTTGACTGAATCATGTCGCAGCCTCAGTCACAAATTTAAGCCATGCCTTAGTCATCAAGTCCAGGCATGTTGGTATTCTGCTGATGCTGGAGGACATACTGACAAGACATTCAGTCTGAGTGAAGAAGCATGTCCCCAGGGAATTCAGGGAGATAACTGTGTCACTTTTAAATTGTGGCTGCAGAGTTGTAGAAGGTAAGGCAGTAACTTCTGCTTGAGGAAACAAGCAAATAGAAAATTAGTACTTTTTTCTAGGATTGGTAATCAGGACAGCAGTAAGAATTATTGTTTAACATGTTACCTACTGAATTGAAACAAATTTTGAGTAATTTTTTGCTTTTCACCCTGCAGATGTGTATTCAAGTTAAGCTGTAGTTTTTTAATTTTTAACAGATTTTGATGAATGAAATGTCACTTTGAAGATAATGAATGTACTGTTTTGATAGATATAAGAAGTAATACAAGGTGATTCACAGAAGAAAAAAGTGTGTTTAAAATTGTCAGCTTATAGTCCAGTTCTGATTTTTCTAATGCATTTAATGCCTTTTTATTTGATTATGAGGTAGTATATCCAGTATTAAGAAAAAAATTTACTAGTATTTACACAAGTGATCTTCAACGTGTGGTGCTCAGGGGGGCAATAGGAATATTTTGGGGGGCATTTTGAAAAATGCTAAATTAAAATGAACTTGGGGGTCACTTTGAGTATGACACTAAATTTTTTAATTTATCATTTTTTTTTATAATTAAAAATCTTAGAATTTGAAAACTAAGTTCATTTTTCTGAGAGAGAAAAAAACATCTTAATACCTTTTTTTTTTTTAACTTTTCTGTAGTAAGGTGTGTTTGTTTTTTTCCAAATTGAAAATTGCCACTTTTTTGTTGGGCCTTAATAGAAATAAATAAATAAATGCGAAATTATGCTGGAGAGAAGAAAGTGTTTATCTTTTTCAAAATGAAGAAGATTCCCATTGAAAGTTAATAAGAAATATCTCTACACTGAATTTTACTTCAACATCAAAATCCAGGGCAAGCAAATAGTAGTTATTCTTTGAACATGTGCATTTTTTGCTATTTATTCTCAAAACTAGAGACTTCTCTATGGGCCTACTCGCATGCTTTTATTACCGTATGGCTGCAGTAAGGCCAAATACAGGACCACATGTTGTAAAAGACTTTCACGAATGGTGGCGAAACTGGGGACAGCCGACATGCCAAACCCAAGACTGAACTTTCAACTTCATCGTCTTGTGAAAGGCATGATGAGGAGAGAACGAGGATGGAAAAGTAGCTGAAAGCAGCCATCTATAGAGGTAAAGAAGAAGAAAAATGTACAAGGCCAAGAAAAGTTTCAGCAACTCCAGATAATTGGTATTCTTCTTCTTCTTCTTCGATCCTTAACCACCGACCGTCAAAGCAGTCAGTGGCCATCACGCCTAGTGGCGTCTTGTAGGGCAACAACAAATTGATTCCACTTTGCACGGTCGGTGGCCATCCTTCATACAGTGCCCCAACTCTGGTTCATTCTTTGCATCTCAGCCTCCACAGTCCTCCGCCAAGTTGTTTTTGGTCGGCCTCTCTTTCGCTTTCCTTCAGGGGTCCAAAGCATAGCTGTTCTTGTGATGGCATCGGGGTCTCTTCTGAGGACATGACCAACCCAGCTCCAGCGTCTGCCAGCTATGATGGTGTGCATGTCCTCTTGCTTGCTACGAGTAAGCAGATCTTGGTTGGTGATGGTATTCGGCCAAAAGATGCGGTGAATTTTTCTTAGGCATGTTGTGTGAAAAGAGGACAATTTTGACATTTCCTTCTCTGTGACTCTCCAGCATTCCGCACCATAGAGAAGCACAGAAAGCACGCAACTCTGGTATAATCTTAATTTTGTGCTTGTGCTGTATTGGGAGGACTTCCAGATGTTATTTAGGCTAAAGAAGGCTGTTCTTGCCTTATTCATTCTGATGTTGATGTCTTTGCCTGCCCCACCGTCTGGTGTTACTATGCTTCCTAGGTATGTGAAGGTATCTGTCTGTACCAATTGCTGATTCCTTACTGATATGGGCTCAGGGTTGCTCACATTGAGCGTCATGACCTCAGACTTCTTTAAATTGATGTTCAAGCCCACCTGCTGGCTAAATTTATTAAGTCTATCCGTTTTTTCCTGGATGTGTTGATGTGAATGTGCCAGCAGTGCAATGTCATCTGCATATTCCAGATCTTCCAATGTAGAAAATGTAGTCCATCTTATTCCTCTTGGACTGCCCTCTGTTGTCTGGCGCATCACCCAGTCTATGACTGTTAAAAAAAGAGTGGTTGATAAGGGGCATCCCTGTCGTACTCCTGTCTTCACCTCGAAGGTTAGGTTGCTCTGCCCAACACTACACGTAAAGTTGGCATAGAGGCTTTTTATGATTGACACTATGCAGCTTGGAATTCCATAAGCCCTCAGTATTTTCCATAAACTGTCCCTATGTATGCTGTCAAAAGCCTTTTCAAAATCAACAAAATTTATGTAAAGCTGTCTTTGCCATTCTGAGCACTGCTCTATAATGTCCTGAGAGTGAATATATGGTCTACACATCTTCTGTTCTTTCTAAATCCTGCTTGTTCTTTCCTCAGTTTGTGGTCTACTGCTTTTGAAATTCTCTGTATATTCCCTTTTTGGGCAATTTGACAAATTATTCCTTTGGTTCCACTCTGATGGTGTTGTCCCCGTTTTTTCCACACTTGTGCAAAATAGTGGTTCTAATAGTTCTGCTGCTAGCTCAGGGTCTGTCTAAAATAGCTCTGCATTTAAGTTATCATGGCCCGGAGCTTTACTGTTCTTTAACCCTTTGATTGCTGTGATGATTTCTTCTTTTCGTGGAATGTCTGTATTTACATCTAGATCGTTTTCAGTCCTGCAATTCATATGTGTATCTGGTATTTTTTGTATCCACATATTTTCAGAGCTCTGAATTGTTATGACTCTGTTTCTAGAGGATTTTTGCAAATTCTTATTAATGTAATAATGATTGCATTGTTAACGAGATGAATTAGTTATTTTGTAACTGAGAATTGTTACATATAGAGTGCTCAATGTGTAATGCCAGAAGTCAATTACATCCTAATTTGTTTATGGTTATTCTTATACACAACAGTTATTAGGCATCTGATTCACTATATAAGCTATAAACCTGTGGTGTTCTTTTCTTTGTAATTTATATAATATTTCATTCACATTTATGGAGTTAAGTTATAGTTTTCTCATAATTATTTATAAGGAATCTACGCATTATAATTTACTAAATCTAATAGAAGCCAAGTATTTGCACTAATTTTTCTATCATAGACATGATCATTTATAGTCATATTCCAATCACTTGATTAAAAGACCTTTCACCACTAAAAATTACCTTTTTATACAAATATATCATACACAAAAAATAGTTAACTAATTGACCTAATTATATATCAAAAAGAAAATTCTAATCACATTATCACATCCACATCCCAATAAACAACCAACTAGAGAAAAATAATAACAATCTAACCATCCATAATTTACAACATTAATATTTAATTGGGTACCCAACAATCAATAAATATCCACAAAAAAATATAAACCAACAATCATACAAAACTAACATACCTTAAACACATCCCACCAATAATCCTCCATATCAATAAACATTCACAAACACCACCCTCAAAAACCATTCCAAATAAAACCAAACATTTAATTAAAAACCATACATAAAAAAAAAAAAACAAACAAAATAAATACACATAATAAACAAAACCCAAAAAAACAACTAATACAATTACATAAAAATTGAAAAAAAACCTTTAAAAAAAAACTCCTTAAAAAAAACAATCCCTAAAAACCCCAAAAACAAAACCTATTCAACAAACCCACAATAAAAACACAATACCATACTACACTCAAAACACTAATCCCACTTAAACCCAACCAAATTATACAATAATACCTACATTAATTCCATCTAACCATTAAATTTAAATATCATACCCTCATAAAATAAACCCATCTACAATAAAAATTTCCTTTACAACTCACATAAAAACAAACATAACACTCTTACACTAATATACTAATATAAAAACAACAAAATATAATGTTACCACCTATCCTAAAAAAAAACAATAACATCCCCCATAAAACTAAAAACCATACACACAAAAAACCACAATCTTACTAATTAACAACATACAATTACTAAACAATAAAAAAACTTAACTACCAAACTTATTACCAACTCACATTTACAAATTCACATATCTAACAATAATGTAAAAACCCCCCATATAACAAAAACCACATAACAAAACCAAACCCCCTTTCAACAAATATTAATTTAAATACCAAAAAATCCAATACAAACAAACAAAACCAATATTATACAACAAAAAAACCTACATATTAAACATCCCAAACCCAAAACCAATACCATTCATCAACTTCACCAAAAAACCTAATAACAAATTACCCAAAATCCTAAACCATTCCTTAACAAAAAAACTTCCATAGCAATCTATCAAAAACCACACACAAAATAAACTACCTTCACCCCATCCCCCATCATACCAAATCCCCATAACCCTAACCCCATCCATAATCTACCCCAACCATAAAAATAACTTACCAAAACTATCACTAATATACATCATTTTCCAAAAATAATCACTAAACAAACCCATCACTACACCACATAATCCAACAAAATCACATTCAATCAAAAAAACCCACACCCAAAACCCCCATTACAAAACAACAACTCCAAAATTTCCCCAATAAATTCCTTCCACCCACCCGATTTCACATTACAACCCCAATCATAAATTCCAAATTAACCCATCATTTCTCCACTACTAAACCCAATCCACCTAAAACAACTCCCCAATCCTAACAACTCCACACTTTTAAACCAAAAAAAACCCCATAAAACTACACTTGACCTAAATTTATACATTCAACCATCCCATAAAAAAAAATACACTACCCCAATATCCAAATATCCACAAAAACAAATCAACTTCCCTAACCTTCCCAATCCAAACCATCAACCCCCTCCAACATCCCAATACCCATCCTAATACTACATCCAATCAACCCACATTTAACCATAATAAAAATAAAAAACCACTATAAACAATATCACCTACTCCAATTCCAAAACAAATAACCCTACCAACCACAAAAATACAAATTACCCCCAACACCCCCCACACATAAATACATACACCAACCATCATTTCACTAAAATAAACTATAACCCCATACAAAATCAATTTCAATCATAACAACACCATAACTAACCCCACTACCCATCCTAATAAACCAAAAAAAAACATCTATCCCCCAATAAACCATAAAAAAATACCATCACCATTCCCCCTAAATATCCCCTCAAAACTATCCAATATAAACCCATCCCCAACTAACCAACCCAAATAACCCCAATAATCAAAAACCCTTACCCTAAAAAACCACCAAAACCAACACTATCACAAAATCAAATCCCCCCCCCCAAAAAAAATCCCAAACACCCACAAATCCTAATCAATCCCATACCTCTAAACAACAAAAACTAACCCCCACAACCCCCCAAACATACCACCCCTACCAAATCCCCCCATTTCTAATAATCAACCAAATAACCCAAACACCCAAAACACCCAAAAAACTAACCCCAACTTAACATAAACCCCAAATTAAACCCCAAAACACAACCACAATAAAAATACACTCCCTTCTCCCAACTCCCCCCATCATTATCAACAATCATTACTAAAATCCAACCCATAATATTCCAACCATTTCAAACCCCCACCAATAACCAATTCCCTACTAAATTACACCCCCCAAAACATCATCTAACCCCAAAAACCAACTCACACCCAACCCACCCCCACCAATACCACCAAACCCAATCACCCCCATAAAAAAACCCACCACCCAAACCAACCCAATTTAACAAAAAAAATTAAACAAACTAATTCCACAACTATACTAACCCCCCCAAACCCCCCAACCAATCCCTTAAAAATTTATCAACAACCAAAAACTTCACTCCTCCCACCAATACATTAACCCAACCCCCACATACCCAACACCAAAACACCCACCTAAAATAAATTAAATCCTCACACCCCAATCCCAAATTCCAACATACCCCTAAACAAAACAAACCCCACAACCACCAAAAAAAACCCCAAAAAAAACCATCCCACTATTAACCACCCACCCAAAACACCCATTTACAAACCCTTTCCCACTACCCCCCCAAAAACCAAAACCAAAACTAAAACCAACCCCTCCTCAAAAAATTCCCAATTACCCCAATCCCAAACAACCTCAAAACCCAACCATATTACCCCATCCCACCTACCCTCTTACCCCTCCCAAACATATACCAACATATATCCCCCATCAAAAACCACTAACAACCCCCAATAAATAATACAACCCAACCAACAACCCCTAACCAAACCCCAATAAAAAACCCCACCACAATACAACATCCCCCACTACCCCCAATACCCCAAATAAAATCACACCCCCCAACTACACCCCAAAATTAATAATAAAAATCACCTCAAACACAACCACACAACACTACAAACAAAAAAAAATACCAACCCCACCCACATCCAAAATCATTACCCACCCCATTATACCCCCATATAACATTTACCACCCATATACAAAACCACAAAATCCCATAAATACTCAACCAACACACTCATAAACCATAAACCTCAACATACAAACCACTCCTCTAATATACTCCAACCAAAACCCCCACAAACCCACCCAAAAACCAAATACCCTCCCCAATCCCCTCAATAACCTTCACACCCTTATCAAATCCCCTACAAACCCAACCATAAAATCCCCCAAACTTCCCACCAACTTTTAAATCACCTCCCAACAAATAAACATAACACTCCCCAAACCCCTTCATCCACATAACACAAATTAACCAAAATTTACCACCTTCACCCTCCCCACCACAAACAAACACAAACCACCCCCCCAAATCCCACTAGCTTTGGGAGCATCCATAGTGGGACACTGAATATGGATAAGGCAGGATACTAAGGATAATTAATTATCACCTGTTAGAGAACGACACTGCAGTAGATGAATCGGCAAGGCTAAGACTGTTAGAATTTGACATCAAACGTAAGACTAGCAGGGATGGATATATGAGAGGATGCATCCGTGGTGTATACAACCAGAGTGCTCCAGGAACAATAAGAATTCATGGCTTTCAACATTTGCTGAGGGAGGCTAAGCATCTATGGGTTTGCCCAGAGTGCAGTGATGTCAATTCTGATCTACAATAACTGATCAACAATAACAATAATTCATATCAATCCAATAAGAAATGCAAAAGAAGAATGAATGAATGAGCGAGACAGGTGTATTACCAATGTATTTGTTTAACACACTAACATGAGCCGCTCACAGCAGCTCACAAGTTTTTCCACTGAGCCTCTTCTAGCACCAAGCTTAGTGTAGTAACAAATCAAAACTCGGTTTTTTTTTTTTTATGTAGGTCACTTACTGCACTAAAACGACATTCCACTAAATATGAAGATGAGACAGGTAACAGTAAATCTCTTGCCAAACCAGATAAATTGGGGTTATTGATCTCTATTTCATCACACACCCACAACATGGTTCCTTTTACATTATTTTGTAATTCAGAGAGCTCTTCTTGTACTGCATGTCAACTTCATATAAGTCTACTAGCAATGTCTACTAGCCAAGATGGAAAACTCATTTCTTTGAAATCAGAAAATCTAACATTAAACTCAATGACTAGCATTGTCAAATGATTTACAATAACAAGTGCAGCAGCATTAGTTACCTCACACTTATTTAGCCAATAAAACTGAGCAAATTTTCTTGCATATTCATTTGACATAATTCCAGAAATGTAATGAATCCAAATATCTTTGTTTTTTAATCAACAAGAGTCATACTGACTCCCTGAAGTTGCTTATTAAAATACACTTAGTTTTACAAAAATGTCTGCCAAATAACTCATAAAAGCTTTGTCATCAACTGTTAACAGAAGCTTCATTTCAGGTTTGTCCTTTAAAAAATCAAGAATATAAAGTAGTTCCATGGGAGCCGCGCTAGCGTAGTGGTAGTACAACACCGCTCTGGCGACCGGGTGATACAGGATCAAACCCGGGCGACGGCATTTGAGGATTTTTCGTCGACCGGGATTTGGACTGGATTAACTCGAGACCTGGCGAGGACATTTGAAGGAGTGTCGTCGACCAGGGACTGGCGGCTCCTGAGCCGACCCAGCTGCAATGGGTACCTCCGAAATCAGCGAGTATTTGCCTGAATGGCTTACTTACTTGGTCGTTCCCCTTCTACAGGGAGGTGTAGAGGTACATCCAGTCTCACCAAGCATTTTATTTGAGTTTGCTTTCCTTAGCCTCTGGCTGTCTCCAGCCTACCTACAAGGCAGCAGGTGGTCTGAAATCAGAGTTTTCCTTCTTCTAGATGATTTGCCATCCAAGGCTTACAAGCTTCAACTACCTGGAGTCTTCTGGTTTTAGGTCACTAGAGACTCGTCTTCGCACCTTCTCCTGTTAGTTTTAAATGGGTTCCGCCTCAAGAAGGCCAGGAGTTGGGCTTTTCCTGTCAGAGGCTATGTATTGCACATGCCGTAGGAGTATATAAGCAGAAATTGAGTGCTCGTGCTCAACTCAACTCCTGGCTATGACAGCATTTGGGACCCACACAAGATGAACTAATAATATAAGGTTGTGCATAGGGCTGGCAACTTCATCATATAAAACAAATTGCCACACAGAAACCACTGCTGCAAGAGTCATGTGACTGCTTAGTGCAGGATTCCAGCAAGAGTCATGTGACTGCTTGGTGCAGGCTTCCAGCAAGAGTCATGTGACTGCTTGGTGCAGGCTTCCAGTAAGAGTCATGTGACTGCTTGGTGCAGGCTTCCAGCAAGAGTCATGTGACTGCTTGGTGCATGCTTCCAGCAAGAGTCATGTGACTGCTTGGTGCAGGCTTCCAGCAAGAGTCATGTGACTGCTTGGTGCAAGCTTCCAGCAAGAGTCATGTGACTGCTTGGTGCAGGCTTCCAGCAAGAGTCATGTGACTGCTTGGTGCAGGCTTCCAGCAAGAGTCATGTGACTGCTTGGTGCAGGCTTCCAGCAAGAGTCATGTGACTACTTGTTGCCGGCTTCTTGTAAGGAGACAAGCTGTAATGGTGGCTTCATGCTCCTTAAGGAGGTCAAAGGAAAATGATGATGACGGTATACTCTCCATAGAAAAAAAAAAGCGAGTTGAGTGATACTGTGGTTTCCGGTGCGCCTTCTGGCCCAGTATCTATGACTTTAGCACCTGTTCAACGGGAGAGTGGGCTCATCCCTAATCTGTTTATGTTCCCAGTAGTAGACTATTCGCAAGCAGCCTGGGGGTGTCACTGCTCTGCGCGGACCTTGTTTACCGAGGCGGCGTCCGAGCTCGTATGGTGAAAATATGGTTGCGTTATCTTTAAAATAGCCCTGTCTTTCCCATGGCTTTTCTGCCATCCTGCAACTTTGAGTTAGGGAGTTCTGAGCTCCAGTCTCTTTCCCAGGCATTTTATCCTGGCCTGGCACGCATACAGAGGACCCCACTTCTGGTTCTAAGTTAGCAGTTGGGGATAGGTGGGGTAGCACACTGTGCATTCCCCGTCATCCAGGGGGCTCTCCAACTATGCAGAGCTTGCACAATGCTGTGCTCTGGTTCTGGGCTCTCCCAAGGAATCCTCACGTCCTGCACAGAGCCACTTCCCGATACCCACCACCTGCCAACCCTCCATTGTAGAAATCTCCTGCATGCGGCCATCCAGTCAAGAGCCAGTATTAAGTCTGGTGCCCAAGTGATCCCCCCAAGCTCAGTGTGCAATGCTGGGTTCTCATCATGCTGCAACACAGGGGGGATTGTGATGCTCAGCCATCTCTCTCAACTCTGCACCGATAAGTGACATCGGGGACTTAACTGTGCCTCAGTACTGGGAGGCCCCGTTTCCGGGTACACCACACACAGCCAATTGAGGCAACGGTCGCCGTGGGCGTGTCTTCAGTGGGGAAGTTGTGGAGTCTTCCTGTCCATGTTCTTGCACATCCTAACACTGCCCGCAAGACATCGGAGGTTTGGAGAGTGGCCTTCTCTGCTTTTTTGAGCCGGGGTGGGCTTCCCGGGCAAGTCTCGATGGGGATCGGGACGTGTCCACGCGCCAGTGGGCCCAGCATCGGCCGCATCTGATGGAGGACTTGCTCTGCCAGGTTTGATGTGGATTTCCTACCGCCCCGGGTAGAAGCCAGAAGTGTACTGTGCCAGCTCTGGGGGAGATAAAGGGGGTGTTTCTGCGTCTCCTTGTGATACGTAGCCAAGGTAGGGCTCACAGTGCTCTTTCCCCGCCACCAAATTGCCTGCTGGTTACGCCGAGTTCTCCGAGGCTCTAGGCATGTGACCAAGAGTTGAAGGCAATAGGATCGTCAAGTCCTGAGTCTCTGTGCCTGTACGATGGGTTCCGATCTTCAGGGAGCAGTCCACACTCGTTCCCACTCCCAAGACTTGTTCAGTATCCATCTGTCTCCTTCCCACCCACAGAGGGCGTGTACGGTGTAGTGCACCGGTTTTATTATCGAGGTTTGCTCCTCTAGATCCGTTGTGTTTAGCCTGAGGATTCGCACCCTCAGTTACCAGGACTACCTCGAGGAGGGTGTGGCTCTTCACCACGCACAACGATCTTGGGGTATGAGAGGTTTTGCTAGGCCAAGAGACTAACACCGCAATGGTCGCTCCTTTCATGAACAAGAATTCACTAGGCCTAGGGTGAAGCAAGGGGGGAAACCCACTACCCACAACACCAGCACATCATACCCCCTGTCTGTAAAAGACTTTGCCCCAAAATGATGATGAATCATTGATTCACTGGCTAACCAAAAAAAAAATTTTTTTTCTTTCTCTAACATTTCTATGTTTTTCTGGTCAATTTTAATGCGCTGTTTTTAAATCTGCAATACGTTTTTCTCTATCCGGTCGGGATCTCTAGAAATACGCAATTGAAGTTTTTTAACAAAGCATACAGTATTACAACATCATTCGTACAAGAAGTATAACAGTTATGTAGGCTTGAATTTCTTTGCAGTCGACTTTCGTCGGTGAATGGCATGTGGTACATCGCGATGAAGCATCCAACAATAATCGGCAAGCATGGTCACACTCCACCGTCCTGATAACGTGACTCCATTACGGCGATATCTTGATGGAATCGTTCTCCATGTTCATCGCTGACTTCGCCAAGGTTGTCAGGGAAAAAGTCAAGATGTGAATCGAGCAAATGGATTTTGAGGGACATGTTACAGCCCATAATTCTGTATGCATCTATGCACTGCTTAACAATATGCAACATCGTCAACAGATTTGTGATTTCCCAGAAAGTTATCGACGATCGATTTGAATGCCATCCATGCGCGAAGTTCACTACCATGTAACAAGTTCTCGAATTGTTTGTCTGCAATAACTTTCCTAATCTGAGGTCCTACAAAGATACCTTCCTTTATCTTTGCACCGCTAACTTGCGGAAACTTTTCTCGAAGATAAGTGAAAGCTTTGCTCGTTTTATCTAACGCTTTTACGAAATTCTTCATGAGCCCCAACTTTATATGTAACGGTGGTAAAATGATGCTGTCTTTGTTAACTAATGGCTCGTGTATTACATTTTTATGCCCGAGCTGCATACGATCCCTGATAGGCCACACCTTTCTTGCATAATGTTCCTGTCTGTTGCGGCTGTCCCATTGACATAGGAAGCAACAAAATTTAGTATACCCAGTCTGCATGCCCGTGAGAATTGCAATGACCTTTAGGTCTCCACAAATCCGCCATTGGTAGTCATTGTACTTTATTTTGCCAAAAGTATAGCCATATTGTCATAAGTTTCTTCCATATGAACAGAGTGGGCGACTGGAATTGATGAAAATAAATGTCCGTTATGCAATAACACGGCTTTTAGACTAGTCTTGGAAGAGTCGATGAAAAGTCGCCATTCGTTGACTATGTGCTCATGACCGAGGTGCACCATTAGACCGTTTACATCTTTGCAATAGCAATGTCATCATCCATCTCAAAGTATTGAACAAGTTCTCTGTGTCTATGACGAAATTTAGATATCGGAGTATTGGGCGCTAAAAGATTCCATTCTTTGAGTCACGAACCGAGTAATTCCGCTTGTCCTTTGGTAAGAGCGATATCACGTATTAGATCTGAAAATTCTGAATGGTTAATTAAGTGAACACCATCATTCACCGGTATATAATCCGAGTCAGAATTAGTTTCTAAAGCAGGTAAACTATCACTTTCTGATGGTTCATTCACGTCCAAAGGATGTTGTTCTGGTGGAACTGGGATCGGACACGTGATTGGATCATGAGGCACTGGTTTCGAAACCGATTCAATATTTGGATAAACCACAGACTTTCTAGTTTTAAAAGTGAAACCATGGATATTTTTCAAGCAGAAGTAACAATCAGTAGCGTGATTTGTCGGTTCACGCCATATTACTGGCACTCCAAAAGGCATCTACTTATTCTTTGTCGATGTTCTTAACCAACCTACCAATGTATTTGCACAAGTCGAACAAACTGCATTTGGCTTCTAAGATTTATTTGCATCATCAACTTTCGAATCGAAATAAAGTTCATATGCTTTCTTTAGTAATGGTGTAAAGTTTTTCTGGTGAACACGATCGGTAAAATATCCACACACGTAACAGAACAGATCAGCCGAATTTCTACAACTTCTAGAAGCCATATTTTGCTCAGAATTATTTCAAAATACAGTAACTATTTGAAACATATTGTAACATATGTCATGCATCTTTTAGCAGTATAAAAAGTAGAATTATTTTGCATTTTATTAATTTTTAATAAGTTATATAGTGAAAATGAAACGGAGCAAATAACGGTTTCCCAAAAATATATTTAATCACAAATATCTTAAGAACCCGACGTGATAGAGATAAACGGATTTCAGATTTGAAATCAGCGCAAGAAACAGACCTAAGAACACTTATTCTTATATAAGAAAGAAAAATGTTGTTTGTCAGTGTTACTTTTCATGTCTATAAAGAGCACAGACCTTCTACAGATCCATGCCAAGTCTTCATGTCCTGTGCCATCCATTCAAGGTCTTTTAATGTCTTCATTGTCACTTTCTTGTCTGTCTCCAGTGCTCTTCTCCATTTATATTTTTTTGTTTCCTTCTACCTCTGTTACCCTGGGAGTTCCAGAAGAAGCACTACCTTGCAATGCTATCAACAGGTTTCCTCAATGTTTGTCCTATCCATCGCCAGCGTCTTCTTCTCATCTCTTTATTTCAGATATGGTCTAGATAACTGCAGTGACCAGCTTCAGGGCATACAGTCGGGCAGGACAACGCTGGCAGAGGTTTTAGCAGAGCAGGACAAACTGGTAGCAGAAATCGCTGTGCAGTATCGAGCTGCTACACATAGACACAGGGATGATCAAGGTGTCCAGGACTCTGTTGTAACAACTTCTGTAGATATTGATTCGCCATGTCCACAGGGAGTTCAAGGTTAGTTTTTTGTGTGTGTGACCTTGTCAGTTTTTTTAGTACATCTTAAAATATAACCTGACAGCAAGTACATTTGAGATTTACTTGTTCATGCATGATTTTTTGTTATGATTAACATTTTTTTGGGGGGAAGGAGAGCTGTTAGGGGTGTATCGATGCTGTGATGATATCGAGTTTTAGCCCAAATGAGCAGACCACTCCTGTTCTGTAAATATTGTGCAGATACCATTAACTTCAGCCCTTCTTTCACAGCTGACTTTTCTGTTGATTGATCACCTAGAGGCCAGCAACCCTAAAACTCTTCTTTCATTCTCAATACTTAGCAACAGGTCACTGCAAGATAACGCGCTAGAATCAGCCATGAAAATACTTCAGATGGTTACAAATAAATCTGAAGTCTGACAGAACTTAAAACAAACGAATGAAATCTTTATTTCATCAGTGTAAAGAAGTGACAGGAAGACTTGGCATGTGTTTGTTGAAGGCCTATGTTCCTTTGGGAGCTAAAGGGTTATGAATGAATGAATGTAAAGAAGTAGGCATTATTGCCTTTTTACATTTCTGCCCTGCAATAAACCAATTCTGCAAGTGATTTCAAATTATTACATTCTTCAGCAGTAAGTAGTTAATATTAATGTTAATAATATATTAATAATTCACAACAAATATGGGAAACCAAGGGAGCCAACATTAGACAATCTCTAAAGGACCGAGAACTAGATTGGAACCAGGTCAGGAAGAAGACAGCCGAGAGGATAGTATGGCACGCTCTCTAGCAAACCTCTACACCCTAGGGTAGATGAGGTACAACTAAGTAATAAAACAATTCTACACAAGATTTGAAATTAATACATTCTTAACTTGAAAACAGTAAGTAGTAAATATTAATATTGCATTCACCAATGTAAAACACACACATGCATAACTTAAGTAGTAAATAGTTAATATTAATAAATAGCTGTAAGTACCCGGCCTTGCCCAGTTATCTAGTACAAGATTTATGTAGCAGTTTGTTGAACATGATGAGATTGCCAACCTCTCATATTAGTTGCCTGAGGCAGCAGCAATAAAGTGTACATGATATCGTTATATTCTCAGTGTCAGTAAAAGGTAAAGGATCCCGTTACACGCCCATTAAGGCATATTGGGAATATGTTGTTAAGCCCATATTTTCTTGACCATCGGCACGGTAAGTGTGATGTGGTCAGCATCACGCCGGCCGCCTTAACCTTCCCAAAAGTTGCTCTGGTACCCAATTTATGAGGCTCAGTGTCAGTGCTAGTTTGTTATTGGTAAGAATGCTTTCCATGTTGTCAAAAGCTGGTTTAGACTTTGCAGTTCTTTCCTTGATTTCCTTTCAGTATGTACCGTAGGAAGTTGTGATAGATTCAACATAGTTGAGATTCAACATAGTTGAGATCCAACATAGTTGAGATTCAACATAGTTGAGATCCAACATAGTTGAGATTCAACACAGTTGAGATTCAACATAGTTGAGATTCAACATAGTTGAGATCTAACATAGTTGAGATTCAACATAGTTGAGATCCAACATAGTTGAGATCCCACATAGTTGAGATCCCACATAGTTGAGATCCAACATAGTGGAGATCCCACATAGTTGAGATCCAACATAGTTGAGATCCAACATACTTGAGATCCAACATAGTTGAGATTCAACATAGTTGAGATCCAACATAGTTGAGATTCAACATAGTTGAGATTCAACATAGTTGAGATCCAACATAGTTGAGATCCAACATAGTTGAGATCCAACATAGTTGAGATCCAACATAGTTGAACTGTTTAACTCCTTTCTTCTTCTTCTTCTTTCACTTTTCAACTCCCCAAGGAGCACAGATCTTCAATAAACGTATGCCAAGTCTTCCTGTCCCGTGCCATCAGCTCAAGGTTTTTTCATGTCTTCTTCATTCCCGTCACGTCTGTCTCAGAAAGTTGACGTATGTGATAGCATTACAAGGCAGCTCCTATTCTGGAATCACCAGGGTAAAAGAAAATAGAGGAAGACCAAAAAACAAATGGAGAAGAGAACTGGATACAGATATGAAAGACATAAAGAAAACATGAAAGGATCTTGAAGGGATAGCACAGGACAAGAGGACTCAGCATTCTTTTGTTGAGGACCTGTTCTCCAAGGGAGCTAAAAGATATAGATGATGATGATGGTGGTGATGATATTGACGATCATGCATGAAACTGAACGTATCTGTTACCGCTGCGTTTCTGATATTGGTGACTTATGGTGCGAATGTTGTTGTGGGCCGTCGCTTCGTTATGGATAATGATGACAAGACAAACGTAACAGTAACGATTGGGTCATAAGACTGACCAATTGGTAAGTAAGGCATACTGGACCCATTGTTGAACGTGAATGACGATACGATTTATTATGGAACAGACGTTGACATCATGTGCAAGTACAGTTCCTCTATATGGTTCTGACAGTATATACATTGGCATATATACTACTCGTCAAAAGTCAAGGGCCACTTAGAAAAACCTTGGTTGAAACCATAAAACAAATCTGATATAAACGTAATTGGTATCAGTCAAAACGGCATTTATTGAATACCACAAGTGACATGTCACGTAAAAAAATGGAAACACACATTCAAACGCAATGAAGCTGTGAAGTGTGTCACCCACCTTTTCAAAAGTCACACAATAGATATTGGACAAATAGACATTTCAAAATCGGGTATGACCACCGTTTGCAGCAAGGCATTCAAGACAGCGTAGACGCATCGAGTCCACAAGGGTCCGAAGAGTATCCTGAGGAACAGCTTGCCATTCCTGAAACAGAAATGCAGTCAGCTGTGCAACATCCATTGGCAGGGGATGATTTGTTGACAATCTTCGACCAAGGACATCCCAGAGGTGCTCAATCAGAGAAAGGTCAGGTGAATGAGCTGGCCACGCCATCCTGGTGATTTCATGTTGCTGAATAAACTCATTCACCACACGAGCTCGATGGGGTCGAGCGTTATCATCTTGGAGGATGCCATTACCACCTATGGCCTCCAGAGCAGGCTGAACAATTGGTCTCACAATTTTGTTCTGGTATCTTGGACCGGTCAAGTTGCCTTGGATGATTGTCACGAAGTGGTTTTAAGTTTATAGAGTTTGCCTGAATGAAAAACAAGACCCTAGTATGAGAAAATCTGAGAAGATAGAATTTAGATGGAAAATGACAGGCCTGTGGACAGATGAGACTATTGGCTCAAGGGATAGAATCAGGTTTTGACTCGCCCTTGCCGCTTCGTGACGTCAAACTGGCTATAATCTCACCCTCCTCTGACTTCCTTTAAATACAAGGAGATAAGGTGTATAAAAAACGACCACAGACACCACTATACAGACGACATAAAGTAAGTATAGTAAAGAATAGAAGCTGATCCAGTAACTAATATATGTATATATTTATTTACATACAAGAAAAACATAAAATGGCATCATACGTCATCAAGTCAGTCGATAGCGTGCACTGTTGCACGGCCTGAAAACAACGTACAAATTAGATTAGATAGACACTAGAAAAAAAAAAAAAAAAAACCCCAAATCACATTCACTCTTTCTGTCACCCTGCTGAGGAACAATAAAATGATTAGTGATTTAATAACTCTACTATCGTGGGGCTGTCAACTTTAGCCTCCACTCTCTAACACAACTAAGAGTTTACTGTCTTAATCCTGCTGACTCTTCCTCAACGAACGTCTACACAGCTTTCCACTGGTTAGGCGATATGTGCCGCTATCTAACACCACTGGAAATGCTAAAATAATAGACTTGGAGTAACACAATGGCTCAGTGTCTATCCTTCAACTGGATACTGAACAGACCCTACTGGTCCTGTCTATTTTCTCCCTCCTTCTCTCTCTCTCTATCTCTCTCTCTATTGCTCTTGGTCTCAGTGTCTCTCCAACACTCGCCGACTGATGATGCTGCGTCTCCGTTATGCTCTCCTCTCGTTCCTTTCAAGACCAGGCATGGTAACCCTGTCACCTGTTCCTGAATTCTGCGATGATGATGATGAAGTTCTGGCGTCAAGCATGAGGTACTTGATGAACTGTCGACAAAACTTCTCTGCTGCTGAATAGCTTCCCTCTTTTAACCCGCTCCGGAGTTAGAGGAAAAAAACACAGCCTTGATTTCCGGCTGTACGCAATTGAAACCAGTCTCACGGCCACCTGCCGTTGCTAGAGACTATAATAGCGATGCTCTCGGCTGTATGATAAATAAACCACAGTCCAGCTGAAGCATAGGGACTTCACTGCCAGAGACCATAGGTCTGACCCTTAAGATAGGTCCTGTTGCCGTGGGTAATTTTGCACATGGGCAAATTTACGCTCCCCCACTATTCTTGCCGCGACTCGCTGAAATTAAAAGAAGATGCGTCTATTGTATAACAATTCCAACCTAACGCATCTCTAACCTAACTCCCCTTCACTCTTCTTTTACAACAATACATAAAATAATATGGCCCACGTGGCTCACTCGTCATGTACAACAATACAAAAAATTAATATTACCCACGTGGCACTTAAATCTCCCTTTTTTTTAACATTTACACATGAGGTTTCCTACTTAAGCCCCAATTTAAATGAAATATCGCTATAGGAATAGTTTACTCCTCTAAGCAGTAAAATTCACTTACAACGTAAATCTGAACCCTCCGACAATATTTCTCCCATTTAAGGCTCAGTAAAATTAACGAACACACCAGGGATTTCCCCATAAAATTACATTAGTAAATACACAGAAATAAATGGTGGTTTTACATAACATTCTTCAAATATGGGCACACGTGTTTCTCACAACTTCCCACACTCCTAACTACTGCCAAAATCATAGAAAGAATAAGCACACTGTTGCATTTACGTCATTCTTCAAAAAAATGATAATGGATGGCACTATCGTTTATTTTAAAACTGAAAAGTTAATGTCCCCCGAAGAAATTAACTACGGACGAAATTCTAAAAGAAACACTAATAAATAAACGATAATAAAATCCTACATACCTATTATCGCTGGTTTTTCCCACCGTGGAGAACGATAATGCGAAGTCTGACGGCTGACAATATTTCTTACGATAGAGAACTAGGCCGCCGTTTAACTGACTATTTATACACACCGGGACCAACCCCGTGTGTTCTCTCCTGAGCATACCCTAGCTTTCCCTCGACCAATGGAAACGCTCAGAAAAAATAAACATAACTATGAGCTACGCCAATCAGATTTGAAAACAACCCGACCGCGTGTCCAAAATGACATCACGTCCACGTGCGTTTCTGAAGCGTCATACCGGCGTGCCCGAAAATAGCGATTTCCGTAAACAACGGAAAATCGCGTGATCAGAAGAAAATAAAACTGGTCGAGTGTAAAATAAATCTACCGTCATAAAACGAACCCATTTAATTTTCCTACTCAAAAATACCAAACACGATATATTCACATGAGAAGAAAAAAAAAATGATGAAAATTCAACATAAAAGAACGGGATCGGGCCGGTTGAGAGTCAGAATTACAGTGCCACATCACAATGATGTAGAGTGGGGTCCTGCCGTGTCTGTAGAAGCCTCCCCAGAACATGACAGAACCCCTACCATAACGATCCACCTTTCGAATTGTGTCATCAGTAAATTGCTCTCCTGGTCATCTCCAAACTCGAATCCTGCCATCATTGAATGACACAGTGAAGCGAGATTCATCAGTGAAGAGAACTTGACTCCATTGGTGCCTTGTCCATCGGATGTGCTCGCGACACCAAGCAACATGGGCTCTGCAATAAGCAGGAGTAAGAGGGATTCTGACTGCAGGACGTCGAGCAGCCAGTCCAAATTCATGTAAACGTCTGCGAATGGTGCTTTGACTGACATTAACGTTTACAGTTTGTCTCAGCTGACATCTTAGAGTGGAACAAGTCACTGTTCGATGGCGCAGGGCTGACAACAAGAGGTACCGGTCATCATGTCTATTGGTGAATCTAGGGCGACCTGGCCGGTGGCGATCCTCCACACTTCCTGTGGCCTGAAATCTCTCCAAAATTCTTTGGATAGTAGAGTGTGACACTGCAAGCCGTCTAGCAACCTCACGGACAGATAAACCACTTTCAACCCACGCTATAGCCCTCATTCTTTGTAAGGTGTCAAGACTTCTTCTCGGTGGCATGGTTTTTGCAAGTGGTGAAACTACCCTAAGTCTGCTGATTGTAAAACAAATTAAGAGTGAACTCTGTTCATGAAAAGTCGCCATTGCACGTGAAATGTCAATGAGCACGATTACTTCACCTGTTTGGTTGTACGGAAGTTTGAAAAAACAGCTTAAAAATGTGAATTTATGGTCAGCAAACCAAATTGCACATGATCACCATGGTTGTCGGTGAGTTGTTTTTATGCTTAACGTGCGTAGAGGATTGTCAGAGGAAGATATTGCACCCATGTTTACTAAAAACTTCCTTCATTTAATCATTCTATGCGCTTATATAAAAGTGTATTGAAAATAATAGGGTGGCCCTTGACTTTTGACGAGTAGTATATAATAATCAACATGGACGTTGATTGACAGCACTCGCCGTTACGACGTCAAGGTTAACGGCTTGGTAGCATACATGGTTCTGTCGAATTGACCGTTCATATTCTTCACGTAGTTATATATTCCTTTACGCTTCAGTCAGCTCCTAGCGTTAGAGGGGACGCACTAGCAATTTGACATATCTGGTCAAATTGAAGCTCTGCCGTAACGTTTACAGGAGACGAAGTATTGGAGGCAAGATACTTAAAAATAAGCCGTTTTCTGGCTAAATATTCAAATCAAGCAAGTCTTGGTATTTTTTCATCAAGAACGACATCTTCATCTTAAGATGATTATAATTACTTTATGACCGTGTCTTTCCTGAACTAAGGATAAGCACACGAAAAATTCACATCTATACAAGACGGAGGATATCGGGATGTGCCTCACGTACGTTTGCTGGATAGCAACAGATCACAGCGACAAACCACACCATACCCGTTTAAGAATGGTGCACGGTCGTACGCAAATAATTAAACATACAATTAACTTAGATGCACTCAAATATGTGTCTACAAAATACTAGACTCACATGTGAGGATCTCAAACATTTAACTCCCCCGCTATGAATATAACAACAGTATCGTACAGATTTGAAGAATATGAGCTATTGCATACGTACATGCCAGTCTTACATGAAGACAGAGCACATCCAGTCACTTTCCAAGAACAAAAGTTGCTAAACTTCTGTATGTCCATCTTATGTGAAGACAGAACACATCCTGTCACTTTCCAAGAACAAAAGCTGCTAAACTTCTGTATGTCCGTCTTACATTGAGACGGTAAACATTCTCTGAATTTTTGTAGCCATGGGAGTAATATGTTGTGATCATCATCATCATAATCATCATCATCATCAATCATCATCATTCATCATCATCCATCATCCTCCATCATCATCAATCATCATCCATCATCATCAATCATCATCATCATCATCCATCCTCCATCATCATCCATCATCATCCATCCTCCATCATCATCCATCAACATCAATCATCATCATCAATTTTGGATATGCTCCATATTGAACATAAAGCCAACATTGCAGCTTGTCCCCCTTGCAGGAAACTGTACCAAGCAGTCACATGCTCTTGTAGTGGTAGTTTCTGTGGCAATTTGTTTTAAATGATGTGGGTTCCAGACCCATGCACATCCTCATATTAGTCACCTTGTACGACATGCTTGAGTGAGCAGGAGTCCTGTTCTTTCTTTGTCTCTTCAGAGACCCCATGGAGCTACGTAGCACTGGGGTTGTGGTAGGGGTTGTCCACGTATGACATAATGCAATTTTTGCCATATTTTAACCTCAGAAAGCAAGAGGAGCTTTCATTGCAATGGAAAACATGGAGATAAGATGTGGAACTGATGACAAGAACCAGACAAGTGCCAGTGGAACAGAAGATGACAAGAACCAGACAAGTGCCAGTGGAACAGAAGATGACAAGAACCAGACAAGTGCCAGTGGAACAGAAGATGACAAGAACCAGACAAGTGCCAGTGGAACAAGAGATGACAAGAACCAGACAAGTGCCAGTGGAACAAGAGATGACAAGAACCAGACAAGTGCCAGTGGAACAAGAGATGACAAGAACCAGACAAGTGCCAGTGGAACAAGAGATGACAAGAACCAGACAAGTGCCAGTGGAACAAGAGATGACAAGAACCAGACAAGTGCCAGTGGAACAAGAGATGACAAGAACCAGACAAGTGCCAGTGTAACAGAAGATAAGAAGAAGACACTGGTGATGGATAGGACACACATTGAAGAAACCTGTTGATAGCATTACAAGGCAGTCCTTGTTCTGGGACCCTCAGGGTAAGAGAGGCAGAGGTAGAATAAAAACACATGGAGAAGAGAACTGGAGACAGAAGCAAAAGTGAAGAGAAAAACATAAAGAAGCACTTGAGTTGATGGCACATGACAGGAGGACTTGGTATGTATTTGTTGAAAGCCTATTCTCCTTGGGAAGCTAAAAGGTATCGATTGATTGTTAAGTTGTCCGCAAGGGAGTTATTAACTAGTGTGGAAAAAGTAGACTTTGAGGATATAGGTTACAAACTTTATTTTCTGACATTATTTATGTAAGAAGTGAGAGTTGCTTGTATTTTTTGTGTGACCTCACATTTTTGCAAATCTCCCCTCAACCTGTCGTCACAAAATTTTAGACCCTTGACTGCCGCCTCATTGCATGGTGTCATATAAGGGCAACCCCTTAATGGAAGAATTTAATCAGTCGTGGTTTGATCTGTTTCAGGCTATGATTGTGCACGTTTCAAACTTTGGCTTGAGAATTGCCACAGGCTAGGTCTTCAAGATTGCTCTCAGGAGTTTGAAAGTTACAAGGCTGGTAGAAAGTCATTGGCAGAGGTTGGTTCAGTTTTTTCTTATTCAGATCTCAAGATTTAACACATTAACTACCGCAAGCCGCTGTCAGCGACTCACAAAATAATCACATTTGGACCGCAAGCCGCTCAGAGCGCCAATCTAATTTTAGTAATAAAACGAATGAAAAATGTACTGAAACACTCTCTGATCTGGTTCGAGATTTTAAGTTGCCACCGGAAAACAAATTCCCAAAGCATGGTTGTTGTAGAACACTGGAAAATTGATATTATGTTCATATTTTTCAGCGTTTTGGGTTAGTTACCAAATCGTGTAAAACTGTTTACCGTGGCAACTAGTGATAGGACTACAAAAATGTGTGTACATCTCGTCTAACGGCTGAATAGGATAGAAACGTGTTTCAACAATTGACTGATAGATCTAGCAACGAGGACAAGATTGAAAACGGTGTGCACATTGATTGAAATTGTGATTTTGATAGAGATGGGGCGCAAGCAGTTATAATTGTGAAAATATTGCAAGTCCTCGGCCATCGGAAGGCCGTTAAATAGCAACAACCTCTATTAGAGTTACAACCGGTGTTTATTGTAATAGTACATTCATTTATCTTTAAAATGACATGTAATTCATAAAAATCTGTAAACAATTACGAACACTACAGCTTACTTTGTGCAAACACCTACAGGATGAAAATGGGAAAAAAATTTAATTCGGCCACAGTGTGTTTTTCATTTCGGTAGTTAATGTGTTAAAATAATGTTATCTTTTGCCTTTAGCATAGGTTGAGATATGCCTCATGTTAGACACAGATACTGATACAAGACACAGATACTGACACTAGACACATGTACTGACGCTAGACACATATACTGACACTAACACAGGTACCGACACTAGACACAAATACTGGCACTAGACACAACATACTGACATTAGATACATGTACTGACATGAGACACAGGTACTGACACTAGACACAGATACTGACACTAGTCACAAATACTGGCACAAGATGCAGATACTGACACTAGATACAGGTACCGACACCTGACACTAGATACAGGTACTAGACACAAATACTGACACTAGATACAGGTACTGGCACTAGACACAGATACTGACACTAGACACAGGTACTGACACTAGTCACAGGTACCAACACTAGACATGAGTACCGACACTAGATACAAATACTGACACTAGACACAAATACTGGCACAAGACACAAATACTGACACCAGACACAAATACTGACACTAGACATGGGTACCGACACTAGATACTGTCACTAGACACATATACTGACATTAAACACAAATACTGACACTAGACGCATAAGCTGGCACAAGACACAGATACAGACACTAGACACATATACTGACACTAGATACATATACTGACACTAGATACAGATACTGGCACTAGACATAGGTACTGACACTAAATACAAATACTGGCACTAGACAAAGGTACTGACACTAGACACAGATACTGACACTAAATACACGTACCAACACTAGACACAGATACTGGCACTAGACACATACACTGGCACTAGACACATACTGGCACAAGACACAGATACAGACACTAAACAAATACTGGCACTAGACACAAAAAGTGGCACAAGAAGCAGATACTGACACTAGACAGAAATACTGACACTAGATGCAGATACTTGCACTAGACATAGGTACTGGCACTAGATACAGATACTGGCACTAGATATGCAGATACTGGCACTAGACATAGGTACTGACACTAGATACAGATACTGGCACTAGACATGCAGATACTGGCACTAGACATAGGTACTGACACTAGATACAGATACTGGCACTAGACATGCAGATACTTGCACAAGACACAGATACAGACACTAAACAAATACTGGCACTAGACACAAAAAGTGGCACAAGAAGCAGATACTGACACTAGACAGAAATACTGACACTAGATACAAATACTGGCATTAGACATAGGTACTGACACTAGATATAGGTACTGACACTAGATATAGGTACTGACACTAGATACAGATACTGGCACTAGACACATATACTGGCACTAGACAGATACTGGCACTAGACATAGGTACTGGCACTAGACACATATACTGGCACAAGACGCAGATACTGACACAAGATGCAGATACTGGCACTAGATGCAGATACTGGCACAAGACATAGGTACTGACACTAGATACAGATACTGGCACTAGACATACTGGAACTAGACACAAAAAGTGGCACAATATGCAGATACTGACATTAGACACAGATACTGACACTAGACACAGATACTGGCACTAGTCGCAGATACTTGCACTAGACATAGGTACAGACACTAGATACAGGTACCAACACTAGACACAAATACTGACACTAGACACAAATACTGGCACAAGACACAGATACTGACACTAGACACAAATACTGGCACTAGACACAAAAAGTGGCACAAGATGCAGATACTGACATTAGACGCAGATACTGACACTAGACACAGATACTGGCACTAGACACAGATACTTGCACTAGACATAGGTACAGACACTAGATACAGGTACCAACACTAGACACAAATACTGACACTAGACATGGGTACCGACACTAGACACAAATACTGGCACTAGACACAAATACTGGCACAAGATGCAGATACTGACACTAGATGCAGATACTTGCACTAGACTTAGGTACTGACACTAGATACAGATACTGGCACTAGACACATAAACTGACATTAGATACATGTACTGACACTAGACACAGGTACTGACACTAGACAGATACTGACACTTGTCACAGGTACTGACACAACAAGTGGCACAAGAAGCAGATACTGACACTAGACAGAAATACTGGCACTAGATGCAGATACTTGCACTAGACATAGGTACTGACATTAGATACAGATACTGGCACTAGACACAGATGTCGCGTAGCGTTTGAAGGATAAGAATTATTTAGAGGAAATAATAGATCTGAATGTGGAAGATTTGGCTCAAGGAATTCCTGCTGGGTTTTCCACCACTGAAGGGAGACAAAGAGGGTAAATTCTCCTAACTAGACAGGTCTGGAAAAGATTGTAAGGAGATATTTGGTCTCTCGCTACCGTCGTCCCCTTCTCAGTTATCTATTATTGTTATTCTTTAAATTATATTATATTTTACGAGCCCCCCCCCCCCCCTTCCCTTATAAAGGAAGATAACCATCAGACAATATGTAACATCTAATAGAAGGAACAAAGCATGGGGTACAGTATATACACCCAATTGGTTTATTGCAATTAAAACGAATAGATGGTGAATGATAGTATTGTCGATGGAATTAGTGTCTGCTGTATGTACTATGTGTCTCACAATTCAAGTGTTTTTCATCATGGATGACAAAAATATATGGCATTGATTTGGTGAGTTCCCTTTTTCAAGGAACTTATCTTTTCAGCCCCTGGCTGATAGTGAAGCGTGGTTAGTTCTCCGGTCTCCTGACGTTGCCCCAGGTAGGTCTTGAATGGTTCGGATTTGCCTTCTCTGTGCTCGACTCCGTATTCTGCTCTGAGATTGGACTGTCGTGCAAGGCTCCACCATAGACTACTCAGATGGACCAGCAATTTAGACACGTGGCTTCAGTGCGTTTAATGCATGAATTCGCAGCTTGTCTAGATTAGGTCTAGCTTTCTTGATTACCTGGGCGTAAGTGAAAAATGGCTGGATTTGCCGCACTTTTAGCGAGTCATTTCCACTTGGACACGTGATCCGTAGCGTGCATCATGTGACCTTAGCCTCATATAGACGCTCCAATCAATAACGTTAAAAGTCACGTGATGTTTTCCTAAGTGGCCTAAACTGGTTCTCCCTAAGTTTAAGCAGTCCTAAATTAAAGCGGGTTTCTCGCTACCGAGGTCAGGGGTCAACAATGACGTCGTATCTAAAAATAGCGAGGAGAAAATCACCGAACGCTAGGAGATTATCCGCAAGTGACAATTCCCGGGACTTTGCGATCATGCATTGAGGATGAGAAAAAATGATGTCACGTAAATAATAAAAAAAATGAAGAGAAGATTGGGCAAGTCGTCACACAAGCCCCTCCTCAAGTTTGACGTTCCGTCCAACTCCTCTGGTCCTGTCTTCCTCTTCTTTTTTAGTTTCTCATATCTCCTCGGTTGCGTCCGGATGTCTGCTCAAAAAATCTGCCCCTACGTTGTTCTTCCCAGGTATGTATTCTATGTGAAATGAATATGGCTGCAACAGGAGTGACCATCTCATAAGCCGGGCATTAAGGTTCTTCGACGCTGCAAGAAATATCAACGGTTGGTGATCACACTGCACCGTGAACTTTTCCCGTATAAATATGGTTGAAACTTCTGCACAGCCCATATTAGCGACAGACATTCTCGTTCGATGGTAGAGTAGTTCTGTTCAGCAGGGTTCAATTTCCTACTAGCATATGCAATGGGGAATAGAGTTGCAGAAGGTCTATCACTAGGCTGCAGGAGAGTGGCTCCTATCCCTATATTGCTAGCATCTGTTCGCAGCGTAAAGTTCAGAGTTAAGTCAGGCAGTCGCAGAATTGGCCTAGCTGTGAGTTTCTCCTTCAGCAGCGTGTAGGCATTTTCGCACTCCGCTGTCCAGGTTACTTTGTCCGGGTTCCCATTCTTGGTTAATGCGGTCAGTGGCGCACTCAGGGTATTAAAATCTTTAATATATTTCTGGTAGAAGCCACATAGAGACACAAATGACCTGACATCCTTTTTAGTCTGGGGTCGTGGGGCCCGCTGTAACTTCTCAATATTACGTGCATCTGGGTACATGCATCCATGCGAGATGGTGTGTCCCAGGAATTCTAGTTGCTCGCAGGCAATTTGACATTTTGTAGGGCGAGCGGTGAGTCCTGTTTCTCTAAGTCTTTCGAAGAGTAGGGAAACTGCGTCCAGGTGCTCATCAAAGGTGTTCGTGGCAATAAGTATGTCGTCCATGAAATTACTTATTCCAGGGTGGTTTAGGGGTTCCAGTAGTTTCCTCATCATACGAGTAAAGACGCTTGGGGCGTTGCTTAGCCCAAATGGCAATACATTAAACTCGTAATGGCCCTCAGAAGTACTGAATGCTAACATGTGTCGAATTTCCTCTTTCACCGGGATCTGGTAGTACCCTTTGCTAAGGTCTATCTTCGAAAAGTATCGCGCTCTACTCAGCTTGGTGAAAAGCTGATTCTGATCAGGTAAGGGCTCCGCTTGAAATTCAGTTACAGCGTTGAGCCTTCAGTAGTCTATGCAGAGGCGATGTTCTCCTGTGGATTTTCTAAGCAACACCACACTCGCACTATAAGGCGACTCTGATTTTGAGATAATATTTTCCTTAAGCAGGTACTCGATTTCCTCACTCAATGCCTTTGCCTTAGCATAAGGAACAGGATAGTTCTTAACTCGTACCGGGGCGAGGTCTGTTAGCTTCATATCAAATTCTATCAGGTTGGTCATGCCAGGTTTATCAGTGAGTGTACTAGTGTGTTTTCTCAACAACTGTTGCACCTGTGCCTGCTGATCCTCCGTTAAAGTTGAACTAATCTGAACATCTTGATGAGTTTCGCACTGACGAAGAGGGTATTCACAGGAGGTCAGGGGTTCTGCCTCAGTTTCTGTCGCAATAGCCAGTGTCAAGAAATGTGCTGGTTCTGCACCTGGTCTTTCATAATATCGCTTCAGCAGGTTTATGTGGTAAATTTTCTGCTTCCCCTTTATGGCAATCTTGTAATTGGTGCGCGACATTTTCTCAACAATTTTATATGGACCTCTCCACCCGATTTGCAATTTATTATTGCTACTGGGCAGGAGTAATAATACCTGTTCTTCTACTTCTAGCTCCCTATCCTTCGCAGTGCGGTTGTAGTAACGCGCATGTTTACGACGGGCACAGCGTACATTTTCCTTTGCCAGTTCCCATCCTGTTTTAAGGCGTTGGGTCAACTCATTCACGTATTGGGATGCAGAGGTGACCGTCTCATCAGCTTTATCATCTGTCCAAGTACGTAACAGTGCCTCTAAAGGTCCTTTTATAGGTCTACCAAACAGCAATGTGGCAGGTGGCATCCCAGTAGAATTGTGGGGTACTTCACGGTAAGCAAATAGTGCTGCGGGTAAGTATTGATCCCAGCTCTCTGGTTTTTCCTGCGCAAGTTTCCGAAGGATGGAAATAAGGGTCCCGTTAAACCGCTCCACCTGGCCATTTGCTTGGGGGTGGTAGGGAGAGGTGTGGATATGTCGGGCCTGAAATATCCTAAACACTTCCTCGGTGAGTTTTCCTCGGAATTGCGAACCATTATCTGTCAGGATCTGTGACGGAAACCCTAGCTGAGTAAATATGGTGAGCAGAGCCTCAGCAACATGCTTGGAATCACAGGCGGGCATAGCGATAGCCTCTGCCCACATGGAGCAACAATCCACTAACGTGAGTATATAACTGTTTCTCTTTTTGCTACGAGTAAGTGGACCCACAATATCCACCGCTACTCGTTCGAAGAGTGTGCCCAAGATTGGCATTTCTCCCAGAGTGGCTGGGGCCGTCCAGTGTTTCGGCGCTGTCCTCTGGCACTGCGGGCATGATTTCACATATCTCTGGATATCGGCGTTGATACCTGGCCAATAATAATGACATGAAATACGCTGAATCGTGGCACTTATGCCCATATGGCCACTAAACGGAAGGGCATGGCCCATTTCTAGGACCTGGGCTCGGTATGCTGACGGAACCACAAGTTGCCCATGTTCCTGTCCTCCATTTCCTGCTTTCCGATGCAACAGCCCATTTTTCTTGTAGAAGTCTCCCTTTTGGAGAGGAGTGTGCGCTCTCGGTAGTTTTTTGTAGCAGGGTGCTAGAGATGGATCCTCAGTTTGTGCCTTTTTTAATTCCTCAGGGAGGATGTTGGGTGGGGATTCCAACTCCGTATTCCGTTTGGCCTGTCCTCTAGTGGTGACAGCCGCCACAACCAGAGGGTGAATGGGTTCTCCCAAGAACACATACCTACACCCTAAGATCAAGGGATAAATAGGGTCGTCCAAGATCGCTGCACTGATTCCCCAGTCACATATTTTGATTTGACCTGAATCTTGGCTATGGCCAAACGCATAGGTGCTGCACTTTTAGTAGGTCCTTGTATTTCTATAGTGTCTTCTGTCATCTGGTCAGGCTTGACTAGGGATGCACAGACAACTGCGTCGAATGCAAGGCCTGTATCATAAAGGCAGGTCACCTCTTGGTCATTTACGAGGACTGTCTCAACGACCGGGGGATGTCGGGGTTTGTCCAGAGGTTCTTCCGGTCCATTTCCCCTTGCGGCACTTTTACGTAAGCAGGCAGCATGATGAGGTGGGTTTTTTCCGGTTGCACTCCTGCGTATTGTGGGTGATGGTTCTACAGTGCTTACACCATTTTTCCCCTTGCCTCTGCTGCTGGAAATTTGATCTCTGAGTAGTCTTGTAGTCTGGCTTGTCATGCTTTTTGAAGTTAGTATACGGTGGTTTCACTTGGGGGTCCATGTGTGACTGAGCTGTCTGTCTAGATACGTAATCTGGTTGTTTCCGTCTGGGTGGTGGATTCTCTGATAGTGCTGCCTGATATTGTTCCGCTAACTGGACTATGGATTCTAAAGTGCTGGCCCCATTCTCTGTCAGGAATCTTCTCATGTCGGAAGTCATGGTGTCCTTCAGTTGCTTGATCATGACCATTTCCTTCAGGCCTTCCCAATCATGAGTAAAATTCCCTAGGGCACCCCACTTCTCCACGTAGGAATCCAGTCTCGCAGCAAACTGAGCAACGCTCTCTCCAACTTCCCTCCTATCGTTACGGAACCTCTTCCTATAGGTGTCAGCATGTAGCTCATAACGAACCAATAGTGCCTTTTTCAGAGAGTCGTAGTCATCCTGTAAACCTGGAGGAAGCTTGCTATATACGTCATAAGCAGTTCCTCTAAGCCCTTGCGACAGTTTCAGGTTCCACTTGCTCTTCTCCAAACCAAACGTGGTGGCAAACTTCTCAAATTTGTCCAGATACTCATCGATCGAGTCAACTCATTCCGAGAAAGCTTCGAATGGAAACGTCAAGGGTCCCAAAGTTGACATGAGTGAGGATGGCAAAGGTCCTGTGCCCCCTGCATGCAAGGAGGGCATATCATCTGACCGTGGCGATAGGTTGCCTGAGGAGGTAGATGCTGTCGCACCGGCTACCGGTTCAACTCTTTGAGCCTGTCCCTGCATCTCTAACTGCTTCATCTTCAGTGCATGCTCGCGTTCATCTCTCTCGCTTCTTTCCCTAGCATCTACAGCTTTTATCCTCTCATCTATTTCTGCTAACTTTATTCGCTCTTCTCTTTCAGCTTTCGCTGTTTCTCGAGCGTAATACTTATCAGTCTCGACACTGACATAATTCGCAAGGTCCACCCCACTATAACCTAGATCTCGACCGGCCTCCCCTAGTGCTGCCTTAAGCTTAACTATTTCAGCCATCTTTTGCTGTTATAGTCCACACTGAGTAAGCTAGTGCTACCTTCCAATAGTATTTCTAACAACAAGCAAAAACTTACTAATTATCAGACTGCTGTAGAATGAAATTACTACAGTTATGGAGACTTAAGGTCTGTAATTCAATGAAATACAAAATCATGAACTAACTTAATTAAATACAACATATATAAAGGGATTCACCAATCAATGCCTGAAATTCTAGAAAAAATGTTTTCTGTCTTTCTAGAGCTCACTGTGTGAAAATACATGTGTTAAAATGGTATACTGTAATGACTGAATGAATGATACTATCCCAGAGGTATGATAAAATACATAAGTTCAAATCCCGGCTTGGCCCCCAGTGTCACGTAGCGTTTGAAGGATAAGAATTATTTAGAGGAAATAATAGATCTGAATGTGGAAGATTTGGCTCAAGGAATTCCTGCTGGGTTTTCCACCACTGAAGGGAGACAAAGAGGGTAAATTCTCCTAACTAGACAGGTCTGGAAAAGATTGTAAGGAGATATTTGGTCTCTCGCTACCGTCGTCCCCTTCTCAGTTATCTATTATTGTTATTCTTTAAATTATATTATATTTTACGAGCCCCCCCCCCTCCCTTATAAAGGAAGATAAACATCAGACAATATGTAACATCTAATAGAAGGAACAAAGCATGGGGTACAGTATATACACCCAATTGGTTTATTGCAATTAAAACGAATAGATGGTGAATATAGATTGGATGGAATGATGTAGTGTCTCACAATTCAAGTCATCATGGATGACAAAAATATATGGAAAGGAACTTAGTGTCTGCTGTATGTATTATGTTCGGATCTCACAATTCACGTCGTGCAAGGCTCCACCAATAGACACGTGGCTTCAGTGCGTTTTAATGCATGAATTCGCAGCTTGTCTAGATTAGGTCTAGCTTTCTTGATTACCTGGGCGTAAGTGAAAAATGGCTGGATTTGCCGCACTTTTAGCGAGTCATTTCCACTTGGACACGTGATCCGTAGCGTGCATCATGTGACCTTAGCCTCATATAGACGCTCCAATCAATAACGTTAAAAGTCACGTGATGTTTTCCTAAGTGGCCTAAACTGGTTCTCCCTAAGTTTAAGCAGTCCTAAATTAAAGCGGGTTTCTCGCTACCGAGGTCAGGGGTCAACAATGACGTCGTATCTAAAAATAGCGAGGAGAAAATCACCGAACGCTAGGAGATTATCCGCAATTGACAATTCCCGGGACTTTGCGATCATGCATTGAGGATGAGAAAAAATGATGTCACGTAAATAATAAAAAAAATGAAGAGAAGATTGGGCAAGTCGTCACAACAGATACTGACACTAGATGCAGATACTGGCACTAGACATAGGTACTGACACTAGATACAAATACTGGCATTAGATACAGATACTGGCACTAGACGCAGATACTGACACTAGATGCATATACTGGCACTAGATGCAGATACTGGCACAAGACATAGGTACTGACACTAGATACAGATACTGGCACTAGACAAATATACTGGCACTAGACACAGAAAGTGGCACAATATGCAGATGATGACACTAGACACAGATACTGGCACTAGACGCAGATACTTGCACTAGATACATGTACCAACACTAGACACAAATACTGACACTAGACATGGGTACCGACACTAGACATGGGTACCGGCACTAGACACAAATGCTGACATAGACACAAATACTGGCACAAGACACAGATACTGACACTAGACACAAATACTGGCACAAGATGCAGATACTGACACTAGATGCAGATACTGGTGCTAGACTTAGGTGCTGACACTAGATACAGATACTGGCACTAGATACATATTCTGACATTAGATACATGTACTGACACTAGACACAGGTACTGACACAAAAAGTGGCACAAGAAGCAGATACTGACACTAGACAGAAATACTGGCACTAGACACAGATACTTGCACTAGACATGGGTACTGACACTAGATAGAGATACTGGCACTAGACATGCAGATACTAGCACTAGACATAGGTACTGACACTAGATACAGATACTGGCATTAGACACATATACTTGGACTAGACAGATACTGGCACTAAACAAAGATACTGGCACTAGACACAGATACTGGCACTAGATACAGATACTGGCACTAGACATAGGTACTGACACTAGATACAAATACTGGCACTAAACACAGATACTGGCACTAGACACAGATACTGGCACTAGACATAGGTACTGACACTAAACACATATACTTGCACTAAACACAGATACTGGCACTAGATGCAGATACTGGCACTAAACACAGATACTGGCACTAGACACAGATACTGGCACTAGACATAGGTACTGACACTAAACACATATACTTGCACTAAACACAGATACTGGCACTAGATGCAGATACTGCACTAGACATAGGTACAGACACTAGATACAGGTACCAACACTAGACACAAATACTGACACTAGACATGGGTACCAACAATAGACACAAATACTGACATAGACACAAATACTGGCACAAGACACAGATACTGACACTAGACACAAATACTGGCACTAGACACAAATACTGGCACAAGATGCAGATACTGACACTAGATGCAGATACTGGCGCTAGACTTAGGTACTGACACTAGATACAGATACTGGCACTAGACACATAAACTGACATTAGATACATGTACTGACACTAGACACAGGTACTGACACTAGACAGATACTGACACTTGTCACAGGTACTGACACAACAAGTGGCACAAGAAGCAGATACTGACACTAGACAGAAATACTGGCACTAGATGCAGATACTTGCACTAGACATAGGTACTGACATTAGATACAGATACTGGCACTAGACACAGATACTTGCACTAGATACAGATACTGGCACTAGACACAGATACTTGCACTAGATACAGATACTGGCACTAAACACAGATACTGTGTTGCAAACATATAAAAATAGTGCCACCTGAAATCTCAAATTGTTAATTAAATACTTTTAATTTTAATATACACATTTACTTTGCTTAATTCCTCCATAAGAATCAAACTAAAATTGTCTGTGCAGTGTATAAACAGCGCATTAGCGGCAATTTCTCGTATTCTAATTTGGAGACCTGATATTTCACCCAAGATGGTGCTTTCTCCATCGTTAAGAATGGCCGTTGTTGTGGTTTAACTAGGACTTCTGAGCTTCTCATTCTTTTACACCCAATACCAAGTTGAAGACTCCTTGGTATTATCTACATTTTAGATCTAGGCTTTTCCTGTGGCTTTTCTGCCATTATGAGGTGCGTCTAACGCCAAGTTGGGGTTAATTTATTACTGGACTCATGATTGGTAGTGTTCCATACATATGACAGGTGCGTCCAACACCAAAGGATCCGTTCAAAAAAATATTTACTGCAGCACAACAAAACAATCGGTCCTAAGTACTGAATGGTGATTTAGGAACTGGCTGTATATTGCTACAAAGTTCTTGCAAGAAGTCCACCGTGTGACTCAGTATAATTAAAGGTTCACGTTAATTTCAGGATCGCATTATTTCATGTTCTTGCCGTTCGTACATATAAAAAATCATTGTGTATTAGTTGTGAATAATGTTACATGGCACTAAATAAACAGGAACCCACCTTGTAAAACTTGCAGCATGAACATCGGTTGTTTGATAGAGGGATATAGATGTTTTTTGGAAGACTTCCAGAATTAATTTCATTTTTGAGTAGTTCTTACACTTGCAAAAGGAATTTCCGAGTCAATTCCATTATTTGTCATGAACAAAGTTGTCCTTGGATGTGAAAAATTAATAATTGGTTCCTTTGTAGCAAAAAAATAAAAAACATCTCCTCTGACATTGCTAGAAAAAAACAAACTAACTCTCCTTTATACGCCACTGTTGCGTGATAAATTCTCGCAACATCGTTTTATTTCAATATCTGTTTTATAACGCAAGGGCAACAACTGCTTGTAATTTATAGTCACTTTTCTCGGTAAGCATTTGTCTTCTCGCGTTGGTATCGAATGCAGTTAACTTTTGAGCTGTGGTCATTTTTGCGCTGGACTGCGCATGACTTGTCTTGTTGTTTGGTCGATCGGTTTCCGCCCACCACTAGTGGGAGTGAGCGATTTGGAATGGCGAAAGAGATGCCTCGTTGAAGAGGGGATCTCCGCTTTTTTTTTGTTCTGTCAGGGATGTGTAGTCCTCTTATGGATATTTCGTTTAGTCGAGATAATACCTCTAGTGTTTTCCCACATGTCGGGAGGCGTGATATTTCTGTGTATTTCATGAAAGCAAGGTAAATTGACTTTTTCATTAACTCTATCGATTTTGGGTCGTGAGCGATTTCGATTCATAGCCTGTCTCCGAAAGTCGTCGTCACGAGATGTTCTTTCCCAGCTCACATGTCGCTGCATTGTACTGCATCGGTTGATGCATGTACCAAGGACCATTACTTGCTACTTTGTTAAATGAACTAGGTTTAGAAAACCTTTATTATCTAGAGGATATTCTTGAGGACATTATTTATACTTCGGCAGACGTGTCTGTCTTGCTGAAGTCAAACTAAGGAGAGTGAACTGATCTCATACATCTGGTTATCTCCTGGCTGTTATAGAAAAGGATGGAGTTGTTCATCTGACTACATTTACAGCACTTTGAAATATAACATGCATCTGACTCATCATTGTAATGCTGTCTACCGTTTATTGCTGTATTGAATGTTGCTGTGATAATGACTGTTTGATGTGCCTACACATTTGCGTAACCATTTTGTCACTGTGGCGTCCACAATAAATAATGAAGAAAAACGTCAACGGCTGTTTCAAGACTCATTGACTTTATACGTCGTGAGTTTACTGACGTCCTATGTGGATTGCCCTGTTATTGTTGCATGAACATTGTTTTGACTGAACACATCTACACACTACACAAAACCAGACATGCGGATGCCATCCATCATCATATGGCATCACGCATCATTTGGTGGCCATAAGCTGGTTTGATTCTGGTACTAGCAAACACGGGGTCCCTTACCCACTTCATTTTCAACAAGAATTCATCAGCATCCTTCAAGAAATTAACATTCTTCAATACAGTCAACATCTTCAAAATTTTCAAAGTACTCGGCGTTGCCCGGTAAAAGTCAAAATTTCAACTTTTTGACGGAAACAAGAATTTGACAGTACCCGGCGTTGTTACATGTTGCCGGATAACTCGGACTGCTGTTATCTTTTACGCAAGTCAAGCAAGTTGCTGCTGTCAAGGTTCCAGTGCTGTCGTTTTTTGAGAAGGTCAAGTGCCGGTTGAAACGGTTGTTTTCTGAAGAAGGCCAAGTACCGATTTCCATCAACTTACTTTTGGATTAGAAGGTCAAGTGCCGAAACAACTCAACACACAGTATTTCAGAAGCTCTTGTACCATCGTGTTAGCAGTGGAAGCAGTTCAGATGTGCCATCATCGTTGGAGCTTCGCTCTTTAGGACGTTGATTGACATCCGTTTTTCTGCTGTTCTACGATTGGAAGCCTTTAAGTTAAGTGGCCTGTTTGTATGTAAACTGTGCCCTTATACTTCTGCTGAGTCTTCTGTGTATCATCTCATTCTATATGTTATATGTCTATATGTTATTTGTATATTTATATGTTTATATTTCAGCGGGTTCTCGGTTGGGTGGTGTCTCCGTTAGATTATGCCACGTCATAGAGGTCGTCTATTGTGAGCGTTTTCTGTAGGGTTTGCAAATTTCCGATACTGGAATTTGCTAAGCGACTTCTGTTGCTATTTATGTTAGCTGTGATGACATGTTTTAATATTGTTTTTCGTTATTATTTCACATTCTTTAGTTTTGTTGTGATTTGTTTGTATTTGTTAGCCTACTCTTGTCTATAATTTAGTTTCATACAACATTTTTGTTTATACACTGTGGTGTCATGTATTTTGTTTAATTCTATCGCAGATATCGTCACATTTTTTTGTGATATTTCATTAATTTCTGCTTTATTTTTAGTTGATTTCTGCGAAAGTTTTTGTATTGTTGCTGATCTTTGTTATTGTTTACATTGTTATTGTTTACATTGTTTGTATTGTTTACATTTTCAATGTTTACATTCTGCATGTGTTTACATAGTCATTGTTTACAGTTATAGTAATTAGTTAATGGGCTATGCTAATGCACTGTTACTACTATACTGATGATAAATGAATGATGAATAGTGTCGTGCACTATTGAATGAGAAGTGCACTTATGATCAAGATTTGAGTGCTGATATTTCATATACAAGTTCTTTGATTGGAGACTTGTTTCCCACAGAGACTGGGATAATATAATGTGATGTGAATATACAAGTGCTTAATTAAGACTTGTTACACTTAGGTTTGAAATAAATTAGTTAATTATTTCAGGTTTTGGACTCATATGTTAGACAACATGTCTACATTTGAGCACTTTATTGAGCAGGGTAAATTGCTTGGGAAGACTGGTGATAAGTTAGAAGAATTTGCAACTGCTCGATATGATAAAGCAATGGAAGCTGAACAAAAGAAACTGCATATGGAAGCTGAACAAAAGAAACTGCAGATGCAGGTGGATGAAAAGAGATTCCAAATGGAAATGGAAAAACAAAAAAGGGAATCAGAAGCTGAGGAAAGAAAGCTACAGCTAGAGGCTGAGAATAAAAGACTTGATAGAGAAGACTGAGAATAAAAGACTTGAAAAAGAAGCAGAGAATAAAAGACTTGAAAAAGAAGCTGAAAATAAAAGACTTGAAAAAGAAGCTGAAAATGAAAGACTTCAAATGCAGGCTCAAGCTGAAGAAAGGAAGTTACAAAGAGAGTCTGATGAGAGGAAAGCAAAAATGGAACATGAAGAAAAAAAACTCTTAGCTTTAGAGTTGGAGAAATTGAAATTGACGAGCATGAGTAATGGTAATGATTCAAACAAGGGTTCATCTTCTGGAAAGGCTAATAATGATACTTTTAAGATTAAGTTACCAACATTTAGTCCTTCCAGTGATGACATAATGTTCTATCTGGACAGATTTGAACAAGCATGTACAGCTCATAACATAGACAAAGCAAAATATGTTTATCAGTTATCAGGGATACTGACAGGTAAAGCTCTAAGTATATTAAATATGGTGGATGAACCTGACAAGAGCAATTATGAGGTTGTCAGGGCCGCTTTGTTAAAGAAATATCAGCTTAACGAAGACGGCTATCGTCTACAATTTAAAAACATGTTACCTGAAAATGGAGTTGAATTCTCCGAGTTTATTGCAAGAATACGCATTACTTTCTCACGATGGGTTGAACTATCTAAGACGGAAAAAACTTATGAAGGACTTATGGACTTAATACTTAGAGACAAAGTCATGTCGTCTGTCAATGAGTCTTTCCTTGCTTTCCTTCATGAACGTAAACCTAAAACAATAAAAGAAATGGAAGATTTCTGTTGCCAATACGTAACTGCGCACCCACACATAACCATGGGTAACTCTAAGGTGAAAGAAGGTTTACCAGTTGCTTCGGCAGCTCCGTATGGTCAAAACTTTGCTCGTAGATCCCAACAAAATTTTGATAGAAAGGGCAGCGGTAATTTCTGTCAAAATCATGGAAACCAATTTCATGGTGATTCTTCTTCGAAGAATTGGAGACAACCTGATAGTACTCGTTACTATCACCCTAATAATTATAAGCATTTCAAAAGAGGATATGGTAATAGAGGTTATTCCTGCCGAAGACCTCAGAAACCAAACAAATAGATGTTCGCATCAATGTGAACATGATAGTAATCGTGGAAACTGGAATTCGAACCAGTATAACAATTACAATAGAGACAATAATAACTGCAGAGATAATAATAACTCTGATAACTTCAGAGGTAATAATAGTCGGGGTAGATCTCAACACAAAAAAAAAGAGATATCAGCAGGCTAATGCTGTACAACAGGAAACTGAGGGAGCCTGTAATCATGTTGTTGATAGTAAAAACTTTGACGCTGTCACTAGTTCTGCTTTTGACTTTGAGAGAGCAAACAAATGCCCCCAATGCAGTACTTTATTCGAACCGGGTACCATAACTACTTTGAGTTGTGGTCACCCACTTCCCGCTCTTCCTGCTGCTGTTGCGCATGACGGGAGGGGTTCTTTAATTCTACATAAGGGTCTTGTTAATGATACTCCGGTCTCACTACTTTTCGATTCCGGATGCACCACTATTGGTGTTAGACAATCGCTTGTAGATCCATCTTGTGCTACAGGAAGGGTTATTAAATGTGTCACATTTGGCGGCACTCTAGAAAAATATCCTACTGCTGTAATTCGCATTGCCACTCCTTTCTTTACTGGAGATGTGCATGCTTGTCTCTTACCTAATCCTATTGCGGACCTTATTATTGGTCGTATTCACGGAGTTAGGGAGTGTACCCCACAGCAGATTGCTGCTTGGGAAGATAATAACATGCAAGCTACAAATGCAGTAGTTACAAGAGCACAAGCTCTACAAACACCCGAAACTTCACTGAATAGTGATAATGAAGTTGATAGCCAAGATAGTCACTTAGTAATTACTCGTGACTCTTTCATAAAATTGCAAGAAGAAGATCCTTCTTTAAAAAAATTCTTCGTTCTTGCGAAGAAAGGTGATCCGAATCAGGATACAAATAGAAAATCTTGGATTGCAATGAGAAACGGCGTACTTGTACGTATGGTACAAGATTCGACTACGTCGGCACATTCGCAAATTCTTGTTCCCAAGAGCATGAGAGTCCAAATATTACAACATGCTCATGACTCGCAATGTGCTGGACATATGGGTTTTGCCCGTACGAAGTCGAGAGTCCTTGCGGCTTTCTTTTGGCCTTTTGTCAATAAGGACATTCGTATTTACTGCCGATCATGCAAGGTATGTCAGGAGGTCAAATCTAGAGGACCACGACATGCTGCGCCTATCCAGGCTGCTGACATTCCTATTCAGCCGTTTCAGAAAATGGCCATAGATATTATTGGCCCTTTTAAGGTCAAGTCGGCCAGAGGACATCAGTTTATCCTTACATGTGTCGATATGTGCACACGTTGGCCAGAGGCTATTCCTCTTAAGAGCATATCTACTACAGATATCGCAGATGCTCTTTGGTTGATATTTTCTCGCTTGGGGTTCCCCAGAGAAATATTGTCAGGACCATGGCACTCAACTCATATCTGACACTATGTCACAGGTAATGTCTACCTTACATATTGAACGATCTCTCAGTAGTATCTACCATCCTATGTCTAATGGGTTAGTTGAGCGTCTGAATAGAACGCTCAAGACTTTGCTTGGTAAGATAACTGAAGATCATCCTCAAGATTGGGACAGGGTTTTACCCGCGGCTCTCTTTGCCTATAGAGAAGTCCCTAATGAAACACACAGGATTTTCTCCCTTCGAACTTGTCTTTGGCGCGCGTCCACGCGGCCCTATGTCTTTATTACACGATCTCATCACTGCCGATGATATTAGCGATGAAACTCAATCCTCATATGAGTATGTCATTGCTCTTAGACAAAAGATCATTGAGGCATGTAAGCTAGCAACTGCTTCATCAGAAATTGCTAAAGAGAAGGCAAGGCAGTTTGCTAACAAGAATAGATGTCTACGACAACTTTGTCCAGGTGACAAAGCATTCGTCCTACTCCCCAGTAGGGAAAATAGACTTCTTATTGCATGGAAAGGTCCGTATGCAATAGTCTCTCGGATTTCCGATGTTGACTATGTGGTCGATATTGATGGAAAGCATAAAACTTTCCACATAAACATGCTTTCGGAATTTCACGAACGTCCGGACTATTTGCTGCCTATTTTCCAGGCAACGGATGATGCTCCTGCACCTCACGGTCATTATTCATCCCTGTCTGTCATTCAGGATGAGGAAGCTACCTTCTCTGATGTCAACCTTCCCCTTCCAGTGGTTCCATTACATTCCACGGAATCTTGGAAAAAACGTTTCTGTTTCTCCTAATCTTTCTGGTGACGAACATCGACAAGTCTCGTCGATGTTACAAACATTTCAGGATGTTCTCACTGACATTCCTGGACACACAGATGTCATAGAACATGACATAATTCTTACCGACAATAATCCAATTAGGGTTAGGCCGTATCCTATTCCTATACACTTTCAGTCGCAAGTGGAAAAGGAATTGGATGAAATGATTCAATTAAATATAATTGAACCATCGACTTCACCATATTCTTCCTCCATGGTTATTGTCCGGAAGAAGGATAAGAACATACGAATTTGCGTTGATTATCGCAAATTGAATCAGGTCACAAAGTTCGACGCTGAACCGATGCCTTTGTTAGAAAATCTACTGATTAGACTTTCTAATTCTAGATTCTTCACTAAACTTGACTTGTCTAAAGGTTATTGGCAAGTGCCTTTAGCAGAGCATGCCAAACCTCTTACTGCTTTTTCTACACCTAGGGGTCTATTTCAATGGAATGTTATGCCTTTTGGTCTCATGAACGCCCCTGCCACTTTCGTTCGCATGATGCGTCGAATTCTGTCACATCGTTCGGATGTCATCGCATACTTAGATGACATCTGTCTCTTCAGTGATACCTGGGAAGATCACTATTTAGGGTTATATGACTTACTGTCCACTCTACGTGAGAATAATTTGACAGCAAAACCTTCTAAAGCTTTTGTTGGTTTTGGTGAAATCTCTTTCCTGGGTCATCGTGTTGGTCATGGTCTCTTGAAGACAGAAGACCACAATACTTCCAAAATACTGAACATCTCTGTTCCTAAAACGAAGAAACAAGTTAGGAGTCTCTTAGGTTTAATTCAATTTTATGGGAGATTTATTCCAAATTTATCTTCGATCATGGCACCTCTCTCAACATTGTTGAAGAAAGGTTCGCCTAATCTGGTCCGTTGGTCTGAAGAATGCCAATCTTCACTAGACCAAATCAAGAATATATTTTCTTCTCCTCCCATCTTAAGATTACCTACTCTTGATAGGACTTTTGTTCTTCGGAGTGATGCTTCATCCACTGGGATTGGAGCAGCACTGATGCAAGAATATGCAAATACTCTGCATCCTGTTATGTACATTTCTAGAAAACTAAATGCGGCAGAGAGGAACTACTCGGTTTTAGACCGTGAGTTGTTAGCGATGGTTTGGTCAATTCTAAAGCTACAAAGATTCCTCCTGGGCGCACATTTCATTCTAGAGACTGATCAGAAAGCTCTTACAGCTATTCAGACTAAGAATTTGAAGAGTTCGAGATCCACTCGATATGCTATAGCTCTTCAACCTTTTCACTTCACGGTACGAGCTATCCGTGGTGCGGATAATGTGATGGCTGACATTTTGTCTAGATGCCCACATGACTCCAACTAATACTTCTGTCCTATATTTCTATATATTACAGAGTCATAACACACCTATATTTCTACAATAGATTAGCACATCTGTACTTACTTTATATGTACACACTATCGTGCTTTGTTGTCATCTTCTTCTGTTCGTTTTTTAAAATGATAGAGGAGGACTGAGTAGTTAATATAAGGGCCGTTAGTTTACTAAACAGCCACAATTATTAATAATGTATTGTACCTTATGAAGCATATTAGTTATTAATTAGCATTATATTGCTTGTACTTTCTCAGAATGTCATTGTTGAGCTGAGGACTTACCTTACGAGTTCTAGATTGTGTACTTACCCTCGGAATACCAGAGCATATGTCCTGGATCGTCATGTAGTTTAACTTTACTATGTACTTATGTCATTACATGTCAAAGAATGTACTATTTAAATTTTCCTATCAGATTTGTACATCCATTTTTAAAGACAATATTAGAGTATGCTGTTTAATGATGATTATAGTAACTTGCATACGTATATTGTGTTTACATGCTAACGTGATGTGTGTTGGTGACACCTCCCCGATGTGAATATTTTTTGAGACATATTTATTTTTCTGTTGAGGTATATCCTCACCAGACACTCTATAATTAGCCTATTGTTTGGCAATTTAATTAATTATCAGCGCATAATTCGTGCGTTTTGAGCCGCTTATCGCTTGCTCTTTGATATTGAAAAAAAATATGTTCCACATTTTTTTTTATCGGGAGGAGGTGGTGATATGTTGCGTGATAAATTCTCGCAACATCGTTTTATTTCAATATCTGTTTTATAACGCAAGGGCAACAACTGCTTGAAATTTATAGTCACTTTTCTCGGTAAGCATTTGTCTTCTCGCGTTGGTATCGAATGCAGTTAACTTTTGAGCTGTGGTCATTTTTGCGCTGGACTGCGCATGACTTGTCTTGTTGTTTGGTCGATCGGTTTCCGCCCACCACTAGTGGGAGTGAGCGATTTGGAATGGCGAAAGAGATGCCTCGTTGAAGAGGGGATCTCCGCTTTTTTTTGTTCTGTCAGGGATGTGTAGTCCTCTTATGGATATTTCGTTTAGTCGAGATAATACCTCTAGTGTTTCCCACATGTCGGGAGGCGTGATATTTCTGTGTATTTCATGAAAGCAAGGTAAATTGACTTTTTCATTAACTCTATCGATTTTGGGTCGTGAGCGATTTCGATTCATAGCCTGTCTCCGAAAGTCGTCGTCACGAGATGTTCTTTCCCAGCTCACATGTCGCTGCATTGTACTGCATCGGTTGATGCATGTACCAAGGACCATTACTTGCTACTTTGTTAAATGAACTAGGTTTAGAAAACCTTTATTATCTAGAGGATATTCTTGAGGACATTATTTATACTTCGGCAGACGTGTCTGTCTTGCTGAAGTCAAACTAAGGAGAGTGAACTGATCTCATACATCTGGTTATCTCCTGGCTGTTATAGAAAAGGATGGAGTTGTTCATCTGACTACATTTACAGCACTTTGAAATATAACATGCATCTGACTCATCATTGTAATGCTGTCTACCGTTTATTGCTGTATTGAATGTTGCTGTGATAATGACTGTTTGATGTGCCTACACATTTGCGTAACCATTTTGTCACTGTGGCGTCCACAATAAATAATGAAGAAAACGTCAACGGCTGTTTCAAGACTCATTGACTTTATACGTCGTGAGTTTACTGACGTCCTATGTGGATTGCCCTGTTATTGTTGCATGAACATTGTTTTGACTGAACACATCTACACACTACACAAAACCAGACATGCGGATGCCATCCATCATCATATGGCATCACGCATCAGCCACCTCCTAGCAACAAAACCAATCTATTAATTTTTGTATATGACGACTTCCTTGAACTAACGCAACGGCCCATTCTCAGATCACTAAGGTCAGCACAGAGATTATAACTCCTCCTAAGATGTTGTTTCTAGACCTATTTCTGAAATTGCTTTATTTATTATAGGATCTATGCGCAGGCTGTCTCAAAAATAAGACAAAAAAACTCTTAATGAAGATTTCACATGAGAGTGCCTACATTTATCTTATTATCAACTCTGTCCATTGCAGATATTTGTTGAGCAAGATCAGATGATTCGCAAGGCGGCAACAATTGCTTTCCAGAAGACATTCAAACAGCATAGAAGCTATTCAACTTCCACAAATAATCCCAGTTCTACAAGTAATCCCATTTCTACAAGTAATCCCATTCCTACTAGCAATCCCATTCCTACTAGCAATCCCAGTTCTACAAATAATCCCATTGATAAACCAGAGGATGTGAAAAAAACTGAAGAGGTCCAGCTAACCCAGAGACAAAAGCTGAAACGTGCGGTGAAGGAATATGGGAGCACTGTTATTGTCTTCCATGTGACCATATCTCTGATGTCCCTGGGATTCTTTTATCTCCTCGTTTCTAGGTTAGTCTTTCCAACTTGACTTTCCAACTTGACTGTCAGAACATTGCCTTGTGTAGCCAAGGGTCTCTGATAGAATAGGACTACTGCTACCACAGGCATGCCATAAAAGGCGACTAAGTATGAGGTTGTGCGTAGGGATGGCAACCTCATCATGTAAAAACAAATTGCGACATAAACCACCGCTGAAAGAGTGTACTTTGGTGTGGGCTTCATCATAGGGGATATCGCCAGTTGTGGCTGTGCTCCATAAGGAGATGATGATGATGTCAGAACATTTTGTGCATTTTTTTTTTCAGTGATTTCCCTTTCATTTCTATTTCCAGTTCTCTTCTTCGTGTGTTTTATAGTCTCTCTCTACTTACTACTCTCTCTTACCCTTGGGGGAGGGGGTGTTCTAGAACAAGGACTACCTTGTAATGCTATCAACAGGCTTCCTCAGTGTGTATCCTATCCATCTCCAGCGTCTTCTTCTTATCTCTTGTTCTGCTGGCGCTCGTCTGGTTCTTGTTCATCTGTTTCACACTGGTGATCCAGCCTGAAGTGTCATAACATTCGATTTATATCATAAACTTACATTGACTGTGTAGTTCCTGGGGGAGAGGGGGGGGGGGGGGGGGGGGGTCTCTGATAAGACCATGGAAGAATAGGAATACTGCTCCCTCAGGCATGTCGTACAAGGCGACTAATATAAGGTAATGCTTGAGGTATGGCGTCCGCCTCGTACTCAAGAGGTACCGGGTTCGAATCCCAGTTGAGGGATTATAATTTATTGAAAAATTTTTTTTCACAACCAGTGGTGGGTCCTCCCCCCCCCCCCCCCCCCCCATACGCCCCCCCCCCCGCTCACCCCACCCCACCCCCCCCCCCCCCCCCCTGTCTCATGGAGACCAGTGAGATCAGATGCCTAGCCTTCTCGGATAAGGGTGAAAAAATAGAAGGTCCCGTGTGCACGTTGCGCACGTCAAAAATCCCACGGCAGTTGGAAATTGTAAAAATTGCTGCCCTGGCAAAATTTAAAAATTAGGAAACCTACCCAGCACAAAAATATTTATAGAATGTGTGATTTCCTATACATTATATACACACATTTGGATTCTCACTGGTCCTCCTTGTGTGATCTAAGGGAGGAGATCGGAGCAATGATGGTGTTGTCCATGTGCAATGAAGATAGTCCTTAAAACAAAAACCCAATGCTTGGAGGCTGGTGACCTCATGTGTAAAACAGATTGCTACAGAAATCATTGCTGCATGAGCATGTTTATGTTTTGTTGTACAAGCTTCCTGCAAGAGGACCAGCTGCAAAGGGTGGCTCCATACTCCACAGGGAGTAGAAAACAGAATGATGATGATGATGATGATACTGAGAAAGTTTCAAGACTGGCCTCGAGAGCACCCACAGTGGGGAGGACCACTGGACATGGATAAGGGAGAGGTACTAAGGGCAATTAATGATCGCCTGCTGGATAATGACACTGCAATGGATGAATCAACAAGGCTCAGGCTGTTGGAGTTTGGCATCAAACGTGTGTTACGGCAGATTTATTGGCATGGTCTGCTAGAGGTTAACAGCATCTGATTTTAGGGGTTACAACGTGTAATGTAATGTAAAAGTATTATTGGTCTAGTGAACGCTGTGACGTTTCAGCGTTAGTTGTCACGCACGGTGACCAAGAGACGAGACCCTTTTCTAGACGACCGTCGAACCGATAAGACGTGTCCTTGGAATGTTTTATTGCCGGGCTTATATTGCCGCACAATTATAGTACATTAAATAATGGACATGGGTCAGTCCAATGTGATAACGAAGAAAGATGAAGGTACAGGTTAGTAATTGACTAAACCTTGTCAACGTGAAGATATAGTCCGCCTTAGTTATTCTAATGCCAGACGCATAATCTCACTGTCGGTGTATTGGATTTTTCCAACCACGCGTGCATACAGTTATGCGGTTCTGACTACTATGTTTTCAAGCTAGGAGACAAAGGACTGATTTGTAAAGGAATAATATTTGAAGTATGAACTGCAACTTATTATTTATAATTCTTCATGATGACCATGTGTAAACTGTTCTTGTATGGAATCGATATAATAAATGTTTGTGGACTCGAGAAAGGACTTATCAAATCTATAACGTCAGAATTTGACTGTATGATGAAGTTGTCAATATTATATCCCACCTTCGCGTACTTCACCATCAAGAGCACGATCTCATAATTTACTGAGAAAAGACAATGGATAATTATATGTAAAACGTAAATAGAAGAGCCAGTATAAACCAGCCCCATTAACAGTGTTAACGGCAACAGTGAGAAGTCAACGGTAACAGTGGTGGCCAGTGTGGGGACGAAAAAAAAAAAAAAAAGATTTTCTTGTTTACATGTGTTGCCAACTGTTTACCATTACAAGCAAGTCACATGATCTGCATAACACTACGTTGAACACATGACTACGCAATGCAACTCTGACGTCACTACATCGTGCGTAGATGCCGCGCTTCGAAAGGAACAACCGTCAACTCATTCCAGTTTTGATTAATATTTGCTTAATCAAGAAGACCAGACAAGAGAATACTGTGATCAGCCAATCATGAGCAAACAGTACTAGGCACTAGTCTAGTCCGTTGACGAATTTGCCATCGCCGGAGCCTTCAAAAGATAAGTTTAGACCTAGGACGATTGTCATTCATTAACACACTAACGAGTCCATACCATTTTGCAGGCATGTCCTCTCTATTAATTGTTTATCGATGTTCTATCTGTTTCTTTTTGTCCGTTGATGTTGTCCGTTATTTGCGGGTATGGATGGGCGGCGGTTCATAATGAATAAAAAATGGCTCTCAGGATGCCGATATTCATTTTGAATGTTCCTAAGGCTGTGAATTAATAGCACCTCGCGAAGAAAGCGTCGAATTATCGTTATCGGTGATCGTTCGGGTTCGGTCTTGCATTAATTCACTTTGCATGTTAGGTGTATAGTCATGTTTTAACTGTTGTTTTCATGTGTATTTGGTTCTTGGATTTTATTCATTTGCAGTCCTATGTTCGTAAGCTATCTTGTTATTCTGATCTAGCTATCTTTTATTTTAATTAAATGTATTGTATTAACGTCAAATGAGTCCTGTGACGTCATCTTTCATAGTACAAAATATGTTCGTTTCCTCAGTTAACCTTCACCCTTCTACATTTCCGGTTAGTACACTTGGTCTTATAATAGCATTTATTTTTGTGAAAATGTCACTTTTGTATTGTGCTCCTGTTCTGTAATCCTTGGTTAACCCATTTGTATTGTTTGTATTCATTACATATTTTATTAATTTAATATTAATGCTATAATTTCTTCATTAATTATAGTGTAGATGTATGTGATGAAATTTTTATAAGCTTTGATGAGGAATTAGGGACTTTGCACATATTTGCAGTAGTGGTCCTAGAAATGGGCAATGCACTTTATGCCTCATGATTAAGGCATAAATTATAATGATTAATTATTAAAACTTTATAACATATTAATACATATCTAATATAACTTAGTACACTTTCTCAGTACTATATTGTGAACTTAGTGACAATTAAGACTAATTATTTGGGGATAATACACATAATTATTAATATTAAGCGCTTGATATAATTTCAGCAGCTTATATAATTAACTATCATAACTATTTATGATAGATATTCAGTGAGTATATATATAATAATATTTCTACAAAATATTATAGTTTGTGGAACTTATACATAGCAATACAGTAATATTATTATCGACATAGATTACATTGTCGATTACAAGACATAAGTAATTAAATACTTAAATAATTAAACTCCAAGAATGCTTACCTTGGACCATTTCATTAAAATTGGAAAAGATTGTAATAAAAAGGGAGAGGCACTCCTTGAATTTGCTGAACAACAACTGTCAAGATATAAGGCAGAGATGGAAGAACTTGAAAGAAAGGAGGCTGAAAAGAAAGCTGAATTAAGACAAGAAGAAGAAAGAAAGGTGGCAAGAGATGAAATCCTACGGATTGAAGAAGAGAATAAATTGAAACGACAAGAAATCATACTGCAGCAAGAAATGGAACTGCAACGGCTTAAATTGGAAACAGCAAAACTTAATTCGCAGAGTGCTGCATCAAGCCAAAATGATAATGCTCAATCTGGATCTTCATCCACCCGACTTAAGGGCAATTATTACTTTAAACTACCACCATTCAAGTTACACATGGATGACCTTTCATCGTGGCTGGCGCGCTTTGAGGATATATGTAAAGTCAATAACCTTGACAAAACTGCATGGGCACTTAAACTTAAGGAATTTCTGGATGGCGAACCTGCAAGTGCAGCACAAAATATAGATCCAACATTATCCACAGACTATGAGGCCATTAAGACGTTGTTATTACGCCGTTTCCACTTGAACGAAGAGTCATGTAGATTACGTTTTAAAAGTTTGTTGCCAGATAACAATAAAGATTTCACAGGTTTTATTGCTAACATACGCAATACTTTTAACAGATGGGCTGAACTGGCAGGTGTCAACAAATCTTACGACAAGTTAGTCGATTTGTTATTGAGGGATAAAGTATTATCTTCTGTCAGCCCACCATTCTTTGCTTATCTGCAAGAAAGAAAACCAGAATCTATTGATGAGTTAGAAAAAATTTCTTTAAATTACTGCACAGCTCATCCGAATGCTAATATTTCTGGCTCGTTGACAAGAGAACCACTTCCTGTAGCCTCCAATATGGCATATCATAATCATAACAAACCTAGAACACACAGTGTGGACAGAGGTAGGTTCAAAGGAAACTATGACATTAATTTTCATAAGGGACAGAATAACTTTAACAATAACTTTAATAGAGGAAGACAACAAACCAGAAATTATTCACCTCAGTCAAGATACAACAGTAATCCACGTAACTCAAGTTATAATCGTTCATATAATTATAATAATGGTAACAAGTGGAACAATAGCGATAATTATAACTCGAGACATCGAGATAACAGTTACAATAGAGGACAACGGGATAATTCATCTAATTATTCTCGTCATCGTTCTCATTCTCATAGATCGACAAATTATAACCATAATACAGGGGCAGCCGTTACTACTGCTACAACCCCTGGTGTTGAGAGTTCACCTACTGATAACAAAATACAGTCTTCATCTACTTGTTTTGCAATGAATTATAACGTGGCAAATAGTTGCCCAACATGTAATCTTATATTTCAGAAAGCAAAAGAGACAGTTCTGAACTGCGGACACATTCTACCAGAAGTCAGTCTAGCAGTCAATGATGGAACAGGCTCGCTGATCTTCAACAGAGGAAAAGTTAATGGATCCATCGTCTCAGTCTTAAGAGATTCGGGATCGACCACGATCGGAATCCGTCAGACACTTGTTCATCCGAATTGTGCAACTGGAGAACATGTCAGGTGTATGACCTTTGGTGGAACCATAGAATGTTATCCAACTGCTATTATCTATCTTGAAACACCCTTTTTCACAGGCAACGTTAAAGCATGCATGTTAAGAAACCCAATTGCCGACCTTATGGTGGGATGCATACACGGGAGTAAAGATTGCACACCAGAAGAGATTATTGAATGGGAAAAAAATAATCTATGCATCGGAAATGCAGCAATAACCAGAGCACATACAAAAAAATTAGAGACTATGGACACTGAAAACAAGGAAACAGACGATCATGAAAGTATCGAGATTCATTCTGCTATTGACCGAGTATCCTTTGCTGCAAAACAGAGGGAAGACAGGTCACTAACAAAATTTTTTTCACTGGTCAACAAAGCTGACAATCTTGCTATGAACAAAAATAATAGTCATTGGTTTAGCATTAAAAATGACATTTTATTAAGATGTTTTATGGATAAAACTCAGATAAGACAACAAGTCATGGTACCTTTTGCTTTTAGACGGTACATACTTCAACACGCACATGATTCTAAGTGTGCAGGTCACATGGGTTATACTCGTACACGTTCGCGAGTATTATCGTCTTTTTTTTTGGCCGGGAGTATCACGAGATATTTCACAGTACGTACGCTCCTGTACGATATGCCAAGAAGTGAAAGCACGGGGAGCCTTTCACACGGCGCCTATTCAGGCTTGTGACATATCTGTGAGACCTTTCGACAAAATGGCCATTGATATCATTGGCCCACTTTTACCATCAGCCAGAGGACATAGATTTATTCTCACTTGCATCGATTTATGCACACGATGGCCAGAAGCCATCCCATTAAAAACAACCAACACCACAGATGTAGCTGATGCACTACACCTTATCTTTTCTAGAGTAGGTTTTCCTAGAAAACTTTTGTCAGATCATGGTTCTCAATTTATATCTGAGACTATGACAGAGGTAATGAAGACTTGGCAAATAGATAGAAATCTCAGCAGCATTTATCACCCAATGAGTAATGGTGCTGTAGAAAGACTTAACCGCACACTCAAACAAATGTTACATAAAGTTACAGTTAACCATCCACACGACTGGGACAGAGTTCTACCAGCTGTGTTATTCGCTTATCGAGAGGTGCCACATGAACAAACTGGCTTCTCTCCATTTCAACTAGTCTTTGGCGCTCCACCAAGAGGTCCTATGGGACTAATAAAAGACTTATTGATTGACTCCGAGATGACTCAGGATACCCAGTCATCCTATGAGTATGTAATTAATCTCCGGAATAACATTATTGATGCCTGTAAAATGGCAACAGCTTCATCTGAGGCTGCGAAAGAGAAAGCTAGAACTTTCCAAAACAGTAATAGACGATTACGTCAATTATTTCCAGGAGATCAAGCTTATGTGTTATTGCCACATAACAATAATAAACTACTAATCTCGTGGAACGGTCCTTACCAGGTTATCAATAAGATTTCTGATGTTGATTATGTCCTGGACATTAAGGGACATCACAAAATATTTCACATAAATATGCTCAAGCAATTTCATACTCGACCTGAACATCTACAAGCTATTTTTCATGAACTAGATGACACTTTCGTACCTAGATGTCACTATTCTAATTTGTCTGTTATCCAGGAAGAAGAATCATCTTTTCCTGAGGTACAGTTAGCATTACCTGTACCTGTAGTACAGCCTAGTGAATCTTGGCGGGATGTAACCATCTCCTCGTCAGTTACACCGCAACAGCATCAACAGATAGCTGAACTTCTACAATCCTATCAAGATGTGTTAACCGACATTCCAGGTCGCACATCAGTCATTAATCATGACATCACTCTTAATGATGATACTCCAATTCGGGTACATCCATATTCTGTTCCTCTACACTTTCTTACTAAAACTACTAAGGAACTTGAACAGATGTTATCTTTAGGAATTATCGAAACTAGTAATTCCCCATTTTCTTCTCCATTAGTTATTGTCCGAAAGAAGGACAATAACATTAGACTATGCGTCGACTATAGAAAATTAAATGCACAAACGATAGTTGATAGCGAACCACATCCACTTCTCGATGACTTACTGCCACGTCTATCGACAGCAACTATATTCACTAAGATAGACTTAACTAAAGGTTATTGGCAGATACCACTAACCGAAAAAGCTAAATACTACACAGCGTTTTCAACTCCGCTAGGTCTATCCCAGTGGAATGTGATGCCTTTTGGGCTTGTTAACGCTCCAGCTACCTTTGTTCGCATGATGCGACACATTTTTTCAGGTAGACCAGACATTATTACATACATAGATGACATATGCTTATTTAGTTCATCTTTTGAGGAACATGTTTTGGGTCTCGAATACGTTTTGGATACATTAAGAAATAACAATTTAACTGCTAAACCCACAAAATTACAAGTAGCGTTTCACGAAATAACTTTTTTGGGTCACATTATTGGAGCAGGATATATCCGAACACTACCCAGTACAGTTTCAAAAATTTTAAACATTTCCGTTCCTCAAACGAAGAAACAGGTTAGAAGCTTGTTAGGTCTAGTCCAATATTACAGTAGATTCGTACCTAACCTGTCATCCATCACGGCTGTATTGTCCTCATTACTGAGGAAGGACATGCCAGTGAAGGTGACATGGACTAATGAGTGTAATAATGTATACCTTAATATTATTAATATCTTTTCAAACCCACCTATTTTGAGACTTGTTGATGCTTCCAAAAAGTTTATTCTCCGCACAGATGCGAGTAACTACGGAATTGGCGCATGTTTGCTCCAATACCATGACGACATCCTCCATCCAAACTTGTACGTGTCACGAAAACTGAAACCACCAGAAGTGAAATACTCTACCGTTGACCGCGAACTTTTAGCCGTCGTGTGGGCGATAACCAAACTTGAGAAATTTCTACTGGGAGCCCCTTTCGTAGTACAAAAACTGATCAAAGGGCCGTAGCATCACTACGACGGGCGAATCATAAAAGTCCAAAGCTCACCAGATACTCTATTCTCCTTCAACCATTCAACTTTACGATTGAGTACATCTATGGGACAGACAATATCGTCGCAGACGCACTATCTAGAAATCCTTTGGATGTATAGCAATCAACACTGACACTTTTCTAATACGTCAACCGAAATTACGTGTCACAGAAGAATGAATCCTATCGCGAAATTCTTAACATGGAGATAAACCTTTGCTTACAATTCAACTAAATAACTTGTACAGACGATTGCGAAAACGAAATGAACTAAATCAAATGACACTATGGTCGTATTTACACCAGAACTTTGTGTGAATTTCATTTATGACAAAAACTGGACACATTTCCTTGCATCAAGTGAAAATAATAGAAAACACTATCAAAGTAACTCAGTATGCGACATGAACAATTGTCAATAGCTTCGATTCTCATGAACTGAAACATTTAAATATTTGTTTGTTAATCGGAATTCACAATGATCAAGCCTACGTATGGATCATCATATCCAACTTTCATTAATTTTAGTTAATTACGTTAAAATAATGGAAAATAAAAAAAAAAAGGTGAGATAAATATGAAAAAAATGAAATGAAATTTGAAGATGAAAAAAAATTTTTGAAAGAAGAAAAAAAAATAAGATCTCACATGATTCTTAGATAATGTTATTGTATGTAACTATTATGTTTATTAATTAGGTTGATACATTACATACTATATTATTGTTTAAATTAGTTAGATAGGTTTTAACAACTTAATACTACACTTATTTAATTTCCAACACACATAATTAAGTTAAATTTATACATTACTGTCTTTCGCTACTTTATTTTTTCATTTATTTATTTTTTCTACTTAACATATCCCTTCAGTTCTCTCACATTAGATTTGCAATAACTTTATTTTGATTACACACTCAATATAATTAATTAATTAAATTTTAACTCGTTAAATTAGTCCGACATGACAGTTCATTGCGACATATTTTAATTTAATTATTTAATAGATATCAACATTAGTCATTTATGTATAACACTTATGTATAATATGATTATTAATATATTAGATGACTGTTACTGAGTCGACATGACCACGACACTGTTCTAGACAGAACATCGTAGTCCATATGCCGCATTGTTGGTTAAATTTTTCGATATTGTTAAATTTTTTTTTTTTGGTATTCATTCAGATAGGTTTTTGAAAAAAAAAAAAAAAAAAAAAAAAAAAATCTATCTAATAGATTTTTTTTTTTTTTTTTTCCAGTGGACAGGGAATTGTTACGGCAGATTTATTGGCATGGTCTGCTAGAGGTTAACAGCATCTGATTTTAGGGGTTACAACGTGTAATGTAATGTAAAAGTATTATTGGTCTAGTGAACGCTGTGACGTTTCAGCGTTAGTTGTCACGCACGGTGACCAAGAGACGAGACCCTTTTCTAGACGACCGTCGAACCGATAAGACGTGTCCTTGGAATGTTTTATTGCCGGGCTTATATTGCCGCACAATTATAGTACATTAAATAATGGACATGGGTCAGTCCAATGTGATAACGAAGAAAGATGAAGGTACAGGTTAGTAATTGACTAAACCTTGTCAACGTGAATATATAGTCCGCCTTAGTTATTCTAATGCCAGACGCATAATCTCACTGTCGGTGTATTGGATTTTCCAACCACGCGTGCATACAGTTATGCGGTTCTGACTACTATGTTTTCAAGCTAGGAGACAAAGGACTGATTTGTAAAGGAATAATATTTGAAGTATGAACTGCAACTTATTATTTATAATTCTTCATGATGACCATGTGTAAACTGTTCTTGTATGGAATCGATATAATAAATGTTTGTGGACTCGAGAAAGGACTTATCAAATCTATAACGTCAGAATTTGACTGTATGATGAAGTTGTCAATATTATATCCCACCTTCGCGTACTTCACCATCAAGAGCACGATCTCATAATTTACTGAGAAAAGACAATGGATAATTATATGTAAACGTAAATAGAAGAGCCAGTATAAACCAGCCCCATTAACAGTGTTAACGGCAACAGTGAGAAGTCAACGGTAACAACGTGGGACTCGCAGAAATGGACGTGAGAGGATGCATTCATCTTATGTACAACCAGCATGCTACAGGTACAATTAGCATTCGTGCTCTTCGACATTTGCTGAGGGAGATTGAGCACCTATGGGTTTGCCCGGAGTGCAGTGAGGTCGATTCTGATTAACAATAACAATAAGTTTCAAGACAAATCCGTCATAATTAAAATTTACTTGATGTTTAAAGCCTCAGTAGTACAGTAGTTTGTGCTCTGGCTTTCTAGCTCAGTGGTCCTGGGTTCAATCCCCAGTTGAGGTGGGGTTTTTTAGACTGCAACGAGTTCCAGGAGTCCACCCAGCCTCATGAATTGGGTACCAAAGCAATTCTGGGAAGGGTAAGGCGGCCGGCATGATGCTGACCACATCACCCCTAGTGTGCCGGTGGTCAAGAAAATATGGGCCTAACACCATATTACCAATATGCCTCAATGAGTGTGTAATAGGTGCATCATCCTCCTTGTTTATAAGCATTGTTTATAAAGGTATTTCACACATCAAATTTTTTGTTTTAATGGTTTATACATATTTGTGGTTCTTCAGCGGCATTGATGTTGTGGGTCTCTTGATGAAGCTGGGCATTGGAGGCACACTGCTTCAGAACAAACTGGCAGCAGGAACTGGAACTTTCGTAGTAGCTTATGCCGTTCACAAAGTATTTGCGCCCGTTCGGATTGCTACAACACTGACTGCAACACCCTTCATTGTGAGGTATTTACGCCGCATTGGTTTTCTGAAGGCCCCGCAACATTCCAGTCCTAAATAGCCGTGGACGTGAAGAACTGTTCTGGTATCTCACATTTAGCTTTATTTTGTAGTGTGTTGACATTTGATGTGGCAGAAGGCATTATCCAGGATATCTGACTTTGAAGATAAAAGCATTTTAGTCATCTGACTTGCCGAGTTGTGTCTTTGCCACTGCAGTGACAAGCATGTAGATTATGATCATTTTGAAGGAGTTTTTGTTGAGAGATATTTTATGTTGTGTCACAGTTTACGGTTGAGCTGCAAAAGCTGCAGCTTTTGACCTAGCACATTTGATATTAACAAGCATTTTTAAAACTCAGATTTGCTTTCCTTAACCTTTGGCTGTTCCCAGCCTACCCACGAGGCAGTAGGTGTACCATCTTAGTCTGACCTCTCTCCTAGTCTGGAACTGCCAGGAGCTCAGGGATGTCGTCAACAAAGCTTCTGGGATCAACAAGACACATTGAGTCATCCCGCCTTGACACTGTGTGATAATAAGGACAAGAACAGCAAAACTGTGACATCACAACATGCAAAAAATATTAAAGCTACTTACTACTTAGTCGTTGTTCTTCTACCCTGGGGTATAGAAGTTTACCAGGGAGAACGCCATACTGTCCTATCGACTGTCTTCCTCCTCGCTTAGTTCCAATCTATTCCTCAGTCCTTTAGAGATTGTCTAATGTTGTCCTCCCAGCGAACTCTGAGTTGTCCTGAAGGTCTGGATCCCCGGTTCTTGATTTCCCATGTTTGTCGTAGTAGCCGATCTTCTCCCATTCTGCAGACATGGCCAAACCATCGTAATTGGGACTGCTTCGCTCGGGTCTGCAGGGGCTGGGTTTTGAGGCCATGATGTATCATTTGATTACGGACCATATCTCTTCTTGTTACTTCAACCGCCTTCTTCAGAAACTTCATTTCTGAGGTTTGAAGCTGGCTTTTGTGGGTTGTAGTCATTGCCCATGACTCGCATCCATAAGTCAAGAATGGGACATAGTTATGGCGGTATACAGCCATCTTCATCTTCTTGCCACTTTAAAATATTAAAGCAATAATCAAAAATAGTTTCAAAGAAAAGAAGCAAAGAGAACATCCAGAGTCGGATAAAACAAAATTGTGCTAATTCTGGAATCCTCAAGATAAGACAAATAGAGGGAGACCAGAAAAATGCATTGAGAAGAGAACTGGAGATGGACATAACAGGGATTTTAACAAAGACAATAAAAGGATGGCACAGGATGATAAGGCTTGGCATGAATTTGTTGAAGGCCTCAGCTCCACAGGGAGCCGAAGGGTAGTGAATGAATTATTTCTTAGGAAGAAGAGACAAGGTTTTAACTTGTGAGTTTGTTGTTTGGATCTTAGAATAGCCAGACATGCCCTCACATTGAACCTGAAAGTGGGTAGTCAAGGAATCTTGAGAAGAACGGCAGAATAGGAAGCCAAAGTAACCAGAACGTCATGGACGGAGGTTAAGTAACCAGAACTTCAAGAATGGAGCTAAAGAAAGTGCAGTTTACAAAACTAGCAGCAAGCAACAGATGCAGTCCCTGTGCTCCGCATGGAATGAAAAAGATGGACAGATGATGATTTGTGTGTCTGCCCAGACATTTAAGTTGGTATGTACTTATGGAGTAGGCTGGTGCAGCAATGTCTACATGCAACCAGCCACTGCAGACTGAAACATCACCTATTCAACAAACAATTGGACACAAATATGCATCCATGTGGAGATCAGAGACAAACAGTTTGAACATGTCGTCCAGAGATTTCAGCTCCACAAGAGAAGCTGATTGACAGCACAGTCTTGCCCCAACTTCCTTGAGGGGGAAATTTTATGGGGACAATAGAAGCTTGAGACAGGCTACCATTTTCATGGAAGAGGTGTAGCTGTATGGAAGTGAACAAAGAAGACACAGTTTGAAGATATCTCATGCACTGATATCTTGATAGCAATATAGACAAAGTTGGAGGGACAGACAGTGATATCGAAACAAGAAAACAGAAGGATAGAGGAGCTTTCATTACATTGGGAAATATATGGGGATCAAAAGACGTCAAGTCCAACACAAAAATCAGAATCTTAAAAACTCAGATGTCAAGTCAATCCTATTGTATAGCTGTGAAACATGGAGAACAAGAAAAACAACAACCGAAACACTACAGACTTTTATAAATGGGTGCTTGCGCAGATTAGACGGATGGAAATGGTACGACAAGGTCACCAATGTGGAACTGATGTCAAGAGCCAGTGGAACAAGAGATGAGAAGAAGACGTTGGTGATGGATAGGACACACACTGAAGAAACCTGTTGATAGCATTACAAGGCAGTCTTTATTTTGGAATCCCTACGCTACGAGAGGCAGATGTAGACCAAAGAACACATGGCGAAGAGAACTGCAGACATGAAGATGATGAGGAAGATATAGAAAGAACTTGCAGATTGCATGTGACAGGAGGACTTGGCGTGTTTATTGAAGGCCTATGCTCCTTGGGGAGCTAAAGGATTTTTATTTAGGCCAGCGAGAGAGAAACAACAGGAGAAATGGCAACCTTTCTAACTTGCTGTCCCAGGTATAACAAGTGCCTTCCTTGCCCACAAATGTTTGTCCTAGTATTTATCTGTTTGATTTTAAGCCTTAAATTTTATAATTGTTACAAATGGTGTCATTTGCCTTGGGCCAACCAGACTTTTAAAACTCCATCGTATAAGTTGCTTCATTGCAAGTCATGGAGACACACACTTTTCTAGCAGCATCTGGGGAAGCCTAGTATTGCCAGATTGATACTACAATACTCATGAAATAAATGAGAACCAATAGGCACAGATAATGACACAAAATTTCAGCTTTGATCAGAACAACAGATTACTTTATCTTGGTAATGACAAAATCTTAACCTGGAGCAGAACACTTTGTCTGTGTCAGAACAACAAAGGAACATTTACAGATAACTTTATTTTGGTAATGACAGCAAATCTCAGCCTGGAGCAGAACACTCTGTCTGTGTCGGAACAACAAAGGAACATTTACAGATAACTTTATTTTGGTAATGACACCAAATCTCAGCCTGGAGCAGAACACTCTGTCTGTGTCGGAACAACAGAGGAACATTTACAAATTACTTTATTTTGGTAATGACACCAAATTTCAGCCTGGAGCAGAACACTTTGTTTATGTCAGAACAAACTAACATTTTACATAGCTTACTTTGTTTTCTTGTTCTTAATATTTTAAGCAGGTAAGTTCATAGTATCTGGGCTAGCTAATTGAATTAAATGGCTTTGTATAGATTATTTAAACATTTTTCTTTGCATACAGCAACTATCAGTGGTGCATACAGTGACTATCAGTGGTTACTTGCTGCGTAACCATAGATTTATGCATCCAGTGACTGTCAGTGCCGACTTGCTACATTGGTTTGATTTGTTGGTCACTGCAGAGTTCTAGTATTGTGTATAAAGTTAGCTGCCCTGCAGTGCCTTAATTTCACTTTATATTCTGGTCAATGGTACATCAGGTTCTCTGGCACTGCCTAGACAAAAGGCTGTGTCCACTATAATTTTTATCCATTCATACCAAAGAACCAAAAAGTGCCAGCGAAACGAGAGTTAAGAAGATGTTAGCAATGGATAGGACATTCACTGAGGAAACTTTCAGAACTTTCGTTACAAGAAAGTTCTTGATCTGGAATCCCCACGGTATGAGAAGTAGAGGGAGATTAAAAAAAACATACGGAGAAAAGAATTAGAGAATCTTCTTCCTCGTTCGTCCTGAAAAGGACGTTGGTTGCGTTGTGTCCGTTTACAACGAAGTTGCGATATTTGCGCCTTTCGGCCGACACATCCAACTTCAGCACTGCATTTTTTGGGACCAGGTTTGCCTTCCCTCTTCGATCCCTACTCTCTCAACCAGACTGCAGTGATGCAGCCTGTTTCCAGGACCACCATTTGGAGGTGGAGTAGGGTCTTGTGTCAGCTCTTGTTTGTTGACCCTGACGCAAGCAGTCAAGCTATGAGTCGCTGACTGCATTCATCACTTTTGCTGCGTCTTCGGTCCCAATTAGAGAATAAATTAGACCTTAGATGTCCCTACATAATTTATTTTCTGTATTTATTTCTTATACATGCTGTTTTCATGTTAAACAGACTCTGTTCTCACAGTATGTCCAAACAAAAGTTCCCTTTGAGTACATGTATTGTTGCTTTTTTTTATATTCTGACAATATTTCTCACATGTTCATTCCATTTTACATCACTTCAACATAATGTTTGATCAGAGTTTATACAGACATTTTTATCTGTCTTATGTAAGACATTGCTGGTATCATCATCATCATCTTTACCTTTGTTCTCCTTATGGAGCATGGTACCACTAGTGCAGCTAGTCCGCATGCAGGGAGCCTGCAACGAGCATTCACATGTTCTTGTAATGGTGGCTTTAGTAGCAATTTATCTTACATGATGAGGTTGCCAACCCCATGCACAATCTCATATTACAAGGGGCTTGACATAAGTCTGGGGCCTGACCATGAAGGAGTCACAGGAGGAAGATGAAACTTGGCACATTTAAAGTTCATCATATTTGCACTGAATGTGTGAAGTACGCGTTTGTTTCATCAATGGGTTTTCCCGCTACGGTGCACGGCGCAATGTACCCTATTGACCGGATCTGCTGCTCCAAAGATTTGACAAAACAATGGAAAAGAAGGAGGCCAGAGCTGTGATAAAATTTCTGATGTTTCAGGGAAAAACACCTACAGAAATACACAGGGAGATGGAACCAGTGTTTTGTGATTCTTGTCCTTCATATACTTCGGTAAAAAAACTGGTGTCAACAGTTTAAGTGCAGCCGCTCAAATGTTACTGATCTGCCAAGATCTGGTAGACCAGCCTCAGAGTGCAACGATGAAAATGCAACAAGAGTGAAGAAAATCATTGACCAGGATCGAAAAATGACAATTGTGGAGATAGATAGTAGAGTAAAACTAAATGAAAGAACAGTTTATAGAATTTTACACAACAGACTGAACATGAGAAAAGTGTGTGCACGCTGGGTTCCGCGACTGTTGACACGTGAACAGAAGCAAACGAGGGTAAATTGCTGTCAACAGTTGCTCAAAAAGTGTCAGTCAAAAATTTTTTTGGAGACCATGGTGACAGTAGATGAGACTTGGGTACACCATTATGACCCCGAATCCAAAATTGCCAGCATGCAATGGAAAACCCCGGGCTCCCCAACACCTGTCAAGCCGAGAGCGCAGAAATCTGCAGGAAAAGTGGAAAAGTGTGTGCACGCTGGGTTCCGCGACTGTTGACACGTGAACAGAAGCAAACGAGGGTAAATTGCTGTCAACAGTTGCTCAAAAAGTGTCAGTCAAAAATTTTTTTGGAGACCATGGTGACAGTAGATGAGACTTGGGTACACCATTATGACCCCGAATCCAAAATTGCCAGCATGCAATGGAAAACCCCGGGCTCCCCAACACCTGTCAAGCCGAGAGCGCAGAAATCTGCAGGAAAAGTGATGCTGACTGTTTTTTTGGGTCAGCAAAGGTGTCTTTTCTGCCTCGTAGCAACACAGTTAATGGACAGTACTATGCAGATCTTCTCACCAAACTAAGAAAGGTTGTGACCAGGAAATGAGGGATAACGCGCACTCAAAATCTTCCTTTGCTTCAAGACAACGCGCCCTCTCACAAAGCACGGCTTGTGCAGCTAGCAGCCGACGATTTGAATATTGAAATTCTTCCACACCCACCATATTCTCCAGATTTGGCTCCATCAGACTTTTTTCTATTCCCAAATCTTAAAAAAAACAGCTAAAAGGAAATCATTTTGACAGCGATGAAGAGGTTATACTGGCATGTGATGGCTGGTTTAGTTTGAAAAATCGGGTGTTTTACTCCCAAGGTCTTTTCAAGGTCATAATCAAGTAGTGACAGATCTTACTAGATGTGACAAAAAATAGAGATATATGTTGAAACAGTGACAGATCTTACTAGATGTGACAGAAAAATAGAGATATGTGATCAGGTATTGACAGATCTTACTAGATGTGACAGAAAAATAGAGATATGTGATCAAGTAGTGACAGCTCTTACTAGTTGCTAGTTGTAACAGAAAATTAGAGATATGTGATCAAACAGTGACAGATCTTATTAGATGTGACAGAAGAATAGAGATATATAATCAAGCACACCAGTCAATGGGATGTGAAGTAACTTACTTTGCTCGTGCATGAATTCCAGGGTAGACAACTAACCAAGACCCACAAACACTTCCACACGGTACATCCTGGAAACAATCAACCTTTGGGTTCTCGTGTTGCCTGGTCAATGCTTCAGGGATCGATTAGCAGCACTAGAGCGGCCCAGCACCCTGATTCCCACTATGGTGCAATATGTTGAGAACCCAGCATTGCACACCAGGCTTGGGGAATCGCTCAAGCCCCCGTTTTAACTCTAGCTTTGGCCTGGTCAACTTCATGCAGGAGGATCCCATCCCAAAGTGGATAGATGGCAGGTGAGGAGAGCTGGCTCTGTACAGGACGTGACAATCCTTGTGAGAGCTCAGAACCAGAGCCAGTATTTTAGCCTTGTATATTTAGAGAGCCCCCTGGATGGCGGGGAATGCACAGTATGTTGTTCCTAAATCTGTCCCCCTGCTAGCTTAGAACCAGATGTGAGGACCCATTAAATGCATGCCAAGCAAGGAAAGAAACTGGAGCTCTTAACTCCAACATAACAAGTTATGCAGAATGCAGAAAAGCTACAAGAAAACTCTAGATCTACAATATAGATAATGCCAAGGAAATCATCTTGGTATTGGCAAAAGGCTCAGCAACCCTAGTAAAATAACACCAGTCAATACAACACACGATTGTTACGAAACATTGTGTTTTGCACATACGTTTATAATAGAAAAATAAAGTCAAAATTTCTTCTTTTCTTAGCCAGTCCTTTTTCCCATTGAAGGTTCACAACAGGCGATATAATTACTTTGTCTTCCAGAGCTTGACCATAAAAGTGTGGCTTGTGTCTATCATTACTCATTTATTTTTAAATCATGTCAATTCATGGGGACTGCTGCAGTGGTTACCCCCATGCTCCACAAGGAGCAAAAAAAAAAAAAGGGAAGAAAGGAAGAAACAAACAATGGACAGAGACAGAATACTGTAGACATATAGTGATTCTGTTAGGGAAAAACTTCTTCAATTACCATGTCGGCTGCAGCATCCTATCTCCGATATTATCACTTCTGTTGTTGTCGCCTCACTACTGCTTTATTCCATGTCCACTTTTAGCCAAAATTGACCTGAGGTCATAAATCGATATAAAATAGTTTAATCAATCATCCTACACAATATCTTAGTTAACTGTTTGGATCGTCATGCAAAATTTCATTTTAATGTGATATATCCTTCTTTTCAACTAGCAACCCAAAAACTTTGGTTTTTCTCGAAACAAGCTGAAGTGGAGATGGAATAAAGCAGTAGTTAGGTCTCGTGCTGACTTCTTTCCAGGTCTTGATTTCAACCTGTCCAGTAACTTCTCTCTCTATCTCTTTTTTCCTTCAGTGATTCCAAGATATTGGTAGTGTAAGTCTTACTAGGGCAAAGAATGCATGGAGGCATATCTGGAGCCATCCTTATATGACCACCAGCTATCCACAATGCTACAATATATGTACGTGGAAGTGAACCTATGCCTGTGAGGCTAATTACATCCTCATTGACTCTTGAAATCATCCACACACTTCCAGGGATTCCCTCTGTGGTGAAACTTGTTGAGAATTCAGCATTGCAAACTAAGCTTGGAGAAGTCACTTGAGCAAAATACTTAACTCTGGCTTTTACCTGGTTGCCTGCATGCAGGAGGATATCACTATGGACCCTATGATAGGCAGAGGAAGCTGAGACGTGGCTCTGTGCAGGATGTGACAATTCCTTGGGAGAACCCAGAACCAGAGTACAGTATTTTAGCTCTGCATAGTTGGAGAGCCCCCTTGGCTGGCGGGGAATGCATAGAATGCCACACACTTCTTACTGCTAGCTTGGGACCAGATGTTACGATCCCTTAAATGCAGGCCAAGCTAGAGAAACTGGAGTTCATGACTTCAACTCAACATGTTTCGGAATGGCAGAAAAGCCACAGAACAAGCCTAGATCTACAGTGTAGATAATACCAAGGTGTCTCCAACTTGGTATTGGCTGCTAAAGAGCGAGAACCTCAGCAGCCCTAGTTCAACAACTAGGGCAAAGAGATTGCTTGTGTTATGACCACAAATCTTCATCAGGGATAAAGAAAACAACAACAAAAATCAGTAGAGAAAAGAAAGTGAGAACTAATCTTTACTCATTTCAATCATTACACTTTAGCTCCCCAAGGAGAGGGGGTCTGCAACAATCTCACGCCAAAGTTCATAACCGTAATCAGATACAAGATAAAATGAAAATACTCGATGAGAGGTCACAACAAGTGGGTCTGAAAATACACAAGAAAAAGACAAAAATAATGAGAATAAATGCAGGAAAAGGTAACAAGATTTTACCTGTAGAAACACCCCTACAAGATCTAGAATCATACGTATATCTTGGAAGCAAATATGGACAACGCTGGACTGATAACAGCGATATTAAAATAAGAAAATGAAAGGAAAGATGAGCTCTCATCGCTTTAGGTGATGTTTCAAGTTCAACACAAAATGAAGAATCTTAAACTCAAATCTCAATTCTGTATGCCTCTGAAGCATGAGGAACAAAACAATAAGATTCAAGATTTTAGGCATTCATAAATGGACGCTTGCGTACACTCAAAGGATTGAAATGGTACGACAAGGTCACCAAAGTAGAACTGATGACAAGAACTAGTGGAACAAGAGATGAAAACAAGAGATGAATACAAGATGCTGGCGATGGATAGGACACACACTGAAGAAACCTTAATAGCATTACCAGGTGTCACGGATTGCCTCCCCCTGCTTTGCAGTAGTGGTCCAACAGTGACCAAAACTCAAGAGTATTTAATATTGGCTTCCAAGGTATCTACCTGCATGCAAGATTACTCTTGGCAGAGATGTAGATAGAAGATTAATGACACTTCTACCTTAAGGGAGCATTCACAAGATATTTCCAGAAGTCACGAACAATGTTGCATTGGGCTGAACAATTGTTAACGCATTATATCTGGTCCGTCGCCTTTAATGAAGGATTTAAGCAATGGTTTAGCCCGTTCAAGCCCCCAGTTGGTGTAATCCAACGAAATCCCTCTTATAGGGTATAGCTCTGTTTAAAGGTAAATATATGTCTAAGTATTTATATATATATTAAATATTCTGGCTCATACGTTTGCTTTCATACATATAACTGAATTAACTATTATTGTTTAGTTTTAAAACAACAGGTAGCAAATTTAATTGTGAATTAGTCTAACAGGTTAAAATAAATATGGAAAGATTAGTGGAATTTTGATGGATATAAAGTTCTCATCATTGAGAAGTAGGTGGGAAACTTTATACTTAAAGTTTAACTGAAATTTCCTTTTTGCTGGTGCCTATTAGTTAGCACTTAGCTTGTATGAGTGAGTCCTGTCGCCTAGGTTTTCATCACATTGTTCTGGTGATGAATGTTCTTCTCTCACACGAGTGGCATGGTAACTTCAGTACTTCATACAGTCTGATAGCTTGTAACCATGTACTTTTAGAAAAAAATTGACAGACAAAAATGCCTCTAAGTACACTGAGTTGGACGTTTAACAGGCGCATCCTCCCTTTGTCCACCCACCAATGTTAATCTCTCAGAAGAGTTACATTCCTGAGTTTACACAGTGCAACTCAGGAAAGATGAATAAAATTCACCAATATTCCTCTGGGTATTAACTGGGACAATGTGTCTGGACAGCGCGAGCAATGATTGAGGCACATATGATGTAGTCATCACTCATCACTGCTCCAGTCGGAGTCTTGGGTCACCTCTGCTGTCGGGTTTTTCCTGCACAACTAGCCAGAAGAAATCACCAGCGCTTGCTGTAGTGGTTCATGAATATACTATTTCCGTATGTTGAGGTTACCATATTTATATATATGTATATATCCACTTAGCAAGAAAACATGTTAAATTCACATTTGTAAAAGAAATGTTCACAACTTACCCCAAATTTTGGGAATACACAATCTTCCTGCACAGGTTTCAGATGGACCCGAGCAATTTCGATGCATATGCTCTCGAATCAATTTCATCTGAGAAATTCCTTTTATGGTGGTCTTCTGTGATACACTTGGCCTGGGAAACTAGTAATTCCTCTTCAACGGGTGTTCTGCGATACACTTGGTTTGGGATATTATTTCTCTTATGACTGATGATCCAGTTCCTAGGTTTCAAGTCTTGCATTTATAAAGTCCTGGTCCCTGAAGATTTACAGTCTGTGTATTTAAATACGTATGCGGGTTTACTCTTAAGGTTTCAGAGTTGCCCAAATACTGTCTATCTATCACTTTTGATATAGGAATTCTAGGTCCGATCCTTCTCTTTCTGGCTTCTTGGGAGTTGCTCGGTTGAAGTTGCGAAGCTGTCTGTTCTGTGCCTCTGAGTTCACTAGATTATATCTCTCATTCTCAGTTCAAATCACAGATTGTGTTTTCGATGAATGTTCCAATAGAATTCATTGTATATTCCGGCATCTCACCAATCAAATCTCTCAAGCACTGTTTGGGTTGTTTCATTTAAAATATCCCCTCGCAAGTTTTAAAATATTACATTTTAATATTCCACGCGTGACATCTTTCAAATCATGTGGTAATATTTCCGGTCAGATGTCTACTCTGCCATCTTATCTGCAATCATGATACAAAGATGGCTCAGATGAGACGATTATCCAATTATCGCCTTTATCTGCGTGCCTCCGCCAGACAGATGTCTGGTCAGACAATGTTGTCTTCTTTCAACGTACGCACAATACAAGCTTGTGTGAACATGGTCAGCAGCTTTTCACTGGGGTCAAATGTTGGGCCGCCACGTTTTAAAGGGTGGTCAGACTGAGAGAATAGATAAGCGTATGACTGGTATAATTACCTGGTATTATCGCATGTACCTTGCGGAACGTAAACAATTCTGCGTGTAAAGCAGATATGTCATTAGGGGAGTAGAGTGTTAGAGACTTCACCCTACTAGATTCAGCATAGAGTAAAATAATGAATGAAAGGGCAAAAATTATGCCAAATAAAAGCGATGAGTGAGAGGAAGAGAAAAATGAAGAAAAAAGTGATACTGACGGAGTGGACGTGAGATCGCACAACCGTATCGTCACACCAGGCAGCCCTTATTCTGGAAACCCCAGGGTAAAAAAAGGTAGAGGGAGATCAAAGAACGCATGGAGAAAAGAACTGGAGACAGACATGAAGGAGATGAAGAAGACAAAGACCTTGAGCTGACGGCACTGGACAGGAAGACTTGGCAGAAGTTTGTTGAAGGCCTATGCTCCTGGAAGAGCTCAAAGGTGGTGATGATGATGATACATCTCAGTGTGTGTCCACATTAATAATGAGAGAAAGAAAGAAAAGTCCATGTTTGCGTTTGTCCATTAGCGTTTATGTGAATGAGAAAATATATCTCTGCTTACCTATACAAGTTGTGTATGCCTGTGTGTATGAATGACAGAAAGGAAAAAAAAAATAGGACAAAAATCACTCAGTTACACATTCAGTACTCAAGAAAGTGACAATTCTTGTGGAATTTTCTAGTATTTATGCTCGTAGTGTCCAAAAATTTTTTAAATCACATAAAATGATTACACGTTAAACATTTATCACATACACCATCAAATGAATTCTAAGAACACACATGAAAATGATTAACCTGTTTACAAGAGCAATTATCTGAACTGGACACAAGCAACATGAGAATAGCTCACAGCACAAATACTGAAGATAAATTACTGTTCACAATGTCGCTGAAATAATGACTCAATTTCTGTTATAACATGAAAAAAGTTCTGTTTAACGATCAGTATAATTATCAATGATGGCACGTGACAGGAGGACTTGGCAGGTGTTTGTTGAAGGCCTATGCTCCTTTGGGAGTGGAGGGTTATGAATGAATGAATAATTATCAATCAAGCCAAGCTAAAAAAAAACTCATCACAGCGGAGTTGAAAACTCTTTGAGTTTCTTATAGTTTATCTCAAGTAAACATTTATTTTTAGTTTACCTCACATAAAAATCATGTCAGTTGTTGAAAACTCGTAAGTTATCTCCTGTAACAGTCATGTCAAACATTGAAAAGCAATTACTAATTTATGTAAACAAAAATAATGGCCGATGTTAAAATATTTGTCTTCATCTTCGTTCACTCTAGTATAACCACATCTATTTCTCATAAAATTGGTGGTCTGTGTTAGGCTTCTCTCTCTGCCATATATCTGTCAATTTGCTCCTCTCATAGAGCTATCATTCTTTGAGAACATACACCATTTGTCTGTTTTCCCCACATATACACATGTCCGTCTTAGCCGATATGCTAAATGATTATGGATATAAATCACATCAGTTGTACAATACTTTGCTTACGAGATAAAAATGAACAAGACGTAACTTAAGGTCTGGGTAATTTTATTTCATCTGGCCTCCTACTGTCAATCAGAAATATACTGCTCAAAAAAAGTTAAAGGCCACTTTCAATTTTTAGGTCATTTCAACTATGCTGTTTTTTTAAAAACCTGAACACTCAGTCAAAAAAGTTTTGCTGCATTTTGTTGCATGCTTAAACAATGTTTGTTAATCTGACAATAAATCAAATGTCTGTTACGTGTGTTTACCTCCAAGGTCAGTCAAATGTACGTGGTGGAAAGGGAAATAATGCATGTTTGAAAATGCTTCCTATGACAAAGCCTGTTGATAACATTGCTGAAATTTGCTTTTCACGTGCAAGTCGTGACTATGGTGAACACATTTCACCCACTTTTCAGAAGGAACGGGCAATGGTATGTTTGTAACATTTACCATTTTAGCCATGGCTCAGCTAAGACGCTTGACCAATGTTGACAGATGGAGAGCGATGGCATGGCTGCAGGATGATGTAGGGCTGCGAGAAGTTGCTAGGAGATTAGGAGTTGCCCACTCTGTCATTCAAACTCTGCGTGATTGTTATAATGCAACCGGCAGTGTTGCAGAACAACGCAGGTCAGGACGTCCAAGGTCTACCACAAGACGGCAAGACACGCTGAGCCATGGCTAAAATGGTAAATGTTACAAACATACCCATTGCCCGTTCCTTCCGAAAAGTGGGTGACATGTGTTCACTATAGTCACGACTTGCACGTGAAAAGCAAATTTCAGCAATGTTATCAACAGGCTTTGCCATAGGAAGCATTTTCAAACATGCATTATTTCCCTTTCCACCACATACATTTGATTGACCTTGGAGGTACACACAAGTAACACAGATTTGATTTATTGTCAGATTAACAAACATTGTTTAAGCATGCAACAAAATGCAGCAAAACTTTTTTGACTGAGTGTTCAGGTTTAAAAAAAAACAGCTTAGTTGAAATGACCTAAAAATTGAAAGTGGCCTTTAACTTTTTTTGAGCAGTATATCTACATACGTCAGTGACATACATACATGGTGTACACTCAGGGCTGGATTAACCATTAAACAAAATAAGCATGTGCTTAGGGCACCAAGGGAAGGGGGCACCACAGAGTTTTTCCCCTAGCTATTATGCCCCTAACTCTCACTGCCACACTTGACTTTAGTCAATTTTTTTTTGGGTAATTGTCTTTATTTACCGTATTTCCCTTGTTATAAATAAATAATTTGCTTATATTGTTTACTGCTATTTAGTGTTAAATAACATTTTTTTTTAAACTATTCATTTAATATAACCATTGTTGGACTGTGCTTAGGGCATCAGTTGGCCTTAATCCGGCCCTGTTTACACTAATAAATAAAACATGCGCTGATTACTATGTTCAGAAATATTAATGTGCCATATCTGTCTCGGCTCTTGTGTAGTTCCGGAAGATCTCTGATGAGACAAAGAATAGGAATAACTGCTTCCTCAGGCATGTCATACAAGGCATCTAATATGAGGTTGTGCATGCATGAGGCTGGCAACCTCATCATGTAAAACACATTACCACAGAAACCACCGCTACAAGAGCATATGAATGCTGGATGCAGGAGACCAGCTGTAGCTGTGGTTCCATACTCCAAAGAGAGGGAAAAGGAAAATGAATGAATGATATCTGTCGCTGTATTCATCAATCAGGGACTCAAATCCACTAAAAAATGTTACTTCCATCTGGATTGAAAAAACACCAAAACAACTGAACCCCCATCAGGATCCATATTAAAATAAAACAACTACAGTACAGTTTAACCTCCGCCCGATGGTCGCTGAAAACTGGTAAAAAGGATTTTCAAGAAAAGAAAAAAAAAGGACTGGACTCGGGTACACCAAACATCTAGGTTAAATGAGTTTCATCCGCTTTGGGCCATCCTCTACATCTTCCTCCATGGCCACTCCATTGTTGACAGCCCCTGTCGGACCAACCAGGCGTAGAAGAGGGTTACGGGACCTATCTCCAAATAAGGATGTGAGTAGGCCTACACCATAGCCAGTAGCTCTCTCACCCTAGATGATAAAATAGACAGCATCAGATAAATTCGATAAAATATACAGTAATAGATAATTTAGATAAAAGTAGACAGCCGACAATTTAGATAAAAGCAGACAGCTGACAACTTATATAAAAGCAGACAGCCGATAATTCAGATAAAAGCAGACAGCTGACAATTTAGATAAAAGTAGACAGCCGACAATTTAGATAAAAGTAGAGAGCCGACAATTTATATACAAGTAGAGAGCTGACAATTTAGATAAAAGCAGACAGCTGACAACTTAGATAAAAGCAGACAGCTGACAATTTAGATAAAAGTATACAGCCGACAATTTAGATAAAAGCAGATAGCTGATAATTTAGATAAAAGCAGACAGTCGATAATTTAGATAAAAGTAGATAGCCGATATTTGTCCACAGGTGATGTTTTAAGACAATCAGTAAATAAACAAATCTATAAGAAAAAAATCTCACTTTATATATACATACATACCTTGTACATATACGTGTGTTGTTGTATAACTAGGGCTGCTGAGCTTCTCGCTCTTTAGCACCCAATACCAAGTTGAAGATTCTTTGGTATTATCTACACTGTAGATCTAGGTTTTTCCTGTGGCTTTTCTGTCATTCCAAAACGTGTTGAGTTGAAGTCATGAGCTCCAGTTTCTCCAGCTTGGCTTGCATTTAAAGGATCATCACACCTGGTCCCAAGCTAGGAGTAAGAAGTGTGTGGCATACTGTGCATTCCCCGCCATCCAAGGGGGCTCTCCAACTATGCAGAGCTAAAATACTGTACTCTGGTTCTGAGCTGTCCCAAGGAATTGTCACGTCCTGCACAGAGCCACTTCTCAGCTTCCCCTGCCTATCACTGGGTCCATAGTGAGATCCTTCTGCATGCAGTCAACCAAGTCAAAGCCAAAGAATTATGCCTGGGGCTCAAGTGACTCCTCCAAGCTTAGTGTGTAATGCTGTGTTCTCAACAAGTTTCACCACAGGGGGAATTCCTAGAAGTGTGTGGATGACTTCAAGAGTCAATGACTGTGTAGTTAACCTCACAGTCAGAGGTTCACTTCCATGTACGTATACTGCAGCATTGTGCACAGCTGGTGGTCATACCAGGATGACTCCAGATATGCCTGAAATGCATACATGTGTGTGTGACAGTGGTTAGAGCACTGGTCTCTTGTGGCAAAAGTGGCAGGTTCGATTCACAGTATCATCATGCTCCAGTCTATTCAGATGTAAATGGGTACCAGGCTTTCCATGTGCATTGGGGATGGAAAAGGCAGTGAGGAAGGGAACTGGTCACCCCACCTCTCGATGCTGGACCTAGTATGGTGACATCTCTAACACTTCACTTCCCTAAGGCAGTATCTGCTATAGGACTACCTTCACCTTTTTATAGCCAGATAAGCCCTAAAATGAAACCCACAGAGTGGGCAGGTCAAAGAGTCTTGAGAAAAACTGCAGAACGGGAAGTCAAAGTAAGCAGAGCTAAAGAAACTGCAAATTAGAAATTGGTGGCAAGCAATATATGCAGCTCCTGTGATCCACATGAAATAAAAAGAATGGAAAGATGATGACCATTGTTTCTGCCCAGGCACTTAACTCTTTGACTTCGTAACAAATCTCAGAGTGTTGGTCAGATTTGACACCATGCCAAAACAACGCTCAGAGCGTTGTTTTTAATTTATCATGAATAACCAAAAAAAATTGTTTAATGCAGTTTATATTTTAAAATGTGTAAAATGACTTCCGTTACTATTTAAACAACTAATTTCAGTGTAGTTAAGCACAATGTGTGCGTGTTTTGATGTTATTACAATTTGTGTGACGATTCTCGTGTGTTTGCGCTTTTCGTTGTTAGTGCTACAGAAATATGTCAGGCTTTATATTTACAATTTCTGAGCCTCTTAAGTGAATAATTGTGTCAAACTACTTAGAAACATTGCTGACATTGACGATGTTACTGTTTGTTGCCATATAACAGAATCAGTGCAGAAAGGCTAGACACTTTAGATTTAGATTTAGCTGATGAGTAGGCATTGTCTTATTCTAGCCCATCGAAAAGCAACAGAGCTAGACCTACAGTAACATCTAATCACTAGTCCTAGGTAGAAGATGAAGCTAAGGATCCTATTAAAACCTTTTTTTTTTATTTCTTAACCAGCGGCACTTGGGCTTTCAGCCCTTCGGCCCAATGACATGTCATTGCGAGGCTGGGGAACCTGAGGACTTTCTTTCCAACCCGGTCAGGAGCTTCGCTCCTTCCCATCCACAGAGGGTTTATCACAGGAGCCGTTCAGGCTATTCAGTCAAATTTCCGGCCGTAAACATTTCTTCAAATGCCGACGCCCGGGTTTGAACCATGAACACCTGGTCGCCAGTACAACCCTGAAGCCATTACACCAGCGCAGCTCCCGATTAAAACCTTAAACAAGGATAAAAAGATTTTACATGATGTTGTTATTCTTTATTTGTTTGAAAATTGCGTAATGCAATATAGCATCATTTAAAAAAAATTCTTACATGGGAGCACAGTAAAAAAATTGGTGTGAATAACACTAAATATACTAACCGTGGCCATAATCAATGTTTTAATGCTTCGTAAATGGATTGCCTTGATGTTTGAAGACTAAAAAGAAAGTTTTATTGCCTGCAACAGTAAGTTGTCTTTGGTAAGTTCGTATTCTACTGTGAACTCTTTAGTGTTTTTTTTCAATTTACATGCAACATGTTTTAAGAATAGCGAACTTACTTGTATCAAAACACCAAAAGACACTATATATTATAATTCTCTATCTATTTCCCTACAGTTTGATATATAATATGTATATGTTCACAGAAAAAAAAAAAAAAATTTACATTAAAAGATAGTACACTTCACTGTTTAGAATTCTTCAAAAAATAATTACGACAAGGTGGAAAATAATTACAGAAGCAAAGTGTTAAGGTAACAAGAAGAGACATGGTACGCAACCAGACAATACGTCAAGGCCTTAAATCCTACCCCCTGCAGACCCAAGTAGAACAGTCCTAATTAAGATGGTTTGGCCATGTCTGCAGAATGGGAGAAGATCGGATACCACGACAAGCATGGGAAACAAAGAGCCAAGGATCCAGACCCCGAGGACGACCCAGAGTCCGCTGGGAGGACAACATTAAACAATCTTTGAAGGACCGAGGACTAGAATGGAACCAGGCCAGGAGGAAGACAGCCGATAGGATAGTCTGGCGCTCTCTCTTCCAAACCTCTACACCTCACGATAGAAGAGGAACGACTAAGTAAGTAAGCAAAGTGTTAAGTTGTGTGTACTTACTGGGTGCTCCTTATAGTTCCCAGAAGTCACTAAAGAGGTCACATGACTACTGTTCCCTCATGTCGTTATGGCGACTAATATGAGGTTGTGCATGGGGCTGGCAATCTCATCATGTAAAAAAAAACTCCCAGAAACCATCAGTGCAAGATCATGTGACTGCTTGATGCAGGCTTCCTGCAAGGGGACCAGCTGCAGTTGTAATTCAATGCTCCTTAAGGAATGCAAAGAAAGTTGATGATGATGTACTCACTGAGTAGGCTGGTGCAGCAATGTCCACATGCAACCAGGCACCATTGTAGTCTTGCCCCAGGTGAGACATGATGAACAGGCCAGCACAGGATACTTGGGCATTACTACGGTCCTGTCAAACATTAGAAAATCAAGTATTACTGTGAAACATTAGAAAATCAAGTATTACTGTCAAACATTAGAAAAATCAAGTATTACTGTGAAACAGAAAATCAACAACACTACTGCACTTCTGTGAAACATTAGAAAATCAAGTATTACTGTGAAACATTAGAAAATCAAGTATTACTGTGAAACAGAAAATCAACAACACTACTGCACTTCTGTGAAACATTAGAAAATCAAGTATTACTGTGAAACAGAAAATCAACAACACTACTGCACTTCTGTGAAACATTAGAAAATCAAGTATTACTGTGAAACAGAAAATCAACAACACTACTGCACTTATGTGAAATATTAGAAAATCAAGTATTACTGTGAAACAGAAAATCAACAACACTACTGCACGTCTGTGAAACATTAGAAAATCAAGTATTACTGTGAAACAGAAAATCAACAACACTACTGCACTTCTGTGAAACATTAGAAAATCAAGTATTACTGTGAAACAGAAAATCAACAACACTACTGCACTTCTGTGAAACATTAGAAAATCAAGTATTACTGTGAAACAAAAAATCAACAACACTAATGCACTTCTGTGAAACATTAGAAAATCAAGTATTACTGTGAAACAGAAAATCAACAACACTACTGTACTTCTGTGAAACATTAGAAAATAAGTCACATTACTGAGGTCTTGTGAAATGTTAGAAAATCAATTCCATAACTGTGGTCCTGCAACACATTAGAATATCAATCGTATTACTGTGGTCTTGTGAAACAGAAAATCAATAACAGTACTGCACTTCTGTGAAACATTAGAAAATCAGTCACATTACTGAGGTCCTGTTAAAAGTTAGAAAATCAACTATATTACTGTAGTCTTGAGAAACATTAGAATATCAATCACACATTATTGCGGTCCCATGAACAGTTAGAAAATCAATCCCACATTACTGCAGTCCTGTTTTACATAAAAAAATTAATCACACATTACTGCAGTCCTGTAATACATTAACAAAAATCAATCACACATTCCTGCAGTCATGCAATACATTAAAAAATTAATCACACATTACTGCAGTCCTGCAATTCATAAAAAAATTAATCACACATTATTGTGGTCCTGTGAAACATTAGAAAATGAAACCTATTATTATACGATAATGCATTAGAAAATCAATCACACATTACTGGGCCCCGTGATGCATTTAAAAATCAGTCACACATTACTTTGGTCCCATGATGCATTAGAAAATCAATTAATCAAATCTTTGGTCTTATGAAACATTGAAAATCAAATACACATTACTGTGGCCCTGAGAAACATTAAACAAAATCAACCACGCATTACTGAAGCCCTGAGAAACATAAGACAAAATCAACCACACATTACTGAGGCCCTGAGAAACATTAGACAAAACCAACCACACATTACTGTGGCTGTGAGAAACATTAGACAAAATCAAACACACATTACTGTGGTCCTATGAAACATTAGACAAAATCAAACACACATTACTGTGGTCCTATGAAACATTAGACAAAATCAAATACACATTACTGCAGGTCCTGTGAAACATTAGACAAAATCAAACACACATTACTGTGGTCCTGTGAAACATTAGACAAAATCAAACACATTACTGTGGTCCTGTGAAACATTAGACAAAATCAAACACACATTACTGCTGATCCTGTGAAACATTAGACACAATCAAACATACATTACTGTGGTCTGTGAAACATTAGACAAAATCAAACACACATTACTGTGGTCCTGTGAAACATTAGACAAAATCAAACATACATTACTGCAGGTCCTGTGAAACATTAGACAAAATCAAACACACATTACTGTGGCCTGTGAAACATTAGACAAAATCAAGCACACATTACTGCAGGTCCTGTGAAACATTAGACAAAATCAAACACACATTACTGTGGCCTGTGAAACATTTGACAAAATCAAACACACATTACTGTGGCCTGTGAAACATTAGACAAAATCAAACACACATTACTGTGGCCTGTGAAACATTAGACAAAATCAAACACACATTACTGCAGGTTCTGTGAAACATTAGACTAAATCAAACACACATTACTGCAGGTCCTGTGAAACATTAGACAAAATCAAACACACATTACTGTGGCCTGTGAAACATTAGACAAAATCAAACACACATTACTGTGGCCTGTGAAACATTAGAAGCAACACCATGAGCAGCCTGCTCGTGGTCATCACCATTATCCTTCATCTCTTTATGAGGCCCATGCCGTTAACAAGTTCACTGTCCTGTGCCATCTGTTCACAGGGCTTTTCATGTCCTCTTTACCCCTTTCATCATTATTGTCATCATCATTATAGCACAGGTAGCCACCACTGAAACTGGTGCCTTTGTAAGAAGCCTGCACAAGAATATTCATGCTCTTGCAGCAATGACTTCTGTAGTAATTTGTTTTACATGATGAGGTTTCAGCCCCATTCACAACCTGCACAATAGTCACTTCTTAACGACATGACTGAGGGAGAAGTAGTCATATCCTTTCTTTGTCTCCTCAGAGAACCTGGGGAGCTATACGCGGCACATATCTGTAACCAGCTGCCTTCTTCATGTGTTTTTATGTCTTCTTTCTCTATTTCTAGTCTACAATACCTGGACATTGATGTGATCCTAAAACATTTTAGAAATAACATGAGATAGAACATTATCATATATAGTATATAGACCAGTATTGAAACAAGTCAATCAATCAATACCCTTTAGCTCCCCATGAAGCACATGCCTTCAACAAACACATGCCAAGTCCTTCTGTCACATGCCATCAGCTCAAGTTCTTTCCACGTTCTCCTCATCATTTTCACTTCTGTCTCCGGTTCTCTTCTCCATGTGTTTGTTGGTCTACCTCTGCCTCTCTTACCCTGGGGGTTCCAGAACAAGGACTGCCTTGTAATGCTATCCACAGGTTTCCTCAATGTGTGTCCTATCCATTGCTAACGTCTTCTGCTCATCTTTTGTTCCACTGAAACAAGCCCCATGACACAAATATAATGGAATGGGCAGACCACACACTAGAATACTAAAAAAAAGAAGTTGCCAATACACACGTATACCAATATGAAAAGAAGCATATTGAAACAAGCGGACAACACACATTTACTTCTTCTTCTTCTGCTTCTTCAAGAACAATGCCTGGAAACAATAGCTGATCAACTTCCTGTCTCTCCTCAACTTCCTGTCTCCAGCGCTGTTTATTTCATCTGTTGCTGACTTTCTTTTGTCCATGCCATGATGTCAAAATGTCCAGCTATCTTCTCATATGGTCATCCTCAATTTCTTGTTCCTGCAAGCTTTGTCACAATATATTCCAGCTACCTTCTCCATACATGTCCAAAGAAGGTGAACAGCTTTAATTATAATGTGGGTAATTAGCCTCCTTTGCACACCGTCTTCTTTAAGGACATCCTCATTACTCTTTATAGCTGCTATGATATTCTTAAAATTCTTCTTGTAAAACTACATCTCTGTGGAATCCAGGACTGTTCCTGCTTGATTACTAACTGTCCATATTTTAGTATTGGTTCTATATATATATATATATAGAGAGAGAGAGAGAGCAGTGGAGGACCATGTCTGCTGATGCTTCCACCATGGCACCCCTACGACCCATGACGGGTTATGGGTTGAGATGATGATGATAACACTGAAGATCTTTCTTCCTTCCCATGACCAAAGAGTCGTTGCATAAATTACTTTTAATTTCATGGATCCTTCACCTCTGAGGTATATCTTCAATGTGATGTTCCTAACTCTTTTGAATTCTGACTTTTTAAGGTTTTTTGGTGGTTTTTAGGTGACATTTTTTAAAAGCATGTAAAATATTTTTAAATATATTAAACCTAATCAGTATTATTTATCAATGTGTTTGGAATTGAATGGACTACAGTAAAGTAGTAGTTATTTTGGGATTTGTTTTACCCTGGTTGAGTAGTAACAAGTTAATTACCTAATTAGATTAGATGCAGAAACAATAACAAAAATTTACATTCACTGAAATATTCAAAGAAGGAAAAAACTAGTAAATGAAAAATGTACAAAACAGTGGCTCTTATTTAAAAGTATGTCCAATTTTGTATATGATTTGAAAAAATTAGATGATTCTGATCATAAATGAATTAACAAAAATATATATTATAATACATGATTTATAATAAATTTATAATACATGATTATGGTGACATTACAAAATAACCTCTAAAATCTTTAAAAATGAATGAAACCAATGCATGTTATGCATCAATATGTTAGCAGATGAATAAACTGTGTGTTTTTGGTATTTACAGCAATAATTTATTACAATGTAATTATCCAAGGTCAAAATAATTGCAGAATTGGTCATAAATATGTACATAAACTGAAATATTCAAGAATAAAAAAACTAGCTCATTAAAATAATACAACTAATGTACTTTTATTTAAAAGATTATCCAAGAATGTACATATTTTGAAAAAATTAAAAGATTCTGAAATAAATTCATTTTAAAAAAAAATTTAATTTGGTAAGCTGAATGGTGCAATAATGGAAACTTTTTTATTTAAAAAATAAACTAAGATTTTTGAAACAAACAAAAAAATTTGAAATTCAAAATCATATCGTAGTTGAATAAAGAAATAGAAGATATCTAGATTGTTTAAGGACTTATGATATTCAAATAGGCAGTTTTTATTTTTTAGGAAGCAAAGAACCTAGATTTGCCCAACAATGTTTACAATTTTGTCTTGTAGTGGTATATTTCGGTATAACGGAGTGTGTGGTTCTGATTTTGATGGCATTATGTGAAGAAGGAATATTCTGATTCTTTTCAGGTCTACCCAGGTCCTTAATTACTTCCTTCGTAAAATCTATTTGGTCTTTCTAGTTCTTCAACATCAGGATGATCCTTTCTCCACTCTTTCAAAATAATATAGCTGTTAACCCTAGCCATGTCAAGACAATGATAAAATAAGATATTCAAAAATTTGTTTGTTTTCCTAAGAACATGATATTTATTAATTAATTGGCCAATTTTATCTACCCCACCAATATAAGTGTTGTATATTGTTTCACTACATTAGACTGCTTAACTGTTAACTCTCTAATTTCCCCATTAACGTTTGCTCTTCTAGTAACTTCTGAATATCCACTAGCTGTTATAAAATTAGACATGATAAAAACTGTTATATTATCCCTCCACTGTATTGTTAACATCATGGACAAACACCTTTCTTTAAAATATATTTTAAAAGTTGTACACTATTGTAAAAATTATTTTAAAAATAGGTGCTACCTTCATTAATATGAGACTTTATTAGTCTCACAACTACATCATAAGCCAAACCAAATGGGGAAGCTTGGGTAGCCTATATCACGTGTCGGCCTCAACAAGGATCCATAATTTCATTCCCCAAGTAGTTGAATTATCTCTAATATACTGCCTAAATGGACACCTGCCTTTATTACTAATCATCCATTATTTGTGCAAAGATGTTGTCGAGGATGATAAAGTTTGTTGCATTTCATATGAATAAAATGAAACAGAAAGCATATTTTCCTCCTTTAGAGATGAACCCTGGGCTCTCGTCAGGGTAGAATCTTCAGAACTGATACCGGGCTCCACCATTCAAATTATTTTTGCCTTTGGATCTGTAATGAAAGAATTTAACATATTGTTAGTTACAGTTTGAGAAACTGAGGTTGTTAGTTACAGTTTGAGAAACTGAGGTTGTTAGTTACAGTTTGAGAAACTGAAGTTGTTAGTTACAGTTTGAGAAACTGAGGTTGTTAGTTAGTTTGACAAACTGAGGTTGTTAGTTACAGTTAGACAAACTGAGGTTGTTAGTTACAGTTTGAGAAACTGAGGTTGTTAGTTACAGTTTGAGAAACTGAGGCTGTTAGTTACAGTTTGACAAACTGAGGTTGTTAGTTACAGTTTGACAAACTGAGGTTGTTAGTTACAGTTTGAGAAACTGAGGTTGTTAGTTACAGTTTGAGAAACTGAGGTTGTTAGTTACAGTTTGACAAACTGAGGTTGTTAGTTACAGTTTGACAAACTGAGGTTCTTAGTTACAGTTTGAGAGTTTTGTGGTCTGTTTTATTTTTTTTTTACTGTGTATCTGTTCGTTTTTGCAAATATAAATGTCCTTAGCAGCCATTGCTATGGGCGAGTAACCTTTAAAAAATGAAGTAAAGAAATTCTCGTTCACAATAAATGTTAAAATCATTACCGATTTGAATAGAAAATAGGGTATAATAACTATTTAAATACTAGTTTTTTTTTAATTTGGTCACTATGCTATAACATTCCATTAAAATCTCTTGCGCTAGGGTTAGACTTACGTTCTCACAAGGTACTTTGCAGCGTCTGCTTCATAAACTGGGTCGGCAGGGACATTATGGTCAATATCCATGTGAATCCAATGTTTCAGTGTCCTCGACATCATCATCCACAGAATCAGTGATAAATTAATCACTGAAATCATCGCTGAAGTTCATTATTTTAATTTTTTCTGCGACAGTGAAATGCGACTTTATCGAAAAATTCAAAATGGCGGCGAATGTTTTTGGTGTTCAGTCATGACTCTTAACGTTGATTATTTATTTACAAAACTTTTAAAAGAAACTTTTTACGTTTTAAATAAATTTTATGCACTGTTTTATTATAAAATAACGATATTAATTGGAAAACAATGTTTTAAAGTACTTTCTGCGACTTAGAAATTACCCTCCGTACACGTTCGCTTTCTAAGGATAGAAATAAAGAGAGTTAATGTGCCTAGGGATTTGACTTTCTTCAAAACTGTTCCATATACTTTGATAGTGCATTCTAGAGAAGCCATTCTCTTCAAGATGACTTATAACACATACACAAGATGACTTATAACACATACACAAGATGACTTATAACACATACTCAAGATGACATAACACATACACTGGAAATAAAATAAAATCTTGACTCACAGCAACAGAATTCTTCATGTCAGCAATAGCACTGGAGAACTCCTGAGAATGGAGTTCAGGGGTGAAGGGTACGGGGTGCACAAGGTCACCACTAGAACGTCCCACCTTGACACACAGCTCCTCCAGCTTCTCATTGTTGGTCAGGATACTAGCGTGGTATTTTCCTGAGGATACAAAGGTTACTAGCATGGTATATGTCTGAGGACAAAAGGCAAGAGGAGCTTTCATTGCATTGGGAGATATATGGAGATCAAGAGAAATCGGATCTAACATGAAAATAAGAATCTTCAACTCAAATGTGAAGTCAGTCCTATTGTATGGCTCTGAGACATGGAGAACAACAAAGACAACAACCAAAAAGCTAGACTTTCATAAATGGGTGCTTGCGTAGAATAGAAGGATTAAAATGGTATGACAAGGTTACCAACGTGGAACTGAGGACAAGAACTAGACAAGTGCCAGTGGAACAAGAGATGAGAAGAAGACGATGGCGATGGATTGGACACACACTGAGGAGACCTGTTGATAGCATTACAAGGCAGTCCTTGTTCTGGAACCCCCAGGGCAAGAGAGGCAGAGGTAGACCAAGAAGCACATGGAGAAGAGAGCTGGAAACAGAGGTGAAAATGATGAGGAGAACGTGGAAAGAACTTGAGATGATGGCACGTGACAGGAGGACTTGGCATGTGTTTGTTGAAGGCCTATGCTCCTTTGGGAGTGGAGGGTTATGAATGAATGAATATGTCTGAGGATATAAAGGATACTAACATGGTATCTGCTTGAGGATACAAACTGCACTGATTAATGGCAGGAAATTTGTCATAGCCTCAAATTGTAATTGTCACCTTCAAACATCCAAGAAACAGGACATTGACTGACGTCATAACATGATTCCTTAATGGAAGGAGGTCGTTATGACAAACAGATTATGACATAATTCATGTCAATCAAATATTGACATAATCCCAAGGAAGAAACATGTCATGTTGTAAATGAATAACATCCAAGACATAATCCCTAGGAAGAAACACTTCATGGTGTAAATCAGTGGTTCCCAACGTGGGCGGTACCGCCCCCCCTGGGGGCGTTGGGAGGATCCAAGGGGGCGATACGAAAAAAGGGGCCACTGGGGGGGGGCGTTCAGTAGTAAACAAGGGGCGTTCAGAAATAAGGGACAGTTGAGGATATGACAGGCTAAATTCGGGATATATTTGATAACTAAATGCATTATCCTATTTGAAAAATAAAGCGGTAGTGTTAGCGCAGGGAAAGCAGTTATAGATTTGAGAGACATCAATGAGGCGGGAACGAGATAGGAAAGATGAGGATGAGGGTATTACTAGGATCATTAAGCAAGGCATAGTTTCGTCTTTATGTTCCATCCTGAGCTCAGGTAACTATCGGCGATCATAAATTGTAATCAGGAACTACCGCGAAATCGGGGTTAACAAAACGCCTATTGTCCATTAGGTCATTCCCGAAACGAACAACGAGAAGTCTGTGATTGGCTCACTAAGATTAAAACAGAATCTTTGGAAGATGAAAACCAGTCCTAAGTAGCGTTTACTAGTTTAATATGAAATTTGGAATTCGCGAAGTGTGTCCGAGTGTATTTCATCCGACGAAATTAGAGACCTGCTTCTGTTTCAGAAAGGACCGACTTTGCTTTGATGTGGATTTTAATGTCTTAGTATTTACAGGGGCTAGTGGTAACGTGATATTCACGGTACGTTAAAAACAAGAGAAAAGGTTCAATAGAGCCAAGTGTTTCTTGGCAGTAGAAATCAGTCTTACATTACATTCAGACTTTCATTAATCGACCGACGCGACGTACGTTTCCCATCTATTGCATCTTGGCCCTGCCTATGATCAAATCCAATAAACTTTCTCGGCTCTTCATATATGAACTGGGATTTCAAATAAGCTTGTACTGGGTATCAAACTTTTTCATCCTGTCGATTAGGTAAGTTTTCATATATTTTTTTCTTTTCTTGTACAGAGCTAGTATCAGTTTTACTAACAGGAATTATTAAGTAAGCAGATACATTTTGATACAGATTTGCTGTATATTGAGTATTGTTGTTCAGTCCATTATATTATATCCTTTTAGTCTGTGCGGGCAGCCCAATACAATATAGTTACGCCACTGGCTCCCAATCTTTAAATCTTAAGGCCTATTTTCACAAGTGAATTATTTTATATTATTTAATATTAAATAACTATTAGTATACTGTAAGAGATCATTATTGGGTTACTTCAAAATTGTTGTGGTTGTTGCTGATTGTGTTTTTTTTTTTCTATTTGCTGGTTTTACATTTTCTAATTATTTTTTTGGTGTGTGTCTAATTTATTGATGGCTGTGGTTACGAAACTTTATAAAACAGAAGAGTAAACTGGAAAGAACATTTGTGTGACAATTTCTGTAAAGCCACATTTAAATCAGTTTTTGTTGCATACTTGATGCATATTTCTCTAGCTGCAAAATTGTAAAATCAATTCTTTGTTCCAGAATCCAGAACAAATATGGCAGACAAAGAAATGCAGATAATACAACGTGGACTATCTGAAATATGGATTTATTCCAGTACTGGAATAACCAACAGCTGCCAATGTGTCTGTTTTGTGAGCGGTTCTTTTCAAATGAGGCAATGAAACTTTCAAGACTTCTTGAACATTTGAAGAAAAATGCACTCTGATAAAGCAGACAAAAGCTTGGCAAATTTTCAGTTACTTCGTGAAAACTTTCAGAAACGGAAAACCGTTCGCAACATGTTTGCCAGCACTTCACAACAAAATTATGATGGCTTATGAGCTTCATACAACATTTCATTGCTGATAGCTAAAGCTGGAAAGCCTCACACAACTGGAGGTGTGAGTACAATTATGCATAGGTCACCTGAACAAATAACTAAGGCTATTCCGCTCAGAAATACCTCTGTTCAAAGAACAGACGAAATGGCTGAGAATGTTGAAGACACATTGTGAAACATACTTCGGACAACAGAATTTGCATTGCAGTTGGAAGAGTCAACTTTGCCGGGCAACGAATCTTTACTTCTTGCGTATGTTCGCTTTGTAAAAGATGAAAGCTTGGCTGCTCAGGAGTTCTTATTTGCGAGGCAACTAGTTACAGATACGAAAAGGAAGTCAATCTTTCGTGTAGTTGAGAAATTTTTCAAAGAGAAGGACATTCCGCTTACTAACATTCTTGCGTGTGCAACAGATGTGGCACCATCAATGATAGGTTGTTACCGCGGGTTTATCGCTTTCTTAAAAGAAACTGTACCTGGTATATTTACAATACACTGTAATTCACAGACAACATCTTGTTGCAAAAAATGTAAGTGATTGGCTTCACAAATCATTAAATACTGTTGTAACTACAGCGATTAATAGAATTAAATCCAATGCTCTCAATTACATACTATTTCGAGAGCTTTGTACTGAGAATGATGAACAATTTGAACGCTTGCTGGTGCACACAGAAGTCAGATGGCCCTCAAAAGAAAATTGTCTGATACGCTTTTATGCTCTGCTTGAAACTGGTAGAATTCTTTAAAGACTCGCATGCTTTGCTCAGTGCAGAACTAACAAACATCAGGCATGACATTGCATATTTGTCAGATTTATTCACAAAGTTTAACGACATAAATCTGCAACTGCAAGAATATTATATTAATCTTATAAAAGTCAAATCAGTCGTATCCATGTTTCTGGCCAACTTAACGCTATTCAAACGCAATATTGGCCGTCGCGAGCTAATCCAATTTCCCAGCCTCTTTGAGTTGGAAGAGAAAAACAAAATACCAGAGGATAATCTTCCAGTATATTGTAGAGATGCTGCTTAAAGACATGTCTTAGAGGTTTCAGGATCTTCTTTTGATCACTATTCCAGATTGGATAATAAATCCATTCCTAGACACGTGCAGTGAGGAACTAGGAAGGATGGAAGAGGAACTGATTTCGCTGCAAAATGACTTGAGCCAATGTTTAAAAAATCCTATCAAGACTTTTAGTTGCAGAAAGAAGTCTCTGAACGCTATCCTGCAGTGTGGGGGAAGGTTCAGATGTTCTGTATTGCTTTTCCAACATCGTATTTAGTAGAGTGCAGTTTCAACGCGGTTGTCAAACTTCTTTCAAAGCAAAGAAACAGACTGCAAATTACTGAACGGATGATCTGAGACTCCTTCTGAGCAACTTTCAGCCTGATGTTGAGAAGCTGATATCACTGCACCAGGAACATCCATCTCACTGAAGTTAAAAGAACAATGAAGTAGGTTTGTTACTAATATACTCTCGCAGACTTCTGTTTGTAATACTGGATTAGGTAATTAAGTTTTTCTTTTTAAATTAAATTAATAAATAAGCGTATCTGTAGCTTTATATTACATGTAATAAATAAAGCAATTAGTTGTCACTGTTTTGAATTAGCAGTTGCTTTTATCTTTCACTCTTTATAGTTTTTTATGTACTATAGGGAAACATAGGGGGCGCTGGGGACATGCCTGGGAGCCAAGGGGGCTGTGACCCGAAAAAGTTTGGGAAACACTGGTGTAAATTAATAACATCCAAAACGTAATTCCTAGCAAGAAACACGTCACGATGTAAATTAATAACACCCAAGACATAATCCCTAGGAAGAAACACATCATGATGTAAATTAATAACATCCAAGACATAATTCCTAGTGCAGCATAGAGCCACTAGTACAGCTGGCCCCACTGTCAGAAGCCTGCCCCAAAACATTCACAAGTGTTCTTGCAAAAGTCGTTTCTGTAGCAACTAGTTTTACATGATAAAAGTTGCCAGCCCCATGCACAATCTCAGATTAGTTGCCTTTTATGACATGCCAGACGGGCCAATAGTCCTATTTTATTCTTTGTCATGTGGTCATACATAAATATTTTCTCTGACATATTTCCACAGGAAAATGAATGAATGATATCTGTCTCTGTATTCCTGAATCAGGGACTAAAATCCACTAAAAACGTTTACTTCTATCTGGATTCAAAATACACCAAAAAAATTTAACCCCCATCAGGATTCATTTTGGGGGAATGGAAAAGCAGAATTGGAAATTAATCAACTGATACTTGATCATTCTGGGGATGATGATGCCATTTTGTATATAGATGGGTCTGTAATCTGGTGAGAAATCCAGTTGGGGCTTCTCTGCTCGGGTGCAGGGCAGAATCGTCGCTGAACAAAGCGGGGCTTACAAGATAACAACAGCATGAGAATGGAGGTCGAGGCTGTTACTGCAGCCTTAAGGTTAAACTTCATTAACAAAGGCCATCATTGTGTCAGACTGTCAGTCCATGCTTCGGAAGGTTCAAAGTGGTTGGTTGCAGCATGAATGGAAAACATTCATAGAAGCTTCCAGTCTACAAGAGCTGGTGTGGGTATACTGTCCTGGTCATGCTGTGGTATGTGGTAATGAAAGAGCTGACAGACTAGCATCAAGAGCACCCATAGTGGGGACACTAGATATGGATAAGGGAGATATACTGAGAACAATTAATGATCACCTGTTTGAGAATGACACTGCAATAGATGAATCATCAAGGTTAAGACTGTTGGAATTTGGCATCAAACGTAAAGCTAGTAGAGATGGACGCATGAGAGGGTGCATCCGTCGTGTCTACAACCAGCGAGCTACAGGAACAGTTAGCATTCACACTCTTCGACTTATACTGATGGAGACTGAGCACATATGGGTTTGCCCGGAGTGCAATGATGTAAATTCTGTATAACAATAACAGGATTCATAGCCTTTTTTAAACTGATACTTTGATCCCTGGGCCTCAAACAGAACGTAGAACTGCTGCGTCTGGACATGGGATAGGCTACTCTATTCTGGTAAAAACTTAGCAAGCTACAAAATCTTCAAGTAAGGCAGTCACTGTCCTTGAACCTCTGAATAGAAAATAACAGAAGAAGACTTCACTAAACATGATGGAGAAAACTGAAGGCAAACAAAGATATGGACAGAGAAGACATGGAAATAACTTAAGCAGAATACTCAGGACCGGATAACTTTTGCAGATATGGATGAGTTTCTATGCTTCAGCTCAACATAGAAATAAAAAGTGAAAACAAACAAGAACCTCCCAGCATGAGGTTATATCAAAGTTTCAATTATTCAGAGTGGGTAAGAGGTATGGTGTTTGCCTCGAATTCTAAAGGTACCGGGTTTGATTCCCAGTAGAGTGAATTTAATTTATGGACATTTTTTTTTTTTTTTTATAGAATGTATGATTCCTATATACACAAATTTGGATTCTTTGTGCACTGTGCTGAGATCCTCCTTGTGTAATCTATGGGAGGAGATCGGAGCACTGATGGTGTTGTCTGCGTGCAATGAAGATAGTCCTTTAAATCCAAACAAAACCTGACCCCTTTTATTTCTGTCATATCAAAGTTTATATCAACAATTTCATCTGTCATTAGCCAATGATAAGCTAGTTTTTACCTGTGGCTATCCCTTGTGCCCCAGTCAGGGTGGCAACGTCAACTATGATATCACTATGTAAGTCCTTGACTGCATAAGATACCTGCCCGTAAATTAAAAGAACATAGTTTCTTGATCAAAAATGTCATTCATATTTGGAAATACCTTGGTCATTTATAAGTGGAAATATCTTGGACATGGAATATGTGGAAATATCTTGGTTAAAGAACATGTGGAAATATCTTGGTCATGGAATATGTGGAAATATTTTGGTTAATAGAACGTGTGGAAATATCTTGTTTATGGAATATGTGGAAATATTTTGGTTATAGAACATTTGGAAATATCTTGGTCATGGAATGTGTGGGAATATCTTTGGTCATGGAATTTGTGGAAATATCTTGGTCATGGAATAAGTGGAAATATTTTGGTTATAGAACATGTGGAAATATCTTGGTCATGGAATATGTGGAAATATTTTGGTTATAGAACATGTGGAAATATCTTGGTCATGGAATATGTGGAAATATTTTGGTTATAGAACATGTGGAAATATCTTGGTCATGGAATATGTGGAAATATTTTGGTTATAGAACATTTGGAAATATCTTGGTCATGGAATTTGTGGAAATATCTTGGTCATGGAATATGTGGGAATATTTTGGTCATGGAATTTGTGGAAATATCTTGGTCATGGAATATGTGGGAATATTTTGGTCATGGAATTTGTGGAAATATCTTGGTCATGGAATATGTGGAAATATCTTGGTCATGGAATATGTGGGAATATCTTGGTCATTGAATATGTGGAAATACCTTGGCCATGGAATATGTGGGAATAATATCTTGGTATCGGAATATGCGCAAATATCTTGGTCATGTAATGTGTGGAAATAGCCTCTTGGTCATGGAATATGTGGCAATATCCACTTGGTCATGGAATCCGGGGAAATATCTTGGTTACGGAATATGTGGTGGACACACCATCTTGGTCATAGAATGCATAGAAATACCATCTTGGCCATGGAATATGTGGAAAAACAATGTTGGCCATGGAATATACAGAAACAACATACAGTAGAACTCCATTTATCCGAACCCCTTGGGACCGAGCATCGTTCGGATAATCAAATGTTCGGATAATTGGATTACATAATGTATCGAGTACATGTACATATACGCTCGTATTTCTAAAAATAATTAACCATCACAAGGGAAATACACATTAAAACATATTTACTTGTACTGTAATAATAATACCCACACTGTATTAGATCACTGTATCACCAAAATCTTTTATTACACAGCAATGCATGTACTACTTGTATTAATTATGTTTTTTAAGAAAGAGAAATGTTTTCAAAATAACATTACAAACGATTCAAAACCAGGCGCAACTTACGTATACATGTACTTGCACAGATGTAACCCACTATTTAAAATAATGAGGAATCCTCTTTTGCACCAAACTGGATAGTCTCCTTTTGGCTGCTAAGTCCCGCATTCTCTTCAACAGCACAAGCTGTGTAGGACAGCTGTCATCTTCTTGCTCGTACCAAGCCATCGCGGTTTCTAGTGCTATAAAGGCCTCTTCAGGACTTGGTCGACGTTTTGGGTTTTCTTCATAATCTACAAGTACATCATGGACTTCTGAGGAGTCTTCATCATCGGTCACTACATGTATTTGGTTTTCTTCTTGCACAAAAGACAAAATTTCTTCGTCATTCAAAAACTGAAAACCAGAATCATTATCATCTTCTAGCCACGTGTGTGCATCATCTTTGTCACAGTCCGAAAATCCGGGCATTGCTTGAAACAGTTCCACAACTTCATTTATACAATCATCATTTGTGTCCACTGCAGTAGTTTCATTTCCTCCTTTTTTCCCAAGCAATCTATTCCAAGCCTTGTTGAGATTATCTTGTGACAGGGTGGTCCAAGCATCAGCTAACATATAGCAGCAGTCTTTGAGATTAAGCTTTTTGGAAAACGCCACCACACTTTCTTCATCTTCAGCCAACAATAAACGACGCAGGACTTCCTTCTTGTACATCTTTTTAAGTTTTGCTATAACACCCTGATCCATTGGTTGAATCAGTGCTGTTACATTAGGAGGCAGAAAAATTACTTTAAAATTTGCATCAACTGCATTCAATGTATCCGTCTCTGGATGAGATGGTGCATTGTCCAGTAGAAGAATTACTTTAACAGTTTTCTTTTCTTGTTCTCTCAACCTCTTCACATTTGGGATGAACTGATTTGTATACCAATCAAGAAATATTTCACTATTCATCAAAGCACTCTTCTGTGCTTTGTAGCACAATGGGAGACATGTCACATTCTTTAAACAACGTGGTTTTTTGACTTTGCCGATCGTTAGCACCGGTAAACGATGACTTCCACTGGCATTCGCGGCTACCAAAATTGTTACTCTCTCTTTGCACTTTTTAAACCCAGGTGCAGCTGCTTTTTGCTGAGATGGTGCCATGACGAATTTAAAGCCTTTTCACACAATAGAGAGCCAGAGATAGGTTCCCCTTTGCTTCTTCTTTGCACAAACCATATATACAAAGCCTCTTCCAATTTCAAATCTTTCGCATTTCTCATGGTTTTACGTTTCTTCGACCCATTTTCACTATCCAATTTCGATGCAAAACTCATAATTTTATCCTTGTTACTTTTGATGTCAGAGACGGTAGCTTTCCCAACATTGAAAATTCTGGCAAGTGAAGACACAGTTTCACTTTTTCCTAGTCTCTTGATAATTTCTGTTTTCGTTTCAATTGACAAAACATTGCGGTTCCTTTTATATGCATTAGGCCTACTGGAAGATGCCTTATCGCACAGAGAAATACTTGTACACCAAAATTATTCTGCTGTGGTAGCAGAGACAATTATTTTAAGTTGAACTGTCTGTTTAGCCAGTGTTCTGCCTAGAACGCACTCGTGCACTGGATTGGTAAACCAGATATTAGCTGACTTTATGATATAATGATCTAATTGACTTCCTGTATGTAAGCGACCGACCATTAGCCCATCCCATCCTCTACAAATTGTTCGCACACATTTGAAGCTTGCCGCATCAAAAGATTCAGAATTGTAGTCTAACGTGACTGGTGGCACCTGGTTTTTTTTTCTGGACAAAGTGTTCGGATAATTGGATGTTCGGATAATTGGGGTTCGGATAAATGGAGTTCTACTGTAATACCCACACTGTATTAGATCACTGTATCACCAAAATCTTTTATTACACTGCAGTGCATGTACTACTTGTATTAATTATTTTTGTTAAGAAAGAGAAATGTTTTCAAAATAACATTACAAACGATTCAAAACCAGGCGCAACTTACGTATATATGTACTTGCACAGATGTAGCCCACTATTTAAAATAATGAGGAATCCTCTTTTGCACCAAACTGGATAGTCTCGTTTTGGCTGCTAAGTCCCGCATTCTCTTCAACAGCAGAAGCTGTGTAGGACAGCTGTCATCTTCTTGCTCGTACCAAGCCATCGCTGTTTCTAGTGCTATAAAGGCCTCTTCGGGACTTGGTCGACGTTTTGGTTTTTCTTCATAATCTACAAGTACATCATGTACTTCTGAGGAGTCTTCATCATCGGTCACTACATGTATTTGGTTTTCTTCTTGCACAAAAGACAAAATTTCTTCGTCATTCAAAAACTGAAAACCAGAATCATTATCATCTTCTAGCCACATGTGTGCATCATCTTTGTCACAGTCCGAAAATCCGGGCATTGCTTGAAACAGTTCCACAACTTCATTTATACAATCATCATTTGTGTCCACTGCAGTAGTTTCATTTCCTCCTTTTTTCCCAAGCAATCTACTCCAAGCCTTGTTGAGATTATCTTGTGACAGGGTGGTCCAAGCATCATCTAACATATAGCAGCAGTCTTTGAGATTAAGCTTTTTGGAAAACGCCACCACACTTTCTTCATCTTCAGCCAACAATAAACGACGCAGGACTTCCTTCTTGTACATCTTTTTAAGCTTTGCTATAACACCCTGATCCATTGGTTGAATCAGTGCTGTTACATTGGGAGGCAGAAAAATTACTTTAAAATTTGCATCAACTGCATTCAATGTATCCGTCTCTGGATGAGATGGTGCATTGTCCAGTAGAAGAATTATTTTTCCAGTTTTCTTTTCTTGTTCTCTCAACCTCTTCACATTTGGGATGAACTGATTTGTATACCAATCAAGAAATATTTAACTATTCATCCAAGCACTCTTCTGTGCTTTGTAACACAATGGGAGACATGTCACATTCTTTAAACAACGTGGTTTTTTGGCTTTGCCGATCATTAGCACCGGTAAACGATGACTTCCACTGGCATTCGCGGCTACCAAAATTGTTACTCTCTCTTTGCACTTTTTAAACCCAGGGACAGCTGCTTCGTGCTGAGATGCAAGTGATTTTTGAGGCAATGATTTCCAGTATAAGCCAGTCTCATCGGCATTATACACATCATCGAGTGAATAACCTTCTTCTTCCAAAAAAGCCAAGAATGTTTCTTTAAAATTTTTAGCGGCAGTTGCATCGCTAGATAAAGATTCCCCTTGAATCTCCAATTCTCGTATGCCATGACGAGATTTAAAGTTTCTTAACCATCCCTGGCTAGCCTTAAAGTCAGGAGGACCGTCAAGTTGATTGTTGAACTGAAGTGCCTTTTCACACAACAGAGAACCAGAGATAGGTTCCCTTTTGCTTCTTCTTTGCACAAACCATATATACAAAGCCTCTTCCAATTTCACATCTTTCGCATTTCTCATGGTTTTACGTTTCTTCGACCCATTTTCACTATCAAATTTCGATGCAAAACTCATAATTTTATCCTTGTTACTTTTGATGTCAGAGACGGTAGCTTTCCCAACATTGAAAATCCTCGCAAGTGAAGACACAGTTTCACCTTGTCCTAGTCTCTTGATAATTTCTGTTTTCGTTTCAATTGACAAAACATTGCGGTTCCTTTTATATGCTTTAGGCCTACTGGAAGATGCCATATCGCACAGAGAAATACTTGTACACCAAAATTATTCTGCTGTAGTAGCAGACACAGTTATTTTAAGTTGAACTGTCTGTTTAGCCAGTGTTCTACCTAGAACGCACTCGTACACTGGATTGGTAAACCAGATATTAACTGACTTTATGATCTAACTGACTTCCTGTACGTAAGCGACCGACCATTAGCCACCCCATTCTCTACAAATTGTTCGCACACATTTGAAGTTTGCCGCATCAAAAGATTCAGAATTTTAGTCTAACGTGACTGTGGCATCTGATTTTTTTTTTTTTTCTGGAAAAAGTGTTCGGATAATTGGATGTTCGGATAATTGGGGTTCGAATAAATGGAGTTCTACTGTAATCTTGGTTTCAAGATGTGGACTCCAATTGTGGCAACAACATAAAGCTGGAGGAACAGAAGGAGATCAAGGCAACATATTCGCCCTTGTAAGGTGAACAATAGTATACACAGAAAATATTACCTTGATTGTTGAATCTGAAAGCTAGAACTGGCAAAGGACTGGACACACACTGAGGATACCTAGCAATAGCATTAAAAAGCAGTCCTTGTTCTGGAATCCCTATGGTAAAAGAGAAAGAGGGAAACCAACAAACACACAGAGAGAAAAAAAACGACAGAAATGAAAAGGACAAAAAAAGACACAGAAAGATCTTAAGCAGATGGCACAGGACAAGGGAACTTGGCACAAATCTGTTGAAGGCCTAAGCCCCCTGGGGATGATGATGCTGGATCTGAGGAAAGTGCACTTTTTGTCATGGAAATAATCTACAATAATGGCACTCACTCCGTCTCCTAGAACTAGTCTGCCCTCAGCGTCTGTATTGTTAATTTCCACTGTGCGTCCTGAGTACATGTGAACTATATCATCAGGTCTCTGGGCTAGGGGACCCACCGCATTGTCAGCTAGGCAGAAGACAGCATGCAGCGTCTCAGTGAAGCCCTACAATTGAATAAGTTTTAAGTAATTTTGACAGGTGAAATATTCACCTGGTCACAAGAGCAACCAATGTGACAAGGTGTAACAAACTAACATTACATAAGTTATAATGAAACAAGATTATAACACACATATCAATACTGAAATAAACTGAGAATACAAACATAACAATATTAAAATAAGCTGACAACATAAACTTATCAAAATTACAGCTAGTTGACAATCTTCTTCTTCCAAACACCGAGGATTCAAGTTTTTCACTCTGTTACACTTGCAGAAATTGCAGATGACGTATCGTTTGGCTTTCTTGCAACCCCAGAGGACTTCTCCAAAGCAGGCTCAGCTGGTGGAGGTCACACCAGACCCGCTAATTGGCGGGTGATGCAATGCCATGAGTAAGTTGGTCCTCTACCCTGATAGGGGGTTGTAAGTTGGCAATATAAACATATCAATATTAAAATAAGTTCACAACATAAATATATCACTATTGACACAAGCTGATAACACAGAAGACGTAACAGAGGTGCTGGACAGCCATAGAGAGCCTCTTTCAAGTGAAGACTTGGAAGAACTGGCTGCACAACTAAGCCAAGAAAAAAGAAGAGGAGGAAACAAGAAGAGGAAGAGCTTCCTACAAAAGAAATGAAGACAGGCAATCTGCAGCGCACGCTTTCAGACATGGAGAAACTCACTGAGCTCTGCAAGATTGGCCATGACTGGGAGCTGAGTGCTACTTCAAAGAGGAGCTTTACAACATGCAAGAGCCCTTGTTACCATATTTTAAAGGAAAATGGTATAAAATCGCGACAGTCAAGACTGTGACATATGGATGCAAGTCATGGGCAATGACTACAACCCACAAAAGCCAGATCCAAACTTCAGAAATGAGGTCTCTGAGGAAGGTGGTTGAAGTAACAAGAAGAGACATGGTCCGCAACCAGACGATACGTCAAGGCTTAAAATCCCACCCCCAGCAGACCCAAGTAGAACAGTCCCAACTAAGATGGTTTGGCCATGTCTGCAGAATAGGAGAAGATCGGCTACCACGACAAGCATGGGAAACAAAGAGCCAGGGATCCAGACCCCCAGGATGACCCAGAGTCCACTGGGAGGACAACTTTAGACAATTTTTTAAGGACCGAGGAATAGAATGGAACCAGGCCAGGAGGATGACAGCCGATAGGATAGTCTGGTGCTATTTCTTCCAAACCTCTACACCTCACGGTAGAAGGGGAACGACTAAGTAAGTAAGTAAGAAAGAAAGTCAAGACTGCATGCTTTCTTAAAAAAAAAACAGTAATGATCCTCAACCAAGAACCTCGTCAGAGAACAAAAGCCATTTATTATGGCATTTTTGGTTGCAAGTGTATTGAGTATTTTTTATTTAATCTACTTCATTTTTTAAAATTTACTTTATTTAAGAGCATTTTTATAAAAAAAAAAATTTTTTTTAAACGTATGCCAGCTATTACTCGAGGCGAGAATCTCCGGTTAGTATATCTAACCTGAGACTGATTTTTATGTGAGTATCCCTTTTTTCCCTGTACACTGACAGATGTCCACTCGCCATTCAGGCAGATACTTGCTACTCCAGCGGGTACCCATTAGAACTGGGTCAGCTCAGGAGCCGCCAGTCCCTGGTCGACGACACTTCTTCAAATGTCTTCGCCAGGGCTCGAATTAATCCAGTCCAAGTCCCGGTCGACGACATTCATTCAAATGTCCTCGCATGGGCTTGAACCTGGATCACCCAATCGCCAGCACAGTGTGGTAACCATATTTTAACAGAGCTTTAAATATAATAGCATTACATTGCTCATCAATTTTTGGGGCTCTGAATGTAAGTCATCGACTTCCCATTGGTTTCCATTTACTTACTTACATACTTACTTAGTCGTTCCCCTTCTACCGTAAGGTGTAGAGGTTTGTAAGAGAGAGCGCCATACGATTCTATTGGCTGTTTTCCTCCTGGCTTGGTTCCATTCTAGTCCTCAGTCCTTCAAAGATTGTCTAATGTTGTCCTCCCATGCCGACTCAAATTGCACCAGTTCATTCAAGAAAGCATCCCCGGCATAAATCAAAGGCAACCTGTATTAAAACAAACTGACAAAACAGTCATTATACTAAAACTTCGTACACATACATCAACAAAAAAACAGGCTGTTTCCTAGGTACGTTGCGCAAATATAGCAAGAGGTAATAAGAAGATAAGGATTTTATTCTTAGAAGTTTTAATTTTTTTTTAAATGTCTTCTGCTCTTTCTTTTTTTAGCCCAAATTTAGCTATAAACACAATCTATACGATCTTAAATCTCTCCTCGTCAGTTCGTTATCAGTTTACAGTTTCCTTTTAACTGAAGTGAGGCAGATAAAAAATAAAGACAGCTACAACAGAAAGAACAAGAGGCCACTTACCAACTTCACAGCCGTTTTAAATGCCCCGAGCACAGCTGCAGCTCCAGCACAGTCCCTTTTCATACCACACATTCCAGCCTGCATGTGGGATTTAACAAAAGTAACTAGCATCAAGAGCACCCACAGTGGGGACATTGGATATGGATAAGGGAGAGATACTGACAACATTAATGATCGCCTGTTAGACAATGACAGTGCAATAGATGAATCATCAAGGTTAAGATTGTTGGAATTTGGCATCAAACGTAAGGCTAGCAGAGATGAACGTATGAGAGGATGCATCCGTTGTGTATACAACCAGCGAGCTACAGGAAGTCACCTGTGTGTTACCGGGGCCTGAAAGGGGAGCAAAGAATAGTAACACTGTTCCCTGCCATGCATGTCGTAGAAAGCGACTAAGGAGGGTTGGGCATGGGGCTGGTTACCCCATCCTGTAAAAAATTTAAACCACAAAAAACTTCAACAAATATGGACAAGTCAATTAAGGAAAATAAAACACAGCCATCCAAGACAGGGGAAGGTCCTCTCTCAGGGAGGCGTATGATGCAACACAGAGAAAGCCGAAAGGAGTCTGTGTTGCTGACTAACCTTCTTTCTTCTAGGAGAACTTCCAGATTTGGCACCTGGAATGTTCGGACATTAAACGAACAAGGGAAAGTGGCACAAGTAGCAGCAGAAATGAGGGAATATAAAATCGTGGTTCTGGGAATGTGTGAAACAAAGTGGAAGGGGGTAGACAAGAAGAAACTCATGACAGGATAATTGGTGCTGTCCTCAGGACATGAAGATGAAAGTTCACACCACAGTGAAGGGGTAGCTCTTATGTTATCTAAAGAGGCACAGAAAGCACTCATTGAATGGGAAGCTGTTGGACCCAGAATAATAACAGCTACTTTTAAAACAGCTAAAAAGAAAATACATGTAAATGTCATCCAATGTTATGCACCAACTAATGACAAAGAAGAGTCTGTGAAAGAAGCATTTTATACTAGACTGCAGGAAATTATGGATAAAGTTAAAAGAAGAGACATCACAATTTTGATGGGTGACATGAATGCAAAGATAGGTACAGTCAACACCGGATTTGAAGAAGTCATGGGAAAACATGGGCTAGGAATAATGAATGAAAATGGGGAACTATTCTCAAACTTCTGTGCTTCAAATCAACTGGCTATAGGAGGAAGCATGTTCCCACATAAGAGAATACACAAGGCAACATGGATATCACCAGACCATAGAACAGAAAATCAGATTGATCATATATGCATAAACATGAAGTTTAGATCATCATTGCAGGATGTAAAGGTATATAGAGGAGCAGATGTGGCATCAGATCATCACCTTCTGATAGCCAAAGTAAAAATGAAACTCAAGAGATATTCTGCAACAATGCAAAATTATAGACAACAATTTAATGTAAGACATTTAAGAAATCAAGAAACAAGAGACAAATTTGCGGTCACAGTATCCAACAAATTCCAAGTGCTCCAACAGCTGGAAGATGTAGAGAATACAGAAGACTATTGGCAGCAGGTCAAAACTGCATGGAATGAGACATGTGAAGAAATACTGGGGAAAAGGGAACGACAACAAAAAACATGGATAACAACAGAAACCATTAATAAGATAAAAGACAGAAAAAACAAGAAAGCAGATTTAAACACAAGCAAAACCAGAAGTTCCAAAGCCAAGGCTCAAGAAGTGTACACAGAAGCAAACAAAGAAGTAAAAAGAAGTATCAAAAGAGACATGAGGAAGTATATTGAGGAGTTGGCAAGAGAGGCAGAAGATGCTGCAGCCAAAGGAAATATGAGAGAACTGTATAGCAGCACAAAGAAGCTAACAGGGAAATACAAGCAAACAAGTTGCCTCATAAAAGACAAGAATGGAAAACTGCTCAGCAATATACAAGAGCAAATGAAGAGGTGGACAGAATATTTTGAGGACCTTCTCAATAGACCAGCTCCACAAAACCCCCCCGGACATCCAGCCAGAAAAAGAAGAGCTACAAATTAACGGTGAAAGACCAACGAAGGAAGAAATAAAGAAAGCCATAAAGCTTCTAAGAGATGGAAAAGCGTCTGGACCTGATGGCATTCCAGCAGAGGCCATCAAAGCAGATATTGACACAGCTACAGAGATGTTATATAAATTACTTGGTAAAGTCTGGGAAAAGGAAGAGATACCAGCAGAATGGAAGGAAGGATATCTGGTTAAGTTGCCTAAGAAGGGAAATTTACAAGAGTGCACAAATTATAGAGGAATAATGTTACTATCAGTGCCAGGAAAAGTATTAAACAGGATTATCCTTGAGAGAAAAAAAAGAGTCCATAGACAAGAAACTGAGAGATGAACAAGCAGGTTTTTGACAAAACAGATCATGTACAGACCAGATAGCCACTTTGAGAATAATAGAACAAGTCTGGAATGGAATTCACCACTATACATCGGATTTGTGGACTACGAAAAGGCATTTGACAGTGTCGACAGAGAATCACTTTGGAAATTGATGAGGCATTATGTAGTTCCCCTGAAGATCATTAATTTAGTAAAGAAAACATATGAAGACATAACATGCAGAGTTCTTCACGGAGGACAGCTTACAGAACCATTTGGGATAAAAACAGGAGTGCGACAGGGATGCCTATTGTCTCCATTTCTTTTCTTACTAGCAATAGACTGGGTTATGAGATCATCGACAACACACAACAGAAATGGAATCCAGTGGACTCTGACTAAGCAGTTGGATGATCTGGATTTTGCAGATAACTTGGCTCTTCTGTCCCATAGCCATAATTAGATGCAGGACAAATTGAAAACACTCGATGAGAGGTCACAGCAATTGGGTCTGAAAATACACAGGGAAAAGACATTTTATTGAGAATAAATGCAGGTAATGATAACAGGGTTGAACTTGAAGAAACACCAATACAAGATGTAGAATCGTACACATATCTTGGCAGTAATATAGACAAAGTTGGAGGGACAGACAGCGATATCAAAATAAGAATACAAAAGGCAAGAGGAGCTTTCACTGCATTGGGAAATTTATGGAGATCAAGAGAAATCGGATCCAACACGAAAATAAGAATCTTCAACTCAAATGAGAAGTCAGTCCTATTGTATGGCTTTGAGACATGGAGAACAACAAAGACAACAACCAAAAAGCTACAGACTTTCATAAATGGGTGCTTGCGTAGAATAGAGGGATGTGATGGAGTTACTGTGATTTAGTTTTCAATAGGCCCCATTTTGTTTTCTCTTCGTAACTATTGAGTTTGCCATTTTTGTCTTCCCTCTATTAAAGATTGGGAAGTATTCTTTTTCTCTCTGAATAATAGGGGTGTTTAGAGTTGTTCTGTAGGTAAAGTAATTGCGGGTTTTTTTCTATAGGGATTAATGTAAGTTAGTATTGAAGGGCACCAGTCTTCCCGTTTCTAATAATCGCGATCTTGGAATTCCATTTTTTTTGCGTTGTTAAATTTATCGCGGTCATTTTTCGTGGGGAAGGGGAGATGACCCCTACCCAGGTAACGTCCAGCTTACGGTAGAGCGAATCACATTTCGATTTCGCTCACGCAAACAGACGTCGTTAGGTAACGTTACGTAGCCGGAAATACGCGCGCATTTTAAGGAAGCAAGAATACACTGGTTCTAAATTTAGAGATGAGCGCATGGAAAAGTTTAGATTATCTTTAATTCTATTGGTTGTAGTGAGACGCCAAGCCTCAAGTAGGTCGGGGATCAGCGTGGTTAAATCTAAGATAAAGTACGCCTTTTCCAGTTTAGGGACCTCTTAGTCTGCAGGAAGTCCGGGCCGTGTATCCAAGCATATTGTCGGCTTCTAACGCTGAACGCAGTATTGGTATGTCTGTAATTTAAAGTAGCGTGGTAATTAAATCTAGTTTCTCTAATAGAGCCTTAGTCCGTTCTAATTTAATTTATTTTTGAACTTTATAACTTGTAACGCCATCATTTAATTCTACAGTGATAGCAGTGTCTATGAGTGATAAAGAGATATTACGTAGGTGTGCTCCGTAGATTTAATAGAAAGTCTGTAGAAATACACGCATCCTAGATTTATATTAATTTACAGAATATTCTGAAGTGCGTGTATTTTATTTCCTTGAGAGTTTAATTCTGATAAGTCTCATTTTAAAAAAATACGGGAACGGATTTTTCGGGAAATTTAATCACGTGGTTACCGGGATTTATTTGGATAAGAATTCTGGATGGATAGTAAGTATTTTTCTATCTGTGAAAGTATAATAATTGAAGGGAAACCACGTGGGGTAGAGGTGAAAGGAAATTTATGGTGCCTTAAGTGGTTGTGTAATTAAATATTATGCAGAGTAGTATTTGATTTTGTGTTATGGGATTTTAATGAGGTCTAGGAAATATAGTCTTTAGAGATATATATTTCTGTGCATAGAGATGTAATATATAAATGTACTGATGAATTTTAACCACGGGTGTGCATTCAATGTTGTGTATTCTATCGTGTTTGGGGGAACGATGATAAGGTCACGTGACCGCTTACAGAGTTAAAGTAGGTCTAAGTACGGGAGGTTTCCCTACCTGTTTTTAATGTTTTGAGGCCTGAGGCAAGCTGTGTATAATTAGTATTGATCAGTGAGTCTGGGGTTTACTAGACAGGCAGGGGGTTGTTGGGAATAGCTGACCCAGGGTCAGGAAATATTTATGTATCGTTGTGCACAAGATGAAAGGGGGAGAGGGGAAATAGGGGAGCCGTCTTCGTTCGGGTGTTTACATGTTTGTGCTAGATTGGAGTGTGACTGAAGCATCAACCGTATACGTTTTATATGTAAGTTTATTATATGAGAGTATTTTGGTTTTGTAGTACAGAGTGGCATTTCTTTTGTGTCCACAGCAGTGGTCACGGCCCGAAGAGCGGGGGTTGCCAATAAATCCTGTTCCTGACAGCTGGCAAAGGTAGCCAGTCTTCTCAAGAGAGAAAAAGTCGAGGAAACGCCAGAGGCGTAAGAGCTTGTACCGTGGTGGGGTATCGGCTCTGAGTATTGTGGCCCCAGAGAGAGAGAGAGAGGGAGCGAGGAAGAGCAGGTCGAGACAGCGACAGTCTTCAGTGAAAGGGGTTTCTTAAGACCCGGAGCTCTAAGCTCATACACACCCATCGAACCCAAGCAAGCGGGTTGGTGTGTCTTTTTTTTTAGCCTCGGTCACAATAATACCGAAGTGCCTAAACCCAAATGAGGGGTAACCTAGCAAGGGAAAATCAGCTTTATTTTCACCAAATAGAGAAGCCTCTACAGTCTACGGCAAGTGCCTAGTCATCAGAAGTATGAGACAGAACCAGGAAGAAAGGGATATCATTTCCCGGTTGCTGAAATGAAACGAGAGCAGCAAGGCAGGAGAAGTGGAGAGAGAGATGGTGAAAAATAGATCAGGGACCTGCAGAGTCTCATATTATTCTTAGAGGGTAGCCTCTGAGCCTTAGAGTTAGAAAAAGTCTATTACATAGCAGTGCAGAGTGTGACTTAGTGGCGTATACCGCTGACAGAGTTAGCAGCTGTGCAGATAGTCTTCATGCAGGGTCAGCAGCCATTGACAATAGAGATAGTAGTGTAATAGAGAGTGGAGGCTACAGTTGATGCCCACTAAATTAGATGGTAGCAAAAATCCAAGTAATCATTCTGATTTTGTTTCCCCAGCAAGGTGAATGAATGAGTGAGAGTGGTTGGGTTCATATTTTGATGTGTCTTATAAATTTAAATTGAGTCTTTTTTATTTCCAGGTCAGTGCAAACCTGGCACGTTATATATATATTGTTGTTACTATGTTATGAACTTATGTGGATTTGTATAATAAACTTATTTAATGTTCACTGGATCAGCTTCTTCACTATATAGTCCTTAAATGTTGTCTGTATAGTGGTGTCTGTAGTATTAGTTTACCCTTATCTCCTTTAGTTTGTTTACGGTTGTCAGAGGGCGGTGAGTTTATAGCAATTCTTGACGTCACGATTTCGCGAGGAAGATTTAATTTCGGTTATCATCCTCGGGCCAATAGACTCACCTTACTACATTCACTGTCATTTCTCAAAATAAATCTATTATCTTAGTCTTTTCTCACACTAGGGTCTTGTCCTACACTTGGGCATAACTCTAACTTAAATCCAACTCGTGACAAGGGATTAAAATGGTATGACAAGGTTACCAACATGGAACTGATGACAAGAACTAGACAAGTGCCAGTGGAACAAGAGATGAGAAGAAGACGATGGCGATGGATTAGACACACACTGAGGAGACCTGTTGATAGCATTACAAGGCAGTCCTTGTTCTGGAACCCCCAGGGCAAGAGAGGCAGAGGTAGACCAAGAAGCACATGGAGAAGAGCGCTGGAGACAGAGGTGAAAATGATGAGGAGAACATGGAAGGAACTTGAGATGATGGCACGTGACAGGAGGACTTGGCATGTGTTTGTTGAAGGCCTATGCTCCTTTGGGAGTGGAGGGTTATGAATGAGCTACAGGAACAGTTAGCATTCACACTCTTCGACATATACTGAGGGAGACTGAGCACTTATGGGTTTGCCTGGAGTGCAATGATGTCGATTATGTTCAACAGTAATAATAATAATAACAAAAGTATGCTGGTCATGTTTAAATATAAAGAACACCCTAATAAAAAATAAATAAAAAACAATGTGTAGGCAAAGAGATAAATTAGGTCATAAAATGGTAATTAATTCTCTTGATTTTGAAATTTGTTTCATATAAATTAGTTGAATACGAGTCAAGAAATCATTTAAACATAAAAAGTGACTTTTCAATCATCGTACACATTTATTACCTTGTCACATACTTTCCAGTCCCTACCTTAGTTTTGATGCACAAGCCACCTGTATCAAAAACAATTCCCTTTCCAACCCAGGTAATTGTCTCTGTGGAGTTTGGAACAACATGACTTAACACTGCCAGGGCAGGGGGGACTGTAGCTGCTTTACCAACTCCGTAGATTCCTGAAAATAGGAATGCCAGGATGAAAGCTTCAAGAGCAACCAGATACAATGATCGTATGCACATGGTGGTTATGATTAACATACAAGTACACATGTATGTGTGGAGGCATGCAATGTTTGTGTATAAGTTTACATCTTTACCAACTCCGTAGATTCCTGAAAATAGGAATGCCAGGATGAAAGCTTCAAGAGCAACCAGACACAATGATCGTATGCACGTGGTGGTTATGATAACATACAAGTACACATGTATGTGTGCAGGCATGCAATGTTTGTGTATAAGTTTACATGTTTACCAACTCCATAGATTCCTGAAAATAGGAATGCCAGGATGAAAGCTTCAAGAGCAACCAGACACAATGATCGTGTGCACGTGGTGGTTATGATTAACATACAAGTACACATGTATGTGTGCAGGCATGCAATGTTTGTGTATAAGTTTACGTGTGTGTGTGCACACAGAAACCACCCGGCAGGAGTTCATGCTTTGACGTAGGTTTCCTCAAGGAGGCCATTAGCAGTGGTGGTTCTATGCTCAGTAATAAAGGAAAAAGGAAATGATGATGACCGTTTGCACACTTTAGTGCAACCATGTCATTTTTTCATTTCTAGGCCAGAACTCAATATCTAACAGAGCCAAACGAACGAACGAACGAACGAACGAACTTTATTTTCGAAGGGTAAAGAATTGGGCGCGCAGGCCCGTCTAACATTCTGCCTTTCCACTCTCATTAATCTTGCATACTATATCCTTTCATTCCCACATGATACTTTAAGCATTAATTTAAAGGCCACAAACTGCATAGATAGAAATTTCAACAAAATACATAATCTGACATCAAAAGAATTCTTCTTCAAATACCATGCCTGGTGGCATAGGAGATCATGTCTCTCCACAACTTCCTGTCTACAGCACTATCTATCAATTCTGTTGTTGAATTCTTTTCATGCCATGATGTCAAACTGTCCAGAATCTTCTATCTTTGTCTTCCTCTATCTTTTTTTCCTTCTATCTTTCCCGTAATAACAATATGCTCCAGCCTCCTTCTCATAACATGCCCAAAGAAAGTGGATTGCTTCCTTCTAACGTGGAATAAGCTTCCTTTGTGCATTGGCCTCTCTCAGGGCATCCTCATTACTCTTTTTGGCTGTCCATGATATTTTTAACATTCTTCTGTAAACCAAGCAGATGTTCATCTCTGTGGCCTCTAGTGCTTTCTCTACCTACTACCTAACTTAAATATGCCTATAAAGAGAGACTTAAACTTCATGGATAGTGTTAGATTTGTATTTTAAAACTTGACAAAAATCAAACATGACACTGTGCGACATACCAGAAGAAAGAAAATAGCCATAACATTGCTAAGTAATGGAAGCAATATAGATAAAGTTTGAGGGACAGACAATGATATCAAAATAAGAATACAAAAAGCGAGAGGAGCTTTCATTGCATTGGGAAACATATGGAGATCAAGAGAAATCAAGTCCAACACGAAAATAAGAATCTTCAACTCAAATGTCAAGTCAGTCCTACTGTATGGCTCTGAGACATGGAGAACAACAAACACAACAACCAAAAAGCTACAGACTTTTATAAACGGGTTCTTGCGTGAAGTGATGACAAGAACCAGACAAGTGCCAGTAGAAAAAGAGTTGAGAAGAAGATGCTGGCGATGGATAGGACACACATTGAGGAAACCTGTTGATAGCATTATAAGGCAGTCCTTGTTCTGGAATCCCCAGGGAAAGAGAGGCAGAGGTAGACCAAAACACAAAGAACTAGATACAGAAGTGAAAATGATGAGGAAGACATGGAAAGAACAAGCGGAAGGCACGTGACAGGAGGACTTGGCACGTGACAGGAGGACTTGGCATGTGACAGGAGGACTTGGCACGTGACAGGAGGACTTGGCGTGTGTTTGTTGAAGGCTTGTGCTCCTTGGAAAGCTGAAGAGTATTGATTGATTAATTGCTAAACAAGGAAACATGCGTGATCAATGACACATAACTACCTCCAAATCCTTTCTGTGCCAGCTCCTCGCCGGAGATAACCTTGGCGGTAATGCCCAGCTCTGTTCCCACATCCTGGATTTCCTAAAAGAACAGAACAATTTAATTCAAGACATCAGTAGCTTGACAAAAATTTCATTAAAACTGCTTTTACATTAAAAACTTCTTGGCAAATATTTGTATCATTGAACAAAAAACTATGTTTCCATTTTCTGAAATATTAAGCACACATAATGTCCACGTTATCAGCCAACAAGATCTTCATGAGGTTTTGTTGACTATTAAACTGGAGCTTTAAGTTTTCTGTAAAAAAGTTATATTTCTGTTATTTCACAGGCCAAGTGTAAAAAAAAAATTGCTATAGAAACCACTTCTGCAGAAGTACATGAATGTTCTGATGCAAGCTTCCTACAAGGAGACCAGACAACAGTTTCCTAAACAAAGGAACGGCTGCAGAGTAAGTGGCTCCATGCTCCATAAACTTCTTCTTTGTACACTCTCAGACGTCTACTCAAATGTTTTCAATGAAAGCTGTAGTAGCTTGAGGCTATTTGCATCTCCGTAGAGCTTTGCCACGAATGGCACTGGTGTCGGCCATATGCACTTTCTCTGTTCTTCATATGTTGGGCATCTTTGAAGCAGATGTTCAGCAGTCATTTTATCAGTGCCACAGTTATAATCATCGGTAGTTCCTATCTTTAGCTTGTTGAATAAATGCTCAATCTGTTGTGGCCCGTACTCCATAAACAGTAAAAAGATCAGAAGAATGAGATAAATAAAGAACTTGAGGCCTATGAATGATAAATAAATTTTAAAATGGGTCAATGGTAGTCACTTCTTTCTCTCTTTATTTCTAACGAGTGCCTACCGTTTACCTATTTTTATTATTGCTACATGAACGTCCGGCTGACAAGGAGATCAGAACGCTTGCCTCTTGCGGCAAAGTTACTGGGCCCTGTTTCAGTCTACCCTACTGTAAATGGGCACTTGACTCTGCTCTTGAGTTAGGGACAGCAAAAACAGTGAGGAAGGCCCCTGGTCACCCCACCTCACAAAGCTGGACCTAGTATAGTGAAGTCTCTAACACTTCGCTCCCTTATGGCAGCATTTGCTATGGGACTAACTTTACTATTTTTGTAACATACTTTTACTGCAGTTACTGTTTTCACTCCTGCTGGCAAACCGACACATGGCACTCACGTTGTAACTCTTAAAGAATGAGGTGGTTTTCCCATGTTTGACGCAAGGAATGTCTGCCACTTTGAGTTTTCACATAGTGGTAAAGTTTAAGGGTCAATTCTTTCCAAGTTTGTTTTAAAATTATGGAAACGTATACATAGCTGTAAAGAAAACTGTTACTAAAATATAAAATGGGGACAATGCAAAACAAAAACTTAGTTTGGCTGAAATGAAGCACAGTGGGCCGTGTGTTCGGTATGGCCTTAAAACAATGAATAAAGAGATGCAGTAATAAGGGGTAAATAAATAAAGGGGCTGCTGTAAAACTCGTAAGGAAATCAGTAAATCAATTAAAAAATAAAATGGTATGGTATCAGTTTTACAAATTAACGGTAAACAGGAAACACAAGGCGTTTCGGGGGTCAAGATTGGTTTGTGCACGTTATAAAATTTATAGGTGTCAAACACCAGAGCTCCACAAGGACCATGGATAATGTTATATTTGCAAAGTCTTGAACAGTCAGATGAGATGTTATCTGTGATCCTACTGGCTGGCTTGATGGCTGTAAGTGTGTGTGCGAGATCCATTTGTCTTAATAGAGTTTGTTACGAAGGAGGGGAGGATAGGCCCTGACTGGAATATTGAAACACACACACTGAATGAATTCAACTTGAACAACATAACCACTAAGCTTGAAATCACAAGGTCAACTCCTCACGTCCAGGTACTGCCCAGTCACCCAGACTTTGTTCACAACCAAACACATTTTCCACAAGCTCAGGCAGATCTCTACAACCTCACTATCAGTCAGCCACACTACCTGCCCAGGAGTTCAACCTAAACTCACTACACTCTCATGTGCAACAACTTCAGTAAGATTTAACCACAACAGACACACCATCATTCACTCACACGTCTGTTCAGTGACCGCTTTAATGAATATATGAGTAAAATTTGTGTGATTTTGGCAGGTAAGAGTGTGCCGACCTTTGAGAGTTAAGTGGGTTGCTAGCTTTTGACACAGGTCATGTGGTAGATTTGGGAAGTAGTATGTCTCCAGAATACTGCAACTAATATGAGGTTGCATAAGGGGCAGGTAAACTCATCATTTAAAATAGATTGTTACAGAAACCACAACTGCTAGGGCACATGAAAGTGCTTTAGTTCAGGCTTCCTGCAAAGGGGACCAACTCCACAGCTGTCTCTGTGCTCCACAGGGGGCAGAAAGGGAAATGTTGAATAATGATTTGTGTTAAGATGTCTGTATGCATATTATTTTTTTCCATATACCCTTATATAACTGAAGGACATTGTGCTTAGGTTGAAAGTGCCTTACTTGCCTTTCTATGTTACCAGTACCAAAACCTCAAAATATTGACATAAGCCTGACATAATGGCTATGAGTCACATATCCATTTTCCTGGGGGGAAAAAAAGTTCCAAGCAAAAATTATGCGATGCCATCATCAGTTTCTCAAATACCTGCAAGAAGTTATCAACATTCATCTCACTGCACGGCATGTCCACAATTTTAGAAGCCAGCCTGATTCCATCTGCGGCAACTTTCAGACACTCTAGCTCTTCCACGCTCAGGGGAATCCTCTTCTCCTCTTCCACAACTATGAACTCCACGGTGACCTTCAAATTTAGAAAAACAGAAAGAAAATAAACATAAAAAGAAATAAAAATATAACAGCAGACTGCCATTTATCCAACATTCTCAAGATCTGAGATATGTGGGACATCGATTTTTCAGTTAAATAGACGATTGTTAAAAAAACACATTGTAAACTTGACATTAACTAAAGTGTTTCTTTATAAATTTTTAACTAAAACATTTTAACAGCTAATTTAATAAAACGTAATTTAAAACATTAACCATTGTTATGTTTTTTTAACCACAGTTTCTATTAAAGTATATAAAAATGTCATAAGCACAGTATAGATTACTAGAGAATATAATAAAGCCTTTTGCCACTTCCAGCTATTGTTGAAAGTCATTTTTTTTACTTGCAAGTTTGGATATTGTATCAGACCATTCTATTACATTACTAATATATAAATTAAAAAATAATATGGTATGAAATCAGTTTTACAAGTAAACGGTACACATGAGACAAGGGACGTTTCAGGTTTTACCCTTTGTCAGCCACAGTTACGAACAGGTGACAAGGACAAGAACTACATATAGGTACTACAAAGGTCTATGATGATGAGGAAAACGTCAAATGAGTGATACAAGCAGATGAAACCACGGTGATGAGCGAAACGATAACAGTAATAATGCAAGAAAATTGTGAAACCAGAAAGACATGTCGAAACAAGAAAGTAAATAATCAACGAAACGAAGACAGAAATGAACAACAATATTAAAATGCGTAAAAAATCACTTAGCTGGATCGAAGAAAGGAACATTCAAAATGATTCAAACATTACTATTTTGTTATTTCATTTTTGTTTGGTCTTAGTTTTTTGGGATGATATTCCATTGTTTCTTATTCTGTATTGTTACTTGCTTATCTGGTGTTATTTTTTCCCCATGTTCTTTCTTCCTTTTCATCTTTGTGTTGCTAATCTGTTCTCTTTTTTTTTTTTCTTCATCTATTTTTTGTCCAACATGTTTGAGGTGTCCTTTGTCCTTTTTTCTCTCAAGCTATATATGTTTCTCATTTTTGTCTCCTGTTTGTAACTAGCTGACAAAGGGTAGACCCCAAAACATCCTGTGTGTTGAGTAAATCATTCAATTACAGAACAGACTCCATACCAATTTTTATACTTTGTTTCTGTTGCTAATAGCAGATATATAACAAAGAATGAACTTTAAAACCGGTGTGTACCAGATCATAAACATTATAGAAATAAAGAATATAAGAATTATTTATTCCAAAATTTGATAATTCTTTCCAATATTTCTCTAAATCCCAGAAGTCACGTGACAGGTAATAAAAATTCCTGATGAAGCAAAATTTCTGATAACTGACAGTCAACTGTTTATAGAAATAAACAAAGTCAATTTCCAATCACGAAATCATGATCTAAAATCTAGAAAACAGTAAATGTCTGTATCCTTTTATGCGAAATCCTCAGGGAAGCTTTGTTTTGGAGACCTGATTTTTTTCGGTTTTCAGATGTTGCCCTACTCATCTTCTTTGATCCTTAGCCGCTGAACGTCAAAGCAGGCAGTGGCCATTACGCCTGGTGGTGTCTTGTAGGGCAACAACAAATTGATTCCACTTTGCTCGGTTAGCGGCCATCCTTCGTACAGTGCCCCAACTCTGGTTCATTCTTTGCATCTCAGCCTCCACAGTCCTCCGCCAAGTTGTTTTTGGTCGGCCTCTCTTTCGTTTTCCTTCAGGGGTCCATAGCATAGCTGTTCTTGTGATGGCATCGGGGTCTCTTCTGAGGACATGGCCAACCCAGCTCCAGCGTCTGCCAGCTATGATGGTGTGCATGTCCTCTTGCTTGCTCTGAGTAAGCAGATCTTGGTTGGTGATGGTATTCGGCCAAAAGATTAGGAGAATTTTTCTTAGGCATGTTGTGTGAAAAGAGGACAATTTCGACATTTCCTTCTCTGTGACTCTCCAGCTCTCCACGCCAAAGAGAAGCACAGAAAGCACACAGCTCTAATATAATCCTAATTTTGTGCTTGTGCTGTAGTGAGAGGACTTCCAGATGTTGTTTAGACTAAAAAAGGCTGTTCTTGCTTTGTTCATTCTGTTGTTGATGTCTGCCCTACTCATAAGTCACCCAAATTATGATCAAACAGTAGCCCAAAAAAACTTTCTTACTTACTTAGTCGTTTCTCTTCTACCGTGAGGTGTAGAGATTATTCCGTTCCAGTTCGTCGTCTTTAGGATCAGTCCGGCCCTCTCTCTTCCGTTTCGTGTAAACATGTTTTAAGGCAAACAGGTGGTTGGCCTGTTGTGCCTTTGCATGATGGAGGGGCTGCCTCCTTACGGCCTCCATGCAGGCACCCTCCTCCTTTTCCACCCGGGCTTGGGACCAGCCTAGGTGGCGTTAGAAACTTTTAAATTTTCAGAATATTTCAGTTTTCGTGTGTTCGGATATAGACCTGTAGTACCAAGGCACAATTTTCTTTTAAACTGATACTTGTCTGGCTGTTCCCTCTGTTCTCTAGAGGTAATAATGTTATACCTTCCAGTAATTGTATTTTGTGCAGAAAATCAAAAGAAAATAATGTCTTGATATAGTAAAATAAGACAGTCAACAATACGTAGTGTGGAAAATACTAGACATACGTGGAACTGTATGGAGTCTCTTGACTAGGGGTCCTGATCTACTGGTACTCGAGACAAAGATACTTGGTTTGAAACGTGGTAGCATCCCACTACAGCCTACCCAGCTGTAAATGGGTACCCCCTACTGCTCTTGAGTTAGGAAAGGCAAAGAGGAAGGGAGCTGGTCATTCCACCTTATAAAGCTGAGACCTATAATAATGAAGTTTCGGTAATTTCCTATCTTTCGTACCTTTTTGCTCCGCATTAAATATATGTAGTTAGGTGTTTCGTAGCAGTTAGGGTTAGGATTAGTATTATGGTTAACACTAACCCTAACACAAACCCTAATCCTAACCCTAATTCTAACCTTAATCCTAACCCTAAGCGCTACGAAACAACACCTAACTATACATATTCACTGCGGAGCAAAAAGGTACGAAAGATAGGAAATTACCGAAGTTTCTTTAGTGGATCTCTAGGCAACAGAGGAGGAAAAGAACACATTTTAAAAGTAAAGAAAATTAGGACTAGTTTTCCACTGTCAGCATTTAAAAGCAGAATCAAAATCAGCCCACTTAACATACATGTCAACGACAGCAGGCTTAAGCAGGTTACCCAATTCAAATATCTAGGAAGTATTTTTACTGAAAATGGAAAACTTGACAGTGAAATTGAAACAAGATGTCAAAATGCCAGTACAGTGACTTACCAACTGTCACCACTACTTAAACATCAGAATATCAGGATGGAAACCAAATGACTGCTGATAAATAGTATATTCTTACCAACTTTCTGCTATTAGTGTCAAACATGGTCATTAACCAAAGCACAGGAAGGGAAAATCTTACCCTATGAGATGAGATGCTTAACAAAACCAATTCATGTTACCAGGGGAGACAGAAAAATGGTGGCAACTACATCCTGCATCAAGTATAAAGAGAGACAGAAAAATCAAGTGGTTTGGCCATCTTGAGAATGGAGCCCAATAAATTACCACTACTCGCCTACAACACTAGAAGATCTGGATTTTCTGAAAATCTACAGTTTTTTCCACTGACTTTTGGGCAATTTTCGAACCGATTTCTGGGCGATATTTGGAAACCGGAAAAATTCGATTCCTGAAACACAGCTGTCCCCGAGCATTTTGAGATATGGACCTGTACAGCAGCAAAGGCGACACACTTGGCTCAGGAACGCAAATGTCAGCTCCACACTACGTGTCACGGCAACAGTACCAGAAAAAAGTAATTGAGTAAAGTGTCAAAATTTCTTTTTATTTCCTTACATTTCCCAACACAGTGATAACTCCTTCGGCCTTTTGTATTGCTATTTTGATATGATTATCTCTAGACATACTTTCTCTTATTCATTCATTACACTACTGCTCCTGAAGGAGCATAGGCCTTCACAAAATTCAGGTCAAGTCCTCCTGTATTGTGTCATCCATTCAAGATCTTTCCATACCATCTTTATCTCCACTTCAGTTCTGTCTCCAGTTCTCTTCTCCGTGTGTTCCGAAAACAAGGTCTTCCATGTAATGCTATTAACAGCATTCCTCAATGATGTGTCCTATCCATTTTTCCTCTTATTAAATGACAGAGATAAGTCATCTTTATTTCTTTAATATTTCAATCTATGGCAGCAGTAGGCAACCCAGGAACTGTATGGATCTACTTCAGAAATGCTGAGAGCTCCATAGGTCTACCTGCAGAGTTTGGTGGAAAACTCGTTTCAGTTGTAAAATGAACAGTTTTATGTCTCTCAGAATTACCTTACTTGACAAAAGTGACGGCTGCCTTGTGCTTTTAATCCTGGGGAATCCGCACTTTAAAATGCTGTTAGGAGAACATTCCCTATCTTAAAAATTCCTTCTTATCTTCCCCCATCGCCACCTAATGATCTACCAAGCCATCCTCTGAGATCTAGCAGAAGATCACGATCAACCGGGTGCCAATTCCTAATCTATGGTGTCTTTACTGTTTGTGACATGGGCTTCTTCTTTCTCAGAAGGTCATATAGATACATTTTCATCTGCTCCATTCTTCGAGAAGGTAGGCTGCCGGGATCCATCTCCCGTGTGGTAGAATACCCTAGGGACTGCAATGTCTGTGTTAAATAAATTTTTCAAAATTCGAGAGATAATCTTCACTGTAATGATTCACTCTATATGTATGATCTCTGACAACTGATTTCCAACCGCTGTTCTGGTTCGCTGTAATCACTGCACTCCATTTTATTTTACGTGAAAAAACTTGCGTACAGAAAAGCATAATGCGTTCAAAATGTTAAGAAAGCTGGTATATTTGTCTCTTGTGTTCTGTATTACACAAACAGAAAAGAATATTAAAATGAACAAACCTTGCGAGCCAAATTATGACTACCAGATTTTGCAGAATAGAGGGGGAGAGCTCTTGCGACTGCCAAGCCTGATGCAAACACATTGTCACGCTCACAAACAATCTGCAATAATAGACGGAACAAATAATAAATTTACTGACAAGGTAATTAAAGAACTGATGGAAAGAACCAAATACCAATGGAGCAAAAGATGACGAAAGAACACTGTCTTGTTTCGTACACTCTCAGACATCTACTTGAATGTTTTCAAAGAAAGCAGTAGTCAGCTTGAGGCTATTTGAATCTCCATAGAGCTTTTCCACAAATGGTACTGGTGTCGGCCATATGTGCTTTATCTGTTCCGGATAGGACAAATACTGAGGAAACTAGTTTGATAGCATTACAAGAAAATCCTTGTTCTGGAATTCCCCAAGGCAAGAGAAATAAAAAAGAGACCTAAAAACCATGTTGGGATCTTTAACGATGAATTAATCAATTAAAATTATTTTAATTAATTTGTTGTTGTTGTTTAATCGATTATTCCATTTTTAGCTAGATTTATATTTTTTTGCTTAAATGTGAGAGCTTATGCTGAGTTAGAGGTTCATGATATGGAATTTGGCAAGTATGGTCAATAATAATAAATTGTTTGGTTGTAACTTTTCAGTATTTTCATTACATTTTCAGAACGACGTTGCCTTATGACAAGTATATTAAATAAAGTCCTTAGTGATTAAAAAAAAAAAATGTTATTTAGGATTTTTTTTATAATTGATCAAATTGTTCTAAATTGAGCGATTAATCTTTGATCAAAGTAATTCAATTAATCAATTCAAATTTTTCTAATCAATCGCAGACGTACTAAAAATAAAGAGAAGAGAACTGGAGATGTACATGAAAGGAATAAAGAAGACACGGAAAGACCTTGAACAGATGGCACAGGAGGGCTCGGAAGGTGTTTGTTGAAGAAGGCCTATGCTCCATAGGAGGCTGAAGAGCGATGATGATGATGATGACAATGCATCTACGGAGAATAGACAGGAGAAACCATCACGTAAAAATCTCCATGTACTTACCACCACATACTCTTGACCTCCAGCCAGACAGCTTTTAACCAACTTTGTCAATGAGTGGCATCTCGAAGGAGTGTTGTGGCGGCTACACTTGAGAGGCAGGGCAGCCACGGTCGCACCATTCAGCCACAGTGAGCACTGATCAGTCGGGGATGGATGAAGGCTGTTTATGCACGTGGCAAAGGTCTGAATTCAGAAAATGTTTTAAACACTTTAAAAAAACAAAACAAAATGTGAAAACATTGGTCAGCCTCCACTAGAGTACATTCGATAGATTGTTGCTCATGAAAGATGATCCACTAAGAATAAGTGGGCAGGTTTACAAAATTTCAAAATATACAATATTGTTATAGTAGAACTCCAACTATCCTAATTAATTCATGACATGGGCTGTTCGGATAATCACAATTTCTGATAATTGGATTAAGGCGGGACCTAAGACACGTCAACAGTGAGAAATGCAGTTAGCGACTCATAGCTAGACTGCTTGCATCAGGGTCAGCGAACCAGAGCTGACCAAGACCCTACTCCACCTCCAAGTGGTGGTCCTGGAAACAGGCTGCATCACTGCAGTCTGGCTGAGTGAGTAGGGATCGAAGAGGGAAGGCACACCCGGTACCAAAAATGCCATGCTGAAGTCGGCTGTGTCGGCCGAAAGGCGCAAATATTGCAGCTTCGCTGTAAATGGACACAACGTAACCAATGTCCTTTTCAGGATGAACGAAGAAGAAGAAGAAGGATTAAGGCCAAAAAACTCTCATTTACGAAAAAAACATTTTATTTATTTGTCATTATTAAACATTAGAGCTTTCTCACATAAAATTGGTCTTGAAGCTATCTGTCCAGTTGATCTTTATTTGCATGAACCAATCTGTATATTGTTTCTTCTACTTTGTCACTAACAGTCTTTTTTCATTTTCTTTTGTGATAGAGCGACCATCTTCATTTTCTCACTTACTTTTCCCAAAGCATGCATGTTGTCCGAGTAGGTGTATTTAAAATAAGATTTTGTTTTGTGTTGTCCCAAAAGACGATATGTCAGGGCCTCAAAACTCAGCCAATGCGGACCCAAGTGGAACAGTTCCAATTACGATAGTTTGGCCATGTCTGCAGAATAGAAGAAGATCGGTTACCACGACAAATACAGGAAACTAAGAGCCAGAAATTCAATCTTCCAGGATGACCCAGAGTTTGCTGGGAGGACAACATTAGACAATCCTCGAAGGAAAGAGGACTAGATTGGAACCAGGCCAGGAGAATGACAGCCAATAGGATAGTATGTCACTCTCTCTGGCAAACCTCTACACCCTTGGGTAGAGGAGGAACAACTTAGTAAGTAAATAAGTTATTCCAGTTTTATATTTTATTAATCCTCATTCAATTTCCTGTACAACAATGTATAACATTACCATAATTTTTAAAAACTTGGAAAGAACCGACCCCTAAAACTTTCTAAAATTCCTTGCACCAAACATGAGAAAACCACCATGTCCTTTTAAGAGCTGAACACAAAATCTCCTTATATAATTGCTTTTTTAAAATTCTCTGCACCTGGCAACCTTAAATTATTTGCATGGATCATTTATACCACTTGGTGGACATGCTTCCAAGTCCCCTTAGTACCTCTTGGTTTCATGGAACTGAAAACGATCATGTTGGACCAGCATGTCCAAGTCCCCTTAGTACCTCTTGGTTTCATGGAACTGGAAATAATCCTGTTGGACCAGCACGTCCAAGTCCCCTTAGTACCTCTTGGTTTCATGGAACTGGAAATAATCCTGTTGGACCAGCACGTCCAAGTCCCCTTAGTACCTCTTGGTTTCATGGAACTGGAAATAATCCTGTTGGACCAGCACGTCCAAGTCCCTTAGTACCTCTTGGTTTCATGGAACTGGAAATAATCCTGTTGGACCAGCACGTCCAAGTCCCCTTAGTACCTCTTGGTTTCATGGAACTGGAAATAATCCTGTTGGACCAGCACGTCCAAGTCCCCTTAGTACCTCTTGGTTTCATGGAACTGGAAATAATCCTGTTGGACCAGCAAGACTTCAGTTCTTTGCAGATATACAGAGTCTCACTTCTTTTCCTCATGCACTTCATACATTGTGCATCTTCTTGTTGGCTTCTTCTTATTGCCCTGTGACACAGTCTCTTCCAGAATAAGATCTTGTAGTTCTCCCTGTCCATGGTATTTTTAAAATTCTTCTGTAAAACCCCATCTCAGTGGCTTCTTGTGCCTTCCCTACTTGTTTACTAATTGTTCATGACTCACTCCCATATGTCAGGGCTGGTTCTATATAACAGTCAAAAAGAGTAATGAGGATGTCCTCAAAGAGGCTAGTGCGCAAAGGAAACTTATTTCACAAGTTAGAAAGAGGCAATCCACTCTTTTGGGGGCATTTTATGAGAAGAGGAAAACTGGAATATATTGTAACAACAGGTAAGATTGAAGGAAAAAGAGATAGGGCATGACAAGAAGAGCAAATACTGGACAGTTTGACAGTGTGGCATGGAAAGAAATCAACAGCAGAATTGATAAATTGTACTGGAGACAGGAAGTTGTGGAGAGACATGATCTCCGATGCCACTAGGCATGGTACTTGAAGAAGAAGCAGTTCTCCCTGACAGTCTTCCAGTTTTTTTGCAAGGCACTAAGGAAGAACCTAAAAAAAATGGTGCAGAATATATACAGTAGAGGGGAAGAAGAGAGAGACTTGATACATCTGTAAGAGTTGAGGTCCTTCTGCTCTAATGCAGTTGTTTGCAAAAGTACCATGTTCCAGTTTTCATGCCTAATGAAGCTATTGAACTGATCCTAGACAAAACAAAGCATTATGCATTTGCCATTTTATCACTGGCTGGACTCTGGCAAAAATGTATAATTACCTAACATTACTTTGCACTCCTTCTGTCTAAACTTCATTTTATCCATTCTCAAACCTTTCATCAATTTAAAAAACAAAACCCAACCAAATATTCCCCCCAAAATGATGATTTTTTTCAAAATCCAAGATGGCTCACATGTCAAAATGACTCAACTTGCACATTAGATTTATATATTTTATTTTTAATACAAATGTCTTCCAACTGTGTGAAAACCCTGAAAACGAACCAAAGAATGGTTGATGAGATACATTTTTAACTAAACTATGCTTTGTTGAGCACAACTAAACATAATACTTTGACCATCTAGGAAATATTACACTATAGAAACTCTGGTAAGCAGGGTTAAAGAAACACAACATTTTGGTACATCAGACCTCAGTACAAGCACTCATTTAAAAATGAATGATCTATCTATATGCAATGCTTTGCTACATAAGCAGTAGACAAAATAAGAACTATAATGAAGGATGTGAATGCTGAGATTGTGCAGGTGTACTTCCAGATGGTGATCAACCCTTACTTCAGCATCTAATAATAAGATTGTGTGAGAGTATTTCTGGCTTCATATCATCCATTATTTCAGCATCTAATAGTAAGATTGTTGGTGTACTTCTAGCAGCTGATAATCTCTCAATTCAGCACCTAATCACTTGAGAGTACAAGTGTATATCTAATAATACAATTACAGATTTTGGGGAAGTGTACTTCCAGCTACTGATAATGCTTTACTTCAGCATCTAATACAAAGATTGTGCAAATGTACTTCTTGTTGCTGATCATCCCTTACTTCAGCATTTAATAATAAGATTGTAGACTGTATAAGTATATTTCCAGCAGCTGATCATCCCTTACTTCAGCATCTAATAAGATTGTAGATTGTGAAAGTGTACTTCTAGCTACGGATCATCCCTTACTTCAGCCCATAATTATAAAAATGTTGATTGCGCAAGTGTATTTTAAGCAGTTGATCATTCCTTACTTCAGCATCCACTTTTCCGCCAAACTTGCACTGGACCTCCTCAAATTTCAGCTTAGCAAGATGTTTCAGCTGACCAATGATAAGAACAGCACTGTCAAATGGATCAGACGGCTCGAGGGTTCCAGAAAATATCAAACCAGCCATTTTTGCTCCTGCATTACAAAAAAGTAAGAAATGCCAGCTGTTAGTGGCCTATTTATAAAACTGGCAACTGTCAAAAGTTATTTATATAACTTTTCATTTAAAAAAAAAAAAAAAAAAAATTATAATCATGATTATGATTTAAAATGTAGTTCCCGGAGGCCTCTGTGGAGACAAATAAGAAATAGGACTACTGTCCCCTCAGGCACGTTATTAGAAGAGGTTGTGCATGGTGCTTGCTGCATCATAATGTAAAAGTAAATTGCTACAGAAAACATCCGTGCAAGAGTTTGTGAATGTTTTAATGTATGGCAGGGTTTCTTAACCTTTTTATTTTTGTTCCAAGAACCTCTTTTATTGTCCAATGAAGGCTTTGGACCCCTTTGATTGTCTGATGAAAGGCTATGCCCCCCTCCCCTTTCTTGGGGGGACAAAAATGCTTATACAAGCATAATACAAATTTTACATTTTATATGTTAGGTTATGTTCACGAACCCCCTAGAATCCATTCATGGACTATCCTAGGGGTCTGTGGGCCACAGATACAGAAATCCTGCTATAAGAGAACCAGCAGAAGTGGTAGCTTCATATGCAGTAAAAAGAAATGATGATGATAGAGAAAGAAACAACATTAAAATTCCTGTAACAATATAAGATTATTCTTCTTCTTTCGCTCTCAAATAACCACATCTATCTCTCTCATAAAGCTGGCACTTCCTCTCAGGCTTCTCTCATCACTATACAGTTTCTCCATCAACTGGGTTTGAGAAGGTCATGCTGCCACCTTACTACTCTCATGAAGCCAACAGTTTTGAAGTACATGTTCTACTGTTTGTCCGCCCCACATGGGCACATATCTGTCTGTCCAATTTTCAATTTGATGTACAGATGACGTAAATGCTGTCATAGCCAGGAGTGGATATGAGGATGAGCACTCAATTTATGATTAACTACTATTGAAGAGACCTGTGAAACAACTAACCTGACAGTATTATAGGATACAGAGTCCCCACCAACTTTGCTGCACAGGGCCCACCTCTCTCTCAGCCGACCTGACTTGACCATCTGCTCATCTGATTTGATAGATTTTAGTCATTCTCAGGTTCTGAACGACATTGGAAGTGATCACAAACCAATCCTCACCACTATAAGCACCCCCAGTAAAGCATGTTCCAGGCAGAGAACTCGCTGGAATTTTCGAAAAGCAAATTGGAGACTATTCCAGGAAACATTGGATTGCCTTCTAGAAAACATTGATACCAACTGTGTCGAAACATTTAGTGAAGAACTAACAAAAACAATCTTGAATGCAGCAGCGCAGTCCATCCCAAGGGGCAGCCAGAAGCTATATAAACCATTCTGGAACAAAGAAATACAAACTACTATATCTGAAAGAAACAAAGCCAGAACAACACTTGAGACTACACGTTCACAAGAGGCAAAGATTCTGTACAATAAGGCATGTGCCAGAGTAAAACTTACAGTTAAGAAGGCCAAAAAAGATAAATGGACAGAAACGTGCTCCAACTTAGATCTCAGACAGAATGGAAATAAAGCATGGGCATTAGTTAATAATCTTTCTGGAGAAAGTAGAAGGATGAATCCAAAGCCAGTGATAGATGGAAGGAAGACAATCGCTGAAGACCAAAAGAAAGCAGAACACTTCAACCGTTACTTTGCTAATGTGAATAGAGCAGGTAAACTCACAGAGCTGGACAGGAATCAACTATACCAGTTAAGGAAACAAGAGAAAGCCTCAACGGTCAATGCTTCCCTATTCGAGGAAGAGTTCAGCATGAAGGAGTTAGAGCAAGCCCTGAAGAAATTAAAACCTAGAAAGTCCCCAGGGCCGGACAAGATCCACAATGAAATGCTACTCCACCTGGGCTCATCTGGGAGAGAAGCAATCCTCAAGCTGATCAATAAGACATGGAGATCAGGCAAACTTCCAAAAGCCTGGAGGAATGCTCATATTGTCCCCATTTTAAAAACCAACAAACCCCCAGATGAACCCAAAAGCTACCGTCCGATATCTTTAACATCATGCCTGGGCAAAATTGCTGAAAGAATGATAAACACACGACTCTATTGGTTCCTTGAGAGCTCCAGTATTCTATGTCATGAACAGGCAGGCTTCAGAACGAGCAGCTGCACAGAAGACCAGCTTTTCCGTTTGACGCAGAGAATACATGATGGCTTCCAGAGTAAGAAACATACTGTGGCCATATTCTTCGACCTCCAGCAGGCCTATGACCGTGTATGGAGAAAAGGCCTCCTGATGAAGATGATTGGCATGGGAATACATGGCAGGTTATACAACTGGATAAAATATTTTTTGGTTGATCGAACAATCCAGACAAAGATTAAAAATGCAATCTCATCTAAAGAAGTCTTAGAGGAGGGCTTACCACAAGGCTCCTCATTGAGCTGCACTCTATTTCTCATCTATATCAATGACTTAGAAGACCAGATCAAAGCTGAAAAAGCTCTGTACGCTGATGACCTGGTGATATGGCAGAGTCATGAGAACCTAGAAAGTGGAGCTCAAAGACTAAACAGAGACCTTAGAAGACTACATGAGTACTGCAAAACATGGAAATTAAAGGTCAACTATACAAAGACTGTGTACACTATCTTCACCAAAAGCCATAAAGTAGCCAAGAAGAATATCAGTCTGTGGCTAGACAAACAACAAGTGACAAAAGAAGAACATCCCACATATCTTGGAGTTACACTTGATCGGCAGCTCAACCTCAAGAACCACATTGAGAATACAAAGAACAAAGCACTGAGGCGATTACAACTATTGAAGAGGCTTGCTGGCACTACATGGGGATCAGACAAGGATACTCTGAGAGGCTTGTACCTTGGCTATGTCCGTTCTGTGATAGAATATAATAACTCACTGCTTACTACTTGCTCCAAGACAAACCTAGAGTCTCTCGACAGAGTACAAAGCAATGCCCTTCGACTAATCAGTGGAGCTATGAGATCAACGCCGACTGCTGCATGTGAAATACACACAAATGTGGAGCCCCCCAGTTTACGGAGAGATAAAGCTTCTCTAGAAGTTTATGAAAGATGCAAGAGAATGAACCGAAACCACCCTAACAGGCACCTTGTAGATAACTGGGTACACAAGCAAAGAATAAAGCACAAGTCAGTCTTGCACCATGTCCATGAAATACAAGATGGATACCACCTCCCAGAAAGAAGACAAGAAATACAGAAAGTAGTAAGGAATTTACCACCACATACCCACTTAAAAACACCAGAAGTACAGATGAAATTAGTAGATGGAACAACCAAACAGGCCGACCCAGTCAGTCTTATGAGTGCAGCACAAAGAACCATTGATGCCTACCCTGAAGAATGGTTACATGTCTATACTGACGGATCTGCTTTTAAGGCCACCATCAAAGCAGGTTACGGAGTTTACATATGTTATCCAGACGGATCCTCCGACGAGCTGTTTGATGCATGCGGGGAGTTTTGCACCAACTATGAAGCTGAAACCATTGCACTGGAAACAGCTGTATACCATCTGAAGACTGTATTTGATGCCTTTCCCTCAAAGGCTCAAAACATTGTCATTTTCACTGACTCATTGTCTGCATTACAAGCTCTGGAAGCCAATGGACAATGTAAAACTGAATTAGCCAAACTAATCCTGGATGCTGATCAGCTTATCACTTCCTATGGCATCAGAATAGTTATGCAGTGGATCCCTGGCCACTCAAATACACCAGGTAATGACAGAGCAGACAGATTGGCAAAGAAAGGAACAAAACAAGAACAACCACTCACAGCAACAACTCTCCAAACAGCCAAAACACTCATACGAACAATAAACAAAGAAACTTGGCTGAACAGATGGGCCATGGGAAACACTGGAAGAGAAGTTTACAGACATATGGCTGGTCCTGATCCTAACGACAACATCAACCATCTCACAAGGAGGGACCAAAGCACCATTTTTCGACTCAGAACACAACATATACCACTCAACAGCCACTTGAACAGAATCCAACCACAACACCCTCCAGGGTGCCAGCTATGTAACTACCCCCATGTTGACCACCACCTCTTTGAGTGCCCAGCACTCGATGATGTTAGAAAAATGCTTCTTCCTCCCAGGCCAGATAAGTGGAACACCTTGTACGGAGATACAAAACAACTTGCAAAAACATGCAGATATCACTACATGGCATTGGGCCGAAGGGCGAGAGCCCAAGTGCCGCTGGATCAATAACAACAACAACAACATGATTAACTACTCCTAAGGCATGCGCAATACATAGCATCTGACAGCAAAAGCCAACCCCTAGCCTTCTCGTGGCTATTTAAAACTAACAGGAGAAGGGTGGAGGGTGAGTCTCTGGCGCCCTAAAACCAGAAAGCCACGGGTAGATGATGCCCGTAAGCCAGGAATGGCAGTTCATCTAGAAGAAGGAAAACTATGATTTTAAACCCCTGCTGCCTTACAGGTAGACTGACAACAGCCACAGGCTAAGGAAAGCAAACCCGAATAAAACTGCTTGCTGAAATCGTATCTGCCAGGCCGAAATGTGCAGATATCACAGCCCAGCTGTAAACTACGACACAACATATGTTTCGCTCAAAACACAATATAAGATTCAAAAAGTATCATCTTGATGGGTGCAAAAAAAGTTGAAATAATAAGCATCTTTGCCCCATATAGTTCCCAGGGAAGAAGGAATAAGGCCACTGTTACCTCAAGCATGTGATAAGAAGCATCTAATACTAGGTGCAATGCCGAAGTCCCTGGGGACTGGCCTCATGGAGCGCTAACTGAACTAGTACGTACTTGTGCCACCAAATAGCACTAAAGACTTCCTTTCTAAAGCACTGTGAAAAAATTCATGTTCAAACATACACCTGTTCCCTTTTCACAAGCAATTTTGCAAGACAATGTAAGCTGCATTTTGTGATTCTGATTTTGTGATTCTGATTTTGTGATTCTGATTTTGTGATTCTGATTTTGTGATTCTCATCATCATTGCCCTTCAGTTCCCCAAGGAGCACAGGTCTCCAACAAACTCAAGCCAAGTCCTACTTTCCTGTGCCATCAGTTCCAGATCTTTCCATGCCGTTCTCATCCATTTTTTTTTTCATTCTCAAAGTGAGGTTAAATGGCAGACTTGAAGGAGAATTATGTCTGCATCAAGTTTTGTTTCAAGCTTGGCCAAACCATGTCAAAGGCTCACATATCCAAGCGGCAACATGAAACTTAGCACAGTCCTTCAGAGTCTATAGCACTACATAGCGGCACAAGTAAGTAATACTTCCTGTTAGTGCCCCATTCTAGTTTGAAGACTTTTGGATAGTACCTCATATGAGGCAGTGCATTGACAAATTGACACAGAAACTACTGCTGCAAGAACATTTAATGCTACGGTGCAGGCTTCCTGTAAGGAGGTCGGGTGCAGTGGTGGATCAATATTCCATATAGAGCAAACAGGAACATAACTCATGATAATAAACACTTTCAGAAGAGTCAGAATAGCCAAATAAAAACACTTTTTACAAAAAAAATGAGAATTGTGCCCTATTTCGGCACAATGTGCCCTATTCAACCTAAACACAGAAGTATCAGTTATATTAAGCCGCATGTCCAAATATTAAAAATACTATGTGGTCTGGAAGAAATAAGAATAAAAACATGATCTATACATCATTCAGAGAAAAAAAGAATATATTACTATATCTAGAGAAGAAAATGAAAGCTGAAAAAGAAGTATAAAAACATATTATATATATTTCATATGCCATTTGACTGGGCACAATACTCTTCTTCTTCTTCTTCTTCTCGTTCGCTGTTGTTTAGTAATGTCTACACAAGAAGTCCGGTTCTCTGGATGTATGTTGCTGTGGTTGAAAGTTCTTCAAGACTCCCAAACAGCTTTGTGTGGATGTGCGTCTCTGTGGGCCAATGTTCAGTTCGCAATTGACTAAGCATGTGGCAGTCTTGCAGGATGTGTTCGGCTGTCTGCGCTGCCTGTCCACACGTACATAGGGGTGATGGGACCAATCTCAGTCTGTATAAGTGACTGTTCAGTCTGTTATGTCCTGTTCTAATACGGAACAGGATCACCTGTTTTGCTCGATCAAGATAGTGATAGTTGTCTCTTTGTTGGTCAATTTTCCTGATGGCCTTGATAAGGGTCTTCTTTTCCTGGAATGTGATTGTTTGTTCTTTTTGTTCCTGTGTTGCTCCCTCTTTTGCTAACGTATCTGCTCTCTCATTTCCTGGTATGCCACAGTGTGATGGTATCCACTGTAGCCCTACCCTTCTTTTGATATTTACTTTGTACAGGACTTTGTTTAATTCTGGCAGTTTATCACTGTTGAGGGCTTGCAGAACTGACATTGCATCGGTAAGGAATACAACCTGCTGACATTGGCTTATTGTGTTATTTATTATTCCTGCAGCAATGCTTAAGGCCTGTACTTCAGCAGCGTAGTTTGAACAGAATATTCCAGTAGGTGAACAGGTGGATTCGTTTTCTTTGTCTGGATAGACCACATAAACTCCTGCGCCTCCATTCTTCACTGCTCTGGTTGCAGATCCATCAGTATATACTTGGATCCATGCTTCTCTGGGGTATAGTTCTTCAATCATGTCACATGCTGCTATTTTCCTTTGGAGAGTATTTAGCTCTCCCATGGGGCAGGTGGTAGTTATGGAGGTCTTAATGCTGAAATTTTGATGTTGTTCCCATGGGGTTGGGAGGAGTGTGGGAGTTATTTCCTTAGTGATGTCTGGTAGTTCATCCTTGTATGTTCTAATTAGTTTTTTGGACCGATGCACAAAACTGCTTCTCTTCAACCTCCCACTGGCTAAATCTCCAAATCTAGTTTTCATTGGATGTGCGGGCATGTTCTTGTACTTTTCTGCTTGGATCAGGGTCTTAGTGTCTCGTCTGTATAATAAAGGTGGAATGCCTGTGATTTTTTCCATTTCATTTATTGGTGTGGTCTTCATGGCACCCGTGATCAACCGAAGCGCTTGATTTTGTACCTTATCTAAGGCTTGTAGGTGTGATTTGGCTGCTGTAGACCATGCTGCTGATCCGTACTCTAATATAGGTCTTATTGCACCTGTATACACTTTCTTTAGTGTTGTTTCGTTAGCTCCCCAACTTGATCCAGCTATTTTCCTCAGTATGGAAAGTTTTCTTCTCGCTTTGGCCTCAGTTCTTGTTTTAGGAGGATTTTCTTGCTGTTGTGGCCTTCCATAGTGACTCTTGCTTTCCGATTGTGTAGGAATGACTGGATCCATTTTCTCATATTACCCTTGATTCCGTTCCTTTGCAGTTTTACTATTAACCCGTCTTTCCATACTTTGTCAAAAGCTTTTTGGAGATCTATCCATAGGGTAAAGACTTTTTTCTTTTCTTGGAAGGCATCTTCAACGATCTGTGACAGGTATGTGATTTGGTCTTCTGTGCTGCTGCACTCTCTAAACCCTGCTTGTTCTGGCGGCACAATACTTAACAACAGAAACAAACTGAAAGTGAAACGGCAAATCAGAATACAGGCCAGCAATACAGTCTACCATGCTTTGCAAGATACTTTGACATTCATGGATTTAATAGCAGAAGTGAAACATCTTTCTCTTCATCTCTGACCATTTGGCTCCCTATGGAGCATAAGCTTTCAACTAGTACATGCCAAATCTTCTTGTTCTATGCCATAAATTCTTGTTCTATGCCCCAAATTCTTGTTCTACGCCATAAATTCAAGTTCTTACCAGTACTTCTTTACCCTTCTTATGTCTGACTAGAGCATCCGACTGACTAAGTGGTTCACAAAATGGCCGCTTTGTCCTGGACTATTCTACTAATTTATCAAATGCTTCCATTTACTTGGTCTGTTCATTATCATACTTTTTGTCTTCTCACTATTAATGTCCAGTCAGTGGCATACTTTCAATGTTTGGCTACCTTGGGCAGAACCTACATTTGGCCCCCCCCCCCCCCCCCACTTCCCTAAAAGAAACATGCAAGTATATTTTTAGCAGTAAGTACTATCATATTAGTGTCTGATGGCACTCCTCCTGGCAGTCACCAGAAGCTGACCACCCCCACTGTGCACAGTTTATGCCCATCGTTAGGACTGAATGCGTCGGCGTCTGTGGCCTAATGGATATGAACACAGTTTCATAATCCAGATATACCAGGTTCGAAACCTGCTGCAGGCGATTTGGTAGCAGATCGCTTTGTGTGGATTTTTAACAATGGTATAAGCGCCGTACCGTTCAGAAAGCGATGGCAAACTACTGAATGTAAAAATTGCCTAGAAAAATCACAAACAGCCAATAAAAGCTGGGGTTGATTGTAAAGGATAAGCAACTAACTTTAGAACTGAATGCAGACACTAAATTGAAGGTAGTCTTTTCTTTGATGCAAAACGTATCAAATGGTGCCTCATGTAGTTCCCGGGGGTCTCTGAAATGAATGTATAGGACAACGGCTCCTTCATACATGTCATAACAGGCAACTAATATGAGCTTATGCATGGGACTGGTAGCCTCATCATGTCAAACAAATTGATACAGATACCACTGCAGCAAGAGAACATGAATGATATGGTGCAGGTTTCCTGCAAGGGGAGACCAGCTACTGTGTCACTCCATGCTCCATTGGGTGCGAAAAAGGAAATGCTCATGAAATTTAGTGCCCATTCAAAGTTTATTTGTCAAAAGATATATTTATTCACGTAGGCCCTATGTTAAAATAATAGGCTACACTCAAAAATTATTTCAATTACTTTAATGTTTAGAATTGCAATGTATCGATGGAATGGAGGGAATGCGGCCGAAGATACACAGACTAACACCTTACTCCTAGTTGTTACTGTCTTTCGGTTTGCAAGTTCTCCAGAACTAGGCTTAGGCTAGTAAACAGTCAGGAGATCTTGCAAACACGGCCACTTGCTTGGGTAAATAAATAAAGGTGAATCATTCAGTTAAGCTTTTCTGCCTTGCCCCTCGCCTCTTTTTTTTTCTTACAAGAATGCAACACAATACACACGTCTGCTACAGATAACAAGTAGACAAGTATCATAGTTACGATTTGTGTTTCGCTTGTCCACCATATGAATGCATGTAGCATGAGTCATCGGTATCTAAAACAAGATGTTAGTTACAAACAAACAAACAATCGTGAACTTACTTAATGTTACATTAATCTACACAGAAACAGGCTTTACATTACATTCATTAGATTTATGTTAAATGTCATCGACCATACCTGCTATGGGCATTCGGTCAAGTAGCCCCAGCCCCTACCAAATTAAGTAGAGGGAAGAGAAACAAAAACCCAGCGGATCGATTAGAGTCGACTTTCCCAGCAGAGTATTCAAAAGCACTTCGTATTCGTAAGACTATACAAAACAATATTAATAATAAAAATAAAATTAATGTCGGCATCATTTTTCGTTTTTGCTACGCAAGCAGCATGGAACCACCACTGAAGATGGCCTCCTTGCAGCATGCCCGCACCAAAGCATTCACGTGCTCTTGGAGCTGTGGTTTCTATAACAATTTGTTTTATTGGATGAGGTTGCCAGCCCCAAATTTACAACTTCATATTAACCGCCTCTTACGACATGCACGAAGAAGCAGTGGATTAATTCTCCTTGTGTGTCCTCGGAGAAACTGATTCAATACCGTTTTATTGGTTTAAATACTTATATTTGTGTTTTGGTTTAAGCGTGTTTGCATATTTTTCCCTTTTTTATTTGTGTTAAATATTTGATGCATTTTGGCAGAGGCGCCCCTAAAGTATATGGCATCCGGGGTGGATCCTACCTTTAGCACCATCCCCCATAAAGAAACACACTTGCAAGTATATTTTAACAGTTTAGAATTACTATCATAATAGTGTCCAATGGCACCCCCTTCCTGGCTGTCACCCGGGCGCGGACCGCCCCCCTCGCATCCCTCTTAGTACGCCACTGCATTTTGGAGCTCTGTTTTGTTATACTACCGGTACATAGATATTTATTAATGTTTATTCCTTGTTTTTCTTTTGTTTTCTTTATTAATGTTACCATGAGGTGCTCGTGTTGTTCTGCATTTCTGTATGGTGCGGAAACATGGACGATGAATAAGCATTTGGAAGAAAGAATTGAGGCTCTTGAAATGTGGATATATAGAAGAATGGGGCGTATCTCATGGAAAGAGATGAAAACAAATAAGGAGGTCCTAGAAAATCTGGGTAGGAAAAGAGAACTAATGAGGGAGGTTAAAGTTCGGCAGCTAAAATACTTTGGCCACATAAAAAGGCATAACACCTTGCAGAAGACCATAACAGAAGGGAGAGTTGAAGGCAAACGTGCAAGGGGAAGATAGCGCTATAAGTGGGAAGATAACATCAAGAGATGGACAGGAAAGAGTCTATCAGAGTGCACCACCAAGACAAGAGACAGAAGACGTTGGAGATCCATTACAGCCAACCTTCGTTGTGGAGATGGCAACTGATGATGATGATGAGGTGCTCATAATTTTTTCGCGTGATTTATGTATTACTCACTTTTTAAAAAAAAGTTATCTCAGTATTATCACTATAGTAATTATTTGCTAAGTAGAGAAAGTCTCTGGATATCTCGTAACCAGTGTTCATATGGTAAGGTCCATCAGGAATTGAGGAATTGGAAAAATGGCACGTCGTATTCTAAATGTTGCCGACCATACAAAGCAAACTATTAGAATATAATATTTTCATGGTAGAGAAAGCCTACAGAACACCAAAGGTATTTCAGAGCCACACAATCAGGCACGGATTTAACCATAAGCTAAATAAGCTATAGCTCAGGGCTTCACGGTGTGAAGAAGCCTCTCTTGCCAAGCTCACTTGTTGCACGATCTTATTCCCTCTTACCAATTGGAAAAAAAAGCCTCAACGGCTTTCTAAAGCTTAGGGCCTCATTGTATCTAAATCTGGCCCTGCACACAACATAATACAATTTTATATTACCAAAACAATAACTAACATATAACAATCTGAGCAAATGAGAATGACAAAAGAAGAAGAAAAACTCTTTTCAAAATATCCCCCCCCCCCCCCAACCCCTTTGATAAACAATATGAATACCAGAAGAAAAAAATTACCAATTCAAAATATCAACTAACGTCCAGTAGATACATTTAAAAGAATGTCAGTTGCAATAAAATTTAAAAAAAGAGGGAAAAATATACAATAAACCATAACAGACTACCCATCCAAAACGCAACAGGGTAGAGAGAGACCAATATACGATCATGGAGGGAGATACACTATAAACACCATAGACATTTATAACAATGCCACAACAAACGGTACATAAATCACAGCCTGAAAAAACCAAACACTAGTAAACACTTACTTAGTCGTTCCCCTTCTACCGTAAGGTGTAGAGGTTTAGAAGAGAGAGCGCCAGACTATCCTATCGGCTGTCTTCCTCCTGGCCTGGTTCCATTCTAGTCCTCGGTCCTTCAAAGATTGTCTAATGTTGTCCTCCCAGCGGACTCTGGGTCGTCCTGGGGGTCTGGATCCTTGGCTCTTTGTTTCCCATGCTTGTCGTGGTAGCCGATCTTCTCCCATTCTGCAGACATGGCCAAACCATCTTAATTGGGACTGTTCTACTTGGGTCTGCAGGGGGTAGGATTTAAGGCCTTGACGTATCGTCTGGTTGCGTACCATGTCTCTTCTTGTTACTTCAACCACCTTCCTCAGATACCTCATTTATGAGGTTTGGATCTGGCTTTTATGGGTTGTAGTCATTGCCCATGACTCGCATCCATATGTCAAGACTGAAACATAGGTGGAGCGGTATACAGCCATCTTCGTTTTCTTACCAACCTCTCTCTTGCTGAGGAATCCTCGATTTATGGCCTGAAAAAGTCTCCCAGCTGCTGCTTTTCGAGTGGCTAACTCTTCTTTGATGCCTCCCTTTCGGTCTATAATAGCTCCGAGGTATTTAAAGTGGTCGACCTGCTCCAGGACCTGTTCTCCCAGCTTAATCTGATGTCTTCTTTCTTCTCGTGATATCACCATGGATTTTGTTTTAGAGCTGCTTATGACCATCCCTCTCTTCTCCAGCTCTTCCTTCCAGACCTGCAGGTTGGATTGGAGATGTGCTCTGATTTAGCAATCAGGGCAACATCATCAGCAAATGCCAGCTCCGAAATATAGACCTGTCTCATCTTCCAGTACCCAACTGAATACTTTCTTGTTCTCTCCTTACATGCCTTGATGACATCGTCCACACGGAGTATGAAGAGGTAAGGTGATAGGATATCCCCTTGTCTTACACCAGTGGTGGTCCTGAACTCTTCTGACTTATGGTTTGCTGTCCTCACATAATTTCTGCAAGACTTGTAGAAGCTCTGTATAACATGAATCAGAGGTGCTGGAATATTCTTCTTTGCCAAGCAGTCCCAAAGTTTGCTCCAGGGGACCCTGTCAAACGCCTTTTCCAGATTTATGAAAAAAAGATGGATCTCACTCTTATACTCAAGGGCCTTTTCACTCATCTGTCTGAGTGTGAAGATTAGGTCTTGAGTACTTCGGTTTGCTCGGAATCCGCACTGGACCTCATCCAATTGTGGCTCAGCTAGGCGTCGGAGTCTCTGCTCTAGGATTCTAGAGTAGATTTTACCAGGGACACTGAGAAGGGATATGCCTCTATGGTTTCCACACAGTCGATTGTCACGCTTTTTGAAAATTGGTGTTATGATGGCAATCTCCCAATCCATTGGTATGGTCTTGTTGTACCACACTGCCTGTAAAACCCTTAAGAGTAATAGGCCACCTGATGCTCCCATGAACTTAACCATTTCTGGTGTTATACCCTCATGCCCTGCTGCTTTGCCCATCTTGATTTTCTCCAGTGCTGCCTTCAGTTCTTCCATCTTTATCTTTTAGTAGTGGGGACTCCATTTGAACGGGTTGCAGTCGTCATTGTAGGACCCTCAGAAAGGACTAAACGAAGGAACAGGTTTATCCTGACCTAAGTCGACACATGCACTATGTGGGCAGAAGCTATACCGCTAACGTGCACGGATTCCAAGCATGTCACAGACGCCCTAGTGCAGATATTTACACGGTTGGGATTCCCTCAACAAGTTTTGACGGATAACGGATCCCAAACCGTAGCCTGTTAATGGAGGAGATCTTTAAGATCTTGAGGGCCAAACACATCCACACAAGCCCCTACCATCCGGCCGGAAATGGGCTCGTGGAGCGCTTCAACGGCAGCCTCACCATGATGTTACGTAAACTGGGACAAGAGAAACCTGAGGATTGGGACCTTTTCATTCCTGCAGCCTTATTCGCCTACAGGGAGGTTCCCCAGACATCTACAGGATTTCCACCAGCTACACTTTTATTCGGCAGACCTATAAAGGGGCTGCTGGAAGCCTTACTTCGGTCCCTGACAGACCAGAAGGCTGACGAGACAGTCGTCTCAGCAATAAAGTATGTATCGGAGCTCGAGGAAAGGTTACAACTAGTATGGGACCTAGCAACAACCAACCTTAAGAAAGCACGCGCAAAGCACGCTCAACAATTCAATAAAGCAGCGAAATAGAGAGAACTCGAACCAGGGGAGAAAGTTCTGTTGCTACTTCCAACCGGAAACAACAAACTTCGCATCAGATGGCAAGGGCCGTTTACCGTCCTTAAAAAGATCTCCCGCACTAACTACAAGATCTCTATTAAAGGAAAGGAGAAGGTCTACCACGTAAATCTGCTAAAGAAATACTTGGAAAAACCGGTGCCGTCCTCCGAACATCTCCTGGTGGTCGCCATAGCGACGGAAGATGAGGAAGATGACGATAGTTGCATGGGGTATTCATTGCAACAAACTGAATCTTTCAAAGATGTCAAATTCGGCGAAACTCTCTCGGAAGCTCAACAGATCGTTATTTCCAGCTGCGTATGGCAGCCGTAAACTGAATGCTGCCGAACGTAACTATTCCACCGTTGAAAGAGAGTGTCTATCACTTGTTCATGGCATAAGGAAATACCATGAATATCTTTAAGGAGTAACATTCACGGTGCAAACAGACCACGCTCCTTTCGCTTTTCTTGGAGCGAATAAGGAATTCAACGCGAGGATCGTGCGCTGGGCCTTGCTATTAAGCGTGTACTCTTTCAAAGTGGAATACATTCCGGGAAAACAGAACGTGGGAGCAGATTTTATGAGTAGAAATTGGAGCACGGAAGAGGAGGTGGAAAGCGAAAACAACAACCACCTGCAAGTTACTGATCAAGAGAGCTCCATTGTCATACATGAAACATGAAAATAAATGGTTTAATGTCTTCAAGAGGGGACGACTGTGACGTATGAGAATCGACCTCTCTTTAATCCCTTAGGGCCCCCCACCCCTTTCTCTCTTACACGTAAAAACAACTCAATTCCCACGCTGGCTGATTTCGGTATCTCTTACTGACATTCCCTCAGAGAAGTAGGCCACCGGCGATCAGAGCCGAGATCTGAAACCTCTGATTAACACCTGATAATAGAATGGACGAAGAATTCGCAGGTGCGTTTTGCCAGTCTAGGGGACATCGGGCCGATTTAGTATATATATGCGGAGTTATAGAAAATTCAGTATCAGTCTGCCCAGGAATTGTTATATCTGCTAGCGCGAATCTTGTAGTTCTTATATAGAAAGAATTTCTGAGATTCACGGAGAGTGTCATTTTCCTTGTGTGGCGGTAATCGTATATATATATTAGAATTTTGAGTGTCTTAACGTGTTAATGTTTTTACTGGGATTTCTGTGTTTATTAAATAAGCATATTAAATAGTTCCAGCCTGTTAGGGTGCTCCAAACAAATGTACTTAGCAGAGGGCATTTGTTTTTCTATGCTTTTAAAGTTCGTGGTTACAAGCCATCAGACGATTCGTGGTACTAACGCAGCTAGTGTGAGAGAAAAGCATCCACCCTAACCTCCTACAGTGGAAGAGAGTGTGGAGATTGCTTTCGTCGTCACAGAATTGATGAACCTCAGCTGCAGGACTCAGTTAGGATTAAGTTTCTGGTAAAATAGGCAAAAGCAACAGACTTTTGATAAATACTCACCTACGTCTCAGTGACGAAAACTGTTATCTAAATTTCACCAAATTTTCCATATTAATTTTAACTGTTAAAGACTAATTCATTATTAAAATTGTTACATGTTGTTTTAAAACTAAACAATCATAGTCGCTTCAATTTTTTATATGTATGAAAGCAAACGTATGAGCCAGAATATTATATACCTAGACATATATTTATCTCTACACAGTGCTATTACTTATAAGAGGAATTTCGTTGGATTACACCATCTGGGGCCTTTAACGGGCTAAACCATTGCTTAAATCCTTCACAAAAGGCGACGGACCAGATATAATGCGTTAACAATTGTTCAGCCCAATGTAACATTGTTCGTGAATTCTGGAAATAGCTTGCCAATTTTCCCTTCAGGTAGAAGTGTCATTAATCTTCTATCTAAATCTCTGCCAGGAGTAATCTTGCGAGCAGGTAGATACCTTGGAAGCCAATATTAGATACTCTTGAGTTTTGGTCACTGTTGGACCACTACTGCAAAGCAGGGGAGGCGAACCGTGACAAAAATACACAGGGAAAAAATAATGAGAATAAATGCAGGAATTGATAAAAGGGTTTACTATTCTTAGCCCCCCTTTCGGGTCCCGGTAATACACGGGCAAACTGAGCTGCATTCCTTTACGATTCGTTTCGATATTTAGTTGAAAACTATTCATTAAAAATTATACCTGTATTTATACCTGCATAAAGGTGACAACACAGGTGTCATGCACAATCTCAGGGAGGAACCTGACAAAATCCATTTTTGTGGTCAAACCGTTCGCGTGCTCAAATGTCAGGTGAGAAAAAGGAAAAATCAGACGTAAAGAACAGTTGCTCACGCTAAAATAACTCTGTATAGATTTCTATAATGGCGAAATAACGCTTTGAGCTCTCTAGGACATGCGCTCTGCACTATCACAGTCTGTCGCCGCTTAATACAAGTGTCCCCTGTCTAGCTGTCCACCTCCTCCCCCTCAAACCATTTAAATGAGCATGACACACACACGCACACACACACACAGATACATTCGTTCACATGCAACCAAACCATCCCTGTTAAGAACTAACATTTAAGGTCACACATCGTACATTTAAATTAAATAAATTAAGGCGCTGCTGTAAAACTGGTAAGGAAATAAATAAATATAATTATATAAAGAAATAAGACGGTATTGAATCAGTTTTACAAATGACTGTTTCTGTGTAGAACTGATACAATACTGTTTTATATATATTTAAATTAAAGCACGCTTTCGTGTTACTCACTAGATAAGTGAGATTATTTATTCCTATTTTTATTTTCGGGGGAAATTTAAATTTTCCCCCTCTAGATAAAATGAACTTTGCAGTCTCATGTTATAACATGACAAATGAAGTTGAATTTAAGTGATTATATATTAGTCATTGTTAATGTTAGCAAAGTAGCAGTTAATATTTTAATGATAAGAGCTGATTTTAAGAATTTATTATTATTATTATTATTAATGTTAGCAAAGTAGCAGTTAATATTTTAATGATAAGAGCTGATTTTAAAAAATTTATTATTTGCTTATTAAATTTACAGCATTGTACACATTTTTCGCTTACGTTGTTTGTTATTTAAAGTTTTTTGCACAAACAAAAGTGCAATTATTATAAAATGAATATATAAATAGGATTTAAATAACATTAAGATATAAAAACAGTCACGTCCCTTTTGTAGTATTCCCAACACATAAATGAAATCACAAAATAAAATTAATTCCCTTGCATACACAATTATGAGAATCTGAAACTTTTACACCAGACTACAAAATGGAGGCTGTAAGGAGGCAGCCCCTCCACCATGCAAAGGCACAACAGGCCAATCACCTGTTTGCTTTTTAAATCACGATTACGAGCAATACAAGAGAGAAAACTGGACTGATTCTAAAGGCGACGAACTGGAACGGACTACGGACTACGACTTATGGAACTTGGAACACAAGAAGTATAAATGGGAAGGAAGAGGAGCTGGTGGAAGAGATGAGGCAAGCAAAACTAGAAATCCTGGCTATAACGGAAACAAAGAAAAAAGGACAAGGAGTCATGGATCTCGATGGCAACACGCTGCTCTACAGTGGTACACATCTGAAAGAGCTAGAGGGGGTGTGGGTTGTATTGTGGCCCAAAATCAAAAGATACAGTATCAAGGGATGGAACTTTGTCTCGGAGTGCATTATGGTTGTTAAACTAAAAGAAGGAGAAACCATAGTCAACCTGGTCATAGTGTATGGGCCAAATGAGGATGAGAGAGCAGAAGTCAAGGAGGAATTCATCGAGCTGCTTCAAAGGACAGTGGATGACTGCCTAGATGAATAGTTATCATGCTCGCAGATTTTAATGCCAGAATTGGAAATGACCATGCTAGATGGGGTGGAGTTATCGGAAGATATGGAGAAGATAATCTCAATGACAATGGAAAGCGACTCCTTAGATTCTGCAGTGAGCAGAATCTGATCATTACAAACACAAAGTTCCCCCATAAGTGCATACATGCATACACTAGATGTGAACCAACAAAGAATGAGAAGTCAGTGATCGACTATGCCATTGTTCGGAGAAGCTCATTCAAATATGTCCGAGATGCTAGAGTCTGGAGGGGGCCAGAGATTGGAAGTGATCACTACCTGCTAACAATCAAAAGAACAACTGAAAGAGTTGCTCAGCCTAGGAACTCCCCAACATCACGCAAAAAACCAAGTAAACGAGCGGGGGAAATGAGCATTAGGACCTACAAGCTGAGAGAGCCAGAAATTAAGACCAGATATCAGGGGCTTATTGCTGCAGCGGTGAGCAACACAGAAGAACGACATGATGACTTGGAAACCCTCTGGATTAAATTCAAGGTTATCATAAAGACAGCTGCTGCAGAAGCATGTGGTGAAGTCCGACTTGGGAACAAGAGAAAGAGGACACCTTGGTGGACAGAGGAAGTCAAAGATAAAATAAGAGAGAAGAAAATGGCATGGAAACAATACTTAGGAGCTAAAAACACAACAGGACATCAAATGAAAAAATATAGAGAATATGTGTCACTCAGAACAGAAGCAAAGAACAAAGTGCTAGCAGCAAAACAGAAGTCCTGGGAAGAATTTGGAGAAAAGCTAGAAAAAGATGCACAAGAAAACCAGAAATTGTTCTATAAGACCCTAAAGAACACGAGGAAGGAAAAACAATGCCCTCTCAAATTTATAGAGGACAAGCAAGGCAAATTGCTAACTGCCCCGAAGGAATTAATGGAAAGAATATTTCTCAGAACTCCTGGATGATGAGCATGGTGAAGCATCAGAAATGATAACCACTAGCACAGAAGAGAAAACCAATGATGGTGAAGATGACACTAGTAAACACAACCCACGTAATGTGCTATATAGAATGGTGAACACTATATATGCCTAAAAATAGGACAAAAGAGAGAACTGATTAATTTCAATTTATTAATGCATGGTTGTGATGACTTTACCTAGTTTTATAAAGGTTAGACAAAATAGAAATAAAACGCCATTATAACCTCAGAAATTAACTTTCCTCTTGTTAATCAGTATTAATAAAATTAAATCCCAAAAGATATCTTCTACGGACAATTAGCAGATGGCAAGAGAACAGTTGGGCGACCACAGCTGAGGTTCAAAGATGTGTGCAAGAGAGATATGAGGGCACTGGACATGGATCCAGCAACATGGGAGGATGAAGCTGCCGATCGCACTAAGTGGCGATGCTATTTACGGCGCCACCTCAGATTGGGCGAAGAGAGGCTCACACAAGAAGCAGAGGTGAGGAGAAAACGTCGAAAGGAGCACCAGGAAAATAAGCAGCTGAGAGCTGTCACCTCAGGGGCGCATTCCCATAGTCAGTTATGACTGAAGGGGCTATTATTATTATAATAAAATTAATATTATTATTATTATTATTATTGCTAACTTCACCTAGGCAGGTCCCAAGCCCGGCTGAAAAAGATGAAGGCAAAAACAAAAATCAGAAGGGTCACTATAATAGACTTGTTATTCGCTGATGACGTTGCAATCGTCAAAGTCAACAGGAGCTTCAGAGCTTGATGAATCGCTTCACCCAAGCATGCAAGGACTTTGGCCTGACAATAAGTCTAAAGAAAACAAATGTGCTGAGTCAGGATGTGGGTGCTGCACCAGTTATCACTATTGATAACTATGAATTGGCAGTGGTACACAACTACACATACCTAGGGTCTACCATCAACGACAAACTCACTCTGACACAGAAATTGACAGCCGCATAGGCAAAGCTGCAGCCACCTTTGCCCGCCTTACAACGCGTATTCAAGGAAACTCCAAACTCACAATGAAGTAAACAGTAAATAAATATTAGACAAACATAAAGGTATGTTTTCAGGCACTCGTAAGAAATAAAGAAGTAGAACACTAGACAACAGAAAAACAACAGACGTGAGTGGCTTACCCAGGACTCGAACCCAGGACATTCCGTGCGACAACCCCGCCTAGCTATGCAAGCGAATCCCACTATCCTCCCTGCCATCTAGGCATCACCAAAAATGATGCTTCGATGACGGATTAGACAAACATAAGAAGTTGCCCGCATCTTTTCCTTGGCACTATATTTGTTATTACATCTGGCCATCTTATTCGGAGGATCTGTCGGAGACATCTATTTACGAATGTCTGTAGCTTGGAGGTGATACTCTTTGAGACATGCCATGTCTCTGAGACAAACAGCAAGACTGACTTCACATTTGAGTTAAAGATTCTAATTTGTTCTATCTGGATATCGCTGAGGAGTTCCATATTGGTCGAAGGGCACCTTTAGCACGCTGCATAAAAATTTATAAAATTTGCCCTGCCACTGCATTCTTTTTCACAACGCCCCATTTTTATAGTGGGTGACTATTAAATTCTATAGTTTTTTTTTGTTTTTTGGTCAATTGCTATCATTTTTGGATTGTATAGAAATGAATGAATGATGAATCTGATGATGTAAATTTTGTTTGAGTACATGTTAGATGTGATAGGAAGAGAGGAAAGGAAAGATGAAAAAAACGAAAAAAAAAATTAAAATAATTAAAAAAAAATTTTTTTTTTAAATAACCAACACACAAAGAGTCCATATCCCTTGCATCTCAATGAAAGTCATTTGACCAACAGACCAATACAAATCAAATGACGATCTTTTCGTTACACCCATCATCAGTAGCAAATCAACAAACATCCTCGTCAGCAGTGACATTCGGCCGTAAATTCTAAACCTTTCCGATATTCCTAGTCCTAACCCCTAAAATTATACATACTAGCAGTGCCATTCTACTTTAGTTTCCATCTCAGCCATCAAACATATTCTGAGAACCGATATCAGCGCTTATAAAGACAAAAATCTCATCCCCACCGCATGGCGTCAGAATCCAATAAAATTAGAGCGAAAATGGCCGCGTGTTCGATGCCGATTCATTTCAATTAAAAAAATTTACAAAAAATAAACGCGGATACACCCATCACTTTTTTAAGATCGGAAACGGAAGCTAACTCTCTTGCAAATAACATTACAACTTAACATCCGGGGTTCAGATCACGTGCACACACATTATAAATCAGTTCCCCGATGATAGCCGCAAGGCCACACATGTGGCCTCTAGCATGGAGAACATAGGTTACGTTCGGCCCAATGTGTGGCCCGCAGCGTGCTAAGGCGCATCTGGCTTTATTTATCTTTGAGCAGACGTCACCAGCTGTTCCCCCTCCTTTGTCAATGTTGCTCCCTAGATATGTAAAGATTTCTACTTCTTCAACGGCTTGATCATTGATCTTCATCGAGTCCATCTGCCTATTATTTTTTCGCATTTCCTTTCTTTTATTTACATTTATGGGTAGTCCCATCTTTGCTGCTACTGTTACTAATCTATTTGTTTTCTCCTGCATATCTTGTTGTCTGTGTGATAGAAGGCACAAATCATCATATATGCTACTAAGCAGCGATTAATCAGTTTTTAAAAATTGCTGCATGAAACATGCATTGGCTTTGAAAAAAAAAAAAACAGTCTCTCAACATTCTCAAGACAACATCTGTTACCTGAAAACGTGTTGTCAGCAGGGCTGAAAAGAAATTTACTATTCATATTTGATGGCAAGCGTACTATTCGACAGAATACGAATAGTTCATTGAATTCACTATTCGGCTATATATATATATATATCATCATCATCATGTGACATGTTCTCTCCAGAACGTTGTCTCCATTGCAGCTGCTCTGATCGCATCACGATTTTGGGCAAGTCGACCTGCATCATCCAAAGTCATGTTCAGACTCTCTGTGATGTCCTTGATCCACCGACGTCTAGGTCGTCCCCTTCCCCTTTTTCCAGGGACCATGCCTTCCATCACTGTTTTTTCCAGACTATTATCTTTTTATATGACCGAAAAATTTCAGCTTCCTTATTGCGATGGTATTTAGGAGCCAATTTTCCGCCACATTCAGTGAGTGCAGTACTTCTCTGTTGGTCTTTTTTTCTGTCCAGGGTATTCTCAACATCCTTCTGTAGCATTTCATTTCGAATGATGTCATCTTTTTTGCAGCTGTTTTATTGAGTGTCCATGTCTCGCAGCCGTATGTTGCTACTGGGAATATACATGCTCTGGTCAGTTGTAATTTTGTTTCTGTGCTTGTTCTTTGCCATAGGTTTTTCATCTGTATTAGTTTATGTGAGGCAATTGCAAGTCTTCTTTTAATTTCTACTGCACATTCGCTAGAGCTGTTGATGATTGATCCTAAGTACCGGTATTCGACCTCTAACGCTAGGAGCTGATTGAAACGTAAAGGAATATAAATAACTACGTAAAAAATGTTAACATGGTCACTTCATCAGAACCATGTATATCACTAATCCGTTAACCTTGGAGTGGTAACGGTTGGTGAAGTCAGTCAACGTCCATGTGCTAGAAACAGAAATTCACGAAGTACAGGCGGGTTTTCGACGAGGCAGAGGCACCAGAGATCATATATTCAATACGCCGAACATCACATATATATATATACACCAATACCTCGACTTTCGTCGCTTCGACTTTCGTCGCTTCGCTCTTTCGTCGGTTTTCAATTCAAACCACGTTTCCAAATTTCGTCGCTCGCTTCGCTCTTTCGTCGCATTTGGTCACAACTGCGCGTCATCTTGATTCTTTCGTCGTTCAGTCTTTGAACAGAAATCGTTCGGTGTGCACTGTTTTTTTTAAGTTGTCCGCATTGAATCTCTTATATTTGTCATTAAACATATTAATACTACTTATTTTTGTGATTAAAATAACAAAACTATTCATATTATATTATTGTTGTGATTATACTGTAAACAGTTCATAGTTATTTTAGTGATAACAGTCTAATGACAGTGTTCATATTGTGATTATACGACAGGTGTACAGTTTTCATACTGTACTTTTTTGTGTGATTAGGCCTTATACAGTACTCCTTATTTTTCTGCTTTAATATATTCATAATGGGTCTTAAGTGTAGTGAAAAAGTTAAAAGAACCCATAAGGTTCTCAATTTGCAAGAAAAGCTTAAGCTAATCAAGCTTAATGAACAAGGCATCTTAAATGCTGAAATAGGCCGCAGGCTAGGTGTACCTCGCACTACAGTTAGCACAATTATAAAGAACAGAGCTAAAGTGTTAGAGGAAATTAAAAACGCTACGCCAGTGCATACCACACTTATTACAAAGCGGCACAATTTAATTGGTGAGATGGAGAAAGTCTTAAATGTGTGGATTGAAGACCAAGTAAGCTACAACATTCCTCTAATCCAAGATCTTATCCAGGCTAAAGCACAAACTTTATTTAATGCAATGAAGGCTGAACAAGGAGAGACATCAGCTGGAGAGACATTTGGAGCTAGCAGAGGCTGGTTTGAGAAATTTAAGAAAAGGTAAAATTTGCATAATATAGCAGTGAAGGGAGAATCAGCTAGCGCAGATACCGCAGCTGCTTGAGCTTTTCAAGTGAAGCTTGAAACAATTATAGAAGAAGTTGGCTACACAAAGCAGCAGATCTTCAACGTAGAATAAATTTCGACAGAAGTTCAAAAGTAAATAGTGGGCTAGAACACCAAATAGCCTGTTACAGAGAACTTCTTAGGGAAAGGAAGAAGACATCAATGAGGCAAACGTCATTGCTCTCCTTTTTCAAGACGCAACTGCCACAACCAACTTCAGTCACCCCTCCCTCTAACCCTTCAGATTCCGAGCCATCAACATCAGCCCCAGCCCCAGTTAGATCTCCTTCAAAGTGCCCTTCTCCTAAAAGAATTAGATTGAAATTCTCCAGTTCTGAAGATGAGCCACCTCAATTGTCTCCATCTGGTTTTCTAAGTCTAGAATCCCCCTAAATTACCAACATTCAAAACTGTACATACTGTATATATTCATCGTCTACTTGCTCAAGAATGATTTTAAGGTAAGATGCTATTTACGTATTTTTTATTTATTACTGTATTTTCTTTACTCTTATGTTTATTTCTGTTTATCTAGGTGTTGCACACATTCGCAAGTGTTATATGGTTAGTTATTTTCGTTTTTTGGCGGCCCTAATGCATTTGTAAGCTAAATAAAGGCTATGCTTCGACTTTCGTCGATTTTCGACTTTCGTCATAGCTCTGGTCCCTAACCTGTCGAAAGAGCGAGGTATTGGTGTATATATATATATATATATATATATATATATATATATATATATATATATATATATATTATTTGGCGGCCCTATATATATATTATATATAGCTATATATATATATATATATATATATATATATATATATATATATATATTTATATATCGACACACACATTATACATATATACATATATACATATATTCTTATATATATATATATATATATATATATATATATATATATATATATATATATATATATATATATATATATATATATATATATATATATATATATATATATATATATATATATACACACACACATATATACATATATACATATATACATATATTCATATATATTATATATATATATATATATATATATATATATATATATATATATATATATATATATATATATATATATATATTATATATATATATATATATATATATATATATATATATATATATATATATATATATATATATATATATATATATGTATGTATGTGGGGGGAGGGGGAGAGCGCTCAGTGTTTCTAAAGCAGATCCCAGAAGCTCCTGGATTGCCGACCCCTGCCTTAGACTAATCACTGGAGGAATGAAGACCACACCAATCCAGGCAATAAAGCGATACACCAACATCAGCTCCCTTGACGACAGACGTGAGAAAAATGTGTTTACTTACAGCGAGAAGCTTCTACGAATGCTGAAGAGAACCAGCTTCTTTCATATCTCAAAACACCTGCATCAGTGTCACGAAGACCTTCTCCCAAAACAGCCTATCGAAATGGACATTCCCCAGGAAGCGTCACCGCGATCTTTAAACCACTAATGGTTTCAGTCAGATCTGATTAAGTACTTGCTGTGATGAAGTGGACTGAGATTCTGTCTTTCAAATGGCCCAGGTCTTTTTCTCCTTGCATTTTGTTCACTTTTTCTAGGAGGGATTACAGGTAAACCTTCACCATGTTTTTTCTCCTTCTATTATTTACGTTTTTCAGAGAGATCACGATGGAGTTGTATCTCATCTGCTTTATGTTTCTTCTTTATGGAGTTTAGAGTTGGGGTGTAGAGAATTGTTGCAGGGTTATTCTAGAAGAAAGATTATAGAGCCTAGATCTGTTCTGCACCAGTTTAGTCTTTTTTAAAGATTTGAGTAGCCATAGACGCATTTTTCGGGATTTTATATATATATATATATATATATATATATATATATATATATATATATATATATATATATATATATATATATATATATATATATATATATATATATATATATATATATATATATATATATATATATATATATTTCGGCCATTTTGCTTCAATGGGCAGTAGAGGGCAGAGCTTAATCCCGTTTCTTTGTCTAGCAGTAACGGGTTGCATCAGAATCGTTTACGATGATTGATTGGCCGAGAGCTAACGGCATTTGAAATCATTGGGTAGAATCAAAGCCACGCATATGACGTCACGAGGTCAGCGTGCTGATTTAAGAGAATAAATAGGCCCGTAATTTAATTCTCGTTCTCTTAATGTAATTGCCAGCCGCGTGCCAGAGTCAAAATTGTCGATTGCCTTTCAGTGGGGAAATTCGAGTTTTGGTAAGCATGATTTTTGCGTGGTACTTTATTTTAATTTTTCTAGGTCTAGGCCGATCAGTTAAGTTTCTTTGGGCAGTTTAAGTTTAATGTTAATTCTTAATGCCAGAGCCATCAAATACTATCTGAGTGATAGACTTGAGAAACTTAAGAGGTTCATAATAATTCCTTATTGAAGGAATAGCGGTATTTAAGCTGGTTTAAAAGTTGAGTTGCCGCGGGCGTGCTTTGTATTATTGCAAAGCAGGTCTGTAGAGAAACCCGCATCTGCGAATTATATTAATTTACAGAATAGTCGGGAGCGCGTGTACCGTATTTTATTGTGAGTTTATTTGATAAGTACATACTTATACACGGGAGTACAGTTGTGGAATGGTGACCACGTGGGTACGTTAATTATTGAATATTATTCAGGACGATATTCAGAGGTGTGAGAAGGCGGGAGGGAGCACGTGGTGTATAATTTGTGGCAGTATGTAGAGGCTAGCATGTAATGATATACATTATTAATTGTGCATAATTGTTCTGTGTACTCAGAAGACGTGAGGTGTACTTTTAAAGGAAATTATTTTGTATTACATTTTGAATGTGATTTAATATTACGGTACGGGAAATTTAATGATTCCTGGACAGGCCTATTTTAATTGTGGTAAACATTGGCTGCATTTAGTGTCAGCGTAGAAAGTGGGCCACAGTATTTTTGGACAGGTAGATAGGCCTCTGTAGAATACTGTTGGTATTGTAACCAGTCATGCAGAACCCTAGGTCTGCGTGTTGTATTATCGGGGTCGGTAATGTTTACTTTGGGCTCAGGTAGAGAAGGGAGTTGAGTGGAGGAGCGGACTTTGTTGGCCCGATTATTTGTATGGTGGTGCATAACGGGAAGAAGAGTCAGGGAGTTATTTTAGGAATGTATTATTTACATGTTGTTAACTGTTGCAATTTTTTTCTGTCTAACAGCAGGTATCGCGGTTCTGAGGGGTAGAGCGAAAGTTTCCAATAACTTTCCCCCGGCGAGAGTTTGCATCTCAGACAGAGAAGGGTTTTGAGATTTTTGCCAGAGGCGGACGAAGTATCGAGAAAAAAATACGTTTTCCCAAGGCAGGGAAGACATTCTCCAGTTGAAAGGGATTTATAGATGCTCAATCTTCTTACTTACTTACTTAGTCGTTCCTCTTCTACCGTGAGGTGTAGAGGTTTGGAAGAGAGAGCGCCAGACTATTCTATCAGCTGTCTTCTTCCTGGCCTGGTTCCATTCTAGTCCTCGGTCCTTCAAAGATTGTCTAATGTTGTCCTCCCAGCGGACTCTGGGTCGTCCTGGAGGTCTGGATCCCTGGCTCTTTGTTTCCCATGCTTGTCGTGGTAGCCGATCTTCTCCCATTCTGCAGACATGGCCAAACCATCTTAGTTGGGACTGTTCTATTGGGGTCTGCAGCGGGTGGGATTTTAGGCCTTGACGTATCGTCTGGTTGCGGACCATGTCTCTTCTTGTTACTTCAACCACCTTCCTCAGATACCTCATTTCTGAGGTTTGGATCTGGCTTTTATGGATTGTAGTCATTGCCCATGACTCGCATCCATATGTCAAGACTGGGACATAGGTGGAGCGGTATACAGCCATCTTCGTTTTCTTACCAACCTCTTTCTTGCTGAGGAATCCTCGATTTATGGCCTGATAAAGTCTCCCAGCCGCTGCTTTTCGAGTGGCCAACTCTTCTTTGATGCCTCCCTTTCGGTCTATAATAGCTCCTAGATATTTAAAGTGGTCGACCTGCTCCAGGACCTGTTCTCCCAACTTAATCTGATGTTTTCTTTCTTCTCGTGATATCACCATGGATTTTGTTTTAGAGCTGCTTATGACCATCCCTCTCTTCTCCAGCTCTTCCTTCCAGACTTGCAGGTTGGATTGGAGATGTGTCTCTGATTTAGCAATCAGGACAACATCATCAGCAAATGCCAGCTCTGAAATACAGACCTGTCTCATCTTCCAGTACCCCACTGAATACTTTCTTGTTCTCTCCTTACATGCCTTGATGACATCGTCCATGAGGAGTATGAAAAGATAAGGTGACAGGATATCGCCTTGTCTTACACCAGTAGTGGTCCTGAACTCTTCTGACTTATAGTTTGCTGTCCTCACATAATTTCTGCAAGACTTGTAGAAGCTCTGTATAGCATGTATCAGAGGTGCTGGAATGTTCTTCCTTGCCAAACAGTCATAAAGTTTGCTCCAGGGGACCCTGTCAAACGCCTTTTCCAGATCTATGAAACAAAGATGGATCTCACTCTTGTACTCAAGGGCCTTTTCACTCAGTTGCCTGAGTGTGAAGATTAGGTCTTGAGTACTTCGGTTTGCTCGGAATCCGCACTGGGCTTCATCCAATTGTGGCTCAGCTAGGCATCGGAGTCTCTGCTCTAGGATTCTAGAGTAGATTTTACCAGGGACACTGAGAAGGGATATGCCTCTGTGGTTTCCACATTGTCGATTGTCACCCTTTTTGAAAATCGGTGTTATGATGGCAATCTCCCAATCTTTTGGTATGGCCTTGTTGCACCATGCTGCTTGTAGGACCTTTAGGAGTAATAGGTCGCCTGATGCTCCCATGTACTTAACCATTTCTGGTGTTATACCATCATGCCCTGCTGCTTTGCCCATCTTGATTTTCTCCAGTGCTGCCTTCAGTTCTTCCATCTTTATGTCATCTTCATCACCATTTGTATCCTCTTCTGTGCTAGTGGTTATCATTTCTGATGCTCTACCTTGCTCACCATCAAGGAGTTCTGAGAAATATTCTTTCCATCTTTCCATTACTTCCTTCGGGGCAGTAAGCAATTTGCCTTGCTTGTCCTTTATAAATTTAAGAGGGCATTGTTTTTCCTTCCTCATGTTCTTTGGGGTCTTATAGAACAATTTCTGGTTTTCTTGCGCATCCTTTTCTAGCTTTTCTCCTAATTCTTCCCAGGACTTCTGTTTTGCTGCTAGCACCTTGTTCTTTGCTTCTGTTCTGAGTATCACATATTCTCTATATTTCTCTATTTGTCCTGCTGTGTTTTTAGCTCCTAAGTATTGTTTCCATGCCATTTTCCTCAATCTTCTTACACACGCAAATCGGCAGGTTGCCAGCGTGGTTGTAATTTATTATTCCAGAATTGTGGAGGGAAACCGGGTTACAATACCCTCTACAGATTTTAGAGCAGAGGACAGCTGCTGAAGCTTAGTCTACAGTTGCTATAGCAAAATAGACAGAACTGAGAGCAAGTTTATGTAAGAGCATAGCAGAGGTCAGCTGCTGCAGGTTTAGAAGAGTGAGTTGTGTAGCAGTGTTCAGGAGATTTCAGGATCGGCTGTGTAGAACCGAAGTCTGTGCAGAGATTGTGTAGACACTTCGTAGTCGTTCCAGCTGATATGTGTAGTTAGAGTTAGAATTTAGAACAGCTAGTTTGGAGTGGAGGCTCGACATCTGAGACCCCACCAAGTGCAGTGTGGTTTATTTAATTTAATCTTACCTTCTTTCTCCATACAGGTGAACCTTGTGGGTGAAGGGTTGGGTTTGATGATACAGCATTTGTAATTTTTCCTGAATTTGTTTTCCAGGATTTCTTACACTGCATTTTTATGTATTTGACATGTATTTTGAGTTTTGTTTATAGGTGTAAATAAAACTTGTACCTTTATAGTCTGGACCAGTCATTTTATTTACGTACAGTAGCTATCGGTTGTCTGTATCGTGGTGTATGTGAATCTTAATTGAACCTTATCCCCTTAGGGTAGTTAGAGGTGGTCGAGGCCATAGCAATTTATACGTCCGGAGTGGCGAGGAAGAGTCAACTTCGGTTCTCAACCTCAGAGCCAATGGTCTCAACTTTCACATTTGCACTGTCATTTTTTCATCTGAATCTATCCTTTCAGTCTTTCTTCTCACTAGTGTCTTGTCACTATATGTAGACAGCCTCTAGTCCTAAATCCACTTCGTGACACTTGCACTGCCCCGTTTAGCGATGTTTCGTTATATTTATCTTGCAATTTTTAAAATGTCAAATGTTCACGAGTCCAAACTCAAGTCTCAGCACTCAGAACTTCCCTAGAGCGGCCATTACAGCTAATATTAATTTAGCTAATCAAAGCGCTTCAAACAGAACAGGTTTGCCGCTCACAACCAATCAAGTTTCACTTCTCATGATAGGAAACTCTATACAGAGCGATACAACAGGAGGCAATCTGATCATCAGAAGTCGTGCTCCCGTCGATCAAATGTTTCGGCCCCTTAATCTCCTTTACAATCTAAGGGGGGCGGGTGCGTTTAGATCATGACTCCCAAGTGTCAGCCTCCTGTTGTCTAATGCAGAAAATTAAACCCACTCCACCTTGGTTGCAGCTTTCAAATTCACTCCTATTTTCTGCCTGCTGGTGGCAATTGTAAAAGTAACCCCTATGTTGAAAACAAATTACTGTCTTGAGTTCCATAGCCCGTTGCGGTCCTCATAAACTGAGGAAGCCACTAGACCTCTTGCACCCACCTCAACAGCCATAACCCTTGCAGTGAACCCCATCATGTCTCAAGTCCGCGGCCAGATCATTATTCTTGGTCACTTTGAAAAAGTGTTGTTCGTCCAGTCTGGATTCAGATGGCAGGGTCAATTCAATCATTATAATCTGGTGCGATGATGAGGAATGCAGTTTATATCTGGCCGTCTTCGAGATCTGATACTCTCTGGATATGCCCCTAGCCCAGGTAGGTCAACTGCCATCTCCCAGTCATTTGTACAGTCAAGGAGAGATGGTAAACTGCTATTGTTAATTGGGAAGTGAACCTGATATTATATATATATATATATTCAGGGATAATTGTATTTCCAAGGGATATCACTAAGAGTAGGTAAGAGTGATTGAGTGGTCACTGTATGAAAAGGTGCGGGAGTATTTTTCTTTGTTTCAGGGAATTTACCAACATTGGATTTGCTTAAAATTGTTTACTTTACTGGGTAGCATATAGTAGGAACTTGTTTACTTTACTGTCTACTCTCTAACATAGTGCTAACCTTCGACCTTTTGGTTATTAACTTTTGGGTTCTTTTCTCCATAGGGGGAGGGCGCATTTATTCTGCTATTTCATACGTATGTAAAACTGATTTTATTTGATCTTTCTTTAGATATTGGTGTTGTCAAGTTTAATGATAATAAACAACAAAGAAACTTACCTTTGTGGGTTGGTCAGACCCATACCTAAGTAACCGTAGTTTTTCACGTTTGTGTGTCTTGTTGTCACATATCTGTGTGTGTGTGTGTGTAGTTAAACTTATATTTATATGCATGAGGAGGGCAAGGTTGTCTTGTACTAAATTATAGTCGTATAGATAGGCTGGAATAGAGAAACTTACTCATTACAGAGACATATCGTTTTCCTTAAGCTACCACCCGTGAAATCTATTTCTCACACCTTTCTCACGTACGTATCACCATCCACTCTACTCAGACGGGCCAAAAATAACTCACAACCTATCTGTACGACAATCTCATTGCAACATTTCCGGCAATGAAGAGGCTGACATATTGGCAAAGGGAGGGGGAAAGCTACCTCAGCTTGAGTATAACTTTCGAAGAGGCAAAGAGTTTTATTATAAGCAGATACATGAACAAATGGGAGCAGAGCATCCAGGCCACACAAAAACATAATTAAATGATGCATATTACCAGCTCAGCAGAAGAGAACAAATGGTAATCTTCATACTCTGCACGGGACACAACAGAGAATGTAAATGTGACTGTCACTAGTACCATTCCTGGAGAAGTTCTATGGAGATAGAAATAGCTTCACGCTGACCACTTCTTTCTTTGAACATATTCAAGTTGACGTCTGAGAGTGTACGAAGAAGTATTATATAACTGTTTTAAAATACGTAAAACTAATCTTCTTCGTACAGACGTACACACTTTCAGACGTCAACTTGAATAAATTCATAGAAAGCGATGATCCGTCGGAGGTTGTTGGTATCTCCATTGAGTTTGTCCATAAGTGGCACTGGTGATGGCCATTTGTGCGTTCTCTGTTCTTCATAAATATTAGAACGAACGAACAAACGAACGAACGAACGAATTTTATTTTCAAAGGGTTAAGAATTGGGCACGCAGGCCCGTCTGACATTCTGCCCTTCCTCTCTCTCTCATCATGTATACTAATATCCTTTCATCCTCACATTTACTTTAAGCACTATTAAGGCATTTATCATTATAAAAGTAATATTACATTTGCAATAATCATCATAATTAAAGTGTTTTTAAAATAAAATAAATAAAAAAACAAAAAAAAAATTAATAATAATAATGAATTTGAAAAAAATAAAATAATAAAAAAACATAGACAAACATAAAGGTATGTTTTCAGGCACTCGTAAGAATAAAGAAGTAGAAAACTAGACAACAGAAAAACAACCGACGTGAGTGGCTTACCCAGGACTCGAACCCAGGACCTTCCGTGTGACAACCCCGCCTAGCTATGCAAGCGAATCACACTATCCTCCCTGCCATCTAGGCATTACCCAAAAAATGATGCTTCGTTGACGGGTCATCAGTGCGACCCGCAACACATAACACCGGAAGTTTACCATGGGCAGTCCAGCCTATTAATGACTCAATCACTTCTGTTGTTCCCCTATTATATAGTATAGGTCAGTCCACACAAGACAAAGACCTTAATACTGAGTCTAGTAAATGATAGAAGACTAAGAACAGTAAGTACAGGACAGAGGGTAGGTTTTTGTATTGTATAAACATTTATAACACATTGGGCGATTCTCCAGCAGATGTTTAGCTGTCATTTTATTGGTGCCACAGTTACACCCGTCGGTAGTTCCTATGTTTAGCTTGTTGAATAGATGGTATCTCAATCGGTTGTGTCCTGTGCGGGAGTCTGAAGATTATCACCTGTAACATATCAGGATCGCATCTCCATTACGCTGTTATAATGCCCCCGTAAGGGGCTGTTTCATTTAGCATTCCGTTTTCTCGGAAAGCGTCTCTGATGCTAAGCAGGATTTTCCGGTACTGTTTTTACAACAAAAGACTGGTTGGAAGTAATGCATCATCTAGTGTTTTCTAAGGGTCTGGTTTCTTTTCACTTCTTGGCAGCGTTGTTGTCATCTTGTCGGTTTTATTAATTAGTCGTCATCCCCACGTGATATGTGTCTTCTTCTTCCGTCCTTAGCCAAAGACCGACCAAGCAGTCAGTGGCCATCACGCCTTGTGGCGTCTTAAGGGCAACAGCAGATTGATTTTCTCTGTTGTAGTTTCCCATCACGCCTAGCGGCGTCTTTAGGGCAACAACAAATAGATCCATCTGCCGTTGTTTCCGTAATCGGTGTGACAAGCCAACGGGTGATCAGCCCATTGGGCATATATATGTGTGATGGGGCCGAAAAGGAGACACCCGCCCCCTACCTGTTTCTAGGCAGATTTATCGCCCATATTTTCGATGTGCGCGAAGCATGCTTGGATGTAAATTATTCAAGATTGATGAAGTAGAAGATATGTTATTAGGCCACAATAAAGCCTACATATAGTTGTGGTGTAGAATTGTGTTATTTGATAATAGCTGTAGGTTTTATTTGTGTTTTCGCTATTCCTAAAGCAATATATCGCGAGTGTTATTTAAGTAGCGCGATTACGGCGCGCGCGGACTAAGTTGAGTGTTTAGGCTTAACAGTCTATATAAAGCTTACGAAGGCCAGCAGCGACCTTTCAGAAGTATCAGTCCAGAAGAGATAACAAACAAGACGAGAGAGATACGAAGTTAGGCTAGCCCTGTGTCGGTAGAAGGGGAACAAAGACATGACATGTGAGTTAATTTAAATTAGTGTTAGTTTTTCTAGAAGTCTGAAATTATATTCAGCACGAGTCTGTTTTAATGTTTAGTGATATAGATAGATGTGTTTCCAAAGGAAATGTCTTTTTAGGACATTATGATTTAGTCTTGAAGAAATGATAGATGAGTGAAAATAATGTCTGGATAGGTTTTATTAGGCACGCAAAGCCTAAATCCAGATGTGAGAATTTAGTATCAAGTATTTCATCCATCAGACCGGGCAAATTTAGTAGGAGAGTGTTTTAGCATGAAACTGGACAGAAATGTTATCAGAAAGGCAGATATAGTATGAAGCTATTTCACGGGAATGTAGATAAGATTAACAATAGCAAGATTGTAGCCACGTGGCGAGGACTGTATAAAAAGCGGCGAATAACACGCCCCGCGTGGTAAACCTATAATGTTACGCCATGTGACACGTTGTGTATTTAGTTCCAGTTTGGTTTAAGTCGAGAATAATTATATTTTATTTTTCTAATGTAAAAGTAATTGAGTGTATTTCACGTTTATTGATAATTCTACTGTATATTTAATGGGTTACTGTGAGGTGAGAATATGTATTTAGATTTCTGGAGAGCGCGAGGCCACTCCTTTGTTGAGACATGTGTTTCTCTGGTTGCTCCCGGCGGAGCATGGAAACACCAATGTGGCTGGTGTCTATCACAAGCCGACAAGAAGCATTTTTATGCTATTGCAGTGGTTGTTTCGGTAACGATGTGTTTCATGTGATGAGATTCCCAGCCGCACCAGTCGTCACATACGACATGCTTCAGAATGCAGTAACGAATATTGAGATAGATCAGTTACGAGGTAGTAGCTTATTCTCATTACTGAGAGTATTTGTTGTACATACAGTTGAATATTATTTTATGTCCATTTTATGATTATTTAATTATGGTTATGTGAGGAATGGTTGTGAGAGCACGTGGGCTCACTTCAAAATATATATTTCTCTTCTCCGCTCCTGAGGGAGCATGGGGCCAACAGTGTGGTTTGCCTTCATATTAAGTATTCATATGCTAGAGCAGTAGTGTTTCGGTAGCAATCTGTGTTACATGGTGAGATTGCCAGCCCCACGCACAACACCTTACTAGTCTCATTGGACGACATGCATGAGTGTGTGTGTGTGTGTGATAGCTGAGTGTGTGCTCTTGTAGTAGTGGTTTCGGTAGCAACCTGTGTTACATGGTGAGATTGCCAGCCCCACGCACAACACCTCACTAGTCGCATTGGATGACACGCATGAGTGCGTGCGTGTGTGATAGTTGAGGGTGTCAGGTAGTACACGTGGAAGGACTGTTTGACAGGTGAGAGCGTGGTGTTTCTCATTCAGTATTATATTATGATTTTAACTATTCTGTGCTTTGTTTGCTTCTTCAGATTAGCATCGGGCACTGTTGGGTGTTTTGTTTTGTTGGGTTTTGTGATGTTCGCTAGTTTATTTGTTTAATGTTTGCTTTGTCACTGAATGGGCTGTAAAAATAAATATAGCCCCTGCCTCTAGAATCAAGAGTTTTATTGTTGTTCGGGTCGGTGCGAGTGTGACAAGAGAGTGATATCACACATCACAACATAATCATCATCATCATCTCGCCCACCCTACCACATATATATATATATATATATATATATATATATATATATATATATATATATATATATATATATATATATATACACACACACACACAGTGCAGTCCGGATACGCAGAAGCCGCTTGGGCCAACTAAAATACTTCGACTTATCTGAAATTCTGCTTATCAGAAGTTTCTACCAAAGAAGACTTCTGGCCAGGATCTGCAAAACTGCTTCAAGCTAACCGAAATTCGACTTAAGGGAGTTCCGCTTATCCGGACTGCACTGTATATACACACACTTTCAATGATATTATTGATTACTTATTACTGAAGTTTTAATTTCAAAACACGTTGAGAATTTTACTATTGCTCGGTAAAAATGTAACGAGGCAATAATGTTTATTCCTTGACTCTGATGAAATAAAGATTTCGTTCGCTCGTTTCTGTGATAAACATCAGTGGCGTAACTACAATCTGATGGACCGGGGACATCTTCGGGGCCCAGGAAAGTAGCGGTGAGAAGGGACAGTCGCCTATATATATATATATATATATATATATATATATATATATAATATATATATATATATATATTTATTTATATATATATATATATATATATATATATATATATATATATATATATATATATACTGTTCAAAAAAAGAAACGCAACTTTTTTGGTGTTACTTTTATAAAAGATATTCGCTGATTGGACATCAGTCAACCTATCGACTGTGTCCACCTGGTCATTAACTTCTCGTGGTTACCTGAATTGTACTCACCTCATGATTCGTGAGGTCATGAAAGAGGTCAAGGTCAAAACAACATTTTTGACAATAACTCGTGACAGGTTCAAGAGAATCCCGTGAAACTTACTGAACACAAAACTCTCTGACCATATTATTGAATGCTTATAAAAGACTGACGCTCCTCGAATAAATTCAGTTGAAAATTCAATGCGCAAGTATGGCTCATCTCACTACAGAACAACGACTCATCATCATTGGACGTTTACAGACTGGACAGTCACAAAGTGTAGTGGCCATACAATTTAATGTGGTTAGAAGCACCATTAGTCGCCTTTGGAGGCGATTTCAAGAAACTGGCTCAGTGGCAGACCGGCCGCGCAGTGGAAGACCCAGAGTCACAACTGCTGCCAAAGACCGCTTCATACGGCTGCGTCACCTCAGGAATCGACTTGCATCTGCGTCCTCCACAGTCCAGTCAATGTCAGCAGCTCGTCGAATTTCAGATCAAACGGTCAGGAACCAGCTGCACGACTCTGGTCTTTGGGCTAAAAGACCCTACAGAGGTCCTGTTCTTACGGACCGGCATCGCCAGAACCGACAGCATCGTCAATGGACCGTTGGGAATGACTAGAGACAGGTTTGGTTTAGTGGTGAATCATTTTTTGTGCTCCAGCGACACGATAGACGGAGAAGAGTTTACCGCAGAGTTCATGAGCGCTACGCCCAGAACAGCGTTGATGAGGCTCCTCCACATAGTGGTGGAGGTGTACTGATGTGGGGGGCGATCAACTTCATGGGAAGAAGTGACCTGGTGCAAATTGAAGGACGCCTGAATGCCCAACGATACGTCGCTGAAATTCTTCGTCCTCACGTCCTTCCACTTCTGGCTGCACGAGGGTCGATTTTTCAGCAGGATAACGCTCGACCTCATGTGGCACAACTCACCACCCAGTTCCTCGCTGACAACAACGTCCAGACTATTCCGTGGCCAGCCATGTCATCAGACATGAACCCCAAAGAACACTTATGGGATGAACTCGACAAACGATTCCGCCAGCGAGACGTGGCTCCAGCCAATCTCCGAAAGTTGTTTCTTGCACTGCGGGAAGAGTGGGCAGCCTTCCCACAACAACAGATCCAACGCTAATCGGATCCAGGTCAAGGAGATGTCGCTCTCTGATAGAGGCCAGGGGAGGCCATATACCTTACTGAAACGGAGGCCTCAGTCGCAAAGAATAAAAGTTCAAACCAAAATTAATGAACATCATTTCATTGTTAAAGTCTGAAAGTTTCTTCATGCCAAGATTGAAACATTAATTCCGTAAAATAAAATGTTGGTACAAGTTTGAAATTTGGTGTCCATTACCACTGCAACAATAATGGTGCGTTTCTTTTTTTGAACAGTATATATATATATATCCGGAAATCAAATATGCTGACGACACAGTCCTCCTATCGACCAACCCAGAAGGACTTGAACAATTACTTCTGTCCACCAAAAAACACAGCGAGGCCCAGAATCTATACCTAAACACAAAGAAGACTAAAGTATTGACAACAGACAAAGTAAAGACCAAACCAGAAATTGAAATTGATAACGAAGAACTGGAAAGTGTTAATGAATTCGAATACTTAGGATCAATCATCAACAGCTCTGGCGACTGTGCAGTAGAAATTAAAAGAAGACTTGCAATTGCTTCACATAAACTAATACAGATGAAAAACCTATGGCAAGGCACAAGCAAAGAAACAAAGTTACAACTGATCAGAGCATGTATATTCCCAGTGGCAACATACGGCTGCGAGACTTGGACACTCAATAAAACAGTTGCAAAAAGATTACATCATTTGAAATGAAATGCTACAGAAGGATGATGAGAATACCATGGACAGAAAAAAAGACCAACAGAGAAGTACTGCACTCACTAAACGTACAGGAACATTGGCTCCTAAATACCATCGCAATAAGGAAGCTGAAATTTTTCGGTCATATAAAAAGACATAACAGCCTGGAAAAAACAGTGATGGAAGGCATGGTTCCTGGAAAAAGGGGAAGGGGTCGACCTAGACGACAGTGGACCCAGGACATCACAGAGAGTCTGAACTTGTCTTTGGCTAATGCAGGTCGACTTGCCCAGAATCGTGATGCGTTCAGAGCAGCTGTAATGGAGACTACGTTCTGGAAAGAATACGTCACATAATGATGATATATATATACATATATATATATATATATATATATATATATATATATATATATATTATATATATATATATATATATATATATATATATATATATATATATATATATATATATATATATATATAAATTTTTTCTTTCTTTGCATGTTAAACGTCATAACGTATCCTATTTTCTCAAACCCGATAAGATTATTTCCTCGATGCGTCCGAAGATTTAAGTTCTGACCTAACTTACTAAAACCAAGACTGCGACGTATTTCATACTTGGACATGCGCCCTAATATAACCGACAGTCTTTGTGTCTAGGTTGAGCGATGCGTGCCTCGCCAAAACTCCTACTCCTACTAACAACAAAACAAGTTCTGACCTGCCGAATTGTCAAGTTAGCCCTGTGAAAGGGTCTTGTGCCCGAAGGGCTCTTTCATTTTGCTTACGCCAGTGTTATATGTTCAAGGGCGTATCATGTCACGCCAGTGTTATATGTTCAAGGGCGTATCATGTCACGCCAGTGTTATATGTTCAAGGGCGTATCATGTCTTCTTTATTCCCTTATTCCTTTTTCACTGTATTTTTGATCTCCCTCTGATTTTGTCTGTTCACCTTTAACCACTCCTACAATGGATTTTCCCCTCTTGTCCATACGTCTTCAACCTTTTCATCTATTATGGATTTCCCCTCTAATCTTATCTGCTTGCCCCTTTCATGCTTGCAGTAAACCTTTCCTTCTATGGATTTCAACCAGGCATCATCATTCTTTTCATAGAAACTGAAAACTTGTTTTTAAAAATTGTAGTTTGTGTAGTGTCCAGCTCTGACATTGATAACGCAGTGAAAAAAATAAATAAAAGATTGGAGTTAGTTTTACAAATGAACGATACACTAGCAACAACGGTCATTTAGTTATTACCCTCCGTCAGCCACAGCCACGTATGGGAGACAAAAGACAAGAAATATAGAAAGCCTATGAGAGAATGATCAAGATTACAGTAAAAACGTTGTTAAAGAAAAAGTTAACACATAAAAATGTGTATTTGGTGTGTCCGTTGTCATTTTCTCACAGCACATCTGTTGTTAGCATTACAAGGAAGTCTTTGTTCTGAAACCCCCAGGGTAAGAGAGGTAGAGGGAGACCAAAGAACACATGGAGAAGAGAACTGGAGACAGACATGAAGGGGATGAAAAAAGGATGAGGAGACCTAGAGCTGATGGCACGGGACAGGAAGATAGGATGTTTGTTGAAGGCCTATGCTCCTTGAGGAACTGAAGAGTGAAGATGATATCTGTATTCATGTCCAAACATCCTGATCTAGAACATTCCTTGTTCTCATGTTCTGCCCTTTCACACTTTCCACAAGTGTTCTATATCCTGTCACATTAGAGAGTTCTCATGCTCATGTTCTATCATCCTGGTCTCAAACATTCCTTGTTCTAATGTTCTAACCTGTCACACTTTCCACAAGTGTTCTACATCCTGTCACATTAGAGAGTTCTCATGCTGATACCCTATCATCCAGGTCTCAAACATTCCTTGTTCTCATGTTCTACCCTGTAACACTTTCCAGAAGTGTTCTATATGCTGTCACATTAGAGAGTTCTCATGCTCATACCCTATCATCCAGGTCTCAAACATTCCTTGTTCTACTCTGTTACATACACCTCAAGTGTTCTATTTCCAGCCACATTAGACACTTGTCATGATCATGTCCCATCAATGTGACCTCAAACATTCCTTGTTCTCATGTTCAACTATGTCACATAAATCTCAAATGTTCTATATCTTGTCACCCTGTACAGTTCTCATGTTCATGTTCCATAATTACAATCTCAAATATTCATTGTTCTAATATAACAATAAATTAGGAGGCTGCTGTAAAACTGGTTAGGAAGCAAATATATAAATTAAAAAATAAAATGGTATGAAATCAATTTTACAAGTTAACGGTACACAAGAAACACAGGACTGGTATAAATGTTACTGCCCTCCTTCCTTGTGTTGGTGATGACCGAACTCGCTTTTCCTTGGAGAATCGTCTCATTTTTCAAATGGGCTGTTTATCTCCCAAGGGCCTTAATGTCCTGCATCATTTTGCATAAATTCTGGTGGCTTTTCTCTCTTTTTCATACTTCTTTATTTTTTTCTGCCGTTGTTTTTCCGATCTATCTTCTTGTGTATTTGCTTTGGTTCGTTTTGTACCTTTTTAATTGTCACTGTCTTATACGTCACTTCCTTAGACACTTCTAGGACAAGCCATCCTCAGTGTTTTAGTCCAAGGATCTAGCTAAGTAACGTTGTACTTGTTTTAGTAGTTTTGTTTTGTACTTGTTTTAGTAGTTTTGTTCATTCTTTTTTTCGTTTCATTGATCATTTACTTTCTTGTTTCGATATTTCTTTCAGGTGTTACAATTTTCTTGCACTATTATTGTTCTTTTTTTGCTCATCACCATTGTTGTTTACTTGTTTCATCTGCTTGTATCGCTCATTTGGTGTATGTTTCTCATATTCGTAAGTTTTTTGTAGTACATATATGTAATTCTTGTCCTTGTCACCTGTTTGTAACTGTGGCTGATGAAGGGTAAAACCTGAATCGTCCTGTGTTTCCTGAGAACCGTTAACTTGTAAAACTGATTTCATACCATCTTATTTTTTAATTTATATAATTGATCTATGTCATACCTTTTATCCTATAGCACGTTTCACTAGCTTTGCCCAACTTCAAAATGCTATATCTCAGCGAATATATAACGCATATAAGTGAAATTTTGTGTGTGAATTTGAAATGGTATAGACCCTATGAATTAAATTTTTCATTAAAATGCGGCCATTGGTTTCAATTTTCGTTTCTTTGCGATATAATATAAAATCCTACTTGCCAACACACATCACACGCACACATTGAAATGTCTACAGTAAATTATACGACCTCATTTGCACATTTTTGGTTTATCAAGCAATTGGCATGATTTTTGAGTGAAATTGCGTGAAATCGCACTTCTTAAACATAAAACAGTTTATATCCGGTGCAACGCACACATTGTCAATCAGAGGTGTGTCTACAAAAATTATTGTGTGGTTAAGAAGGAAAAATGAGTCTGCGAGTACATTTTATGACATTACAGCAAATCACAAATAGGATTTTTAAGTATTTCTGCAATGAAGCTACTCGAGGAAAACTATATCATTCTATTTCAAACCCACAAAAGAGGACTATTCACGCCTTGGGGATAAGCAAACGATCATTGCACCGCTGGATAGCGACATCTGAAATGTCTAATTCCAGTGTTTTACACACGAAAATTAGGCCAAGAGTGGTGGATAATTTTGACAGAGAATTGATCCACAGAGAAATTTGCAATATGTTTCACAATAATGAGGCAGTGACTTTAAGGAAATTGAAAATTTGGTTAAGAAAGAATAATGACATTGATATTTCCAAATCTACGCTATGGAGGACTATTAGGAGTTTGGGATTCACTTTTAGAAAATATGTTGGTGGTAGAAACCTTATTTGTGAGAAGCCTCATATAGTTGCAATGAGAAGCAAATATTTACGCGAGGTCAGAGAAATGAGAAGAGATTGTGAATCATGTACTTCCTTCCTTGGATAGACCGTGGTGTTTGATAATGGACAATGCCTCATATCACAACGTTGTGGCACCAGAAGATAAAGTTTCTAATTCACCAAGTATTAAAGATGTAATAAAGATTTGGCTGACCATAAACAACATTCCATTCAACGAAATGTCCATGAACCTGAATTACTTGGAATTGTAAAAAAAGACACAGCAAACAAAGATATTTCACATAGACAAGGCAATCCATGAACATGGTCACAGATGTTTAAGATTACCTCCTTACCATTCTCACTTAAACCCAATAGAATTAGTATGGGCTAAAATTAAGGAACAGGTAGCAACAGAAAATAGAACGTTCAAATTAAAAGATGTTGAAATACTTATAAAAGCCGCCATCTCCAATATAGCCAGGGATTATTGGAAGAAAAGTGAGAACCATGTGTTACAAGAGGAAGAGGAATATTGGAAGAATGATGGTTTGTCCTTCATTCAGCCGAGATTGATTTTCAATTTCTCAGAGACATCTGATTATGATTCGGATGAAGTTTAATTTCTTTAAAGATGACCTTACCGTTATTTACAAGCACATTAGAGGAGCAACGTTCCATTATGATATTTATGAACCGCAAAGAGATGATACCCATTGAAATAATTAGATCAAGGAAGGTCCAGTTTGGTAGCGCATTAAATGTCAATGACAAACAATGTCACGAGTATTTCGCATGCAGATCATTTAAGAAATCATCTTCAACACGTATTCAATTGCAAACGTGATGGCCACATTATTGTAATAGTAGACACGCCTATGCCTAATCAATTCACAGAATCTGTGCATGAAGTGGTAAAATTTCTTTTCTCAATACACAATAATTAGTATGCCGACAAAGATCAAAGGATTTCATCCGTTTATGGGAACTGGACAAGATGCACAGATATAAAGTATATATTTGTTGGGTCTAACCCAATATAACATCGTATGCAAAAAATGGCATTAATACGTTAGACGGTTAATCAGATAATTACATTTGTTTGAGGGCAAAGCTAGTGAAACGTGCTATAGATAGTTCTTACGCCCAGTTTAGAATAATACATTTTACTGGTCTAGTTCTTCTTCTTCTTTGGTCCTTGGTTGCTGACTGTCAAAGCAATCAGTGACCATCACACCTGGTGGCGTCTTGTAGGGCAGCAACAAGTTGTCTCCACTTTACTCGGTCGACAGCCATCCTTCGTATGGTGCCCCATTTCTGGTTCATGCTTAGCATCTCCGCCTTCACAGTTCTCCACCAGGTGGAGCTTTTAACCGCCCTTGCTTTCACGTTCCTTCTGAAGTCCATAGCATGGCAGTTCTGGTGATGGTGTCAGGGTCTCTTCTGAGGATGTTGCCGACTTACTGGTCTACTATAACCACGACAATTTTTAAAATATAAAATGAGAGAAGTTAATTTTTTTGTTAAAAGTTTTCGTTTTGGCAGGCGTTCCCCATTCAACCTAGACACAGGGTCCTCCAGTCATATTAGTGCACATGTCCAAATATAAAAGACCTTGTGGTCTTGTATTTCTTGTTTGTTTGTATTTTAAGAGAGAAGGTACTGAACACTTTGACACCATGACATGGAAAGAATTCATTAACAGAATTTATAAACAGTACTGGGGACAGGAAGTTGTGGACAGACATGATCACCTTTGCCATTAGGCATGGTATTTGAAGAGAGAGGAAGAGAGTAAGTACAACTTTGTTTTTCCTTACTGGATGTTCCACCCGCACAAAAATTATTAATTAATAAAAGCTGCTGTAAACCTTAAAGAAGTAAGCATCAGAAATGAACAACCATCAATAGTTTCATTCACAGAACATGGATGTAAGCAGGGAGGACATAATCCAATAAACAAATTTCTGTGTGAAATTTTTGAACATTTGTTTTATTGCATGTTGATCACCAAGACCCCATAATGCAAGACTTAAAGATCTTTAACTGGGCACTGTGAGTACAGCCCAGAGTGGTCACTGTGTATATTTAATTAGCCACATCATACACTCTAATACAGCAACAAGCAATTTTCTCTGACAAATAAGTTAACATTAAATATATCAAGAATTCAGTACACCAACACGCAGACATGTATCCTGGCTGCGAAAGCAGACAATAATGAAAAAACTAGCAGGAATATTAAAGTAAGGATCTTCTTCTTCTTCCTCGTTCGCCTTCAGACTTCCACATTTATGACTCTAATAAAGGCAGTAGTCAACCCAAGGTTCCCGACATCTCCAAACAGTTTTTCGTTGACAGAAGTGGGTTGTTGCCATATGCTACTCCGTTCATTACTGTAGGCTGGGCAATACTGCAGGAGGTGTTCGACCGTCATCGGGCTGGTATTGCAGGTGCAGAGATCTGTTGCACCAATCTTGAATTTGTGGTATAGATGGCATCTCAATCTTTTGTGTCCAGTGCGTAGCCGAAAAATGATGACCTGTTCTTTCCTGGATAGTTGATGATATGCATCATTTTTTAAATGGCCCGGGTGCTCTCTTTCCCATTTGGACTTGAATGTAGCCTTTATAATAGACTTTGCCGTTGCGTAAGTTGTCTCTATATCATTTTGTTGTAAGGCACCTCCTTCCTTAGCAAGTTTAAGTAAGGATCTAGAACGTAAGACGTTCTTTCATGGCAATGGGTAATGCGGGTCCGCAGCCCCTTATTCGAAATTGGAAAGTTATGAAAACTGCAAGTTTTTTTGTGGAGTGACACTCATGTGCACAGCTTGACCCAAGGAGGAGTGAGGTGTTGACTGCATAATGTTTTCTGTCCAACAAATACATTTATTCTTAGAGCATAACCTGTTTAGTTGTGCTTCAGCATTGCTACCAGCTACAAATGTGTGTCTGCTGCTTTCAGATATTTTTGTATGTATTTGTGATTTTCAGTTTAAAATCATCATGAAAATATAAAAAAGAGCAGCAGATACCCCTATGGGTAACAGACAGAAGAAAAATAGGAAGAATCTCCCATTATCAATAGCCCAGAAGGTGGAGTTACTGCAGAAGCTTGATCATGGTGTGTGTCTGTGCAGTATCTTACTGAAGAACAGTGTGGGAATTCCCACTGTATATTTATTTATCTATCCCTCTCAGTGTGAACATTCATAAGGTTCACGACAGAAATATTAATGTTTGCTTATGGATTGCTGCTACAGACTCCACTAGGGTGCTCTGCGATATATGGTACATTTACTGTACTACCCTTCTGAAGTACTAAAAATTCAAAATTCTGAAACACAGCTGGCCCCGAGGGGTTTCGGATTAGGGGTTGCAGAGCTGTATATAAAAATTTAATGAGATAAATCCTACACATAAAATTTTTTTTTTTTTAAACTCAAATATCAAATCACACAAATTTCTCCCAGAAACATGGACGGACAACAAAACAATAGAGAAGAATTTACCAATGTTAATATATAGATTATAACACAAAGCAGAAATACCTGGATCTAAAACAGTATGAATAGGTGATTTGTGGTAAAAAGTGACACAAATACCAGTGAAACAAAAGTTGAAGAAATGCTACACACGGCCAGGAAGTCTTCAGCAACTAAGGTAGTATTGGTCATAGATCCTGAAGACAGAAGGCACAAAGGAAGAACCTAAGACATGAGGAGAAGAGGACTGGAGACAAAAGAGCAAAGAAGAAATGGAAGATAGTGTATCTTACCACCAAGATGATCAACAAGACACAATAATAATGTTATCACCAACTTACTATTCCATACCAAGGTGATCAAGATACTTTTATCTTAGCACCAAGATGATCAACATGACACTATCTCTATTTGATCAGCAACATACTATATACCAAGGTGATCAAGATACTTTATCTTACCACCAAGATGATCAACATGACACTATACCAATTTTATCACCAACATAATATACCTTACCAAGGCAATCGGCATGACACTATTTTGCCACCAAGGTGATCAACAAGGTACTACTATACCTTACCACCAAAGTAATCAAAAAGATACTATATCTTACTACCACGATGATTAACAAGATTGTGTAATTTACCACCAAGAATATCAACAGTTATACAATATCTTGCAAGTAAGGTAATCAGCAAAACACTATAACCCATCAAGGTGATCAACAAAATACTATACCTTACCACCAAGGTGATCAACAAGATGCTACACCTCACCAAGGTGATCATCAAGATACCACACCTTACACCCAAGGTAATCAACAAGCTACTATACATCACCACGTCCATGATCAACATATACTGTTTCCTTGCACCAAGGTGACCAACAAAATACTATTTACTTGATCAACAACAGTCTACAACAACTAACAACCATGGTGATCAACAAGATACAATATCGTAGCACCAGGCTGATCAACAAGATACTATAAGACACTGCACTTTTTCCTCTCAACAACATAAACTAACCCCCTCCCCCCCCCTAAATCTTAAAAAAAAAAAAGGTTACAGGAAAGGTAAATAAGATCAAAACAGCTTGAGCAACAAATGCATACCTTTTGTTGCAGCTGTTACACTTTCTGTTTAATATTTAAAGCATTTCACATTATCTATTTTTGTTAAGTCCGTGAAATGAAAGATCTGTAGGTTGATCCCAGTAGATGAAAAAAAAAAGGTGTGTTTTAAAGCAAATTTTGGTGTGACATTAACAGACAGTTATGCAATACATAATTGAGATGTAAGTTTATGTACACCGCCCTATTATGTCATTCAGCTCGAGGTTCCTCCAGTCATTTCTGACGTCATCCAAATGGTTATCAAAATCTCTGATCTGCCGCTGGCTTCCAGACTTGAGCAGGCTATAGAGGCATTCTTCCTTGCTTATGTCTTCTTCTGATGTACCTCTGGGAAAAAAAAAAACATTAAAACTTTAAGCTCAAAACACTTTGATATGCCAGTTGAATACAAAACAATGGAGTTCGTCAAAGTGCAAGAATTTACCACAATAAACAAAGGAAAGAATATGATAACTACTCCCTCAGGTGTGTCATCACAGGTGTGTCATCACAGGTGTGTCATCACAGGTGTGTTATCACAGGTGTGTCATCACAGGTGAGTAATGCAAGGTTGTCAATGGAGCTGCCAACCTCTTCATGTGAAGCTAGTTGCTACAGAGACGACTATGCAAAAGTATATGGTGTCTGATGAAGGCATCTTACAAGGGCCCAGCTGCGGTTATGACTCCATGCACCATCAGAAGTGAAAAAAAGGAGATAATCTTCAAGCTATGAGAAAATTCTGTTTATTCTAAAACCATTTTTATGAAACAAGTAGGTCTTAGCAAAATTTGAATGCACTTTAAAAAAAAAAAAAAGTTTCATATAAGAAATGTGATTTTAAAAAAAATGCCAAGTGTAAATTCTGATTATCTTCTGTATAGAGATCTTTATGTTACCAGTCAGACACTTGACGCTTAGTTGCTTTGGCTTCTTCTACCACTCTTCTCCAGGTTTTATCTGCCCTCCGGGAGCCGCGCTAGCGTAGTGGTTACAACACCGCTCTGGCGACCGGGTTGATACAGGATCAAACCCGGGCGACGGCATTTGAGGATTTTTCGTCGACCGGGATTTGGACTGGATTAACTCGAGACCTGCCATCAATGGTACCTATACCTTGTAGCGGTATGGCAGCTTGCGTACCCTGACAATCCCCAGAGCTATGCCAGTGGGAGTTTTACTCCTGGTAGGTTCAACCAAGCTGGACTGGTCTGTGTGGGTTGGGGTCAGACAAAAGCTGGTACCCTGGTCCTCCAGGTTGGGGGTCTTAGCATAGGGCTGACACCCCTGTCTGTGTAAAAAAAATCGCACGTTACGGAAACAACAATAAATGGAAAAACTTTGCTGCGGGATGGACATTCGGAGTCTGTGGCTCGTATGACTGTCAGTGGTCTTCTTCTTCTTGCGATCGCATCTTTGATGATTACACCGTCAGACGAGTTCTCATGATGAATTCGACTGTTGTTTGAAGTTCCTCTTTAACTCCATATAGCTTTGAGTTTAGTGTTGAGTCATTGGGCCAGTATATCTTTCTTAACTGGTCATAGAGAGGACAGTCCTGTAGAACATGCTCAGCAGTTTGTTCGTTTAATCCACATGTGCACAGTGGTGAAGCAGACAGTCGTAGCTTGTGCATGTGTTTATTCAGTTTGTTATGCCCTGTCCTGAGTCGAAAAATAGTTATCTGTCCCTGCCGGTCGAGAGTGTGATAGTCGTCTTTGGGTTGGTTCTGTTCTCTTCTGATAGTCTGGATAGCTCTCTTTTTCTCAAAGTATGTGACTTCATTCTCTTCTTGTTCACATTCTCCTCCCTTTTTTGCAAGTTTATCTGCCTTTTCATTTCCGGGTACACCACAATGAGATGGTACCCACTGAAGTATGGTTCTCTTTTTGGCAGCTACCTTGTTTAGTTCATTTCTCAGATGCGGGAGTTTACCACCCTTGAGAGCTTGCAGGACAGACAGTGCATCTGTGAGGATGACTACCTGGTGGCAGTCAGAGTTGGTGTTATAAATCATATTTGCAGCTTGCTCTAGAGCTTGAACCTCAGCTGTATAGTTGGAACAGAATTTACCAGTGGGAATGTGCCTAGTCTCATAGTGGTTGTCAGGATATGAGATAAAGATACCGGCACCTCCATTCCTAACAGCATTAGTTGCTGATCCATCTGTATAGGCATGTATCCATGATTGATCGGGATAGCTTTCTTGGATCATACTCAATGTAGCAGTTCGTTTTTGCAGATCATTATACTCACATCCACCTGTGAGACCACCGACTGATGTATTAATTTGGAGGGCACTGCTGGCCTGCTCCCATGGTACAGGGTATAGGGTGGGCTTCAGTGGTGTTGTCTTCATGGATAGGTCTTCTTGATGCTGTCTTATAAGTCTTTTTCCCCGATGCACAAAGCTGCTACGCTTTAGATGTCCCAATGCCAGATCATCTAGTCTTGCCTTCATTGGGTGCATTGGCATACTGTTGTACTTTTCCATCTGGATCATGGTTTTTGTGTCTCTTCTATGGGACAGTGTCTGTAATCCAGCAACCTTCTGCATCTCTGTTATTGGTGTAGTTTTCATGGCTCCTGTAATGAGCCTGAGAGCTTGATTTTGCACCTTGTCCAAAGACTGCAGATGTGAGTTAGCAGCTGATGACCATGCTGCTGAGCTAAACTCTAAGTGTGGTCTTATTACTCCATTATAAATCTTCTTTAGATTTCGTTCATTTGCTCCCCAGTTGGTACCTGCTAATTTTCTGAGTATGCCTAGTCGTCTTCGGGCCTTTCCTTCTGCATTTTCAATATGCTTATTCCATGTAAGCCTTTGGTCAAATGTCACCCCAAGATAGGCGGGGTAGCTTTCTTCCCCGATCACGGTTGTCCCTAGGTGTATGTTAGCTGATTTGTCCTTGGGGGCGAGGGAGAACAGTGTTGTGGAGGTTTTGTCTGTGTTTATTGTGATAAGCCATTTCTCTGCCCATGACACTAGCATGTCCGCTGCCCGCTGCATTCTATAATTTGCTGTGGTGACATTTTCATCAGTGCACCAGAGTACTAGGTCATCTGCATATAAGGCAGCTTTCACTCCTGCAGGGAGATCTTTCACCAGGTCATTGATGTAAACAAGGAAGAGTGTTGGGGAAATTACTCCTCCTTGAGGTACCCCCTGATGGAGCAACACTTTTCTGCTCTGCAGACCGTCAAGAGTGACTCTAGTTCTCCTGTTATGCAAGTATGACTGGATCCATTTCATCATGTTGCATTGGATTCCACTTCTCCAAAGTTTTGCAATGAGGCCATCTTTCCACACCTTGTCAAAGGCCTGCTTGAAGTCGACCCAGATCGTTAGGACCTTTTTCTTCTCCTGGAAGGCATCTTCTATTGCTTGAGACAAGTAAGTAACTTGGTCTTCTATACTGTAGCATTCTCTAAATCCAGCTTGTTCCGGCACCAGGATCTGCTCAGACTCTAAATACCATTTCAATCTGTGGTTGACTATTCGCTCCATAGTCTTCCCAACACAGCTTGTGAGACTGATTGGCCGGTAACTTGCAGCCTCGGTCTTACATTTCCCTTTCTTTAGTATGGGTATTGTGATGGCTTCTCTCCATACTTGGGGTACCGTTCCTTTCAACCAGCTGTGGTTGAATATCTCAAGCAGTTTTGTCTTTGCTGCTGAGCTCAGATTTACTAGCATTTCGTTGCTGATTTTGTCTGGGCCGGGTGACTTTTGAAACTTAAGCTTGGAAATAGCCTTCTGTAGTTCTCCTAGTGTGATGGGTTCCCTCATTGGGGCAGGAGTATCTGTCTGTCCCATGGTTGCCAGTATTTCTTTTCTTATCTCTCTCTGATGGTCTATGTTAATGGGTAAGTTGCTTTCTGAACTGTATCTTCTAGCAAACAAGTCTGCAGCTTGTTTTCCTCTGAAAAGTTTGCCACCTTCATCCAATGTGATAGTCTGCCTTGGTGAGGAACGCTCTTCATTTAGAGACTTGACTAATCTCCAAAGTTTCCTGCCGTCTTTCTCAAGGTTCAGCGATGCCGTTTTAGTTTTCCAGCTTTTCCGTTTTTCTTCTAGCTTTGTTCTCTGAAACTCTGCTACAGCCTTTTTCCATTTGTTGTGAGTTTCAAGTGAAGGCTGAGACTCTGCGTCCTTTCTAGCCCTGTCCATAGCTTCCTGACGTTCTTGGAGTGTGCTGGACCAGTATGGTATGTAGTTACGCCGGCATCCTTTGGGAATGGTTTCTTTTGCAGCTTGTAGTATGCATCTGTTGAAGTCTTTTACCACTTCATTAATGTCTCTGTTCTGTACTTTGAGGGTAGACAGCAGCGTGTTCACCTGATGCCTGAATAAACCCCAGTTGGCTTTTTTGTAGTTCCATCTTGTAATGGCTGGTCCTGTACTGAGAGTTGCACTCTGGACAGTAAGAAAGATTGGGCGATGGTCGCTTCCCCCTAGTTGGTCTCCTACTTCTCTACTAATAGATCCAGCTATATCTGGTGTGGAGAAGGCAAGATCTGGTGTTGAAGTTGTGTGCCATCCTCTGGAGTAGAAGGTAGGAGTATCTGTGGCATTATTGACTAGGATTAGGGAGTGATCATCTTGCCAAGTTTCAACCTCTCTTCACCTCTGTGATCCAGATGGTTATAGCCCCAGCTCTGGGAGTGGCTATTAAAGTCTCCAACTGCTATAAAGTTGGTGGCTGGTACCTGTATAGTGCTGAGACTCAGGGGTTTGTTGTTCGGACAGTAATAGTTCAGGAGTTCTATTTCCATCTTGTCTACCTTTAGCTGCAACAGCTGATATTCTGCTCCATCCATGAAGGTTTTCCTTTCGTGTGCAGGAATGTTATTCCTTACAAGAGTAAGTACTCCTCCTTTTCGTCTATCTTGTCTGTCGGATCTGAAGCATTGATATCCCCTTATTTTAAAGGTTTGATCTGCTTTCAAGTGAGTCTCTTGGATACAGCAAACACTGACTTGCTTCTCATACAAGATGTTTTCCAGCTCTGTCTTTTTGCTGTATCCAGCCTGCTTGCTGTTCACTCCCTCTGCATTCCAGTGCATCATGACAAGTGGCACTCTGGGTTTCTCTTTTTCTGTTTTGTTTTGGTCAGTAGTTCTCCTCCGCCGTCTGCTGACTCCACAAGACGGTCTAGAGGGTCCTCCAGTAGCTGAGGGTGGGCTCTGTCGAGGCTCAGAGCCCGGCACTGCACCTGCCTGGTGGAGCTCCACAGGGCGAGCACCAGTACGAGATTTATTTGACGGTGTACTCTCCATAGAAAAAAAAAAAGCGAGTTGCGTGATACTGTGGTTTCCGGTGCGCCTTCTGGCCCAGTATCTACGACTTTAGCACCTGTTCAACGGGAGAGTGGGCTCATCCCTAATCTGTTTAAGTTCCCAGTAGTAGACTATTCGCAAGCAGCCTGGGGGTGTCACTGCTCTGCGCGGACCTTGTTTACCGAGGCGGCGTCCGAGCTCGTATGGTAAAAATATGGTTGTGTTATCTTCAAAATAGCCCTGTCTTTCCCGTGGCTTTTCTGCCATCCTGCAACTTTGAGTTAGGGAGTTCTGAGCTCCAGTCTCTTTCCCAGGCATTTTATCCTGGCCTGGCACGCATACAGAGGACCCCACTTCTGGTTCTAAGTTAGCAGTTGGGGATAGGTGGGGTAGCACACTGTGCATTCCCCGTCATCCAGGGGGCTCTCCAACTATGCAGAGCTTGCACAATGCTGTGCTCTGGTTCTGGGCTCTCCCAAGGAATCCTCACGTCCTGCACAGAGCCACTTCCAGATACCCACCACCTGCCAACCCTCCATTGTAGAAATCTCCTGCATGCGGCCATCTAGTCAAGAGCCAGTATTAAGTCTGGTGCCCAAGTGATCCCCCCAAGCTCAGTGTGCAATGCTTGGTTCTCATCATGCTGCAACACAGGGGGGATTGTGATGCTCAGCCATCTCTCTCAACTCTGCACCGATATGTGACATCGGGGACTTAACTGTGCCTCAGTACTGGGAGGCCCCGTTTCCGGGTACACCACACACAGCCAATTGAGGCAACGGTCGCCGTGGGCGTACTGTCAGTGGTGAAAGCCGAAAGGAAGCCACTGACATGAAAACGGATGTCCTGACCGCAAAACAGGATACAAGAATAGGTTTTTGGAATGTCAGGACAATGTACGAGACAGGTAAACTAAGACAGGTCACGGCAGAAATGAGAAACTATAGGTTACACATTCTAGGGATAAGCGAGAGCAGATGGACAGGGGCAGGAAAAGTTAAAACAGCAACAGGAGAAACAGTACTTTACTCTGGAAGAGAGGATGGACAGCACAATGAAGGTGTAGCCATTATTCTACAGAAAGGAATAGAAAGGACATTACTGGAATGGAAACCCATCAACAACAGACTGATAAGATTAAGATTGAGAGGGAGATTCACCAACACTACAATAATACAATGCTACGCACCAACGAATGATAGCGATGAGGAGGTCAAGATGCAACAACTGCAGAAAGAAATGGAAGACACACCTAGATATGATCTTGTTATAGTAATGGGAGACCTCAATGCGAAAGTTGGCACACACAATACATATAATGAAAGAACAATGGGGAAATGCGGCAGCGGAAGAGCAAATGAAAATGGGGATAAACTAATAAGTTTCTGTAGCATTAACAACCTGGTCATTGGAGGAACACTGTTCCCACATAAAGAAATTCACTAATTAACATGGGAATCACCAAATGGTCGGGACAGAAACCAGATAGACCACATCATGGTTAACGGTAGATGGAGACATGCATTACAAGATGTGAAGGTAAGAAGAGGTGCAGATGTGGGAAGTGATCACCATTTAGTAGTAGCAAAACTGAAAGTGAAACTAAGAAGGGCTGCACCAACTGTAACTACACAGAAAAGGTTTGACATCAGCAAATTGAAGAACTCCCTTATCAAAAAAGCTTTTGCGGCCGACATAAAGAAACGATATCAATTTGCCAAAAGTCAGGAAAAGACATTGACTGATGATATAGACCAGAATTTCAACACCATTTCAACAATATACAAAGAAAGCAGCAAATCATGCTTGGGATTCCAGGAAAGGAAGAAGCAAGACTGGATAACACCAGAAACATTAAACACCATAACGTTTTTTTTTGTTTTTTTTTCGTACGCCCGCTAATACTCGAGGCGAAATCTCAGGTTATTATTTATGTCTAACCTGACATTGATTTTACGTGAGTATCCCTTTATTTCTTGTACAGAGACAGGTGTCCCTCGCCATTCAGGCAAATACTCGCCGATTTCGGAGGTACTCATTGCAGCTGGGCCGGCTCAGGAGCCGCCAGTCCCTGGTCGACGACACTCCTTCAAATGTCCTCGCCAGGTCTCGAGTTAATCCAGTCCAAATCCCGGTCGACGAAAAATCCTCAAATGCCGTCGCCCGGGTTTGATCCTGTATCACCCTGTCGCCAGAGCGGTGTTGTAACCACTACGCTAGCGCGGCTCCCCTCCCATAACGATGAGAAAGGAAGTGAAAAGAAAGAAAACAGAAGCGAAGTCCCCCAGGTTAAAGCAACTATATAGCGAACAGTACAGTCAGCTGGACAAGGAAGTTAAACGCCAAACCCGAGCCAACAAAAGGAATTTCCTAGACGATCTTGCAAGACAGGCAGAGGAGGCAGCAATGAGAAAAGAACAAAGCACAGTATACAAAATAACTAAATTCATCAGCGGAAAACGAGGTGCAAACAATATTACATTAGTAAGAGATAAGCAAGGTAATCTCATCACGACAGCAGAGGGACAGGAAACAAGATGGGCAGAGCACTTCAGAGAAATTCTGAACAAGGAATCACCAGAGACACAACTGAATGTTCCTGAAGCTGAAAACGATCTAGATGTGAATACAGACATTCCACGAAAAGAAGAAATCATCACAGCAATCAAAGGGTTAAAGAACGGCAAAGCTCTGGGCCATGATAACTTAAATGCAGAGCTATTTAAGACAGACCCTGAGCTAGCAGCAGAACTGTTAGAACCACTATTTGCACAAGTCTGGAAAACGGGGACAACACCATCAGAGTGGAACAAAGGAATAATTGTCAAGTTGCCCAAGAAGGGAGATCTTGCAGACTGCAATAATTGGAGAGGAATCACTCTTCTCTCAGTTCCCAGCAAAATACTAGGCAGGATAATTATACAGAGAATTTCAAAGGCAGTAGACCACAAACTGAGGAAGGAACAAGCAGGATTTAGAAAGAATAGAAGATGTGTAGATCATATATTCACTCTCAGGAACATTATAGAGCAGTGCTCAGAATGGCAAAGACAGCTTTACATTAATTTCGCTGATTTTGAAAAGGCTTTTGACAGCATACATAGGGACAGTTTATGGAAAATACTGAGGGCTTATGGAATTCCAAGCTGCATAGTGTCAATCATAAAAAGCCTCTATGCCAACTTTACGTGTAGTGTTGGGCAGAGCAACCTAACCTTTGAGGTGAAGACAGGAGTACGACAGGGATGCCCCTTGTCAACCACTCTATTTTTAACAGTCATAGACTGGGTGATGCGCCAGACAACAGAGGGCAGTCCAAGAGGAATAAGATGGACTACATTTTCTACACTGGAAGATCTGGAATATGCAGATGACATTGCACTACTAGCACATTCACATCAACACATCCAGGAAAAACGGATAGACTTAACAAGTTTAGCCAGCAGGTGGGCTTGAACATCAATTTAAAGAAGTCTGAGGTCATGACGCTCAATGTGAGCAACCCTGAGCCCATATCAGTAAGGAATCAGCAATTGGTACAGACAGATACCTTCACATACCTAGGAAGCATAGTAACACCAGACGGCGGGGCAGGCAAAGACATCAACATCAGAATGAATAAGGCAAGAACAGCCTTCTTTAGCCTAAACAACATCTGGAAGTCCTCCCAATACAGCACAAGCACAAAATTAAGATTGTATCAGAGCTGTGTGCTTTCTGTGCTTCTCTATGGTGCAGAATGCTGGAGAGTTACAGAGAAGGAAATGTCAAAATTGTCCTCTTTTCACACAACATGCCTAAGAAAAATTCACTGAATCTTTTGGCCGAATACCATCACTAACCAAGATCTGCTTACTCGTAGCAAGCAAGAGGACATGCACACCATCATAGCTGGCAGACGCTGGAACTGGGTTGGTCATGTCCTCAGAAGAGACCCCGATGTCATCACAAGAACAGCTATGCTTTGGACCCCTGAAGGAAAACGAAAGAGAGGCCGTCCAAAAACAACCTGGCGGAGGACTGTGGAGGCTGAGATGCAAAGAATGAACCAGAGTTGGGGCACTGTACGAAGGATGGCCACCGACCGAGCAAAGTGGAATCAATTTGTTGTTGCCCTACAAGACGCCACTAGGCGTGATGGCCACTGACTGCTTTGACGGTCGGCGGCTAAGGATCAAAGAAAGAAGAAGAAGAACTCGAGACCTGGTGAGCACATTTGAAGGAGTGTCGTCGACCAGGGACTGGCGGCTTCTGAGCCGACCCAGCTGCAATGGGTACCTCCGAAATCAGCGAGTATTTGCCTGAATGACGAGGGAAACCTGTCTCTGTACAAGAAATAAAGGGATACTCACGTAAAATCAATGTCAGGTTAGACATAAAAAATAACCTGAGATTTCGCCTCGAGTATTAGCGGGCGTACCAAAAAAAAAAAATAAAAAATCTGCCCTCTCTATTTTTCTTTTTCCTTGTAGGTTTTAATTATAGGCATGTTTGGTATCAAGGTTGCTCCTTGAGGGTTTTTACCTATACCCCCCCCGACTTTCGTCAGGTCATGCCATGAGCTTCTCTTAGTATTCTTCTGGAGTCTGGTCATTTGTTGTCACCTGGTAACAGTGTCTGTAACAATTTTTTATTGTTGTCATTCTGGCTCTAACTTAAGCTGCCAACTGGATGGAAACATGACTCTCTTAGTAGCCCATTAAGTTTTGGCTAGACACGCAAGGAGCCAACATAATTCACAGGACTGATAAAGCAAGCAAACCATCCAACTTAAAAGGATTGTCTAACTACAGAATACACAACTGAAATATCTTTCATGCACTTAAAAATCTCCCAGTGTGTCTCTACTCTGTAATGGTGAAAGAGTTTGTGTCCCTCCACGACTTCATGAGCTATACTTGTGATATCATAGCTACCAGCATGGTCTCCCAAGCCACACTGGTCAAAGAGTAGAGGAACCAGACCAAGTGAGACAACCAGTTGCTCTACAGGTAGGCTAGGGCAGCGAAGGGCTAAGGAAAGCTAACTTGACAAAAATGCCAAATAAAATCAAATGCATTAGGCCACAACCCTAACAAAACAGTGCAGCTAAATTAACCTTCTCATGAAAGAGAAGAAAACAGAATGGTGTTCATGCCTTGGAGTCCTGCCAGGCTACTAAAGGCCACACCTCCAGTTTCAAAACGTCCACTCATGGCTACTGGTGGTTACCCTCCTCTGTGGCATCAAGGCACAGAGGGAGAGTGCAAATATGAAAACAGCTAAAGCATTTATGGCAGTCACTGGCACCAGTCTAGGACAATCTTTATAGAGATGTCAGAAACCTCCGGCTGGCAGATGCTTTCATCAAGTATATTCAAGATGACAACTGATGGTGTTCGAAGCAGATGAAGAAAAGAATATAAATAGTCACCATCATCAATTGCCTTTTCATTCCTTTGTGAAGCGTGGAGCCACCACAGCATCTGGTCCCCTTGCAGGAAGCTGGAACCAAGCATTCACATGCTTTCTGAGCAATTAGTTTGACATAAGTTTGCCAGCCCCATGGGGAACCCCTTATAGAACATGCCTGAGGGAACAAGTCCTATTCTTTCACTGTCTCATCAGAGGCCGCCAGAAACTACAAGGGGCCTAAATAATAATGCAATGACAAAAATGTAGTGCACACGTTACATACACTTCCAGTAGTGATCGTCACACTGGGCATGACACCTATATTCAAATGTTCACTCGGCCAATCTTTGAGTTGTCAGTTGTAGTCATTACTAAGTAATTGATGCATTCAAATTAATGCTCTTGGTCAAACTCTAAATGGGACCCAAAGACGCAGCAATAGAGAACGCAGTCAGTGACTCATAGCTTGACAGCCTGCGTCAGGACCAGCAAATCAGAGCTGGTCAAGACCGCACCCCACCTCCACGTGGTGGTCCTGGAAACAGTCTGCAGCAGTGCAGTCTGGCTGAGCGAGTGTGGATCGCAATGGGAAGGCAAACCCGGACCTAAAAAATGTCGTGCAGAAGTCGGATGTGTCGACCGAAAGGTGCAGATATCACAGCTTAGGTGTAAACAGACACAACGCAACCACCGTCCTTTTCAGGACGAACGAGGAAGAAGAAGAAGAAGAAACTCTAAATGAAAGCACGTGTGGCCATCACCAGTAGCCATACTGGAAAAGCTCTATTGAGACAGAAATAGCCTCAAGCTGACCACTGCTTTCTTTGAACATATTCAAGTTGACGTCTGAGAGTGTACGAAGAAGAAGAAACTCTAAATGAATTATAGAAAAACTCTTCACAACAGGCACAGTAGCTGTTTTACCTCCAGTATGAGAATGGACATACAGGGAGCTACTGCAGCCCTGAGATGGCTGTCTGAAACTGCAATGAAATATTTTTCATTCACTTTGTAGGAATGTTGCCACCTCTTCTTTCAAAGCAACGAGACAGTGGGGCACTCTTCCTCTATACAACCACCTCACTTCAGTATGGTACAGAAGCTGCTGGACTTGGCATCTACCTCTTCAAGAAAGTTTCAGAATGTTTTATGTCTGAGTCCTCTATAACAGATGTAGTTCACAACGGAAAAACCACTGACATTACATGCTCAAATTTTAAGATTTTGCTACACAAAGCCTGCTGATGTATGATGCAGTGATGCTTGATTATTGGCCTACAAATAAATTTTTCAAGAAGAGTAACTGCTCCAACATTTTTTTTGCACATTGCTGGAGCACCCTCAGTGCAAATGGCCTCCAAGTTTGTTAAATCCAGTCCCAACTTATCTTTCACGTATTTTTAAATATTCTCCTCTTTTTTTAAATTCACTTTCTGTGAAGCATTTCCCCACTGCAGCAATCTCGTTAGAAATTTGAAAGCTAACTTTGGTAACTGTCTCATTCCCAGTGTTCACTTTCTTGAAAATCTGCGGTTCGTCACTAAATGTTTCCGCTAAACTTGATGCTTTCATTTTTTAAATTCATTTCAGTCCAATTTAGCGAGAACAGGATGGTTTTGTTTCAAAGTGCCACTGAAGGTTGTATTATTATGGAACAGCTAATGTTTCACAGCACACAAGGCACAGTATTTTTTCTTTGCAAAGAATACACATGTATTTTTTAGTCCCTATCGCTCACTCTCTTGCTCGTTCTGTCTTACACTCTCTACTGTTCATTGTATATAAGCCATGAATGTGCTCAGAAGGATTGATGCAGAATAACAGTATTAAACTCTTTTTACATTTCACGCATGTACGTCACATCAATTCCGCAATGATAATTTAATTAAGGAACTACACAGGGCTTTCACATAATTATACTTTTAAAAATAAAAACCAAAATTATACATTTATTTCCAAAACCTGTCGCGGGCTGCACAATTAGACCCGGCAGGCCACATGCAGCTCGAATGATGTGCATACCTGCTGTTTCTCTTTTTCATGAAATATAAATTTTTAAAGTGTGTATACATAATTGTGAAACACCCTGTATATGTTGTTCATGAGATATAAATTTCTAAAGTGTGTATACATAATTCTGAAACACCCTGTATATGTTGTTCATGAGATATAAATTTCTAAAGTGTGTATACATAATTCTGAAACACCCTGTATATGTTGTTCATGAGATATAAATTTCTAAAGTGTGTATACATAATTCTGAAACACCCTGTATATGCACTAGATCAGAAACCTATTTCATTCATCCCCCTAGAGCTCCTCCAGTAGCACAGGCCTTCAACAAACATATACCAAGTCCTCTTGCCACGATCCATCAGCTCAAGTTCTTTCCATGTCTTCCTCATCATTTTAATTTGTCTCCCTAAACCTTTAATTGACCCCTAACTTCGACAGTTCGCAACCTGAGCAGCAGAAAAAAACAAGAAAGAAGAAGACTGTCAAATTGAACTCTTCAATCACTCACTTTCTGTCTACCTCCTTCCAGCTTGTCTCTTTCAGTGTGAATATTCTGTAGGCTTGACAAACAGATTCGGCTCGCACTCTCCGATTGTCAATCTGTGATTTGATATACAACAATGTCAGGATCACACAAAGAAGTACAGACAGTTATAAAATCTTTCTTATCTCTTTTTTAACTCTTTTGCTGCTTGATGACATGCTAAACTATGATGGTTTTTGTATCTGTCACTGTGGAATGAAAACTTTACTCCTCATGAAATATATGTTTTCCAGACGACGAGTACCATAAGAAAGAATAGTATTTCTATATATAACAACAACAAAAATAGAGAATACGTTATAATACCAGAAGTGAATTCACATTGATCCAGGTGAAGGATCAAAGTCAGTTTGTCAGACCAGGATTAATTACGAGACCTAGCCTGTGTTCAAATTATGATATAATAGTCGTGTTTTTTAAAATTATTGTAACAAGTCTTAATGATGTCATACTCCCCCCTGAGCGAAAAAATAGGAGGTCCTGTGTGCAAGTTGCACACATTGAAAATCCCTCGGCAGTTGGAAACCGTAAAGCGTAGTCCAAACAGCCACTGTCCTGGCAAAATTGAGAAAATTAGAAATCCTACCCACCACAAAAATATTTATAGAATGTGTGATTCCTGTTTACACAAACACTGGATCCTTGCGGGTGCTACAAATTTTGTGCACTTTGCTGAGATCCTCCTGTGTGATCTAAGGGAGGAGATCGGAGCACTGATGGAGTTGTGCATGGGCAATGAAGATGGTCCTTAAAACCAACACCAAACCAAACCAAAACACAAGTGTTGTATGGCTGATTGTTTGGGATTTTCTGATGCAGTGAAGTAAACATCTGTGACCCACAGTCAAAGGGTTAATAAATCTGGGTCAATCTTTATCTACATTTAAATTTCTTCTTCTTCTTCTTTCTCTTCTTCTTCCCAAGGCCTACAACAAAGTCCTCCTGTCCTGAGCCATCAGCTTAAGGTTCTTCCATGTCTTCCCTATCCTTTTCAATTCTGTCTCCAGTTCTCTTCTCCGTGTGTTTTTAAGCCTACCTCTGCTTCTCTTATCCTTGGGATTTCAGAAAAAGGGCCGCCTTGTAATGTTAACAGGTTTCCTCAGTGCAGGTCGTATTCTTCGCCAGCATCTTCTTCTCATCTCTATTCCACTGGCACCCATCTGGTTCTTGACACATTGGTCACCTTGTCATACCATTTCAATCCTTCTATTCTGTGCAAGCCCCCACTTATGTAAACCTGTAACTTCTTGGTAGTCATTTTTCTTCTACTGCATGTTTCAGAGCCCTACAACAGTACTTCCTATTTATGTTTGCTTTAGACAAATCTGAAACTTAACAAATCTGCAATTGAAGATTATAAACAGCAAGAGCATAAAATGTTATGTTGTTGCTTATATTGATCCAGCAGCGTTTGGGCTCTCGCCATTCGGCCCAATGCCATATGGTGGTATTTGCATGCGTTGGTAAGTAGTTTTGCTCCATATAAGGTGTTCCATTTATCTGGCCTCAGAGGAAGGAGCATTTTCCTAAAAGACGTGGCGGTAAACAGTTTCATAGGGGCAGGTACATAGCTGGCGCTCAGAAGTGTGTTCTGATTGGATTCTGTTCAAGTGATTGTGGTATATGTTGTGTTCGGAGCCAAAAAATGGTGCTCTGATACCTCCTTGTAAGATGGTTGATGTTGTCATTAGAATCAGGACCAGCCATATGTCTGTAAACCTCTCTCCCAGTGTGTCCCATAGCCCATCTGTTCAGCCAAGTTTCTCTGTTGTTCGTATGAGTTGTTTCGCGAGTTGTTGCTGTGTGTGGTTGTTCTTGTCTTGCCCCTTCTTAGCTAATTTCTCTGCTCTGTCATTACCAGGCTTATCTGAGTGTCCAGGGACCCACTGCATAACAATTCTGATGCCATAGGAAGAGACAAACTGATAAGCATCTAGGGCTAGTTTGGTTAATTCTTCTTCTTTCTCGTTCGCCTTCAGACTTCCACATTAATGACTCTAATAAAGGCACTAGACATCTCCAAACAATTTTTCGTGGAGTGAGGTAGGTTGTTGCCATATTTACTCTGTTCACTGCTGTATGTTGGACAGGACTGTAGCAGGTGTTTGGCTGTCATCAGGCTGGAGCCCCAGGTGCAGAGATCTGTTGCAAGAATCCTGTACTTGTGGTATAGATAGTAATTTCAATCTGTTGTGTCCAGTGCATAGCCGAAAAATGGTGAGCTGATCTCGTCTAGGTAGCTGATGATTTGTATTTTTTAATGGCCTGGGTGCTCTCTTTCTCATTTGGACTTGAATGTGGTTAATTCAGTTCCACAATCTTCTAGAGATGGCTTTCTCAACCAGAGTTTCACGACAGGTCGCTAGTGGTTCCGTGACAAGTTGTGAGTGAAAAAAAAATGAATGTTTTTTTTTTTTGAATTTTGTGTGCTAGGTGATGTTAGTCTTCGCAGTGGTGGGCAGTGACCAAGCAGTCTTGTATGGCAGCTCAATAGGACCATGTTCACTCTAGCACATACCATATTTCATTAGCATCTTGTAGAGTAGAAATTTGTGGTAAGACTTTTAGGCCTACTTGGATAAGGTAATGGCAAAAAAAATCAAATCAAATAGGAAATTTTGCCTCTTCACCCCGAAATAATACATTTCATTAGCATCTTGTAGAGTAGACATTTGTGATAAGACTTTTAGGCCTACTTGGATAAGGTAAAAAAAATCAAGTAGGAAGTTTTAAAAAAGGAAAAACTGAAGTTTTGTCTACCTACACTACAGACTGGCATTAAAGTTTACATCCTTTGTTGGGAGGGGGAGCTATACAAAAAGAGTAGGCTAATAAGTTGGCCAAAATAAACACATCCAGATTTTAATAAATCATTCTCTAATCAAAAGAGCACTGACAATTTTTATTGGATTATTATATTTACAACTTACTGATCACGCTAAGGTATCATGAGCTGTAGATTTAATAATTTGTATGCATGGGTTCCCCCCGAGACCTGAAAATTATTTCAAGGGTTTCTCCGGGATAAAAGGTTGAGGAAGGCTGTTCTAGAGCGTGAAGGACAGACACTGTCAGTAAAAATGATGATGTTCTGAGCCTTAGAGGGAAAGGCATCAAATGCAGTCTTCTGATGATATTTGGCTGTTTCCTGTGCAATGATTTCAGCTTCATAGTTGAAGAAAAACTTCCCGCATGCATCAAATAGTTCGTCGGATGATCCATCTGGATAATGTATATACACTCCATAACCTGCTTTGATGGTGGCCTTAAATGCAGATTCTCAGTACACACATGTAACCAGTCTTCAGAGTAGACACCAATGATTAGCTGAGATGCACTCTCTGACAGGGTCGGAATGTTTAGTTGTTCCATCAATTAATTTTATTTCGACTTCTAGTGTTTTAAAATGAGTATGTGGTGTTAAACTCTTTACTACTGTATGTATTTTTTGTCTTTTTCCTGGGAGGGTGGTATCTGTTTTGGATTTCGTGGACAAGGTGTAAGACTGACTTTTGTTTTATTCTCTGCTTGCGTTGTAAGTTTTCTACAAGCTGTCTATTGAGGTAGTTTCGGTTCATTGTCTTATTCCTTTCATAGACTTCCAAAGCATCAAATAAACAATATCTTCTTTTTCGTTCGTCCTGAAAAGGACGGTGGTTGCGTTGTGTCTGTTTACGCCTAAGCTGTGATATCTGCACCTTTCGGTCGACACATCCGACTTCTGCACGGCATTTTTTAAGACCGGGTTTGCCTTCCCATTGCGATCCACACTCGCTCAGCCAGACTGCACTGCTGCAGACTGTTTCCAGGACCACCACGTGGAGGTGGAGTGCGGTCTTGACCAGTTAAATAAACAATATAATATTTTCCAAAAACAAGAACATATAACATCATCATTTCTTTGCGCTTCTTTCGGAGCATGGAGCCACTACTACAGCTAGTCTCCTTGCAGGAAACCCGCACCATGGAGTCACACACCCTCGCAGCGGTGATATCTGTGGCAATCTTTTTACATGATGAGGTTGCCAGCCCCATGCACAATCTCATATTAGTCACCATGTGTGACATGCTTAAGGGCGCCATAGTCCTATTCTCTCTTTGTCCCTTCAGAGACCCCTGGCAACAACAAGGGGCAAAGAAATATAAGCTTCACCACAAAAAACAAAAAAAGTATTACCATCAATACATATGCATCATGAAAGTTCTCCTGGATTTTGCGCCCAATTGTTTTCGCCACATGATTTAATCTGCAGATAAGAAAAAAAATAGTAGACAGGTGACGTCAGGAAAAACAGAAATGTATTTAAATACACGGAAATATGACTCATCATCATTATCAGAGCAAACCACATCATGTAAAACAAACCGCGCCACAGAACCCACTACTGCTAGTGCATGTGGCTGCTCGATGCAGGCTTCCTGCAAGGGAACCAGGTGCAGTGGTGTTTCCGTGGTGCAAAAGGGGTGCACAGAAAAATGATGATGATGATGATGATCAGAGGAGCAGAAGTAGAAAGAAATGAGAATATGGAACATGTGACTTGAAACACGTATTAAACTTCACATTTTAAAAGAACTAATATCACGATAAATAATAAGAGAAAAAGAAGAATGAATCATAAATATAATAACACATGAACTGAAGTGTACACATGGGGAAAAAAATAGTAGATGAACTGGAACTTGACTGACCTAATAAAATAAATAATAAGAGGAAAACACAATGGGCTAATCACCTATTTGTCAAACATTTTTAATACATGTTTTGCCCAGGAGCTTTGTGCTCTTTGGGTCACCTCTACACCTCGTTTTACTGGGTAGAAGAGGTTCCGATTATGAGATGAGATGAGATAAGAGGAAAAAAAAATAGTTTTAGGAACCACTTTTATTATTGTTATTATTATAAGAATCTTCAACTGAAATGTCAAGTCAGTCCTATTGTATGGCTCTGAGACATGGAGAGCAACAGAAACAACAACAACAACCAAAAAGCTACAGACTTTTATAAACGGGTGCTTGCGTAGAATAGAAGGACTGAAATGGTATGACAAAGTCACAAATGTGGAATTGATGACAAGAACCAGACAAGTGCCAGTGGAACAAGAGTTGAGAAGAAGACGCTGGTGATGGTAAAGGACACACAGAGGACACCTGTTGACAGCATTACAAGGCAGTCCTTGTTCTGGGATCCACAGGGAAAGAGAAGCAGAGGTAGACCAAAAAACACATGGAGAAGAGAACTGGATACAGAGGTGAAAATGATGAGGAAAACATGGAAAGAACTTGAGTGGATGGCACAGGACAGGAAGACTTGGCATGTGTTTGTTGAAGGCCTATGCTCCTTGGGGAGCTAAAGGGTATTGACTGATTTATTATTGTTAAAAAATGCACCGAAGTTTGTGAATGATTTAAAGAATTACTGAATAACGATAACTTGTCACCTGCTTTTATTCTATGCGACAGAATGTATGGAAAGTTTATTTTCTTCTTTTCAGTGCATTTGGTCACAATCAAAGAAAGTGGTTCCTTAAATTTGATTTTTCCTTGACTTGTTTTGTTTTTTTTTTCCTCTAACCAGCGGCACTCGAGCTTTTCCAGCTCTTTTGGCCCAATGACATGTCATTGCGAGGCTAGGGGGTCAGTGGACTTTCCTTCCAACCCGGTCAGGAGCTTCACTCCTTCCCATCCACACGGGATTTATGTACAGGAGCCGTTCTGGTTATTCAGTCAAATTTCCGGTCGTAAACATTCCTTCAAACGCTGACGCCCGGGTTTGAACCATGAAAACCTGGTCGCCAGTACAACGCCGTAGCCATTACACTAGCGCGGCTCCCAATCCTTGACTTGTTACAATGGCACCATTCATACAGTCCCTGGTTAAATCCATGTAGTGTCTATCACTTCCATTACGCCGTAGTATCCCTTTTCATTCTTACACATAGACGCGGCACCACATTATTAGTGAATCTGCCAAGAATCCTATTTTGACGACACTTCCAAAGTATCCTCCTCCTTTCATTCTTACAAGTACATGTATGCAAAAAGGGGGCAATCGGCAAACATGGGTCCAACCTCTGACCATGGTACAAGCGATCCTGCGTTATCTCAAGCCACATTATATCAGGTGTACAGTGTACCAACCAGTTACCTATTTTCATGAATTATTTACAACTCACGGACTTCGGATTTCCCTCCTCATTAATTCTGGTGTTGACATATATAGCCTGCCAAATGGAAAATACAGATGAGTGGTCACTAAGCTCGAAATGAAGATAAGTGAGACAGAACCAAATTGAAGTACATGAAGCCCAAAAAAAGAAAAAAAGGAGATGAAATGGGTATAAACTGAGGTAGTCAACCTCTATTGAAATTAATAGAACTGCAGTGACAGATGTGGGGAGGGGGGGGAAGAAAAAAATGAACGCATAGAGAAGAAACTTCATGACAGAAATTAAAGACACATCTGTGGTGTGTTACTTTGACCTCCCACTTGAAGGTGCACTATGGGACCTTCAATGTCGCGCAGCACAGGAAATTGGCGAGTCACTGCGCTAAAATGGCGTGGACTATTGATGTATGTCATCTGCTTATCTTAGCACTCTGTTGTATCAGGTCGTGAAAATGAAAATGGTCAAGTGAAGAGTGGGTGGGGCAACCACGAAGAAGACGAAGATGAACATATTGATTAAGACGAGAAGCCTAAGAATGGATAATATAATGGATTTGACAAAAAGCAGATTCTCTTTTTTACTATTTCTTGGTTTGCCATGTTCTTTCGCAGCACCTTATAGTTCTAATGTCAGATATTATTTTGGACAGCCGTTTTTATGTTTCTGTTTGAAAGATGCAACTATTCACACTGTTGACCGAAACACTGAAAAAAACAAATCCATGTATTAATAATCAGAGTATGTATTTTTCATCAAGGAGGCATATCTATCTACACAGGTCAGTATCCTCTAACCAAAGTCCACGGGGACAGCTATGATTTGGAAAACATATTTTTTTGGTTTCCAGACGCCGCCCAAATCGCATTCGAAAATAGCCCAGTTGCAAATGTATTAAAAAATCACCCAAAGCTGAAACTGTCGATTTTCAGAACATTTTTGTTTTTGGGTGTTCGGATAATAGAATACGGACATGTATTTAACAGAATATTCTTTCAACTTCCTCCTTCTTATATTTGCATTGAGTAAATTCCCCATCTTCAGATCAGTAACCACAAGCGGCAGCCCACATTAATTACCTGCATTTGCATCTCTCCAACATCATCTTCTGCACCAAAAAAAAAAAAAAGTAACGGTAGTCCCATAGCAGATACTGTCACATGGGAGCGAAGTGTTATAGACTTCACTATACCAGGTCCAGCTTTATGAGGTGGGGTGACCAGTTCCTTTTCCTCACTGCCTTTGCCTTCCTTAACTCACCAGCAGCATCAGATAACCATTTACAGCTGGGTAGACTAGAGGGTGACACAACCAGGTTTAGATCCCTTACCCGGTAACTGTGCCCCAAGAGGAAAGTGCTATAATCGCTTAACTCTTTGACTCCAGACCAACGCTCTGAGCGTTGCAAAATTCAACGTGCCGTGCCGTGCCAGCGCAACGCTCACAGCGTTGTTTTTAGTTTATCACAAATAAACCCCAAAAATCTACTGTTTAATGCAGTTCATATTTTACAACTCGTAGAATGAATTTCACTACTATTTAAACAACTAATTTGACTGTAGTTAAGCAGCACATGTGCGGGTTTTGAAGTTATTATCACAATTTGTGTGACAATTTGTGTGTTTGCACTTTTTGTTGTTATTGCTAGAGAAATATGTCATGCTTTATATTTACATTTTCTAAGTCTCCTAAGCAAATAATTGTGTCAAACTACTTTGAAACATTGCTGACATTGATGATGATTGTTTGGTAGTCACAGTTTATTGTCAAAATACGGAATCGGTGCAGAAAAGCTAGACACATTAGATTCAGTTGATGAGTGGGCGTAATCATATTCTGGCTGATCAAAAAGCAACAAAACTAGACCTACCGTGACATCTAATCACTACTCCTAGGTAGAAGATGAAGCTAGGGATACAATTAAAACATTAAACAAGTGTAAAAAAGTTTTTATATAATGTTATTCTTCTTTATTTGTTTGAAAATTACGTAATGCACGATTGCATAATTTATTTTTTTCTTACAAAGGACCACGGAAAAACTGGTGTGAATAACACTAAATGTACTAATTGTGGCCACAAGCAATGTTTTTTTTTACTTTGTATATGGATTAACTTGATGTTTGAAGACAGTTTTATTGTCCACAACAGTAATTTGTCTTTGGTAAGATCGTATTCTACAGTTAACTTTTCAGTGTTTTTCAATTTTACATGCAAAATATTTTAAGTACACCGAACACACTTGTGTTAATACTACCAAAGACTTTATATATTACAATTCTCTATCCATTTCCCTACAGTTTGGTATATAATAAGTACATGTTCACAAAAAAAGATTAACATAAAATTTACACTAAAAGACAGAACACTTCACCGTTTAGAATTCTTCAAATAATAATTATGGCACAGGGTGGAAAATAATTATGGAGTCAAAGAGTTAACCAATCAAACCCTCATTTTGCACTGCCTAACTTCAAATACACAAGAGCTGGAATCTGCGTGTAAATGTAAAAGCGTGTGGAAGGTGGAATCTTAAACAGGTTTTGCTGGTAAATCGTTCACAGCATTCAGCAATTTGTCATAAAAAAAGATTTTTTTTAAAACGAAACAACAAAGAATTCGTGGCAGAAGACATGACCACCTAAGGGAGGCTGGGCACTAAATGGCTGACACTGACTAACAGTTTTTCAGAGTACTTACTCATTATCATTGTAATTCTCATTAGCCTGGTAGTAGCCTCCTATCACAAGTCCTTGGCTTTTACAATATGCATCAATCTGGGTGAGAAAACACAGCATGTGAATTCCCAAATAATAAAATCAATGTCAAAGGGGAGGACGCTAGCGATGGATGGGACAAGAATTGGGGAAACCTACTGATAGCTTTACAAGGTTTTCCTTGTTCTGAAGTCCCCATGGTAAGAGAAGTAAAGGGAAACCCAAGACCACATGAAGAAGACATGTGAAGACTTTAAGCTGATGGTAGAGGACAGGAAGGCTTGGAATAGTTTGCTGAAGGTCTGTCGTATTGAGTTGTATTGTGTGCAACTACAATGGTAGTAGTCTATGAGGATGGTCTATGGAATGTTGTCAAGAAGGTCTCCAGAAACTGGCTCGCTAAGAAAGAAAGAGGCCTATTTGGGTTATGAACAAGAAGAAAAGGGAATTACTCTCCACTAGAAAGTGTTTTCTAAGAAATCATGGAAAGTTTTCTATTTCCCTATGACCTTAGCTTCAGCTCTCAGATATCGATAAAGAAAATGCCCCCAATCTCCTCTAAATGAAGGATTTTACCTATATATATATATACTTAACACAGACAGCACAAGTGATACATTAACGAACTAGATAATGATCAAAACTGCTATACGGTTTATTAGTTAAATATATACACATATAGGGTAAGTAGAAAGTAAGAAGGCTGATGGTGAAAGACAATTCACACACACAGATCAAATGTAAAAATGTAGTTAATTAAATATGAAAGTGAACCTAAGTAAGTAGTGAAATAATGATGTGATATATTAAGTGTTACCACACTGATGTAAAATCTACACTGTCTGTGTGTCTCTCAACTTTCCTTCACTGTATGATTATGCACAGGTATGTATAGGCTATCCAATGTAGATATATGTTACGCCGTGTGGGCTATCTCCAAGACGAGGATTTATGTATGATAACCTTTGCACGTGTAGTAATGAGAGCTTGGAAGATATACTGTCCTTCAACCCTTGGAAATCTCTGTGTCGACAAACCGTTGACATTCGTCTCAGGAAAATGTCTACTGTCTGATCTTGAAAAGGCACTGACTAGACTGGAGCTCTTCATGGAATGATCTTCTGGTAACACATGGGTTTCGTGCAATGAAGCTTGTCTAAGTGAATTTTCTGCAGGACTCCTTTTCCCTTCACAAATTCCTTAACCTTTAGCACGCTGCGGTCGCAACGTTGCGCCGAACGTAACCTATGTTCTCCATGCTGGAGGCGCAATGTTGCGCCTTACGGATATCACCGTTTCTAGCATGAGGACTTGTGTGCACGTGATTTCAGCCCCGGATGTTAAGTTCTAATGTTATTTGCAAGAGAGCTAGCTTCCGTTTCCGATCTTAAAAAAGCGATGGGTGTATCCGCATTTATTTTTTGTAAATTTTTTAAATCGAAATGAATCGGCATCAACACACGGCCATTTTCGCTCTAATTTTATTGGATTCTGACGCCATGGGGTGGGGATGAGATTTTTGTCTTTATAAGCGCTGAAATCGGTTCTCAGAATATGTTTGATGGCCGAGATGGAAACGAAAGTAAAATGGCCTTTCAAGTATGTATAATTTTCGGGGTTAGGATTAGGAATATCGGAAAAAATTAGGATTACGGCCGAATGTCACTGCTGGCTAGGGAGTTTGTTCCTTTGCTACTGATGATGGGTGTAACGAAAAGATCGTCATTTGATTTGTATTGCTCTATTGGTCAAATGACTTTCATTGAGATGCAAGGGATATGGACTCTTCGTTTGTTGGTCACATAAGCTTTTTTTCGTAATTTTTTTTTTGAATTAATTTTTAAAATTAAAAAAAAAATTTTTTTTTATTTTTTTGCAAATTTTTTTATCGCACCCCATTTATCAAAATTTTCAATCAATGTGCACACCGTTTTCACTCTTGTCCTCGTCGCTAGATCTTTCAGTCAATTGTTGAAGCATGTTTCTATCCTATTCACATTAACGATGTACACAAACATTTTTTTATTTTACACGATTTGAAAAATATAAACATAAGATCAGATTCATCAACTTCGATTGTTTCAGTTTTATACAAAAATCTGAAAAATTAGAGTTTTTTTCATCTTTCCTTTTCTCTCTTCCTATCACATCTAACATGTACACAAACAAATTTTATATCATCAGATTCATCATTCATTCATTTCTATACAATCTAAAAATTAGAGCAATTGACCAAAAAAACAAAAAAAACTATAGAATTTACAAGTCACCCACTATAAAAATGGGGCGTTGTGAAAAAGAATGCAGTGGTTGGGCAAGTTTTCTGAATTTTTATGCAGCGTGCTAAAGGTTAAAAACACTTTATAAAATTAAACTCCACAAATATAAATCATATATCCACACAGAAATGAAATTATAAAACTGGCTGTGAACAGGAAATGCTCTGGGAAATTCTTCCACTTATGCTCTGTGATGTGAGAAAATCAGTACTGACTTCTGGTGAACTTGTTGTTATATTTTGGGTTGCCAGTACATGAAAAGCCTATATCTCCGCACTCTGGTCCAGTAATCCACCTTCCATCTTGTCAAGCGACGCTTCGGATGCTCACGTGCAATTTCATTGCACGCCACTGGCTAAAAGTGGGTGGGCTTTCGCAACAAACTCCTCACTCTGTGCTGTGTGTTCATTTGCGAGAATAACCATGGTTTTGGACTGGCTGCCCAATGAAGAAATCATCCGCCCCCTTGCACAAAGTGTTTAGCTACGACAGATCGTCACCTCTTTTGTTTACTTGTCAGATGGCCACGAAGTTGTTTTTCTTTAATCTGTTTATTCATTATCTAGCTAGGTACATGACATCTAAGTGACATATTTAGTAGATTTCCTTTTTGTCAGTATTACTGCGACACATACAAGACAGCAAAAGTGTTATCTCTGTTAGTTTACTACATAAATATACCTGGTAACAGTGAAGTGTATTGTATTGAGTGAAACAGCAAAAGATATTAAATAGTTTCAACTGACAAAGTCTGTCATTTCATGTGAAAGGGATGATTCAACTACATACATGACAACAATACAAGAGATATTCAGACGGCAGGAAGAAATAAATGAATGCGCAAGACAAGAGCAGAAGTTCAGAGAAAAAAGTAAAGAGTCAATATAGACGGAAATTTAATGTAGGTGGAAGTAAAAAAATTACATTTTAATCATACCATCGATGAAGCAAGATGGCAAACTTGTATAGCTTCAAAAACTAGCAGATCCCAATTCCACAGCTGTGATCAACTGTAGCCATTATTTCTCTTTTAATTCTTAATGGAGCATGAACCACCACTACAGCTGTCCCCTATGCAGGACATCTGCACCAAAGCATTCATCTGCTCTTGCAGCAGTGGTCTACACAGCAATGTTTTATATGACGAGGTTGCCAGACCCATGCACAACCTCATATTAGTCACTTCTTATGGCATACCTGAGGGAGCAGCAGTCATATTCTTTCTTTGTCTACTTAGGAACTCCTCCCCCCCCCCAGGAACTGCTACAATTTTAGTACTCCATTTGACAGGGCCGTCTTAACAGCATTGCAGGCCCTGGGCAAAGCAATGCAATGGGCTCCTACCAGCGTTACCCACCCACGGGAATAAAAATGTCTTATGAACAATATGGCAGCATTACAGCATGGGGCCCCTAGAATCGTGGGGCTCCTGCCCAGTGTGCCCATGCCTTAAGACGGCACTGCCATTTGATCTAAATTATAGACTCTAGGTATCATACGTATAACCCATCAAGGGTTCAATGTAATATTTTTGCCATCAATTAAAAATAAATTACTCCACTTCAGCTGGAAACTTTCACGAAGCCTGAGAAATCCTTGTAGCACTAGAAATGTGTTTAAATAATCTGACATTGATCAGCTTAAATGGTACCTCAAAGTAAGAATTTGACCCATTAAAAACTGTTGACCACTCATCTGATATTTGACCACTCATCAGATATTTCAGTGCCAAAACTTAACGTAGTGTGCTTAGGCAAAAAAAAAAAAAAAAAGAATGGGACCTCTGCAGCTGTCTCCACAATTAAGTTATGTAACCATTTAAAAATAGATGTGCTGAACTTTTACCTAAAAATGTCATTATGAAACCATGTAGGCCTAGGCCTACTTTTTATATTAACAAAATAAATGTTATGTAATTAGTTTTCTTTTTGCTTGTAATTCGGGCCTACTTGTTCCAAAAAAAAAATTGCAAAGATCTAAAATTATAAAATAAAAAAGGTTAGGCCTACATTAGATTTGATTTAACACACAGCCTTAGGCCTAGGCCTAATTGTTTTTGAAAACGTCTGCGTTAATTCCCATGTCTCATATAGGTAATTTAAAATGCTACATCTGACATCACTTCGGTGTTGTTACTCTGGCACCCAAGTTTTGGGAGAGGTTCCTAGATTTTTAGAAGTTTGTCAACCCCTGTTTCATTCTAAATGCTAGGAAAGAGCATTAGTGCTAACATACTGTTATGGATGCCTCATTCAGTCTAAGTCTCCATTTTTCAGCAACTCGTACCCTGTGGATTTATGTACCGAGACATGTTTCTCAGATATTTCAGTGATGATCTGAGGAGTGAGTGTACGTTGCTTCGCTGTCAGTATTTTACTGTGCGACTTCCTGTATATTTTGTGGATTATGGTCTAAACTGCTTAATTTTATTTACAACTTATTTTTGTTCAGTTGCGTACCTGCAGTAGTGCCATTTCCAACATAGGAGAAAGGCCCAGTGAAATATGAAAGAGTGGAATGCTGTCAACATATTTTACAACTTTTGATTCTTTATTTTTGTTGTCTTCGGCGAGAAGAACACCGTTAACAGGGGCATGAGGATATTTTGCTGCATGTAACAACAATTTGCAATGGGCCTGCACACTCACGACTGGAGCCGCCATGTTTGGATGGTCACAGATTTAGTGCGATATCAATCATTTTAAATCAAAAAACAATTGTGTGAAGGAAAATATAAGAAAGTATAGCCCACAGCGTTATAAAACGTTTAAATATAGCAGACCTAAAAAAATAATGTTAAGAACGTTTTTATGAACAATTTTATTTTGTCGACACCAATGAAATAATTCACAACGAGATGTACAAAATGTCGGTCTCCGTAGAGATCAATACTTTGCCGAGCGATGTTGCCACTCTTCTAACTTTTAACATTTCTTTGCTGCCCCGGGAATGAAAAGGGGGGGGGGGGGGGGGGGAAATTTGTAGCCCTGTTTTTTTTTCTATAACCAGCGGCACTCGAGCTTTCTAGCTCTTTCGGCCCAATGACATGTCATTGCGAGGCTGGGGGGTCAGTGGACTTTCCTTCCAACCCGGTCAGGAGCTTCGCTCCTTCCCATCCACACGGGATTTATGTGTAGGAGCCGGTCAGATTATTCAGTCAAATTTCCGGTCGTAAACATTTCTTCAAACGCCGACGGCCGGGTTTGAACCATGAACACCTGGTCGCCAGTACAACGTTGTAGCCATTACACCAGCGCGGCTCCCTCTGATTTTGGTTTGTCTATGAGATATCCGCATGGAGTAGTCACCAGCTCTTGCTGAGGTTACCAGTCTCGTATGAACTGGACATCGGCGAGCAATTTTCACATGTTACTAATGCAAAATATAGAATTATAAAATGTACACCTTACCCCAAATGCTTGGGCAGTATACAGACTTCTCGCTCAGCGAAATTGTTTCGGCAATTTGGTTAAGATGCCTCTTAGAAGGGGTCTGTGGTATTACTTGCAATAGAGTCACACTATGACTGAGTGGTCAGGTTCCCAGGATTCCGAGCTTTCCGTATTAATAAGGTAGAGTTTTATTTTTGTGTAAGTCCACAAGATGCTGAAACACGTTGTCCGGTCTTTTAAAGAAGAATCCTGATTATATTTCTTATTCTGGCTTGTCTGACTGTCTTCTTAACCTGTTGAATTAGCAGTGCCTTAGACTCAGAGTTTGCTAGATTATATAAGCAAAATTCGACTCACGCACCCACATTGCTACTATATGACAAGACTCCAGTCAGAAATGTTGTATATTCACATCTCAAATGCCCAACCAATAGCATTCAATTTGCGTATTTTGGTAGGGGTACATCCCCACTACCCTCTCTGGGAAAATTCCTGCTTGACACATAAAATGTGATTTTTTCAAGTCACTCCCATATAAGGTGTGCTCTCTTCCGTTGATATTGATCATGTTTACAACCCACCACTTCATGGATCTATCATAGATAATATCTTCCCAGGTGGATAACTTATTGTAACTATTGCCCATAACAAATCTGCCTTGGAAATAATTATATCATTTTGTGCGTGTCTTAAATCTGTCACCAGATTGATATTGTCCGACACGTTCCTGTGCAACCAAACACTATAATGCAACACCCCAGCCAGACAAAATATTATCAATGATAAGACACCTGACTGTGGCCATCCCTGCGTTGTTTACGTATTAATCGGGCGCTCCCATTCACTGTCTAGTCGGAAATGTGTTACGCACTTGTAAACAACCTTTCACTCTACAGATCCAGTAGTCAAAATGGGTTCAAACGAAAGTCAATGATTGCAATAATCAGTAATTAATGAAGCCCAGACAAGACAAGAATTGAAGGAAGGGAGTGTAAACAATGAATTGAAAATACCAAATACTGTCAGACGTGGGATAAAATAAAGTGAAGAGCACAGAATGAATTACATGATGGCACAGGAAAATGTGACGATCGAGTTTATTCCGTCACATCATCATCACCACCATCAACATCACCGTCATCATCACTACCATCAATACCATCATTATCACCACCACCCCCATTATCATCATCACCGTCATCCTGAACGCCATCGTCATCTCCGCCATCATCGTCACCATCATCATCACCACCGTCATCCTTACCATTATCATTACCACTATCATCATCACCGTCATCATCACCAGCATCATCATCATCACCGCCCTTCAGCTTCCTGCTGGATGCCATTTGTTTCGAGACCTTTCCATGTCTTCTTTATCCCTCTTATGTTTCGTATCCAACAACTAACTTGTTGATCTCCCGCTTCTTCTCTTTCCTTGGGGATTCCAGAAAACGAACTACATTGTAATGTTATCTGTAGGTGTTCTCAGTGTGTCTCCTATCCATCGCCAGAGTATTCTTCTCATCTCTTGTTTCACTGTAACTTGTCTTGCTCTTGTCAGTAGTTCCACATTCATACTGTTATGACGAGATCGCTAATGTAGAATTGGTGAGTAATGGGTGAATTAATTAAAATAAAAGTTATAAGGAGATTACTGGTCACATATTCATATTATTTATTATTATAATTTCATACTGATAGTGAAACATGGAAAACAGCGAAACAACAACAAAGAATGTTACAGGCTTTCATAAATGGGTGCTTGAGTAGAATAGATGAATTTAAATGGTATGACAAGTTGACTAATGGTGAAATGATGACAAGAACCAGACAAGTGCCAGTGGAACAAGACACGAGAAAAAGACGCTGGCGACGAATAGGACACACATTGGGGAAACCTGGGAATAACATTACAAAACATTACTTGTTCTGGAACCCACAGGTAAGAGAGGCAGTTAAACCAAGAAACACATGGAGAAGAGAGCTTGAGACAGAAGTGAAAATGATGAGGAAAACGTGGAAAGAACTTGAGCTGATGGCACGTGACAGGAGGACTTGGCATGTGTTTGTTGAAGGTCTTTGCTCTCTGAGGAGCTAAAGGGTATTGACTGATTGATACTGATAGTGGGAAATTCTTTAGAAATAATAAGATTTCGCATGGGAAACGGGATTTTGAACTCCCCGAAAGCCAATTTGCCTCGCTACAAATGTATGTGAGTATGTTTGTGTGTACATTCAGTAAACATTACATTGTCATCTTTTCTTTACAGCTCTCCCGGTAGCATAGGATCCCGTTCACGCCCATTGAGGCAAATGGGGAATATGGTGTTAGGCCCATATTTTCTTGACCATCGATACACTAGGGATGATGTGGTCAGCATCACGCCGGCCGTCTTAACCTTCCCAGAGTTGCTCTGGTACCCAATTCATGAGGCTGGGTCCGCCCTGGAGCCGTATGCGATCTAAAAAAATCCCACCTCAACTGGGGATCGATCCATGGACCACCAAGCTAGGAAGCCAGTGAAGTAGCATAAGCCTTCAACAAATTTAAGCCACGTACTCCTGTCCTGTGCCATCCAGTCAAGATCTTTCCACCATTCTTTATCTCTTTCATTTCTTTCTCCAGCTCTCTTCTCTGTATTTTCGGCTTCCCCCTACCTCTCTGACCTTGGGGATTCGAGAGCATAGACTGTCTTGTAATGCTATCGACAGGTTTCCTCCGTTTGTATCCAATGCATCGCCAGCTCCTTCTTCACATTTCCTGTTCTTTTGGCTCCCGTCTGGTTCTTGTCATCATTCTCACATTAGTCATCTTGTCAAACCATTTCAATCCTTCTATTTTACCCGAGCACCCATTTATGAAAGGAAAAAAACACATACGTAAATTTCCTTAATTCTATCGACATGTCACCGTAACCTACAGGGAAACCAGTTCAGCTAAGGTTGTTGATTATCGACGAAGCATGTCTGTGTCATAGGTTCTTTGTTCTCGTGTTCCTCATGCTATTATTGTCTTTGATCATTCCATATATTCTGTCATTGTAGCATTGATGGAAAAATGTAGTTCACTGTTTCTCAGCCCGATTTCAACTTCGGGGTCGGATTGGCTAAGAGGTCCGCCTCTAATTCTAAAGGTACCGCGTTCGGTTCCCAAGTACAGGGCAAATATTTGCTGGGAATTTAGTGGGTCCTAATGACATCATATTCATCGGATGCCTAGCCTTCTCGGAAAAGAGCGAAAAAATAGGAGGTCCCGTGTGCAAGATGCGCACGTTAAAAATCCCTCGGCAGTTGGAAATCGTAAAGAGTAGGCGATATGGCCGCTACCCTGGCCAAAATGAAGATAGTCCTTAAAAAAAAAAACTAACCCGATCGTCTACGGTTCATGGACCCCGAAATTTCACAGGGTCGAGCAGAAACGTATGTTATGATACCATATATAAAATGTTACTGTACATTGAGCTTACTTCACTTATCTGTTTATTCGTTTTATTGATTGGTTGATTTTTGGACCGTTAACAGGTATTTTTGTGTGTGCATGGAATACACGGTTCAATCCCATATGGGTTATAATTTGAGTATATTGTGTTCCTTGGTTCATTAGTAAATGTTTATTAATTATGGTGGTCCATGCACATTGTGCTAAAAACTGACCTACCCAAAAAGCTACGAAACAAAGTCAAATTTTGCGTTATCAAAATAAGAATATAATATATTGTGGCAAAAGGCAAGTTTATAAAAAAAAAGAGATAGTGTACGGGCATGGAAAGAAGTCAACAGCAGAATTGATAAACAGTACGGGGAGACAGGAACCTGTGGAGAAACATGATTTTTTTCTTTTTTTTAAGTATCCCGTTTAACCCTTGATGGGTTATAATTAGGACATATGGTGTTTAATTCAAGTAAATACAGTCCGGTTTCCAATATCAAAATATAGTACCTTCTTCTCCCATCTACTCAGTCCAAATAGAATCAATCAAAACTAAATTTGTATGAATGTTTTTGTGTGTGACCTCCCCTTTCCAAGACACAAACAAACAATAACAATAAAAAACAAACGAATTAAAAAAAAACTAAACAAACAAAAAATTAACTAACATAAAGTCTCTCATAACTACCTTGTTGTTAACAAGGTGAAAAGGGGTGAGAAAGCTCGGTGGGTGTCCGAGATTACATCAAATCCACCAATTATCTGTCATCAGCCATACAAGCACCCCATCTGACTACTCCTTAACCTCACACCACCATTGATACTTATATATTCATGTTAGTTCTTGTTTACTATATTGTGCAATTCTCTAGCTCTATCTTTTATAAACACCTGTTCCACGTTTATGGATGAATTGCATGCCTGTAAATCAGTGTTTCTCAACCTTTTAGTGCTCACGGCATACTTTTCAATTTTCTAAAAATTTGCGGCACACCTATCTGACCCCGCGCCTGAATATAACATTACATTGATATATACTAAATTAAATACACTAATTTGTTGGTACTTTAGAATAAAGAAAACTCTCAATTTGATTTTCATTTAATTGTTTAAAATAATTTTAAAGCATATCTATTTTTGTTCAAAGCAGTTAATGGCTCCAGTTATTATTGAATGAGTTCAAGATGTAAGATCTGTTTTATAATAAATGATCACTAAAATTATACTTCATATAGTAAATTTACAAATTTTTTGCGGCAAATTTTGATAGGCACGGCGGCACACTAGAGTGCCGCGGCACACCGCTTGAGAAACACTGCTGTAAATAATCAAATATTGGTTTTCTCTGTTGTTCATACCTCCTACATTTTAACAGGAAATGCTCTATATTATTTTTTTTTCTAGGCACTCTGCACAGTGACGTTCTTCTATTCTAAAATAACCGATTCCTAGTTGCAGCCTAAGAAGTTTCTTATTGCTAGGAATGTTTAGCTCTCTAGATACCTGACACGTTCTTGTTCACTTATGCCATCTGACATAATACGTAAAGACGAGGAAGAAAGCTATTTCGTCTTTTGTTTTTTATTTTCCTTTCTTAGCTGTATGTTGCAATAAATTTATTACATTTCCACTGTTTTTGAAAACTGCTTTGTGTTACCCCTTCATTAGCTGAACTAATCACTGATGCTTACAACTGATGTTGCAGACTATGTGTAGACATCCATCCTTTCTGTGGCGTAACTACAGTGTAAGGGGCCCCGAGCACATATTAAGTTGGGTTCTCCTTATATAAGTAATATGCAGCGAATCTTCATAAAAATGTACCTACTTACATCATCATCATTATCAACATCATCGTTGTCATCATCATCACGGGCACTGACCTAAAAGTGTATGCCAGATGTGATACATCCGTCAAGATATTTTCGTGTCTTCTTCATTTCTGACATTTCTGTCTCAAGAAACTGGGACATGCTAAGACTTTAACACAGAAACATCTGAAATGAAAGGATATTTCTGAGGCGAGGGTCTCTTCCAACCAAAATTTTCTGGGGCCCATTCGAGGCTTGGGTCCTTGGGACGTGCCCAGTCCACTAGGGCAGTAGCTACGCCCCCTATCGGCGTTCCTGTAAGAATCACAAACAACTATCGAAGATTTAAGACAACTGCAGTAGTGTTATCCAGCCTTTGATGAGCGCGGGTCCAAATAGAAGTGCTACTTATTTCATTGACTTCATTGTCACAATTATCATAACTCATCAGTTCCCAAAGTAGCATAAACCTTCAATAAATGCATGCGTCTTTTGCCGTCTGTCCAAGGTCTTTCCATCTCATGTTTTATCCCTTTAATCTTTATCTCCAGTCCTTTTTCTCCGTGTGCTTTCCTGTCTCCCCCACCTCTTTCCCAGAGAGTCCCAGAACAATGAATAGACTGTAATGCTATCGACATATCCCACCCCCCACTGTGTTCCCTATCAACGCCAGTGTGTACTTCCCCAGTTCTTGTTTACATCAGTGTTCTTGCCATCAGTTTCACATCAGTGTTCTTGCCATCAGTTTCACATCAGTGTTCTTGCCATCAGTTTCACATCAGTGTTCTTACCATCAGTTTCACATCAGTGTTCTTACCATCAGTTTCACACCAGTGTTCTTGCCATCAGTTTCACATCAGTGTTCTTGCAATCAGTTTCACATCAGTGTTCTTGCCATCAGTTTCACATCAGTGTTCTTGCCATCAGTTTCACATCAGTGTTCTTGCCATCAGTTTCACACCAGTGTTCTTGCTATCAGTTTCACATCAGTGTTCTTGCCATCAGTTTCACATCAGTGTTCTTGCCATCAGTTTCACATCAGTGTTCTTGCCGCACCACTTCAATCATTCTATTCTATGCAAGCAACCATTAATAACAGTCAGTAAGTTCTTGCTTTTCATTTTCTCCATGTTTCGTAACCACACAATAGGACACTTAAGTTGAAGATTGTGATTTCTGTTTGGATCCGAATTTCATTTGAATTCCATTTATTGCCTAACGCAATGAAAGTCCCTCTTGCTTTTAATCAATTTTTAAAAAAAATATTAAGGTCTGTTCTTCTAACGTGGTCTACATTGTCTGCCATTATTAACCAGTTAAATCTTCTTATTCTTCTTCAGCTTCTTACTTACTAAGTCATCCTTCTTCTTCCGTGAGGTGTCGAGGTTTCGAGGAGGCAGCGCCATACTATGCTATCGGCTGTCATCCTTCTGTCCTGGTTCCAATCTAGTCTTCGGTCCTTCAGAGATTGCGTAATGTTGTCCTCCCAGCGGACTTGGAGTCGTCCTGGATGTCTGGATCTCCGGCTCTTAGTTTCCCATATTTGTCGTGGTAGCTGATCTTCTTGCATTCTGCAGACATGGCCAAACCATCGTAGTTGGGACTGTTCTACCAGAGTCTGCAGTGGCTGGGTTTTGAGGCCTTGCCTTATCGTCTGGTTGCGGACCATATTTCTTCCTGTTACTAACCAGCTTCCTCAGATACATCCTTTCTGAGGTTTGAAGCTGACTTTTGTGGGATGTAATCATTGCCCATGACTCGCATCTATATGTCAAGACTGGAATCCAGGTGGAGCGGTATACAGCCATCTTCATCTTCTTGCTAACTTCTCTTTTGCTGAGAAAATTCTCGATTTATAGCCTGAAAAAGTCTCCCATCTGCTGCGATTCGGGTCTTCAGCTTCTTCGTCATCATTACTTCCATGTTCGCTTCCAATGGAGCATGGAGCCACCCTGCAGCTAGTCCCCATGGAAACCTGCACTAAATCATTCATGTGTTCGTGTGGCAACTTTGTTTCTGTTGCAATTCGTTTTACATGGGGAGATTCCCAGCCCCAAACACAACCTCAATTAGTTGCCTTTTACGGCATGCATAAGGCAGAGGTAGCCCAATTATGTATTTTCTCATCAGATACTCCATGGAACCACACGGGACAAAAGACATAGTTAATCTCCTTTCATTGTTCAACCATGATACCAGACTGGAGCAGCGATAACACGTCTTCCCGACTGTCTGTTGGTACTCTAAACTTACCTATATTTTCCCCATCAATGTGCCTATTTATTTCTGTCAGTTGCATGCAATGCCAAATTAATGTTGGCAGGTCATAAAAATCAGAAATGAGGTATCTGAGGAAGGTGGTTGAAGTAACAAGAAGAGACATGGTACGCAACCAGACGATACGTCAAGGCCTTAAATCCTACCCCCTGCAGACCCAAGTAGAACAGTCCCAATTAAGATGGTTTGGCCATGTCTGCAGAATGGGAGAAGATCGGCTACCACGACAAGCATGGAAAATAAAGAGCCAAGGATCCAGACCCCGAGGACGACCCAGAGTCCGCTGGGAGGACAACATTAGACAATCTTTGAAGGACCGAGGACTAGAATGGAACCAGGCCAGGAGGAAGACAGCCGATAGGATAGTCTGGGGCTCTCTCTTCCAAACATCTACACCTCACGGTAGAAGGGGAACGACTAAGTAAGTAAGTAAGGTAATAAAAATCGATAATTTCATGACACTTTGTGGTTGTATAGGCTACTTATTACATTTTAAAGCAATAAATGGAAAAAAAGTTTTTTGAAATGTCATTTAATAATTTATTTGTCAGTGGTGTCTTTATCCCTTGGACTGCTTGTGTGTGCGTGTGTTTGGGAGGAGGTTGGGGTGGGGGGGGGGGGGGGGGGGGGGGGGGGGGTGGGGGGGGGGGGTATTGACATTCTTAAAATAAGGAGGGAATAATTAACTTTTTTAAAAATTAACAATTATGTAAAATAATTTTGTTCAGAAACAACAAAATAGGTACCAAGAAGGTCATCAGTTTGTGTTGCAAATGATGAAAGATTACGAATCAGGCTTGAACTAGTCCCCAGTCATTGTTCGTACGGGTTTAGTAGCTCGTTTTGACTTAATAAGATAATTAATACACTAGATCCCATTAGTATGGCAGCAGTTTGAATAACACGTTTATTGCAAAAATTAGGTGGTAATCCAACAACAATTTCATAAAACCTATATCGGTTTTCTGTCAGAGCGCACTTCGCTCTGATAATAATTTTATGTAATTGCACTATAACAATTTTGTGTAATTGTACTATGACAATTTTGAGTAATTGCACTATAACAATTTTATGTAGTTGTACTGTAACAATTTTGTGTAATTGTACTATTTCTTTTAGTTTCTTCAGTGCCTGCCACCTTAAAAGATCCTTCATACTTTTGGTTTGCTGCCATGACAGATTATAATTTTCATTTAATTGAAGATTTTTAACGATCCAATGTTGCATAATTATTCTGCCGTTGTTGTCAAATCCAATATTTTGAATTATTTCAAGTTTTTACAAATTTAAATACTGCATCAGTTTCTTCTTGTCACTATCACAATGTAAAGTCATCTTGAGGTCTTTGGAAGTTATCATTTTACTTCGATGTCTTCAGTAAGTTCGGAGCTGTAATGTATCGCTTTCACAATGGAAGTGGCAGAGTGTTTTTACGCTTTCTTCTACAGGCAAAGGGACTTGGTTCCAACCCAGGTCGCGTCACGCTGTAAAAATGGGTACTTGACTATGTTTTTAAATTAGGAAAGGTATAGGTAGCGATCTAAGGGAGCTGGTTACCCCATCTAATAAAGCGCAGACTTAGTTTAGATGAAGTTTCTAAAACTTCACTCCCCTACGGCAGAATATGCTGTACGACTACATTCGCCTTTTTTATCGGCAACAAGGTAAAATCAAGACACAGAGAAGACATTCGTGTACAAGATAATTCAGGATTGGTGCCAGAATTCCAGACTCTAGAATTTGAAGCGTTTCCACATTAAAATCGACTGAATAGAATCTGCATTAAAATCCGACTGGATAGAGTCCACTTTAAACCCCCTCTGGATAGAATCCCCATTAAAATCCGACTGAATAGAATCTGCAGCAAATTCCAACTGCATAGAATCCTCATAAAATCGGACTAGATATAATTCCCATTAAAATCCGTCTGGACAGTGCGATAGGAGAGTGGGACAACTAATTGTCTCTTGTTCCCTACCCGTCTGTAAACCAAACCTTTATCCCTGTAAAATTCTGCCTGAGGAGTATGGGAGTAATTGCCATACAACTTGGTAAAACAAGGCTGTATGGATTTATCGGACTTTTGTGCCTTCTTCAGCTCCGAGATATTCCGGCTGGTGAGAGATAAGAGCTCAGGGGCCGCATGGGCGTTTTCTGTGTTCTCTCTCTCTTGTGTCGGCCTGGAGTCACGTGATGGATCTCCAAGAAGCACATATTTCTTCCCTAAATTGAGAGGGTAGACTAAGTCGTCTACAACTGCGGCATTGATTTTGACCCGAACATATCGGGTTGAAACATCAATTTTCGCAACCGGAAGTAGCATTGACTTTATGCTCTTCCCTAGCCCCTGTATTTCTACAGTTTCGCCAGTGTACTGGTGGGCCTTCACTAAAGATGGAGAAACTAAGCCACTATCAAGTAAGCACCGCATGGAGTTGTTACTAACGGTTACTTGATCAGTAATAGAAGGGTAAATGGAAGTTTGTTCATATGTCTGGGAGTCATGTTTCCCTGTCTGCCCCCGTATCAGGCAAGCGACATTATAAGGGCCTGTTTTAGGCCTCTTACAGTCCGATGAGAAATGCGTGTCAGATTTGCACACTTTACACCATCGCCTTCCAGTTCCCTGGGCTGAATTGCTCTGTTTCTGCCTTTGGTGATCCTATGGTTGTTGTTGCTGTTGTGCGGTGTTGGTCGTACTCTTGGAGTCAGTGAAGGGGCGCTCCTCTCTTTTGGGGTGACTATCGTGTGGGCGCCTTTTGGGCAGGTTTGCTTCCGACTGGGCGCTCTGGTACGGATCAGCAAACAGTACCACATGATCAAGAGTTTCGGCCCCATGTTTCTCCAGGGACCGTCTCATGTCTGGGTTGAGCGAATCCTTGAATTGCTCCACGATAATCATTTCTTGTAATCCCTCGTACGATTCGTCGAAGGCGCTTAGTGATCCCCACTTCTCCAAGCACATAGCCAGACGTGTAGCAAACTTCTTGTACGATTCGTCTGTTTGCCTCTTGGCTTCCCGGAATTTGCACTGAAAAGTTTGTGCATTCAGGCAAAACGTTGCAGCAGAGATTTCATCAACAAATCATAATTGTTGTTATCTTCGAAGCATCTAATACAGAGCTGTGTCCAGTCTAAATCTGTGCAAGGAGATTGTGTATTCCCAAAATTTTGGGGTAAGTGTTTAATTCCTCTGACGGCGGGTGTTCTGCGAAATAACTGGCCTGGGAAAACTTTTGTTTAATTCCTCTATGACTTGTGATCGAATTCCTAAGTTTCCAGTCTTCTTTAAAAAATGCGGTTTTACTAGTAAATTCCTAAGTTTCCCAATACTCGATCTGTTACTTATTGTTGTGGAGTTTCTAAGTCCAATGTCTCCTTTTTCTTTCTGGCTTTTAGGAATCGCTAGTCTGACGTTTGCGCTGCAGTGTGTGTACTGACTTTTATTTCACTACATTATATCTCACAATCTTCAGTTCAAATTCCAGCTATGTTTCCGCCTAATTCTCCAAAGAGATACATTGTATATTCCGGCCTCTCAAATCAACCAATTCAATCGAATGTCGTTCAGCACTACGTGGGTAGCGGTGTTTCAAGTTCAAAAAATACCCTCCCGTGTTTCAAAATATTAAATTTAATATCTACGCCTGACCGCTTCATATCGTTGCGTCATACTTCCGCCGGCATCTTGTGCTATCTTCACAAACAAATGTGCACTGATACTGCTCCGATGCTATCGTCTGCAAATCTAGAGTTTTCAGACAGATTTATCTGTAATCTCGATACAGAACGTACATCGGAAGCGATTACCTCATTATCTCCCGTCTTGTGCAAACATAGGGATAGTCGCTGGTCACCTGGAGTCCAGTGACGGACCGTCACGTTCACAGGGATTAATAGAGATGACCAGATCAAATGTGGCCAGACGAATGAAGAGAAAACGTATCAGTCTCTGATCGGTAAAATTACATGGCGTTATTACAGTTCTGTCTGGAATCGGCACAAAGCAAACATGTAAAAATTAAAGATAGTCCCATGGTCGATACTTCCGTAGGGGTGTGGAGTGTTAGAGACTTCACCCTACTAGATTCAGCATAGAAAGTAAAATAATGAATGAAAGCGCAAAAATATGTCAAATAATAGCGGTGAGTGAGAGGAAGAGAAAAATGAAGAAAAAAGTGATACTGCCGGAGTGGGCGTGGATCGCAAAACCGTATCGTCACAAAGATGACCGCGGACTGAGCAAAGTGGAAGCAGTTTGTTGCTGCCAGACGTGATGGCCACTGGCTGCTTTGTCAGTCCGGGGCTACGGATCCAAGAAGAAGAATGTTTACCAGCTTCCTTGTATTTATTGTTAACGTTTCTGTTTGGCAGAGTGGTTAGATAGCTTGCCTTTAACAGCAAAATAACCGGGTTCCGTGGTCGAAACTTGGGAGCGTCACGCTCCAATCTACCCATCTGTATACCTGACTCTTGAGGGGGAAGGCAAAGGTAGCGAGGAAATGAACTGGTCACCCAAATTCAATAAGCGGAGACCTATTGTAGTAAAGTCTCTAACATCTCACACCCCTATAGCAGTTATCTGCTATAGAACTACCTTTTTAATTTTTCTCTGTCTTATCCGTGCTGAAATTCATGTAACACTGTGCAACTATATTAGGAAGATTTAAACTTTTCTGACATTGTGTGCTGTACCAATTTTGACGTATGTGGGTCATGGACAGTTAGTAAACATGTAGGGAAAGCACTAGAGGATACAGAGATGTGGTTTTACAGAAGAATGTTAAAAATACCATGGACAGCCAAAAAGAGTAATGAGGATGTCATGAAAGAGGCCAATGCGCAAAAGAAACTTATTTCACAAGTTAGAAAAAAGCAATCCACTTTTTTTTGGGCATGCTATAAGAAGAGAAAAGTTGGAATATATCGTAACAGCAGGTAAGATTAAAAGGAAAAGAGATAGATTAAGACAAAGAAAACAAATACTGGACAATTTGACATCGTGGCATGGAAGGAGGTCAACAACAGACTTGATAAATTGTACTGGAGACAGGAAGTTGCGATGAGACATGATTTCCTACACTACTAGGTATAGGACTTGAGGAAGAAGTGTGCTGTTTCCGTAAAATGTACACACTGGTTATAACAAAAGGAGGTCACGTACACCATATTGTTCATTTAGTTCATGTGGTTGACTTTGATCAGGGGGTTGTTCGCTTGTATTAAATTATGTTCTCCATGCATGCTATGAATAGAAGTAGATAGACAACAGGTCACTGAGTTGAAGATGCTATATTTGGATATCAAATTGTATTGTCTTGAATTCATTACACTATATGTTCTAATTATAACCCATCAAGGGTTGAATGGGATACTTTGTTTAAAAAAAAAACAATGTCTTTTATGTTTCGACATGTACCCTGATATCCCCCACCAACAACAAAAGTTAGAGACTTTCATACATGGATGCTTGCGTAGAATCGAAGGATTGAAGTGGTATGACAAATGTGGAAATTATGACAAGAACCAGCCAAGTGCCAGTGGAACGATAGATGAGAAGATGACGCTGGAGATGTAATCACCGCATTTACTCCTTTGTTCTGCAGTGATGGTCCAACAATGGTCAAACCTAGAGTATCTAATGAGGATCTTCAAAGGTATCTACCTTCGTTCAAGATTACTCTTGGCAGAGTTGTGAATAGAAGGAAGATGATGCTTCTATCTTGAGGAAGTATCATTAAGATATTTCAGAAATCAAGAACAATGCTGAACTGGTCTGAGGAATTGTCAACTTTTTATCTGCCCGACATCTTTTATGAAGAATTTTTATGTATTTTAGCTCGTTCAAGCCCCCAACTGGTCTATATTATCAGTCAATGTCTTTTCCTGACTTTTGGCAAATTGATATCGTTTCTTTATGTCAGCCGCAAAAGCTTTTCTGGTAAGGGGGTCCTTCAATTTGCTGATGTCAAACCTTTTCTGTGTAGTTACAGTTGGTCCAGCCCTTCTTAGTTTCACTTTCAGTTTTGCTACTACTAAATGGTGATCACTTCCCACATCTGCACCTCTTCTTACCTTCACATCTTGTAATGCATGTCTCCATCTACCGTTAATCATGATGTGGTCTGTCTGGTTTCTGTCCCGACCATTTGGTGATTCCCATGTTAATTTGTGAATTTCTTTATGTGGGAAAAGTGTTCCTCCAATGACCAGGTTGTTAATGCTACAGAAACTTATTAATTTATCCCCATTTTCGTTTGCTGTTCCGCTGCCGCATTTCCCCATTACCCTTTCATCATATGTATTATGTGTACCAACTTTCGCATTCAGGTCTCCTATTACTATAATAAGATCATATCTTGGTGTGTCTTCCGTTTCTTTCTGCAGTTGTTGATAGAATTCATCCTTGACCTCTTCATCGCTATCATTCGTTGGTGCGTCGCATTGTATTATTGTAGTATTGGTGAATCTCCCTCTCAATCTTAACCTTATCAGTCCGTTGTTGATGGGTTTCCATTCCAGTAATGTCCTTTCTAATCCTTTCTGTAGAATAATGGCTACGCCTTCATTGTGCTGTCCATCCTCTCTTCCAGAGTAAAGTACTGTTTCTCCTGTTGCTGTTTTAACTTTTCCTGCCCCTGTCCATCTGCTCTCGCTTATCCCTAGAATGTGTAACCTATAGTTTCTCATTTCTGCCGTGACCTGTATTAGTTTATCCGTCTCGTTCGTTGTCCTGACATTCCAAATTCCTATTCTTGTATAATGTTTTGCGGTCAGGACGTCCTTTTTCATGTCAGTGGCATCCTTTCGGCTTTCACCACTGACAGTCATACGAGCCTCAGACTCCGGATGTCCATCCCGCAGCAAAGTTTGTTCATTTGTTGTTGTTTCCGTAACTTCATTATTTTTTACATAGACAAGGGTGTCAGCCCTATGCTAAAACAATGCTTTAGACTGACCCTGCCTGCGCAAACCTGTCCAGCTTGGTAGAACCTTCCAGGAGTAAAACTCCCGCTGGCATAGCTCTGGGGGTAATCAGGGTACGCAGACGACAAGGTATTGACACAGGTGATGGCAGCTTTTAGCTAGACAAAATAACTAAAACCATCAGCGGAAAACGAGGTGCAAACAATATTACATTAGTAAGAGATAAGCAAGGAAATCTCATCACGACAGCAGAGGGACAGGAAACAAGATGGGCAGAGCATTTCAGAGAAACTCTGAACAAGGAACCACCAGAGCCACAATTGAATGTTCCTGAGGCTGAAAACGATCTAGATGCTAATACAGACATTCCACGAAAAGAAGAAATCATCACAGCAATCAAAGGGTTAAAGAATGGAAAAGCTCCTGGCCATGATAACTTAAATGCAGAGCTATTTAAGACAGACCCTTAGCTAGCAGCAGAACTATTAGAACCACTATTTGCACAAGTCTGGAAAACAGGGACAACACCAACAGAGTGGAACAAAGGAATAATTGTCAAATTACCCAAGAAAGGAGATCTTGCAGACTGCAATAATTGGAGAGGAATCACTCTTCTCTCAGTTCCCAGAAAATACTAAGCAGGATAATTATACAGAGAATTTCAAAAGCAGTAGACCACAAACTGAGAAAAGAACAAGCAGGATTTAGAAAGAACAGAAGACGTGTAGATCATATATTTACTCTCAGGAACATTATAGAACAGTGCTCAGAATGGCAAAGACAGCTGTACATTAATTTCGTTGATTTTGAAAAGGCTTTTGACAGTATACATAGGGACAGTTTATGGAAAATACTGAGGGCTTATGGAATTCCAAGCTGCATAGTGTCAATCATAAAAAGCCTATATGCCAACTTTACGTGTAGTGTTGGGCAGAGCAACCTAACCTTTGAGGTGAAGACAGGAGTACGACAGGGATGCCCCTTATCAACCACTCTATTTTTAACAGTCATAGACTGGGTGATGCGCCAGAAAACAGAGGGCAGTCCAAGGGGAATAAGATGGACTAATAATATAATAATAATAATAATAGCCCCTTCAGTCATAACTGACTATGGGAATGCGCCCCTGAGGTGACAGCCCTCAACTGCTTATTTTCCTTCGACGTTTTCTCCTCACCTCTGCTTCTTGCGTGAGCCTCTCTTCGCCCAATCTGAGGTGGTGCCGTAAATAGCATCGCCACTTAGTGCGATCGGCAGCTTCATCCTCCCATGTTGCTGGATCCATGTCCAGTGCCCTCATATCTCTCTTGCACACATCTTTGAACCTCAGCTGTGGTCGCCCAACTGTTCTCTTGCCATCTGCTAATTGTCCGTAGAAGATATCTTTTGGGATGCGACCATCTTCCATGCGGCGAACATGGCCAAGCCAGCGAAGTCTGCGCTGTCTAAGCAGCGTATACATACTTTGAAGGCCAGCACGTGACAACACCTCGACATTTGTCACTTTATCTTTCCACCAGATGCCCAGGATGCGGCGTAGACACCGCAAATGGAAGGTATTGAGCCTTCTTTCTTGCTTAGCATAGGTCGTCCAGGTCTCGCTGCCATATAGGAGTGTGCTGGTGACGCAGGCATTATATACCGCAGCTTTGGTCTTCATTGTGAGTTTAGAGTTTCCCCAAACACGCGATGTGAGGCGAGCAAAGGTAGCTGCAGCTTTGCCAATGCGGCTGTCGATTTCTGTATCCAGTGAGAGTTTGTCATTGATGGTAGACCCTAGGTATGTGAAGTGGTGTACCACTGCCAATTCATAGTTATCGATAGTGATAACTGGTGCAGCACCCACATCCTGACTCAGCACATTCGTTTTCTTTAGACTTATTGTGAGGCCAAAGTCCTTGCATGCTTTAGTGAAGCGATTCATCAAGCTCTGAAGCTCCTGTTGGCTTTGAGTGACGACTGCAGCATCATCAGCGAACAACAAGTCTCTTATAGTGACCCTTCTGATTTTTGTTTTTGCCTTCAGCCTTGAAAGACTAAACAGACGGCCATCTGACCTAGTGTGAAGGCATATTCCTTCAGTTGCATCTCTGAATGCATGTTTCAAGAGTAAGGCAAAGAAGATTCTGAAGAGGGTCGGAGCCAGAACACAGCCTTGTTTAACGCCACTTCGTATATCAAAGGGCTGTGACGTGCTTCCAGCATAATGGACTGTTCCCTTCATGTCGTCATGGAATGACTTTATCATTTCCAGCATTTTAGAAGGGCAGCCTATTTTCAGGAGGATTTTAAAGAGTCCATCCCTACTAACCAGGTCGAATGCTTTTGTGAGGTCTATAAAGGCGATATATAATGGTCTTTTCTGCTCTCTTGATTTTTCCTGAAGCTGGCGGAGAGAGAAGATCATGTCTGTTGTTGATCTGCCAGCTCGGAATCCACACTGTGCCTCTGGATATATGCGCTCAGCTAACATGTGTAGTCGCATTAAGATGACTTTGGCAAAAACCTTACCAACAATACTAAGAAGAGAGATGCCTCTGTAGTTATTGCAATCACTTCTGTCTCCTTTATTTTTATACAATGTTACAATCTTGGCATCTCGCATGTCTTGAGGAATAGTTGTCTCTTCCCAGCACTGGCACAGCATCCTATGCAGGGGATGTAATAGCGTGCACTTACATCATTTGATTAAATCAGGAGGAATCCCATCACTGCCTGGTGCTTTGCCAGAGGCCAAGCTATCAATGGCCTTACTGAGTTCCTCTAATGTTGGTTCGGCATCCAGCTCCTCCATAGTTGGCAGACTATTGACAGCATCAAGGGCTGCAGGCGTAACGGTATTGTCTCTAGCGTAAAGCTCAGAGTAGTGCTCGACCCACCTCTCCATCTGCTTACCCTTATCGGTTAGCTTCTTTCCGCTGATGGTTTTTAGCGATGCCGTCTTACTTTTATGGGGGCCAAGTGCTTTCTTTATACCGTCATACATTTGTCTAATGTTGCCTGTTTGCGCTGCGATCTGGATGCTCTCACTGAGCCGGAGCCAATAGTCATTTGCACATTTGTCGAGCAGTTTGTTGAACTTTGCTTCTCGTAGCCCTCAGGATCTGTAGGGTTCTGGCACTCGGTGAACGTTTAAGCTGGAGTGTCCTCTCCAGGGCGCGAGCTTGGGCACAGTTATATGGAGATCAAGCTGTTGCCCATGCAGATGGACTACATTTTCTAAATTAGAAGATCTGGAATATGCAGATGACATTGCACTGCTAGCACATTCACATCAACACATCCAGGAAAAAAAACGGATAGACTTAATAAAAATAGCCAGCAGGTGGGCTTGAACATCAATTTAAAGAAGTCAGAAGTCATGACGCTCAATGTGAGCAACCCTGAGCCCATAACAGTAAGGAATCAGCACTGGTACAGACAGACACCTTCACATACCTAGGATGCATAGTAACACCAGACGGCGGGGCAAGCAAAGACATCAACAACATGATGAACATAGCAAGAACACATTTTTTTAGCTTAAACAACATCTGGAAGTCCTCTCAGTACAGCACAAGGACAAAATTAAGATTATATCAGAGCTGTGTGCTTTCTGTGCTTCTCTATGGTGCGGAAAGCTGGAGAGTTACAGAGAAGGAAATGTCGAAATTGTCCTCTTTTCACACAACATGCCTAAGAAAAATTCACCGAATCTTTTGGCCGAATACCATCACCAACCAAGATCTGCTTATTCGGAGCAAGCAAGAGGACATGCACACCAACAAAGCTGGCAGACGCTGGAGCTGGGTTGGCCATGTCCTCAGAAGAGATCCCGATGCCATCACAAGAACAGCTATGCTTTGGACCCCTGAAGGAAAACGAAAGAGAGGCCGACCAAAAACAACTTGGCGGAGTACTGTGGAGGCTGAGATGCAAAGAATGAACCAGAGTTGGGGCACTGTACGAAGGATGGCCACCGACCGAGCAAAGTGGAATAAATTTGTTGTTGCCCTACAAGAAGCCACTAGGCGTGATGGCCACTGACTGCTTTGACGGTCGGCGGCTAAAGATCAAAGAAGAAGGAGAGAAGAAGCCCCCCAACTGATTTAATTCAATGAATTATTAATTTAATAGCTCTGATTTAAGTGTATTTTAAAATGACTGAGACATACGGGTGCAGTACACTCAAGATGATTAAATCAACTATAAATCTTTATACGAGTATACAGATAAAAATTTAATAATCAATTATATTAAAAAGTGTAAAAACGAATAATTCTTTAAAAACTCATCACATGGTGATGGTGACTGGTGAAGGTTAGTTACGGGAATTTTCTTCTTGGGAAAGTTCACTTGGTAGCTTTTAAGTGGGTACTTGGGAGCCGCGCTGGTGTAATGGCTACGGCGTTGTACTGGCGACCAGGTTTTCGTGGTTCAAACCCGGGCGTCAGCGTTTGAAGGAATGTTTACGACCGGAAATTTGACTGAATAACCTGAACGACTCCTGCACATAAATCCCGTGTGGATGGGAAGGAGCGAAGCTCCTGACCGGGTTGGAAGGAAAGTCCACTGACCCCTAGCCTCGCAATGACTTGTCATTGGGCCAAAAGAGCTGGAAAGCTCGAGTGCCGCTGGTTAGACAAAAAAAAAAGTGTGTACTTAGCTACCAGTAGGAGGTCGGTTGATTTCTGCTCCAGCCGATATTTGGTTCTTTGCAGATTGTAGACTGGTTCACTCTCGTCACTGGTCAAGTCTGGTGGCAGTAACGCGTTCCAAAAAGTATCATGGAGTAATTACGAAGCTGGCCCAGCATCTTCAAGACCCGACTGACGATGGTGTCTAGCTTTGACTGAAGGCCACTTACACCACTCACGTTTTCCACAGATAGTACCACCAATTGATATCACCGACTAGTATCATGAAGTGAGAGAGAAACAAATACCCTCCTGAGTATTGGGTTTCCTGACACAAAACCAGGTGTCCCCCTTTTTATTCCACCATCCCATCTGCCTCAGAACTTTACCTTCTCTGAGCATTAATATCAATCCCAGTGAGCGGAAAACATTCATTGCATTAATATTAAACATGTTTACATTTACATTTGCACTGGTTGAACATGTTTTATGACATCATCCACTCCCATATGGAACTTGGGACTACCTCTGCTTTTGGTTCTCTATGAGAAACCAACATAAAGGAGTCACCAGCTCTTGCAGTGGGGGTTCATGAAATGTTCATTCTATCGCTGAGGTTGCCAGCCTCGTATGACTTGGACATCCACTAGCAATTTTCACATGTTAATAAATGCAAACTATAGAATTATAAAATGTACAACTTACCCCAAAATCTGTTTTGGGAATACGGACTTCTGGCTCAGAGAAATAGTTGAGGGACTGTTGCAACAGTGATATATATATAGGTGGAGCAAGAAAGAATGATAAATGTTATTATTCTTTTCCGCTGATATAGGCGATCAGCATGTGTCGGGCTTACGGGCGGCCGACTGATGTGTGAGAGAGTGAGTGTCAACAAACGCGAATGTCATGTAGTACAGATAGAGTTAAACAGCAATCACTCACACCATAGCACACCTAGGAGTCAGGAAACGTTTAACTCCTAGTAACGTTCTACACTGTTTATTAACACCACAGCAAACGATGACATCATAGGTAATACACTGTCACAGGTTACAAGTCACGGCAAATCATGGTACATCAAGTGAGCACTAATCCAAGGTAATTGAGCGTACAATCCAAAGGTATATAATCATCAGTAATTGCTCATAACGGATCATCGATCATCAGTAAGTAAATCCTTAGAGATACAGTCACTGGTACAAAAATATCCATTCACAAAGGCTGTAGAGCACAGCAGCTCATAATCATAAACGTCATGGCCAAAAATATCCATTCAAGAAAGGGGAACTGCATATGTCGCAGTTTACAATAATATGTGTACAGCCTGAATCAACATACTCCAAGGCCTGGAAATCTTCAATAACGTACAAACTGCAGTATATAAATAAGCCGTACAACCATGGCTTTAGAAAATACATTAGGAAGAATCCAATATCCCTTTCATGCAAAAAATCTTATCCCGGGACACACTGACGAAAAATGGTCAACATCCATCTTCGGAGCTCTGCCCGTATTAACCGTCACGAAAACTTTCTCCCTCCAAAAACCCCCCAGTACAAATTCATCCCGGCGCGAATTCGCCGCACGAGATGTGAGTAGCGTTCATACCCCTTCTAACACTTTCTGTATCTCGAACATTCGAGCAGATTCCCTATCATATTTTTTTAAAAACAAACTAACAGCTAGTCAGCTTACAAGCGTGATAACCACAAATCCGACCTGTACATACAAGTCTTTTACCGCTCAACTCCCCTTAATAAAACATGACTTAACATACTACACCGACCCCCGGGGAAAAAAATGATATTATCATTTTTTGTTTTGAAAAGTACATCAACAAAAAATATGAGGTCGATGGAGCTCTAATTTCCACACACAAGAATTACCCTATGTTAAGTCATATACATAAATTCACAAAAAATTATTAGAAGTAAGTAGACAGTAGGAAATTAAGTATACAAAGTAATCAGATAAGTATACAAATATGATAGGTTTCAAACAAAGTTAAGTATATTCAGTATAGACTAAGTAGGAAATAATAAATAGGAAGTGAAAAGACAAGATTGTAAAAGTCTGTTTGACTGGAGATGTAAAAGGTTGTTCAGTGTAAATGCCCAGATGTAACGTACTGTTTTGATGTGTATGAATGTTAGTACGTTGAGCGTGTCGTGTTGTCCTGGACAGTACCAAGTTGTAGCGAGAATTTAGGTCACTAGCGTGAGGTGCCGCCAGGGTATAGTAGACACATACATAATGTCAGTATTCCTGTAGATCCAGACGTGTAGACTTGTATTACAATGTGGTTTATTGTGTAGGTGAGTAAATAATAGTGCTGATAACACGAAGGCCGTATAGGCTCTTGGACGTCTTCACATTAACTCACACATCCACAAGTAGAAGTCAGTGAAGTAGGGAATGCTGCTGACGTTTACAATATTTATTCATGACGTACGATAATACGATGATGATGGACGAAACAGTCAATAGTATAAGATCGTGTACATAATATGTGTAGTTACAAAGGTCAGCTTCAGACATCACAGATCCCAGACATGTAACCCTGGTGTTTTTCCAAGTGTGTGTTCCCGACCAGTGTTCGGTGAAAATGGTATATTGCTTTTTAATGTGTGTCTCGGTGGAGACTTTTTGGCACAGGCCTGTAGCTGAATATTCTTCCTGCATATGTATTCTTCCATGTGTTAGGTTATTTTGAAGGTATGTACTTTGATATTTATGACTGCAGTGGATGCAGCTTATGAGAGTTTGCACTGTGCACGTTCGATGAGAAGTGCACCACTATTTATGATTAGGCCTTAAGAGTATATAGCTGACGATGATTATTCAACTGCCGGGGAGCAGCCATAATGATGAGATAAGAAAGGAGGAGAGGAAAAGATCAGAAGAGTTAACTATGGAGAAAGAGAAGGAAGTTAAAGTTGAGAAATCACTGACGGAGGAGAGATGTAGAATTTTGACATTTGATGACATAATTCAGAAACAAAGTGAAGAGATTTCACTTAGGAATATTGAAATTACGGAATTAAGGGAAAGAGTGGACGGTTTGGTTGATATAATTTTAGGTAGAAAAATGCTGTCTACTGTCAATGTTGACAACGTTAGACAGAAAGACGGTTATCAACACGTCTTAAAAACGTCGAGTCAGCAACAGACACTCGATGCCAATACTAACATCAAACGTGGTGAGCGGAAATCCTTGCGTGGCAGATATAATTTTCATCGTACTAGTGACTATTCTAGTAATATTAATAATTCCTGGCGACAGGCCGACAGGGTTAATTCTACTGTGATACTTGATTCTGTACATCACAGTAAAGACAAGGATAAATTTCATGTCAATGTTCAAGAAACTAACATTGTATCTAAAGTTAGAAAGCCTCATAAAAACATAATAAGGGACGAGACTAGTAGGACTGGTGCCCAAAGTAATACTCAGTATGTTAGTAGCCATAAGGATTTTATTATCCCTATTACTGATTCAGAGGTTAAGCACGCTGCCACAGAAAAGAAGAAAAACAATCTTGACAGGAAAGATAATACAGATTTTAAACATTATCAAGGGAGATCAGCAAATTGTAATCTGTCTTCTCCAAGAAACCAGAAACAGTTTAACAGATCTAAATATTTTGGTTCTGAGGATTTTGAGAAGTATGGTAAAAATGATTACAGGAAAGATTATCAATTTTACGATAATAAGTCTAGAAGTCAACATAAACAATCTGGCAGATATTTTTATCAAAAGAGAAATAATAATGACAACTATGTTAACTTTTCTCAACAAAGGCCAAAAGTTATTGATAAACAAGGTAATAATAATAAGAGTACTTTAGGCCATGAATCATGATAGCTGCTGAGTGCAGGATTCTTTATAGTGCTGAGTTTAATAAGAGTACTTTAGGCCATGAATCATGATAGCTGCTGAGTGCAGGATTCTTTATAGTGCTGGGTTTAATAAGAGTACTTTAGGCCATGAATCATGATAGCTGCTGAGTGCAGGATTCTTTATAGTGCTGAGTTTAATATGAGTACTCTAGGCCATGTATTATGATATCATTGTAGCTGCCGAGTGCGCAGTCCTTATGTGGTAATTTATATCTTGTGTTGTGCTGTGAACGGTATTCTATGTGTATTTCATATCAATGTGTTGTGACGTGAATAAACCAGTCTTACATGTCACCAGTCGTTTACAACCATCCATGACTCTTGTGTACGTACCTGTGGTGTAAACGACTAAACCAACACACGCACTTAATATTACAAGTGTGACAGGGAACTTAACACGTAGTTAGAAATAGCCCCGGAGTGGGCGTGGCTTATCTGTATCGAGAACCTGTTCACCGCTTACCAGTGGACTTCTACAGTGTTTGCCTGTGTGGCGGATATGTAGGTATCAACTGTAGACATTACCAGATCCACAACAGTAACGTTAGCAGATAATCCAATAGACACCTCTATCAGTAACCACAGTCCGGTATCAGTAATGGCCATTTCAGGTATACATGATGTTCACATGATTTACGGGGGTGCAACAAATGTCTTGACCAATGTTTACTGTTTATGCAATAGCTCTAATCCCTGATTGAGCCCCGTCAGGTAAGCCCTAGCAAATATCTTGCTTAGTACGGGCGATATCAATTATTTAAACAAAGTCAATGCCATTGTCCTACAATTAGCAAGAAGACTTCAGACTTGCCTCACATGCCAGATACTTCATTCTGGTGAAGAATATTGGCCGTAAACATGGACCAATATGATGACAACGAAATCAGGCCGCAGGTCGCGGGCCTCGATAATCAGGTCACTCTCAGTTTACACAAGCTTCTGAGATTAAATATATATTTTCTGCCAAATCATATTCCGCCTGCATTGCGGACCCATAAAGATGATTCCTAGGCTTATGTGTGTAACAGGTCAACTTAGACCTAATCTTTCAAATATGAAGCCATACTGGAGTACAGTATAATAACTCCCTGTGAGCTTCGCTCACTATGTCGCCATCAGCGATAAATGTACCTGTAAGATCTAAACGAGACGAAAAGATCGCATAATGTTTCAGTTACCTTCTTAAAAAATCCTTACACTCTAAGGTAACACAACACAGCCAATGCTGGCATAAAGAAACACTCAGGGACGGAAGAATGACAAAACTGTCATTCCCAGAATTTCCAATCCCTATCGAAAACTTGGCAGAGAGAAATCTACGGATCGGTACATTCGTTCTAAGCCTCAGGTACACTTTCTCTGAATCAGTCTCCCGGCTTTTGCCGCCAAGACCCGCGCATGCCCAAAGAGCATGGACCAGATCGAGGCAAACCCAGACCAGGCGTTTCCGCCCAAACGGGTGATAAAGATACTCCGTATATGATCCTATAAATAGACTTAAGACATGTCAACTATAAGACATTGCCTGAGACAGGACAACATAAGACAGGAGAAGATAATTACCAGTCAAACCTGTCACAGAAAGATAATAAACATTTATCTCTCTTTGATCATATTAAACCAAACATACATTAGGTTGGCGTTTTTTCCACCGTCAAAAATGACGGCAACATAACTAGGTTTCAAACAAAGTTACGTATATTCAGTATAGACTAAGTAGGAAATAATAAATAGGAAGTGAAAAGACAAGATCAAGTAAAAAGAAGAATGACCAGCAATGAAAGAAAGCAATGAAATAGAAATAGTAAAAGAAATCAATAATACAACATGGTAACAATTAAGTTAAACAATGCATTGCATGGAAAATAAATACAACTATCACAATTAATTACATTATATTAAATCATATAATTAACCTAACAATACAAAGGATGGAAGTATGAGTAGAGTAAGAAGAAAAAGTATACAAGTAGAATCAAGTGAAACGTAGATGAAATATGGAAGCATAACCAAAATATGAACCCATACTGAAAAGTCAATAGAAGAGATGGAATGAAATGAAGAATGATCAGCAAAGAAAGAAGAAAAGCAAAGATATGTATGTAGAGAAAGATGGTAATAATACATCCTAATAACTATTTAAATCATACAACGTATTGTATAAATAAATACAATCATGACAGGAAAGCATAGAACAAAAAGGCAATATATACAAGGGGATTGACATAAGTCTTGGGCCTGACCATGAAGGAGTCACAGGAGGAAGATGAAACTTTGCACATTTAAAGTTCATCATATTTGCACTGAATGTGTGAATTACGCGTTTGTTTCTTCAATGGGTTTTCCCGGTACGGTGCACGGCGCAATGTATCCCATTGACCGGATCTGCTGCTCCAAAGATTTGATAAAACAATGGAAAAGAATGAGGCCAGAGCTGTGATAAAATGTCTGATGTTTCAGGGAAAAACACCTACAGAAATACACAGGGAGATGGAACCAGTGTTTCGTGATTCTTGTCCTTCATATACTTCGGTAAAAAAAAACTGGTGTCAACAGTTTAAGTGCGGCCGCTCAAATGTTGCTGATCTGCCAAGATCTGGTAGACCAACCTCAGAGTGCAACGATGAAAATGCAACAAGAGTGAAGAAAATCATTGACCACGATCGGAAAATGACAATTGTGGAGATAGCTAGTAGAGTAAAACTAAATGAAAGAACAGTTTATAGAATTTTACACAACAGACTGAACATGAGAAAAGTGTGTGCACGCTGGGTTCCGCGACTGTTGACACGTGAACAGAAGCAAACGAGGGTAAATTGCTGTCAACAGTTGCTCAAAAAGTGTCAGTCAAAAAAATTTTTTGGAGACCATGGTGACAGTAGATGAGACTTGGAACACCATTATGACCCCGAATCCAAAATTGCCAGCATGCAATGGAAAACCCCGGGCTCCCCAACACCTGTCAAGCCGAGAGCGCAGAAATCTGCAGGAAAAGTGATGCTGACTGTTTTTTGGGACGGCAAAGGTGTCCTTTTGAAAGATTATCTGCCTCGTGGCAACACAGTTAATGGACAGTACTATGCAGATCTTCTCACCAAACAAAGAAAGGTTGTGACCAGGAAACGAGGGATAACGCGCACTCAAAATCTTCTTTTGCTTCAAGACAACGCGCCCTCTCACAAAGCACGGCGTGTGCAGCTAGCAGCCAACGATTTGAATATTGAAATTCTTCCACACCCACCATATTCTCCAGATTTGGCTCCATCACACATTTTTCTATTCCCAAATCTTAAAAAATAGCTAAAAGGAAATCATTTTGACAGCGATGAAGAGGTTATACTGGCATGTGATGACTGGTTTAGTTTGAAAAATAGGGTGTTCTACTCCCAAGGTCTTTTCAAGGTCAAGCAGAGATGGCAGAAGTGTGTCAATTCAGACTGTGGCTATATTGAACAGGAATAAACACTATGCAAAATTTCAGCTCTCTGTGACATGTCCTTCATGGTCAGGCCCAAGACTTATGTCAATCCCCTTGTGTGTGTATATATATATATATATATATATATATATATATATATATATATATATATATATATATATATATATATATATATATATATATATATATATATATATATATATATATATATATATATATATACACCAAAAACACAAAAGAAAGCTATAAGTAAATAAAGCATAATAGGTAATTTAACCAAGTTATAAAACTTATTCATAAACAAAAATGAATTATTATAGACATCACACACAAAAATAATAATACCGTTATAAATACGTTCCCACTGACGCACAATCAAGCCCTGGGCACCGAAAAAAATACATCCCAATCTCAGAAAAAACATTTTTTCAAAAAGTACAGTACCGAAATGTTTCGTAACGATAAGTTACATAAAAATAGTATTTTTTTATTTACTAGTTTAAACCTATAATTAATAGACCAAAAATAAAATCAGCTTTAGCAAAATGCGTAACATATGAAAAAATTCCTATCCATAAGCAGACACAAATCAGCGCATGTCAGTTAAAAAAAAAAAAATTTTCACAGAAAAGGCACATGGGAAAATACACTGTTACTTGCATACCAACTTGCAAATATATAAGCACAACATCATGTCTCTTGACTATGTGCTTCAACCAGACCTCTGGATTCTTCAGTCGAACAACATTATCAGCTGTCTCTGTTAATTCTACAGCGGTTTTTTTTTTAAATATTTAAGTATAAAAATAATCTGCTGGGAAAATGTTGCATGCCTGACTAGCAAGAAAATCAAATTATTTAAATTCTCAGGTGTCACGCTCTGGAACAAATCAGTTTTTCAGAATATGTTCCCAATTTCAAATACAAGATCATCTCTGACTCATGCGAGCTACGTTTCAAAATCACTTTTCACAACATAACTGTTACTTTATATTTTCTCTGTGTGTGGTAATATGTTAACCAGTCATGGTATCAAAACACGAGAAAGAAGTTTAAATTAAGTGAATAAAGGGACACTCGGGGACTCTCTGAAGGCGACTACTGCACCCTCACAGCTAATGAGGTTGTGCATAGGGCTGGCAATCTCATCATGCATAGTAAACTGTCCTAGCAATCACAGCTGCAGGAGCACGACAATATTTGATGTACCAGCTACAGAGGCTCCAAGCTTCACAACGGAGCATAAAGGTCAATGATTATATGGTCTAAGTGGGCATAGTCTTCTGACTCGTGTGTGTAGATACCAACAGCCCACTGCTTTCATCAAAAAGTTAAAAACAGTTCACTACAAACTGCCATGCAACACCTTATTACAACTGTGATACCTACAACGTTTATGAAAACACAGTAGTATAAAAATAGTATGGAAATGAAATGGTGCGTTATCAAAACACAGTCATATAAAAAAGATATGGTAATGAAATAGTACATAAAGATGAACCTACATAATCTAAAACAATACTATATAATGTACTATACTATACAATACAATAATATCTACTATCCTAAAAAAGTTAAATAGGAAACAACTCCAGAGATTTTGAAACATTCTAGGAATATGTAGAGGTAACATCATACAATGCGGAGTCAACATGCTGACTGGCTTCACTTGATCAGTCACACGGGCGCAAGGCGACATACTAAGTTGAAGAGAGTAACAGCCTTATCAAAAACATGGCAGCTCTAATTCTCATGGAAAAGCCGTTGCTGTGAAAAGACGCAAATGAAAATTTCTATTTTAATCAACGGTAGGATTTTATGAAAGGCAACAGTCAATTTTACATTAAACCTACCAACTGTGGCTGTGTAAACTTCCGACCCCTTTATGATGAGCAACAAATCTTCCTCCGTCACGTGTAAACAAAACAGGAGGATTAGGAAGAGGATGACCGCAACTCAAGGTAGTCACTGCTGTAGGCTGAAACAAAGTTATGCACTCCGGGCAACGAGATGCTCTCTCGAAATCAAACGCAGAGCAAGCAGTAGCATTTGAGAAACTATTACCATTATTATTACCTTGATTGTTAATAATTTTGGGCTCATGTTGAGCAAAGTTAGCATAGTTGCGATTATTATTTCCCCTTTGATCAAAATATCTATTACTATTTCCTCTTTGTTTGGAACCATTGTTATGTTTAGAACCCCAGTTAGCATTGTTGTGATAAATATTTCTTCTTGGATCAAAATATCTATTACATGGATCTTGCCGTCTCCTAGAAAAATTATTGTAAGATTGATAATCTCTAGTGTAGTTATTTCTACCATAATTTCCAAAATCCTTAGAACCAAAGTGTTGAGATCCGTTAAGTTGTCTCCAGTTTCCTGGAGAAGGAAAATTACAATTTGATGAACCCCCTTGGTACTGTCTAAAATCAGGATTATCTCTCCTACCAAAATTGTTTTTATTTTTGCCTGTGGCAATGTGCTTAACAAATGGATCATGCTGTCTGAGCTGAGTATGATGAGTAACAGGAATGATAGAATCCTTATGGTTACCAACATAATGGGTATTATTTTGAGAACTAGTACTACTAGTTTTGTCCCTTGTTACCAGTTTATCCGAATTTCCAAAAGTAGATACATGATACGTTACTGGTTTCGCTACGGGTTGCTGGTTCAGAGCTGGTTCTTTATTTGTTGAGTTGCGAATGCGTGCTTCGTTCGTTTTATAAATATTCAAATGAGGGTCAACATTATATGGTCTCATTGTGTAATGAATGTCCAAGAAGACATTGGTTCCTTTCGGAGCTCATTATTATATTGTATACCTTCTTATAGGAAGAGTTCTTCAACTACAATAATAATCAACATTGTCAATCTGACAAACCAACCGTAACGTTATCGATGTGGATAAGTCTTCGAATTGGAGTCCATTGTTTATTAACAAGTTCACATACGAAGACATTTCAAGCAGGTATAACATTAACATACAGTTCATCAGAATTTACTTGCATATATATTCTTATCCGTCCGTGTCATATTGAATTCATGTCAACAGAACATCATGGCTGTATACATGTGCTGCTGGGATCCAGACAGCCAGAAATGAGAGCATGAGTCTTGACGAAAAAAATCAAACTACTTATCAAATATCCTTCCGTAACTCAGGTTAATCACAAACCTTTATGAATTCACTCGTATATAATATTATCTGGACTGACCCTGAGTCCTGGTATCAATTTACATAAATACGGCTATTAGCAAAGCCTAACCTTGGAAGGAGGTAAAAACACGACTTTACGGCTCTACGGACAACGTAACAAGGGTCCAGTAACTAAGTCACGAAGCGTGACCTTATTGACGCTAACACGTCATAATTTGACCGTGTATTTCGCGTTCACTAATCCGTGAAGTATAAAAATCCATTTATATTAATTCCATTGACCCAAAAATGCGCACTGCCAATTATAGCAGACGATATCAATAAACTACCGTAACAATACACGGTTGGTCTTTGTAGCTTTGACCTCAAATTTATCAGAGTTTTTACCGTGATCTACAGGACTGACTGCTACAATCGGATTACTTTTGTTGGCCTGACGCCAAGAATCACTACCATTAGAAGCAGTATCATTAGTACGTGGGAAATTGTATTTGCCACGAAAGGATTTATATACACCATGCTTGATGTTATGGTTAGCATTGAGTGCATGTGGCTGACTCTTTGCCTTTGTGACATGTTGATAATCAACTTTATGTCTAACACTGTCAACATTGACAGTAGACAACACCTTGTTGCCTAAGACAATATCTAATAATCCATCAATTCTTTTTCTTAACTCAGTAACTTCTATATTTTTGAGTGAAATTTCCTCACTTTGTTTCTTATTTAAGTTATCAACTATCAAAATTTTGCACCTCTCCTCTGCGAGTGATTTCTCAATATTAGTCATTTCCTCTTTCTCATCGCTAACTCCTCTAATCTCTTTTTCTCATCCTTTTCTTTGATTGTTCTCCTCTGTCGTGCCAATTTCCTTAATCTCTTCCTTTGCACTTCTTCTATATGTGGCTGAAGTCGGACCACCTAAGCCTGGAGACCCTGGACTTGAGCAGCTTGTGCCCTCAACTGTGTCAATTCCAGTTGAAGTGCCTCAATCTTACTATCATTGCTATTCTTAAGCTCATTAATCTTTTCGGGAGATACGGTATTCTTTTCTTTCAGTTGGCAACTTAGAATCGCATTATCACTCAATAGATCAGTAAGTGTTATATTATATAACTTCTCACGTTCCTTGGTGTGAACTTCCAATTTCTCACATATCTCCTTCTTTTCTTGAAGCCCTTGAGTTAGATTTCTAACTTCGCCATGCTTATCTTTCATCTGCGCTTCCAACTCTTTGATCTTGCTTAATGCTGAATTTAATGCTGCTTGCGCACTAGTAAGTTCCAAGTTCGATTTAAGTAAATCACTTGTAAGTTTAGACACTGTCTCATGTAGTCTGCTCTCTTCAGCAATACTTCCTAAAAAATTCTTCCTTTCCTGTTCACTCAGTTTGTTATCTTTTATTGAGCTCACCACATCTTCTAGCTCCTTTTCCTGACCATCAGGAATGTCGTTGTGAATACTCTTCTGTATATTCCTTAATATACGATCGTGTTTAATATTAATATGCTGATCCAAAAACACACGCAGTTCACAAATCAGTAAATCCGCTAAATCCTTAGCCATTATTAAATGAGGAACGGATTGAAAATTATCCTGAGCAAAATACCTTAGGGCTGCTGACGCATTACGCAAAAAACTGTCCATCACATATGTTTCAAGTTCTGGGCCTTGCAATCTCTCCTCATCCCTACCTTCCTCAAATAAATATTCCAATACAGGCCTCATATCCTCAGGATCCATATCCAAATCCATAGTGACACACTCACTCACTCAGTCAACTATATGTAGTAATCACCTATAATTACAACAAGATTATGACCCTGTAAGTTTAGACAATTACCTTTCCACCTCACAAAGCTTAAAATATCTCTCCAAAAAATTCCAATTATTTGTTAGTTACTGTATCACAAGTTCCTGTGCATAGAACTTTTATAAATTCCTATCAATGTGAGGGAAGTCAATATAATATTATTATGTAGCCATAAATATTTATGCACTAAATCATATAATAAGTCATAAACAATTAATGCACGATATAGACAATAAGAACAACAGTTACCAAGACAAGATACTAGAGAACAAATGATAACGTTCGCAGAATCAACTGAACAATAAAGCAGAACTAAAGAAAAAATATTGCAAAGCTTGCAATGACAACTGCGAATAGAATAACAAGACAAGCGACAACACAGTGTATAAACGAAAAATTTGTATATAAATAAAAGATAGGAAAGAGAGGGAGACACCCACAAACAAATTAATCAATAAACTAAGGAACAGAAAAAATACTACGATAACAACAATGAAACGTTACGTCACACCTAAACAACTACTGTCGTAAGAGGCAAGTAGCGATCTAAACTTCGGCAAGGTTTCTAGCCTTGAACCGGAATTATCGCTCAATTGACACTCACAAACTAAATCCTATAGAACATCTGACAAGAGCCCGAATTAACTTCGAGATGAACCTCGTTTGTCAGATCAACCTCTCTACCGCCCACATAAATATGGAATATAGAACATAAAATACTGAAAAGAACAAATAATGCACAATATCGAGGAAGGCTTGTTACATATACATAAAGTGGCACAGTTTACAAACAAAACCACTTATCTTCAATAAAGGAAATCTCCTGTCCTTCCCGCCAAAACGATGGGCACCACACAGTCTGAAGAAATCCAACGTTGAAAGTTACTGGCACTCCTTGTCAAGTCTTGAAAGGGAACAGTAGATAATCCAACTCAAACGTAGTACTTGATATCTACTTGAAACTTGTACCCGAGAACTGGAACAGGTAACACTGCAACTCTTGACTTGGGGCATACGTAAATTTGAACTGGCAACACTGCAAATCTGTACTTGATCTCTTTAAAGTTGGTATAATGTCAAACACACCACTTTATGTTGGTGGTTGGTCAGGGGAATACTGTTAAACTTCTGTAGATGATATAAACCCCATGAAGCTGGCTCAATACTGTTGCAAGTTGATATATATATAGGTGGAGCAAGAGAGAATGATAAATGTTATTATTCTTTTCCGCTGATATAGGCGATCAGCATGTGTCGGGCTTACGGGCGGCCGACTGATGTGTGAGAGAGTGAGTGTCAACAAACGCGAATGTCATGTAGTACAGATAGAGTTAAACAGCAATCACTCACACCATAGCACACCTAGGAGTCAGGAAACGTTGTAACTCCTAGTAACGTTCTACACTGTTTATTAACACCACAGCAAACGATGACATCATAGGTAATACACTGTCACAGGTTACAAGTCACGGCAAATCATGGTACATCAAGTGAGCACTAATCCAAGGTAATTGAGCGTACAATCCAAAGGTATATAATCATCAATAATTGCTCATAACGGATCATCGATCATCAGTAAGTAAATCCTTAGAGATACAGTCACTGGTACAAAAATATCCATTCACAAAGGCTGTAGAGCACAGCAGCTCATAATCATAAACATCATGGCCAAAAATATCCATTCAAGAAAGGGGAACTGCATATGTCGCAGTTTACAAAAATATATGTACAGCCTGAATCAACATACTCCAAGGCCTGGAAATCTTCAATAACGTACATACTGCAGTATATAAATAAGCCGTACAACCATGGCTTTAGAAAATACATTAGGAAGAATCCAATATCCCTTTCATGCAAAAAATCTTATCCCGGGACACACTGACGAAAAATGGTCAACATCCATCTTCGGAGCTCTGCCCGTATTAACCGTCACGAAAACTTTCTCCCTCCAAAAACCCCCCAGTACAAATTCATCCCGGCGCGAATTCGCCGCACGAGATGTGAGTAGCGTTCATACCCCTTCTAACACTTTCTGTATCTCGAACATACGAGCAGATTCCCTATCATATTTTTTTTTAAACAAACTAACAGCTAGTCAGCTTACAAGCGTGATAACCAAAAATCCGACCTGTACATACAAGTCTTTTACCGCTCAACTCCCCTTAATAAAACATGGCTTAACAGGGACCTTGTTTAAGATGCCTGTCACAGATGAAAATAGTGCAGCAGTAATCATCCACTTTTGCCCCTCCCCATCTAGTTTATATATTTTTTTCTACATGAACGAAGGATTCACCAGATCAATTAACACGTGGGCCATCTGGCGATCAAGCCCTATGTGAAACAGAGAGCGAAGCGCGGAGCATGGCGTAATAGATTCTTTGATCAGGGGAACACAGGATATTCAGTCTGAGACGGACCTTGGATTGTAAAACTTTCAGGTGAAGTAATTGCGTTGCTGATATTCGGCAAGGGGAGATGATTAAAGTCAAGCCAGAGAGGAAGAGGTGGTAAAATTACATTTGGTTCAAGAAATCGAACGGCAAATTGGCTCGGGTCTGGCAGTAGGTGTGACTTTCACATTAAAGAACGATAGAACTGATTTATCAATATATACCATGTCTCTCCGATAGCCATGATCAGTTGCCCAGAAATCTATCTGAATTCACTAGCTCGTTATCTTAAGATTTATCGTACAGAGTGAAAATTATTAGATTTTCGTGGAGTGTTTCATTTTTCTGATTGCGGTAATTTATATACTAGCTTTAAAGTAATTTAGTGTGTTTAAAGTTTTATTATATTTCACTGAGATTTTCTGTGCTAATTAAATAACTTATAGCTAATTTTCCAGCCGTAAAGTAACTTTAATTACTCGCCTATTTCCCAGTAAGAGATGTTTTAAATTGACTAGTACATACATTAAATAACTGTCTACTGCCGGTATAAATTATTTACTTCTATCCATTTTATGTAATTTTATAAAGGACTAGTGTTCATATCACGCGTTAAAAATATCGATAGGATAAGCAAGACACATGTGGTTTAAATCTAATTTATAGCGGAGTGGTGTAGAGATCCTATTTTTAACACGTGTTAGATATGATATCGATAATTTGTTACATGTTTATATTTTCTTTCCTAAAATATAGGCTGGTCAAAACCTGAGTACTAGCGGCTTTTTCTTATGGCCATATGAACTTATGATCATACGAACTTATAATATTATAAGCATCCAAGAATATTTAATATTGATGAGCTTCTTGCTGTGACCTGTGCGGTCCAATTTTCCTCATTTCCATGAGAGAAACCAGAATAGAAACATTAAATTATAATATTAACTGGGCCAGACCTATTACCAGATTTACTTATATCAATCTCACCAGCCAGCTGTGGCGCAATATATTGTCAGCAAAATTTATGTAACTTAACCTAGCGGTTCAGCCACCTGAGGCTAAGACAACCCAGGAACTATAAATGTTCTATTTATTCTACATCGGCGATCACCACGCATGAACCTTACTCCAACCAACTGAAGGCATAGATAACTTATTGTATCCAGAACAAATTTAACACCGACTCTAGCGACTCCTTTGAAATTTGCAGTCAGCAACTACGGAGAGTCTGGGGCTGGATTTGGCACACTTAAATTTGACACTAATTTTATATATATATATATATATATATATATATATATATATATATATATATATATATATATATATATATATATATATATATTACTTATTAGTGTATTTCCTGGGAATGCCTGCGACAACTACTGGGGTAAGTGCATATGAAAGTGGCCACTGCGTGTATGTGAATTGAATGAACAGAGAAAGAAACTTATGTCTTTTGTTAACATCGTATATTTATATGGTTTCTTCTTTCTTTTTTTTTTTATCTCAATAATCTGATTAGTCAACGGGGTAGATTACATTAGAAACCTATTCTTTCCCCATACTGACTATTTCATAACTTATTGTTACCTTTTGATCTTTTGGGTTAATTAACCTCGGTTGGGATCGTCCTTTCTTTTCCTTTACCAGAGGGGAGAACCTATTTGATTAATTTTCATTTTGTCTGTAAACCATGATCTCTTGATGCATATGATTTATGTTGTGATTTTCTATTTATAATAAACTTTATTAAACCTTTAGTTATTGTGTCGGTAAACCCCTGTCCATTATATGTTATCCATAGTTTGTTTTCACGATCGTGCGTATCTGTCACAGAATTGTGTGCATGTGAGTGCAGTGTAACTTGTATTTTCGTACAAGGAGAGAAAGTGCGTCTGATTTAAAAATCGTCGTCCAGATAGGCTGGATTAGATAAATTATTCTATCCAGAGACTGTCCTTTCTCTTACACGATCACCCTCGTGATAAAAACTATATCTTACCCCTTACTTTCACATTGTCATCACTATCACCTCTGCTCAGACAGGGCTATAAACATCTATTCTTCTTCTTCTTCCATCCTTAGCCACCAACCGGCAAAGCAGTATGTGGCCAGTACGCCTAGTAGCGTCTTAGGGCAACAACAAATTGATCAATCTATCGCTGTTTCCACCACGCCTAGTGGCGTCTTTGTGGAACAGAAACAGACCAAACAATCTATCGTTGTTTCCGTAATCAGATTGGTTGGCAAGCAGGTGATCAGCCCACTGTGCGAAGTTTTTACGGGATGGGGTAAACAGCCCCATGCCCAACCCTCCTTAGTCGCTTTTTACGACATGCGTGGTAGGGTGCAGTGTTACTATTCTTTGCTCCCCTTTCGGGCCCCGGCAACACACGGGTGAAACATCTATTACCTATCTGATAATTAATCCACGACAATGCTTCTTACACGTGGTCTGGGGTATTACTTTGCAAATAGAATCCCACTATGACTTAGTGTTCAGATTCCTAGGATTAGAGTTTTCCTGGGATACAAGTGCACAAGATGCTCAAACACGTTGTTCGGTCCTTTAAAGTGGAATCTTTATTCCATTCCTTACTCTAGCTGTCTTCTTGCCGAGTTGAATTTAACAGTGTTCTAGGCCGGCTAAAGTGCCAGATTATTTTGCAACTTTCGGCCCACGCACACTGTTGTTACTATTTGACAAGGCTCCAATCAGGAGTGTTGTAATTTTACATTTGGAATGCCAGCCAATAGCATTCAACCATGAGTGTTATGGTGGAGTTATCCCAACAACTTCCTCGTGGAAAAATTATGCGTGACACTGTTACGCTTCCGTTTTCACACAGCTTTGCGTTCATTAGTGAAACATTTCTGTGCTAAAAGGGAGCAGCACTAAAACGCGGCTCTTTTGAAACAGCACCAATGAATTGATTTATGACGTAAGGTTAAAATATTAAATTACGTATGTGCGCGTGCATGAGTAGAAGTAATGGTCACTTTTTGGTCAAGACGTGTATTTTATGAGCTCCTGCATTGAGTGTTTGATATTCGATATGTGTGCATGCTTAAGGACGTATGGTTGAGATATTGCATGCCATGGATTCATGTGGGAATTGATAGAGAAGTATTGTGAATTATTAACATTTCGACGATGTAGTCTAGTTATATTGTTGCGGACAGTTGGACTTATACGGACGGCACATTTGCCTACCATTCATGTATTATGATGGCCTAGTACGTTTGGCCTATGAAAGACGGTTTGCTTTTATTATATCTAAATGTGGAGCTTCAATGTTGTATGATGTCAATAAATTCTAAAAACGTTAACCAGGAGTGATCTACATTCCTTCGTTGATTTAACTGTTGTGAGTTCATTTGGACATTTGCTAACTATACAGAATTATGATCATTACATCATTAGAATTGACCGCAACAGACTCTTAAGATGTGAATTTCAAAAGTCACTTTCCATATAAGGTAGTATGGTTTCCGTGCAGTATTACCATAGAATTTACTACACGCACTCTAAACAGAGCTATACTAGAATAATAGAATTCCACTGAGTACATCAGGGGTGGGGGCAAACGAGCTGAATTTAAGAAGTGCTTAAATCTTTTACAAAAGCGTCGGCATAATTACAGAGTAAACATACTCAGTGAAAGCAGTATTGTTCTCGCTTATTCTGAATATCTTGTGAAGACTCCCTTTGTAATAGAAGTGTCATCACCCTTCTATCTACATATCTGCCAAGAGTAATTTTGTGCGAAGGTAGACACCTTTGAAGCCCATATTAAAAACTCTTGAGTTTTGGCCACTGTGGACCACTACTGCAAAGCAGGGCGGGCAATACCGTCACACTGATGATAAAGAAGAAACAGTAATCTCTGCTCCAGATGCGCTGCGGCCATTATTTTCGGGGCTGCAAGACCTCTCCCGCATTTAAGTATGATGTGATCATCATGGTACATATACGATAGCCTGCGATCGAATGTTACTCTAAGGTATTTCAGCTTTTCTTGTCTTTCAATTTTCTGTCCATTGAGAGTGTCACAGGAGTTTGGATCATAAATTGCCTATATCCTCTTCTTTTTTCTTCACCCATATTCTCTAATTTTATTATCGCAGTTTACCTTTTTCCTGTATTTTTTTGCATCCATTCGTTTGCGAAAAATATTTTCATCCTCATTCCTAACGTTTACCTGTTTCGTTTCTAATACTAGTAACGCAATTATTGCATAAGATGTGAAGTCCCTGGGCGGACTGACATTAGTGTTAGAACACGTCCCAGCAGACAGCTGTCTACAGTTTCCCCCTGGGACGGTGTTTCTTCGGCTTAGTTTCTGGGCCTGTAGCGTGCAAATTCACTCCGCCAGACATGGCCGGCAGACGGATTGTCTACATTTTGCAGCAATTATGAGAGCTTTCGTCAGAATAGCTCCGGCGGAGTGTGGAAATCGCCCACGCACTGCAGACGGTTGTCTGAGATTAGCAACTGACACGCGCACTCTCGGTCACTGATGGCAGTTACGGCATGCTGATCAGCGTGAGGCGTGAAGTAGTAGAAGTGTCAGTTCATGGGTGTCTTCTAGTTGACGTAAGGTGTTTTACACGTACAAGGGGAGATTATTTCGTTTGCGAAATAAGTTGGGGCTTTTGTCTATTTTTAAGATATTGGCCCGAGTTTGAAACTAACTTCACTCATTCTCCATTTTACAGTAGACGTGGTCACTTCGTTCTAGAACACTTAAACTTATAAGTGATGTCTCTTAGTTTCGTTGTGATACGTAGTTTTGTTTGAGGTAAAATATTATATCTAGTATATCTAGTATTTTGCGAAATGTTTAAAGTGGTTAATCGTTTATTTATTTCCCTAGTTAGATTTGGTGCAGAGCGATTAATTTATAAGTCTGTATTATTTTCTAGTGACGCATACAGTGGAAAGCAGAATAAATTATATTTCTAGCTTAACAAACATGTAGCCATAATGAATTTAATTTAACTGCTAACTACTCAGTCGAGTATATTTTTCTAAACAAACTTATAAATGCTAGATGCATCATGAGTGGTGACGGAAATACGCAGATATTCCTAATTCATGATGAGGGATTTTTTTTTTATATAACTTATTTCACGGGAAGCTTTAAATATAAGTCAAGCTGTAGGCTTGCCGTTTAAAATGTAAGTTATAACGAGTACATATTCTGTATATTATATTATATGTGTTTTCTTCATTCAGCGAATACTGGGGTAAACCCAACTTGCCGGCGTTTAGTAAAGAGACGTACTTGTGAGAAGCATAGACATTTCCTATCTTTAACCACGTGGGTTTTTTTTCAAGTAACATTGGTCTGACAGTGCATGTGCCATCAGAGATAAACAGTAATACCAATCCCACTAACGGTTGCTAAAGACTAATGTTTATACTGGGCTTCTGAGCCAGTTCATGTTTCTTCTCAAATTGAAATATACATGCTGCCTGGCGGCGAGAATAAATTTCAAGAAATAACATTAACATTTCCGACATTATCGAAAGAGTGGATAGTGAACCAAGACTATCTGTTGAGAGCAGTTGTCCACTGGTCAACTTTTTCCAAAAGTAAGGGAATCCTCGTGTTAGACTCTGTGTGCCCGTTTAAAATCGCTTACCCAAAACTGATTCAAGTGACATTAACAGTAAATCTAAAATTTAAACTGGTAAAGTGAACGCTCCCCGAAGACAGTGGAAGAAACCTGTATTTGCAGAGCTGGGATTCGCTTTATCCAAAGAATCCAGATTCACTGTAGAGAAGTGTCCTAAGGTTGCGCCAGACGGTGATCAACATCAAGTTTTTTTAGGTAAGCATGAAAGCCAGGGTACCCTGATGAAAGAATCGAGTAAAAGTGACGGAAGGATGTTCGTTGTTTAATGCACTCACTTTGTAATTTCTCCTTATGAAAGACTTGCTGCTTAATTTAATTGTTCCTTTAGAATAGATACTGCTGTCATAAGACAGTTCTTACCTTCAAGAAAGGGGACAATATTAGACCCTAACCATATGCATCTATAACTCTTTGGGCCATCATCTGTCATCCTAACGGGGCTGTGGGCTAAACCTAGAGTTAAGATCATAACGGGGCTATCATTCTTTTAGCATTTTCTTGAATTTTACGACTATTTGTATATGTTTTTTCCTTGATGTATTTTTTTTTTAGGTGTGGTGAGAAGATTTTTTTAGATGAAAATTAAAATCTCTCTTGAACTAATCAGTGCGTTGGTCAGCTCGTTCTAGTATATATATAATCATTTGTTATAGTTCCCAAGTCTGTGCGTCTACCTGTCGTCACTTGAATGTGCGTGCACGTGAGTGGATATATATATATTTAATGTATATGTGTTAGACTGTCTGACTACTTTAGATCTGTCGTAGAAGATAGGTGAGAGAGAGAGAAGATTTCCCGCTCTCAGAGACAGCCTCTATCACTATTCTACCACCTCACTCGTGGAAATCTATTTTGTATTTCTATCTCACACTGTGACTATCACTCATTCCAACCTATTCAGAAGGGACCAACTCAAGTCTTAATTCTCCTATCAAAAATCTACGACAGAGAGTAATATCTGTTTTCACATGGAGTTGTTTAAGGAGCACCACAGCACGCAGGCCTTGTTGGGATTGACTTGGAGCAATTTTCCTCGCACCATTTAAACACCTTCTGTAGTGTCCCATGGATGCTATTAACCATTTCCTGTCGCTTAGAGCCAGTTCTGTAAATGAGCATGTCATCAGCAAAAGTCATTGTTCGTCCCAACCCAGTTGGCTGAACGGTGGCTACTTTTGCTGTATAGGTATTAAACAGAACCGGTCATAATGGAGAACCCTGGGGTAGTCCTGGGCAAATGCGCATTGGGTCTGATATCCATGTTCCAAAGTGAAATGCCACTGATCTCTCAGTTAAGGCAGCTGCTATCCATCTAGTTATGCCAACGGTTAACACCGCAAGCCATTGCACAGTTCATTAATGTTTCAAAGTTCTCACTGTTACACGCATCCTCGTCGTTATCATCATCATGATCATCAATCATAATCATCATCGTCATATCATCTGCGCTCCTTACGGAGCATGAAACCAACCCTACAGCTGGTCCAAATGGAAGCCAGCACCAAGCATTCACATGATCTTGCAACGGTAGTTTCTGAGGCAATGTGTTTTACATGACGCGGTTGCCAGACACACGCACAACCTCACATTAGTCGCCTTGTACGACATGCCTGAGGATACAGTAGCCCTGTTATTTTTTTGTCTCTCAGAAGTACACGGAGCAAAATGTAGAGCTGGATGTCTAATATTTTTGTTGTTTGTTTGTTTGTTTTCTCCACCAAGCAGCCAAACTACCGGAAAACGATTAAGTAAGCCGGCTTTACACGTTTTTCCTTAAGTTAAAAGAAATAATAATAATAATATTAATAGCCAGGAGACAGCAGCTAAAGTTCAAAGATGAGTGCAAGAGATATATGAAGGCACTTCTTCTTCTTTGATCCTTAGCCGCCGACCATCAAAGCAGTCAGTGGCCATTACGCCTGGTGGCGTCTTGTAGGGCAACAACAAATTGATTCCACTTTGCTCGGTCGGTGGCCATCCTTCGTACAATGCCCCAACTCTGGTTCATTCTTTGCATCTCAGCCTCCACAGTCCTCCGCCAGGTTGTTTTTGGTCGGCTTCTCTTTCGTTTTCCTTCAGGGGTCCAAAGCATAGCTGTTCTTGTGATGGCATCGGGGTCTCTTCTGAGGACATGGCCAACCCAGCTCCAGCGTCTGCCAGCTATGATGGTGTGCATGTCCTCTTGCTTGCTCCGAGTAAGCAGATCTTGGTTGGTGATGGTATTCGGCCAAAAGATTCGGAGAATTTTTCTTAGGCATGTTGTGTGAAAAGAGGACAATTTCGACATTTCCTTCTCTGTAACTCTCCAGCTCTCCGCGCCATAGAGAAGCACAGAAAGCACACAGCTCTGATATAATCCTAATTTTGTGCTTGTGCTGTACTGAGAGGACTTCCAGATGTTGTTTAGACTAAAAAAGGCTGTTTTTGTTTTGTTCATTCTGTTGTTGATGTCTTTGCTTGCTCCGCCGTCTGGTGTTACTATGCATCCTAGGTATGTGAAGGCATCTGTCTGTTCCAGTTGCTGATTCCTTACTGATCTTCTTCTTCTTCTTCTTCTTTGATCCACTGTCACTGAGCGTCGGCTCTTGGTGATATGGGCTCAGGGTTGCTCACATTGAGCGTCATGACCTCTGTCTTCTTTAGGTTGAAGGCACACTGGACATAAATCCAGCAGTCTGGTAGGATGAAGCTGCTACTCGCAACAAGTGACGATGATCCCTACGGCGTCCCACCTCAGATGGGCGAAAATAATTTCCCACAACAAGCAGAAGAGAAAAGAACACGCTGAAAGAAATACATGAGAAAAAAAAGTAGCTGAGGATTATCACCTCAAGGTCGCATTCCCATAGTCAGTTATGATTGAAGGGGGCTACAACTGATAAAATAATAAAGAAACGTTTCAGACATTTGAGATCTGCAATAATGTTGAGAGAGCAAAACAAACAACAGTTGTGTCAAAACAAAACCAAGGAGCATAGTGATCTCCACTACAGTTGGTCTCATAGTGATCTCCACTACAGTTGGTCTCATAGTGATCTCCACTACAGTTGGTCTCATAGTGATCTCCACTACAGTTGGTCTCTTTGCGGGAAGCCTCCACCAAAGCACTCTATGTACTCTTTTTTTCGTACGCCCGCTGTGACAGGTTATGAGATTAGACCACCTCGATCAGTCCGCTTGACTCGCACCGTGACCCCTCATTCCTTTCAATCTACTCGTCCAACGTGGGGAGGGGGAGGGGGCGTCCCACCTTTGCTTCTCTCATTAGTATGCACGGTTGTTACGCTAAAGCCATGTTTTCTCGCTATCTGTCTGACGCATAGTTTAGCCACGCCTATTTGTCTTGTTTCTTGCGCGGATGAGCGACTATCTAGATTTGTAACTGTCATTCCTGTAAAGGGGACGAACTCTAGGGCGTTCGCTTGAAGCTCGATGAAAGTAGGGCTGTCAAAATTACGACATACTGTCAGCGCACGGTCCCAGAACACGAACCAACGGAACGGCTTTTGAAGTTCCATACGGCTAGTCAATCGACGAGATTAAAGCCGGCCTGTTGCTGGCAACGTCCATCTCGGCGGTCGGCATAGGTGAGAAAAAAACCTTTAATTCAGGAATCGAACCGCAGATTTTCCCAAAATACGGGCAAAGGCGTGATCTCTCGCACTATCTGGTGAAATTATAGCATTTATGGATATATACGTCGTCTTCCCAAAATCAGATATCAGTCGCTCAGGAAATTGTTGAAATAACTAGCTCGATATCACGAGAGTTTTCGTACAAAGTGAATCTCTTATATTCGTGGAGATATTTTCATATTTTTCTGTGTTGCGGTAAATGTATATATTAGCATTTAAGGAATCTAATGTCTTAAAGTTTTTTCATTATATTTCACTGGGATTTTATATGTCAACTGATAAGCGTATTAAATAACGTATAGCTAATTTTTCCAGCCGTAATGTAAATTTAACTACTCGCTATTCCCCAGAAAGAGATGCTTTAATTGACTAGTACATACATTAGGCAACTGTCTACTGACGAAATATATATTTACTTCTATCCATTTGTGTGTAATTTTTTTAATGACTAGTGTTCATATCACGTGTTAAAAGCGATAAGATAAGCTAGACACTTGTAGGGTTTTAAATATAATTTAATACCGGAGTGGTTAAAAGGTCTTACCTTAACGCGTATTAGGATATGAATTATATTATTGTTAAAATGTTTGTACTTTTTCCTACATCTATGCTGATCATAACTCTGCGACCTAGCGGTCTTATGGTCATACTAACTATGGTCTTATGGTCTTTTGGTCTTATAATTTTATAAGTCTCCAGAAATTTTATAATCTTGTTGAGTCTTCGTGCTATGACCAGTGCGGTCCATTTTTCTTCATTACGTGGGAGAGAGACCAAACTGGAAAAAAACAAAAACATAATTGTAATAGCAACTGGACCAGAACACTACCAGATTTTATCTATATCAATCTCATCAGCCAACTGGGGCAAAATATTTTCATATTTTCATAAAGTAACAGAGTGTCTCAGCCACCTGAGGCTAGACAACACAGGAACTATATATATGTTTTATTCCTCCTATGACGGTGATCGCCACGTATGAATCTTACTCCAACCAACGGAAGGCAGTGATACAGTATTTATCCAGGAAAAAAAATTAAATCACCAACTTCAGCGACTACCGTGAAATTTTGCAGTCAGCAACCACGGCTAGTCTGGGGCTGGATTTGGCAAAATTAATCTGACACTGAAGAGTCTTAGTACTTGTTAGTGTTTATTTCCATGGAATGCCTGCGACAACTATCGGGTAAGCAAATCTGAAAGCGGCCACTGTATGTATGTGAATTGAATGAACGGAGAAAGAAACTTATTTCTATTGTTACCATCAGTATACTAATCTTCTTCTTGGGTTTTTTTTCCTCACTAATCTGAGTATTCATCAATGGTACCTATACCTTGTAGCGGTATGGCAGCTTGCGTACCCTGACAATCCCCAGAGCTATGCCAGTGGGAGTTTTACTCCTGGTAGGTTCAACCAAGCTGGACTGGTCTGTGTGGGTAGGGGTCAGACAAAAGCTGGTACCCTGGTCCTCCAGGTTGGGGGTTTTAGCATAGGGCTGACACCCCTGTCTATGTAAAAAAAAAACAATGAAGTTACGGAAACAACAATAAATGAACAAACTTTGCTGCGGGATGGACATTCAGAGTCTGTGGCTCGTATGACTGTCAGTGGTGAAAGCCGAAAGGAAGCCACTGACATGAAAACGGATGTCCTGACCGCAAAACAGGATACAAGAATAGGATTTTGGAATGTCAGGACATTGAACGAGACAGGTAAACTAAAACAGGTCACGGCAGAAATGAGAAACTATAGGTTACACATCCTAGGGATAAGAGAGAGCAGATGGACAGGGGCAGGAAAAGTTAAAACAGCAACAGGAGAAATAGTACTTTACTCTGGAAGAGAGGGTGGACAGCACAATGAAGGCGTAGCCATTATTCTACTGAAAGGGATAGAAAGGACATTACTGGAATGGAAACCCATCAACAACAGACTGATAAGATTAAGATTGAGAGTGAGATTCACCAATACTACAATAATACAATGCTACGCACCAACGAATGATAGCGATGAGGAGGTCAAGGATGAATTCTATCAACAACTGCAGAAAGAAATGGAAGACACACCTAGATATGATCTTGTTATAGTAATGGGAGACCTCAATGCGAAAGTTGGTACACACAATACATATAATGAAAGAGTAATGGGGAAATGCGGCAGCGGAACAGCAAACGAAAATGGGGACAAACTAATAATTTTCTGTAGCATTAACAACCTGGTCATTGGAGGAACACTTTTCCCACACAAAGAAATTCACAAATTAACATGGGAATCACCTAATGGACGGGGCAGAAACCAGATAGACCACAGATAGGTTAACGGTAGATGGAGACATGAATTACAAGATGTGAAGGTAAGAAGAGGTGCAGATGTGGGAAGTGATCATCATTTAGTAGTAGCAAAACTGAAAGTGAAACTAAGAAGGGCTAGACCAACTGTAACTACACAGAAAAGGTTTGACATCAGCAAATTGAAGGACCCCCTTACCAGAAAAGCTTTTGCGGCCGACATTAAGAAACGATATCAATTTGCCAATAGCCAGGAAAAGACATTGACTGATGACATAGACCAGAATTTCAATACCATTTCAACAATATATAAGGAAAGCAGCAAATCATGCTTGGGATTCCAGGAAAGGAAGAAGCAAGACTGGATAACACCAGAAACACTAAACACCATAAAGATGAGAAAGGAAATGAAAAGAAAGAAAACAGAAGCGAAGTCCCCCAGGTTAAAGCAACTTTATAGCGAACAGTACAGTAAGCTGGACAAGGAAGTTAAACGCCAAACCCGAGCCAACAAAAGGAATTTCCTAGACGATCTTGCAAGACAGGCAGAGGAGGCAGCACTGAGAAATGAACAAAGCACAGTATACAAAATAACTAAATTCATCACTGGAAAACGAGGTGCAAACAATATTACATTAGTAAGAGATAAGCAAGGTAATCTCATCACGACAGCAGAGGGACAGGAAACAAGATGGGCAGAGCACTTCAGAGAAACTCTGAACAAGGAACCACCAGAGACACAATTGAATGTTCCTGAGGCTGAAAACGATCTAGATGTAAATACAGACATTCCACGAAAAGAAGAAATCATCACAGCAATCAAAGGGTTAAAGAACGGCAAAGCTCCGGGCTATGATAACTTAAATGCAGAGCTATTTAAGACAGACCCTGAGCTAGCAGCAGAACTATTAGAACCACTATTTGCACAAGTCTGGAAAACGGGGACAACACCATCAGAGTGGAACAAAGGAATAATTGTCAAATTGCCCAAGAAGGGAGATCTTGCAGACTGCAATAATTGGAGAGGAATCACTCTTCTCTCAGTTCCCAGCAAAATACTAGGCAGGATAATTATACAGAGAATTTCAAAGGCAGTAGACCACAAACTGAGGAAAGAACAAGCAGGATTTAGAAAGAACAGAAGATGTGTAGATCATATATTCACTCTCAGGAACATTATAGAGCAGTGCACAGAATGGCAAAGACAGCTTTACATAAATTTCATTGATTTTGAAAAGGCTTTTGACAGCATACATAGGGACAGTTTATGGAAAATACTAAGGGCTTATGGAATTCCAAGCTGCATAGTGTCAATCATAAAAAGCCTCTATGCCAACTTAACGTGTAGTGTTGGGCAGAGCAACCTAACCTTCGAGGTGAAGACAGGAGTACGACAGGGATGCCCCTTATCAACCACTCTATTTTTAACAGTCATAGACTGGGTGATGCGCCAGACAACACAGGGCAGTCCAAGAGGAATAAGATGGACTACATTTTCTACATTGGAAGATCTGGAATATGCAGATGACATTGCACATTCACATCAACACATCCAGCAAATAACGGATAGACTTAATAAGTTTAGCCAGCAGGTGGGCTTGAACATCAATTTAAAGAAGTCTGAGGTCATGACGCTCAATGTGAGCAACCCTGAGCCCATATCAGTAAGGAATCAGCAACTGGTACAGACAGATACCTTCACATACCTAGGAAGCATAGTAACACCAGACGGTGGGGCAGGCAAAGACATCAGCATCAGAATAAATAAGGCAAGAACAGCCTTCTTTAGCCTAAACAACATCTGGAACTCCTCCCAATACAGCACAAGCACAAAATTAAGATTATATCAGAGCTGTGTGCTTTCTGTGCTTCTCTATGGTGCGGAATGCTGGAGAGTTACAGAGAAGGAAATGTCGAAATTGTCCTCTTTTCACACAACATGCCTAAGAAAAATTCTCCGAATCTTTTGGTCGAATACCATCACCAACCAAGATCTGCTTACTCGTAGCAAGCAAGAGGACATGCACACCATCATAGCTGGCAGACGCTGGAGCTGGGTTGGTCATGTCCTCAGAAGAGACCCCGATGCCATCACAAGAACAGCTATGCTTTGGACCCCTGAAGGAAAACGAAAGAGAAGCCGACCAAAAACAACCTGGCGGAGGACTGTGGAGGCTGAGATGCAAAGAATGAACCAGAGTTGGGGCATTGTACGAAGGATGGCCACCGACCGAGCAAAGTGGAATCAATTTGTTGTTGCCCTACAAGACTCCACTAGGCGTGATGGCCACTGACTGCTTTGACGGTCGGTGGTTACGGATCTAAGAAGAAGAATCTGAGTATTCACGGGATAGATTAAATTATGGGTTTGTTCTTTCCTCGTCCTGACTATTCCCTACCTCATTGTTAATTTTTGATCTTTTGGGTTAATTACCTCTGTTGGGATCTTCTTTGTTTTTCCCTTTACAAGAGGGGAGGGCCTATTGGGTTAAATTTCATTTTTGTCTGTAAACCATGCTTATTGATGTATATGCTTATTGATGTTGTAAAGTTCTAGTGATAAATAAACGTAATAAACCTTAAGTTATCGTGTTGGTCAACCCCTACCCTTATATATTATCCATAGTTTGTTTTCACGTTTGTGCGTATTTGTCACAGAATTGTGGGTACGTGAATGTAGTGTAACTTGTATTTTGTACTAGGAGAGAAGGTGCGTTTAATTTAAATATAGTCGTAAAGATAGGCTGGATTAGAGCAATTACTAAATCCAGAGACTGTTCCTTTCTCTTACACTATCACCTCGTGAGAAAAAAAAACTATTTTATTACACCTTACTGTCACAAAGTATCACTATCACCTCTGCTCGGGCGGGACCATAAACATCTCAGACCTATCTTATAAGAATCTACGACACCCGCTAATACTCGAGGCGAAATCTCAGGTTACTATATCTAACCTCAGACTGATTTTACGTGAGTATCCCTTTGTCCCTGTACAATGACAGGTGTCCTCTCGCCATTCAGGCAGATACTCGGCGATTTCGGATGTACCCATTAGAACTGGGTCGGCTCAGGAGCCGTTCAGGTTATTCCAGTCCCTGATCGAGGGCATTTCCTCAAATGTCTTCGCCAGGGCTCAAATTATTCCAGTCCAAGTCCCGGTCGAAGACACTCTTTTAAATGTCCTCACCAGGGCTCGAAGCTGGATCACCCGATCGCCAGCGCAGTGAGGTAACCATTACACCAGCGCGGCTCCCCGTGTACTCTTAAAGACGGTGGTTTCCATAGTTGTTCGTTTTAAATGATGAGGTTGCTAATCCGCATGCGCACATAACGTTGTAGCTCTTCCGAGTTTTCAAGAACTGGCGTGGATCTACTGTCCTGGTCATGCAGGGGTACGCGGCAATGAAAGAGCTGATAGACTATCTCCAAGAGCACCTATAGTAGGTGCATTGGATATGGACAAGGGAGAGATACCGAGGACAATTAATGATCGCCTATTAGAGAATGACACTGCAATCCATGAATCATCAAGGCTAAGTTTGCTGCAATTTGACATCAAACGTAAGTCCAGCAGGGATGGACGTATGAGAGGATGCATCCGGCGTGTATACAACCAGCGCGCAACAGGAACAATTAGCATTCATACCCTTACACGTTTGCTGAGGGAGACTGAGCACCTATGGGTTTGCCCGGAGTGCAATGATGTCAGTTCTGAACAACTATAACAATAAATCTCTTCTAACACATTTGAAGGTATAATCGTAACATTTGTCGCTACAGAGACACCCGGTTTCTTTGAACTGTTTTAACCTAGATCAAAGTCCTTCTGTTACGTCAGAACACAATTGTCAGCAAAGCAGGCAAACAAACAAACATAAACAAAACAACTCTGAACTCTAGAGTAGAGTTAATAAACACTAAACCCTGAAAAGTGCCACACACACACGCGCACGCACGCACACACACACACACACACACACTCACACAATTTGACGGTTCTCAATTCCAATTTGCGAAAATGCTATATAAATTCTTCAATATCATATGGAGTAGGAACATGGACAATGAACAAGCGAATAGAAGAAAGAGGCCACTGAAATGTGGATATATAGAAGAACGGGGCACGTCTCATGGACAGAGAAGAAAACAAATAAAGAGGTCCTAAAAACCTAAAAACGAAACGAGAATTAATGAAGGAGATCAAAATTGGACAGCTACAATATTTTGGCCATGTAAAAAAGACATAACACCTTACTTGAAGACCAGAATAGAAGGCAGAGTGATGGCAAATGTGCAAGAAGAAGACATTGCTATTAGTGGGAAGATAAACTTCAAGAGAAGGACAGGAAAGAGTTTAATAGAGTGCGCCGTCAAGACAAGAGACAGGGGACGTTGGAGATCCATTGCAGCCGACCTTCGATGTGAAGATGGCACCTGATGATTTCTTCTTCTTCTTTCGTTCGCTTGAAATATATTGTCTATATCTGCAATGTTGTTTCTTGTATAAACTTCACTGTCTTTTGTAGTTTATACAGAGGTCCGTATAGTTTTGCTTCCAGTGTTGTTTCTCTGGGCCAGTGGGTTTGCCTCAATATATCATATTCGGGGCAATCTTGAAGTACGTGCTCCGCAGTCTGGGGTGCCTGTCCACATGTACACATGGCTGAATTGCCAATCTTGAATTTTGTATACATGTGGCTGCGGAGGCGGTTGTGTTCTGTTCTGAGGCGCAGAATAACAATTTGTTCTGATCTGTTCATAGCTTGGTAATCATCTTGTGTTGATGTTGGTGGCTTTCTGATAGATTTGATCATCTTTTTCTTCTGATGGTACGTAATTGGTACATCTGGTTGCTCGTCTGCAGCACCTTCTTTAGCCAGTCCGTCTGCTCTCTCGTTTCCTGGTATTCCACAATGAGACGGTATCCACTGCATGGCGACCCTGCGCTGGTTGCTCAGTTCAGAAAGTAGGGCTTGTATACCTGGCAATTTTCTGGACTGAAGTGCTTGGAGTGCTGATCTTGCATCTGTCAGGAATACTACAGGCTGTGGACCGAGATTGGTGTTCAATAGTTTCTCAGTTGCCACCTTGATTGCCTGGACTTCTGCATCATAGTTGTTACAGAATTTCCCCGTTGGTACTCTGACCGTATCCCTAGTGTTGTTTGGGTATTCTATGTAGGCCCTACACTCCTGCTCTTCCATTCCTTACTGCATTCTGTGCTGACCCATCCGTGTATACTCGGACCCAGAGGTCCTGTGGGTATTCATCATCCAGGAAACTGAGAGTGACTGTCCTACGTTGCACGCTGTTCTGTTCATTCCTGTCTAATATTCCTTTCACTTTTGTGCACCTGATGATGATTATATATCTATGACAGGAAACTCTATACAGAGCGATACAACAGGAGGCAATCTGATCATCAGAAGTGTCCCCCCGTCGATATATATATATATATATATATATATATATATATATATATATATATATATATATATATATATATATATATATATCGTATCTATCAGATAGCGTGATGAAGCCCTGATAATGGCTTGCCTTGAAAAGGGACCCCGGGCAGAACAATATGGAGTATTGATGCCGGCTTCGACGTGGACAATACAACATAAAATAAACAAAGAGAATCTACGCAAAGAAACCTTGGGGGGAGGAGGACTATAATTATAGCAATAAATAAGGTGTGACTGAAGAATTGTTTGAACCCAGCTTGTCGCAAGCGAGAAACACAGAACAACAAATACCCATTACGGCAATCTTGCCAAGCTTGGAAACTGAAACGTGCGAGGAGATAGTGTGTCACTACTACGCCCTGGGGCGGTTGATACAAAAGAAATGACTACATCATTGCATAAACTGGAGGCAGGCAATGTCAAAGTAGACCTGGTAATGTATCATCTAGGCTAGATGTGGTCTTTGTGTTTTGTGCGAAGGACTCGTAAGTGCTCTCTGAACGGCGATAAGAGGTGATAAGTGGATTAGAGGCCATTCGGTATGTCTTAAATTACAAACTGAAATTTGCTGTTTATGTCAGATTGTTTTGCTTTAAATCAGGGTTAAAAATTAAATTGACAATCAGGAATACCACAAAATGTATCGCGCACGCCCTGCAGTGCTATCTTTATTAGCAAAAAAATTACGTTAATGCGAACTGCGATTATGGGGTATTTTTCGAGACTTGAACACTCTTTGTTGACATGTTAGATCGATGTTGAGACTGCTGTAGAAATCGGTAGCAAGGTTCTTAATTGCTAGTTAGTGTAGCATGCACTATTGTTCAAAGTTTCTTTGTTAGACAAAGGTAATTTAGACAAGGGGCGTACAAGTGAGAAATTATAGTAAATGTGTCATTCATTGTCTGGAGTTCGTTGCTTTGTTCGAGTCACATTTCCAGTCGGTGAGTCGCCATCACCGTAGGCATACTAAACCTAGTAATTTGTGGCATATAAGTTATTTAGGAACAAGTATAATAATCTAGGCCTACAATTTTTTTTTGACCGAGTGAAGACGTGCAATCTTAGAATTTTCTAACAACTTTCTGTAGGCCTAGCGTGCAACAGGTGTAGGCCTAGGCCCCAAATATTATGCCTATGGGTTTCGTTAGACACATTTTTGAATCTACGGCATTAATACCTTTTAAAACTTGAAATCACTGTAGGCCTATATGTGGATGCACATGACAATAGAACCAGTCTCATAAGTACAAAATAAAGAACTGGCCTCTATTATAACAGTATAAAGCTTAAATAATTGTTGTTCAAGTTTGCATCATGTTACATTGGAATGTTCTAACAGTGGGCCTACCTCCTAAATATTGAATTTGTTTTTTTTTTCAGTCTAAATTTTTATAGCTTATTATACTTAATCTTTATTATTCTGATACTTTCTCATATGTTTGCTCACTGAGAGTTATATGTGTTGAAATAGGTCTTTTGTGTCAGTGTGACTAAAAGCAGTGTTTGTCGAATTTAGGTTGAAATGAACAGCAGTGGGACGTGTTTGATACGACCAAAAAAAAAAAAGAATTTGTGTTTGATACAGCAGTAAACAAGAATTCAGATAGCCTACCCAGCAGTACGGGTACAGACTAGGAATCCTAACCCTAATGATGTGGATGACTTATTTGGATGATATCAAACAAAGTTCCCACAGTTCTTCATTTCAACCTTAATTTTATCAATATTTTATACATAATTGTGCATAGTTCAGGCTTTATGCCTTCCTTGTGATGAATTGTGATTATGTATAGTTTTGAAATTTATGAAAGTAGCTTATTCAATATGGCCATATTAGTATTTATGGCCCAACTAGTGTTCTTCTTCTTCTTCTTCTTTGATCCTTTTCTCATCATTATGGTGTTTAATGTTTCTGGTGTTATCCATTCTTGCTTCTTCCTTTTCTGGAATCCCAGGCATGATTTCCTGCTTTCCTTATATATTGTTGAAATGGTGTTGAATTTCTGGTCTATATCATCAGACAATATCTTTTCCTGACTTTTGGCAATTTGATATCGTTTCTTTATATCAGCCGCAAAAGCTTTTCTGGTAAGGGGGTCCTTCAATTTGCTGATGTTAAACCTTTTCTGTGTAGCAATTCTGATTTTCACCTTCAGTTTTGCTACAACTAAATGGTGGTCACTTCCCACATCTGCACCTCTTCTTACCTTCACATCTTGTAACGCATGTCTCCATTTACCATTAATCATCATGTGGTCTATCTGATTTCTGTCCTGGCCATTTGGTGATTCCCACGTTAATTTGTGAATTTCTGTGGGCCCTACTAGTAATTTATGTGAAAGAAATATTTTTCATTTTAGTCTCAGTTGAAATGAAGAAGTGTGGGATGTATGTCAAATTTCGACTGTCTATTGATTCTGTGGCAAATTAAGTTGCCCACATCAATATGGCCATAAATAGAAATACAGAGATGCATTAATAAAGGGTGAGGTTTAGGAATCCTAACCATAACAATGTGGGTGACTTAATTGGCCACCGGATTGCTAGAGCATTTGAGCTAAGTTTGACATACGAAACACTGTTCTTCATTTCAACCAGATATGCCTTACAGTATATCAAGTGTTAGCCCAGAAAAGCTGAAAATTAAAAGAAATAACTGAATAAAGGTATCTTTCATGACACAGCCCCTCCAAACAACAACAGAAATGATGGTTCGAGGTCACAATTTGGCTCTGTTTGCCTTAGGAAGTATCATCTTTTTAGTGGGCACAACATCAGCAAGTGTACATCCACATGTAGATATACAAAGAATGAGCTTAACACGGATGACTTTGTTCTCAACTGAATTTATATAGGCCTACTGAAAATACACAGAACAATTCTGGGTGGCACGTGGCAACACAACACATGCATCTAAACTGAATGACACATACCACTACTGAATGACGCATACCACTACACATTAAAACTACCACTGAATTATACCATACTTCCAAATGTCATGTCACATGAGTCATAGACTATTAGTAAACAAGTAGGAACAGCAGTAGAGGCCACAGAGATGTGGTTTTATAAAATAATTTTTTTAAACCGTGGACAACTAAAAAGATTAATGAGGATATCCTGAAAGAGGGCAGTGTGCAAAGGAAGCTTATTCGTTAAGTTAGAAAGAAGCAATCCACCTTCTTTGGTCATGTTATAAGAAGAAGAAAGATGGAATATATTGTGACAACAGGAAAAATTGAAGGAAAAAAGAGATAGAGGACGACAGAGAGAAAGAAGATACTGGGCAGTTTGACATCATGGCATGGAAAGAAGTCAATGTCAGAATCTATAAATAGTACTGTAGCCAGGAAATTGTGGAGAGATAGGATAGCTTACATTCCCAGGCATGTTGCATGAAGAAGAAGGAAAGAAAGGCAGACCCGCCTATAAACTGCTAAAAGACCCAACCCGGATTGGTCAGATATCTAGAGAACCAAAAATACCATGCAAAGAAAACTAATTAGACTTCAACTAGGGACAGGCTATTTCATGGTGGAGGAACCCTTCAGTGCAACATGTCTGGAGAAAAACATCATAGCACATTTTGTGTTAACATGCAAAAAAATACGAACAGCACAGAAAACCACTTATGGAATACTTGAGAGCCCAAAACTCGACATCACTGTCACTGGAAAATGTACTGAAAGTTGACCTACCCAGGGAGCTACACAACATAATAAAATTTTATATTACCAGAACAAGAACCAACATATAACTAGAACAAATTAGAATGACAAGGAAAAAAAACTAAAAAAAAACCATTAAGTCCATTCAATACCAGTAGAAGAATTATATTAAAAAAACAAACAAAAACCACCAATCCAAAAACCAACAAAAGCCCAGCAGAAAAAAGATGTCAATAGTGAGAGAGAGCAACATGGTATCATGGAAGAAGAAACATTACAGGCACCATAGACATTAAACATTGTCACAACAAACGGCAGATAAATTACAGCCTGGAAGAGCCAACACAAACAACAAAGTCAAGGGGACAGAACGCAACCTTGTCTCATACCTCAGACGTGAGGTAAATACAGTGTGTCCCTAAAGTTCTTGTGCAGTTTCAGTCTCTTGTCCAGCGAGTGAATCTGGGTCATTCTGAAGGTTGAGATCCTTGGCTCTTGGTTTCCTTCATTTGTTGTGGTAGCTGGTCTTCTCCTGTTCTGCAGACATGGCCAGACCATCGCAACTGAAACTGTTTATTTGTGAGAAAGTTAACTTTCAACGTGCTGGTTATTTAACACGATTTTGAAGATCTCCTAAAGTGAATGTCTGGTGTGCTTTAGGAAAATAATTAATGTTCATACAATTAAATATGCTAAATCTTTTAATAAATTTCCACTCTTTTTCATTTTATAGATTGTTTATATCTTATGTAGAAGTGAAATTATTAAAGGCAGATTCAAACTGCAAAAGAACTTTAGGGACACCCTTTACATTTTTTATTGTCTTTTTGCTGTGATATTGTATTCATTATTCTTTATTTGATGTTTCAACAGCAAGTAAAAAAAATGTTTTTTTTTCTAGTGAGTCTACAGCTTAACTGTCCTCAGCAATGGTAGGAAGGCATAGTTCTTTCCTGGTAACCAAGCGCAGTCTACGAAACTCTGAATTTGCCGGCGGGAAACGCCCACGGCGAGTCGTTCAGACAAAAAATGTAGTAAGTACCAATATGTGTTTGTCATGTTGTTGCTAGTTAGAAGCCGAAACCAGATTAAAAAGGAAGGAGAGCATCCAGCCCACCAAAAAAATGATGCATGTTACCAGATCAGCAGAAGTGAACAAGTTGTGATCTTCAGACTCTGCATGGGCCACAGCAAATTGAGATACCATCTATTCAACAAGCTGAAGATGGAAACTACTGATGAGTGTAAATGTGGCACCAATAAAATAACTGCTGAACGTTTGTTTCAAAGATGCCCATATATGAAGAATAGAGAAAACACATTTGGCTGTCACCAGTATCATTCCTGGAAAAACTGTGGACATACCATTGGCCTCAAGCTGACTACTACTTTCTTTGAACATACTCACGTTGACCTCTGAGAGTGTACGAAGAAGAAGATGTTGCTAGTTCTGTGAAGGTTTAAGAGCAGTGGTTTACAAACTTTTCAGTTTCATGTATGCATACTCTTTAGCCCAGGGATTCTTTTTTACCTTTTAATCCTTACACCTCCCCTGAGAGTGAACTTGATGTTCACACCTCCTTCCCTCCCCTAAATTAATCAAGATGTAAGGAAGATGTTACTACAGGGATTTTATTTTTAGCCAATTCTTCACATACAGAGGTAACCAGAAGTTGGCGCTGAGCGGCATTTTGTTGCAGATAAACATATATACAGAGAAAATGATATGGTTTGCTGAATACCATCACCAACCAGGAACTGCTAACACAGTGCAGTCAAAAAGATATGCACACCATCATTGCAGGCAGACGCTGGAACTGGGTTGGTCATGTCCTCAGAAGAAACCCCAACACCATCACAGGAACTTCTATGTTATGGACCCACAGAAGGAAGGCAAAAAAGAGGCAGACCAAAGACAACCTGGCGGAGAACAGTAGAGGCCGATATGCAAAGCATGAGCCAGAGTTTGAGGCACAGCACAAAGGGTGACCTCCGACTGAGCAAAGTAGAGACTGTTTGTTGCTGTCGTTCAAGACACCACCAGTTAAACAAATTAAGAGGGGAAACCCGAGGCCTGTAAACAGTAAATAAATAAATATTACACACATAAAGGTATGTTTCAGGCACTCGTGAGAAATAAGGAAGTAGAAAACTAGACAACAGAAAAACAACAGAAGTGAGAGAGTACCGGAGAATCGAACCCAGGACCTTCTGAACGGCATCTACCCTCTGTCCTGTACTGTTCTTATTCTTCTGTCATTTACTAGACACAGTATTAAGTTCTTGTGTAATGTGACCTATACTGTATAATAGGGGAACGACAGAAGTGATTGCGCCATTAATTCGGCTGGATCGCCCTAGGTACATGTCCAGTGTTAAATGTTGAAAATCACGCTAATGACTCCTGCAGTAAAATCAATTAAAAACCAGTTAATACATAGATAGAAATGTTATCCCAACCTTTTCAATGGATGTTCAGCATCAGTCACTGTCATATGACTTTTGCCTCACCCTGTATATATATATATATATATATATATATATATATATATATATATATATATATATATATATATATATATATATATATATATATATATATATATATCGCAAATAGTTGGTTGTAAATGTTTTGTTTTTATTTTTAGCACAGTTGAATACACCCCCATGTTGTTCCTAGGCATCTCTAAGGATACAGAGAAAGAATAGGATCCACTTTACCTTCAGGCAAATCGTAAGAGGCAGCAAATATGAGGTGGTGCGGGGGTAGGGGGGGGGGGGGGGGGGGTGGCAACCTTATTGTGTAAAATAAATTACCACTGCAACCACCTGCAAAAAATTCATGTCACTGCTTTGGTGCAGGCATCTTGTGTAAGGGGGGGGGGGTGATGAAGCCAGTGCAATGATGCGTGCTTCATAGTAGAGGTGGGCAAATCGACACACTCCGCTGTTTCGAGACATTCAGCACAGTGATTTAAACTGTATCAACACACTGTTTCGACACAACGGCACATTTGCCCGTGTCGGGACAAGTCTCTAGCAACAGACAGTAGACATGAACTGTGTGAGACAATCTCTGCCGTTTTTCTTGCGCGCTACTGGCGTGCTGTCTGCTTGGACTTACGTTTGTGAAAATATATGGCGTTTTGTGTGACCACAATTCAATATTTTTACACGTCTTCATTATGATGAAATAAAACAAAGATATGATGATAGCTGCAGTATATGTGAAAATAATAAAAAAAACAACAATAATAATAACAGTAATAATAACACATGATATCAAACTAGAGTAAGCTAGTTTTGGTAGACAATGATTCAAATCCACACCGAGTACACAGATATCAGCAGAGCTAATAAATTGTCAATTACATTTATACGAACACACGGACACTTTCAACTTTAACATAGTGCCTAAAACATTGACAACTGCAGCACTGACACAATTTCCAGTGTCTATAACTTCTCAGCAAAAATAATATCACTTGTAAAATCAACTCATCATTACACATCCCTGAAAAATATGACATGTTTGATATTCCATACTATCTTTGAATGTTCAGGAAAAGTCTTTTATCTTCTCACTGCAAAGGTCCCGGACGCTTGGTGAGACAGTGTGCCTCTTTGATAAACAGTGAGGCAGACAGGAACTGAAACTGTTTCGAAACAAAAAGCAGGCTGCGTTTCGGTTCTTTCGGACTCAGCGCTGTTTCGAAGCATTGTTTTGACACATACACACAGTAGCCATCTCTTCTTCATAGGGATTAAAAAAAGTGATGAAGATGATGATTGTGGAAAGTGAAGACCTATTTCACATAGATTTTTGGACAAAGATCGGAGCATGCAGCAAAACACTTCTGATACTTCGGCGTAATTATATTTACTTAATGAGATGTTGCTGCATTCTTGAATTTTCATCTTTTTTTTTTCACTCTCAAATTTGTATGTTATTTCTGCAGGCTAGAATTTTCACATCTATCTTTCACATTTCAGTCTTTTTAATTTTCTGCCCCATGCACAACCTCAGTAATTGGTTTCTTTTTTTTTAGCATGCATGGAGGTGCTTTAGTCCGAATTTGTCTGTGTTCTCAGAGACCCCTAGGAACTAAGCTGAGATTTCACATGTGTACTTAATGTATCATTTGGGTCATCCTGAATTGTTGTACAATTGTTGTAGTCTTTTATCTGAAATCCTTGGGGACAATTATGTTTCAGAAACCAGATTTTTTACAATTTTCAGATGTCACCCAAATTGGCTTAAAAAATAGCCTAAATTACCAAAAAATAGCTCTGCTCGCCCATACTGCAATCAAAAATAGCCCCAGGTCACCCAAAATAATCAGAAATTGACCAAATTATGATGGAAAAGTAGCACCAAAGAACTTTTGATTTCCAGAATATTTAGGTTTTTCAGTGTTTGGACGAAAAGGATATAGACTTGTATTTGTTAAGACAGTTCATTCTAATGTCTATGTGCCGATCAGCATGTACAAAAAGGATATAGACCTGTATTTGTTAAGGCAGTTCATTCTAATGTCTATGTGCCGATCACCATGTACAGTACTTCTTAAATTGTTGTGTTTTTCAAATGATTTCAAAGGGATGTAATTTTGTTCCAGGATGATACTGTTGGGTTGTCTCGGAGGGAAGAGCAAGAGTTAAACAAAGCACTATATGCCTCCTTGCAACAAAATCGACGTTCCAAAACATTGACAGGTTTTGTTGACAATGTTAGCAACATTAGCAGTAGCGGAAACAACAGCAGTAGTAGCACCAGTGGTAGTAGGAGCAGCATCAAGGGAACCAGAACCAGCAATGAAGTTTATTCCTTGAGCACCACAGCTGACATCATCAACAGCAGCGTAAGAGCATCATTCCTCAACAAAGCACATAAAGTGGCTCAAATTAGAAAGCTTTCATTGCAGCCTGGCAGGATCTCTCCAAAACGTTTCCCTAGGCAGAGAGATTTGACAGGTAGGTTAAAAATCACATTCTTTGTTTCCTTTCCTTCCTCTGTCCCTCCTTTCTTTCCTGCCTATCTTCCTGCCTTCCTTCCATCTTCAGCTAATTCCTGATGTAGGAGGGGTAAAGGATCCCATTACATGCCCATTGAGGCATATTGGGAATATGGTGTTAGACCCATATTTTCTTGACCATCGGCACACTAGGGGTGATGTGGTCAACATCATGTCGGCCACCTTAACCTTCCCAGAGTTGCTCTGGTACCCAATTCATGAGGCTGGGTCGACCCCGGAGCTGTTTGCGGTCTAAAAAAATCCTACCTCAACTGGGGATTGAACCATGGACATACGGGGTTGGAAGCCAGTGCGCTAACCACTGCACTACCACGGCTCCCAATTCCTGATGTACCATCTCTAAAAGACAGCAAGTTTTTTCCTGCATGCAGCGTCATTAGAAATTGCTTTTTCGTCATTTGGACTATAGAAGAAACATTTGGCTTGAATTTAGGAGGCATGCTGTTCAAAATATAGTTAAAGATATAAGAATGGCACTGTGTGCTAGATGAGTTAAAGTAAACATAATAAATGATACAAACTATAGGATAGCTACGGAAAAAGAAATGGCAGAGATTGTGAGGATGGTTCATGGCATAGTGAGCGTCATGGCTCATGAAATAACTGGCTGAATGAAAATTTCTGGTTATGTATTTAAAAAAAAATGTTTCTTAAGCAAATGCTTATACCTGAATTTGTGTAAGGAAAGGGCACTTATGCCCCGTGGAGTTCCCAGGAGTCGCTGAGGAGACAAAGAAAGAACAGGACTACTGCACTTTTCGGCGTGTTCCCTTAGGCATGTTCCCTTAGGCATGTTGTATGAGGCGACTAAAATGATGTTTTGTATAGAGCTGGCAGCCGATAGGATAGTCTGGCGCTCTCTCTTTCAAACCTCTACACCTCACGGTAGAAGGGGAACGACTATAGAGCTGGCAGCCTGATGATATAGAATAAATATCTACACAAACCACGGCTGCAAGAGCACATGAATGCTTTGGTGCAGGCTTCCTGTGAGGGCGCCACTTTATTGGTGGCTCCGTGCACCACTTTATTGGTGGTTCCCTGCACCACTTTATTGGTGGTTCCCTGCACCACTTTATTGGTGGTTCCCTGCACCACTTTATTGGTGGTTCCCTGCACCACTTTATTGGTGGTTCCCTGCACCACTTTATTGGTGGTTCCCTGCACCAGTTTATTGGTGGTTCCCTGCACCACATTATTGGTGGTTCCCTGCACCATGGTGAGCAAAAAAAAAAAAAAAATGATGATCACGATGAAATGCACTTACGATGCAACATAGCTACATAGCAGAGATATTTTCTGTGATTTCAATACAGGTCCATAACTCTTTATCCGAAATCCTTGGGACAGCTTTATTCACGAAAATAAATTTTTTCAGATTTCGCCCAAATTGTTTGAAAAGTAGCCCAAATTCGGCTAAATATAGACCACGTCGCCAAATCTACATTTAAAAAATAGCCCAGAGTTGCCCAAAATAGTCAGAAGTCACCCATATTGTGCTAAAAAAGTAGCCCAAAGAAACTTTTGATTTTCAGAATGTTTCAGTTTTTGGGTGTCGTAATTGGGTTTGTTCCACTTGTGTCTGCAGGGGCTGGGTTTTGAGGCCATGACAAATTGTTTTTGTTATCTAGCTCGCAGTATTTATTACTTGATGACCTAATTTTCCCTATGTCCTGTACAGCATGCTTGAGTGTGGATGAGAGCAGCCAGGACTCAGTGAGATCCTATACAAGCTCCCAGAATGGATCCAAAAGGTAATGAATGTTTTCACATCTTTTGTACCATCCCAAATAAACTGAGCATTTTTGTACATCCCACATAAACAGGGAGCATTTTGTACATCCCACAAACACGGAGCATATTTGTACATCCCACATAAACAGGGAGCATTTTTGTACATTCCACATAAATGGAGCATTTTTGTACATGCCACATAAACTGGGAGCATTTTTGTACATCCCACATAAACATGGAGCATTTTAGTACATCCCACATAAACGGAGCATTTTAGTACATCCCACATAAACGGAGCATTTTAGTACATCCCACATAAACATTTTATCGCCTTAGTACTGCTTTATTCTATCTCCACTTTTGGCTAAAATTGACTTGAGATCGTAAATCGGCATAAAATAGTTTAATCTATCATCTGACACAATATCTTTCAGTTAGCTGTTTGAATCATCATGAAAACGTTCATTTTAATGTGATATATCCTTTTCTCCGACTACTAACCCAAAAACTTTGACAGCATTTCGCTCAAAACAAGCTGAAGTAGAGATGGAATACAGCAGTAATGAGGCAAGATTTGCAAGGATTTTCCATAGACACTTGTTTATTGTTTGATATCCATTAATCTGACATAGTGGGCCCGAGCATCTTAATGTTTTTTTTAAATCTTTCAATTCACCTGTATAATTTAATTTGAATAGCAGCTGCACTAACATAGCTTTTGTAGTTCCCTCAGACAATTAGTAAAAGGTGACTAATGTGTCATTGCGTGTGTGACTGGCATCAATCAATACCCTTTAGCTCCCCAATGAGCATAGGCCTTCAACAAACAGATGCCAAGTCTTCCTGTCCTGTGCCATCCGCTCAAGTTCTGTCCATGTTTTCCTCATCATTTTCACCTCTGTATCCAGTTTTCTTCTCCATATGTTTTTTTGGTCTACCTCTGCCTCTCTTTCCTTGTGGATTCCAGAACAAGGACTGTCTTGTAATGCTATCAACAGGTTTCCGCATTGTGTGTCCTATCCATCGCCAGCGTCTTCTTCTCAACCCTTGTTCCACTGGCACTTGTCTGGTTCTTGTCATCAATTCCACATTTGTAACTTTGTGTGACTGGCTTACTCATCATGTAATACAAGTTGCTACAGAAAGCACTTCTGCAGGAGGATAGACTGATGCAGGCTTCTTGCTAGGGGTTAGGGACCGAAGACGCAGCAAAAGAGATGAATGCAGTCAGCGACCCATAGTTTGACTGCTTGCATCAGGGTCAGCGAACCAGAGCTGACCAAGACCCTACTCCACCTCCACATGGTGGTCCTGGAAACAGGCTGCATCACTGCAGTCTGGCTGAGAGAGTAGGGATCGAAGAGGGAAGGCAAACCCGGTCCCAAAAAATACCATGCTGAAGTCGGATGTGCCGGCCGAAAGGCGCAGATATCGCAGCTGCGCTGTAAACCTTGACACAACGCAACCAACATCCTTTTCAGGACGTAAGAGGAAGAAGATATATCCCTTTGATTGTCTGAGGAAGGCTATATTTCCCTTTGATTGTCAGAGGAAGGTTATGGCCCCTTTTATTGTCTGATGAAGATTATGGACTCCTTTGATTGTCAGAGGAAGACTAAGGACCCCTTTGTCTGAGGAAGGCTATGGACCCCTTTGATTGCCTGACGAACACAATGGACCCCTTCTAGGGAAACAAATGTACATAAAAGCATAATGAAAAAACGTTACATTTTAAATGTTAGATTATGTACACAGACACTAGAATCCATTCATGGACACTCAAGGGGGTCCATAGACCACATAAACCTTGCTCTAGAAAGACAGGGATATGACACAACATCATCATCATTATCTTTCAGGTCCCCCAGGAGCATAGGCCTTCAACAAACATATGCCAAGTCTTCCTGTCCTGTGCCATCTGCTTAAGATCTTTCCATGTCTTCCTGATCACTTTCATTTATGTCTCCAGTTCTCTTCTCCATGTTTTTCAGCCTCCCTTGACCTCTCTTGTTGTGGGGATTCCAGAACGATGTCTACTGTGTAATGTTACCAGTAGGTTTCCTCGTTGTGTATCCTATCAATCGCCAGCATCTTCTTCTTATCTGTTCTTCCGCTGTCACTTGTCTGTTTCTCATCATCAGTTCCTTCCTCGTTAGTGATCTTGTTATACCAGTTCATTCCTTCTTTTCTGTGCAGGCTCGCATTTATGAAAGACTAACTTCTTGGTTGTACTTGATTTCTTCTGATTTCCATATATTTCCACATATATTTCCATAAATTTCCATATGCAGTGAAAGCACCTCTTGCATTTTGTATTCATATTTTGACATCACAGTCTGTTCCTCCTACTCTATATTGCTACAGATATTTATGCATGATTCTACATCTTGTAAGGGTGTTTCCTCAAATGCTGTCTGGCTATTGTTAGTCACACATCCTGCAGCAGAATAAATATTTTTATTAATATGTGGATGTAGGGTAAAGAGAGAGGGATTGTACATCACAGTGAGAGACAGCCATGTCCTTAATGGATAGTAAGGATCTTATTTGGTTTCCCTCTCTTTATCTAGCTAAAAAATGGCTCCATGGAAACCGTTTGTGTATGGTGGTGGCCACATCACACTCAACAATCTTGGCGAAAATAACAGCTATATAGAGAGCTCCTGGGCCCTTGGGGAGGAATCTACTGTACAAAACAACAGGAAAGAGGCAACTCTAATGAGTAAGGCAGTCAGTAATGACAAGTGCTCCCCAAATTCTGTTGAAAGGAGGCATTCTGAGAAAGGATCCCATTACACGCCCATTGAGGCATTTTGGGAATATGGTGTTAGGCCCATATTTTCTTGACCATCGGCACACTAGAGGTGATGTGGTCAGCATCACGCCGGCTGCCTTAACCTTTCCAGAGTTGCTCTGGTACCAAATTTTTTAGGCGGGGTCGACCCCGTAGCCGTTTGCGGTCTAAAAAATCCCACCTCAACTGGGGATCGAACCATAGACCACTGAGCTAGGAAACCAGTGCACTAACCACTGCGCTACCGTGGCTCCTGAGAAAGACCACATAAAAACTGGTACGAGGAACCTAAATATAGGCACATGGAATGTTAGGACATTGAATGGATTGGAGAAGCTAGACAATTTTATTTTAGAGGCAACCAGTATGAAACTTGATATACTGGGAGTGGAAAAGACAAGATTGACAGATGCTGGCTACATAAAAAGAGACAAATACACATTTATACACTCAGGAGGAGAAAAATGTGAAAAAGGAGTAAGAATTTTGATAAAGAAGAAACTCAAAAATATGTATGTGTAAATTGGACGCACAGTGACAGAATGATACTTATAAAAATGAAAGCAAAACCATTTGACATTGCAGTTGTACAATTATATGCACCAACGAAAGAACACAATGAAGAAGAAATAGATGAATACTATGAAGAGCTACAAAACACACTTAAAAACCAGTCAAATCTACAGTTGTATTTGATGGTAATGGGAGATATGAATGCAAAAATAGGAAAGGGAAGATATAAGAAAACCATTGGACATTATGGCTTGGGGAAAAGAAACAATAGAGCATATAGACATGCAGTTTTGTGAAGAAACAACTGATCATATGTAACACCCTTTTTGAACACCATTCAAGAAAATTATACACATGAAAAAGCCCAGGAAACACAACAAGAAATCAGATCGACTTTATCATGATTAATAACAGATTCAGAAACAGTTTTACAAGTGCAAAGTAATATCCTGGGGCTGACACAATCCAGTGATAATTAAAATAAATATAAAACTGAAAATAACAGGAAGCAGAAGAAAAGAGGAACCCCAGATAGAAATATCAGTATTGAAACAACAAAACATAAAACAGAAATATCTTATCGTGGTAAAAAACAAGTATGAAAATTTACTGACAGAAAATGCGGAACAGTACTGACGAGAAAACCCAGAAGATAAAGTAAACACAAAATGGGAATGTCTAAAAATAAGTGTATAATCAGCAAATAACAATTTACCAAAAAAGAAGTTTAAGAAAAATCAAATTTGGATGACAGACAGAAAGAGAGCAAAAAACACTATTGAATATAAAACAAAAAACATAGAGATACTTACGATGTGTGGACAGGCAAAAGAATGGTGAATAGAGAATAGATGCAAGGAAAAAGAAGACATGGAAGCTAAGCACGTGACATCACAGAACTGTGCAACAATATATACAATTCAGGATACATACCACTTGACCCGAAAACATCAGTCTTTATAATGTTACCCAAAAAAACCTTATGCAACAGAATGTTCAAACTTCAGAATAATCATCCTGATTGGTCACACAATTAAAATAGTGCTCAAGATCATACAGGAGAGAATAAAAAATAAGGTAGACAATGAAGTCCTGGAAGAAGTTTGGTTTTTTGACGGAACAGCGGAACAAGAGAAGCAATATTTTGTATAAGAATATTAGCAGAAAAATATATCGAAGTTCAAAAAAGTACTTACATTTGCTTTATTGACTATAAGAAGGCTTTTGACAGAGTCCATAATGAGAGAATAATTGAATGCCTGAAAGACATTAGTATTGATGGAGAAGATATAAGAATAATCAGTAACCTTTATTGAGAATAAACTGCGACAGTAAGAGCTGGCAAGAATTACTCACCATATATAAAACATAAAAAGAGGTATGAGACAAGGTTGCGTTCTGTCCCCTTGACTATTTAATATCTCTATACAGAGAACATTTTAGACAGACACTGGAACTGCCAGGACTGAATATTGGTGGAAGATCAATAAACAGCCTTAGATATATGGATGCTACAGTTTTGTTAGCTGAAAGTGAACAGGAGTTGCAAGATCTAGTGAAACAAGTAAACAGCATAAGTCATGAATATGGATTGGACATTAACACTGAGAAAACAAAAACTATAATGATTAGTAATGCAACATTAAAGATTGCAATAAATGGGAAAAACCTGGCACAAGTCAAGAGTTTCTCATATCTTGGTCATATAATAACAAAAGATGGCAGATGTGAAGCAGAAATCAAGACAAGAATAGCTAATGTAAAACAGAGTGGGAACCCCCCCCCCCCCAGAAACACCATGCAGTAAACACTGAAAGTACACTATGATGGGCTTTATCCATCCCTTGATGCTATCTTTCCACATTTAGCCTGCCTTCAACTTTCCTTCCATTATGATTATGTCTTTTTATATGAACGTAATGTTTTATCTATCTAAGTGTGATCTCATTAGTTAATTCTCTTTTAATTCCTAATTTTTCTTTATTTTCGTTTGTTCTCTTTTTTCACAAGATGTGCCTGGTTAAGGCATATAAGAGCGAAAATGAATGTATGCTAGTTTTACAACCTTCATTCTGCCCTCTATCTACATTGAAACCTGGCATATGACAGACTGAAACATCTTGGTGTATGACAGATTGAATCATCCTGAAATTTATAGAATAGCTGAAAATGAACTTAATTCACTTTCATGAAACATCATATTATCATTATTTGGTTTCACATTTCATGGAACATCAACAAGTTCTCATCTATTTTCTATTGCCAAATGTTAATGCCTGAAGACATTGTTAGTTACTTCGACAGGAAAATCCATGCCCAAAGAAAATTTGCTCAGGGCTGCTCCTTGCCAGGAATGGTGAGCTGTTCCCCTGTCAAGCTCACCACACCGGCTGTCAAGATGTTGTCCTCCAAGGTTCCAAAGACAGAAGACTTCCTCACTTTCTTGTGTCTGAGAGGTCAAATTTGATGTTGTAGACATCTCGTTGTGGTTATATGTGGTCTGGGTTTTGTGAACTGGTGCATGTTAGCTGGTGTGTATTATCTGGACCGGTGAATGTTAGCTGGTGTATGTTAACTGGCCTGGTGTGATTAATGCATGTTTAGATGATAAAAATTAACTGAACCAGTGAATGTTAGCTGGTTATTGTTAACTGGACTGGTGAATGTTAACGGATGTATTTTAACGGGCTGGTGAACGTTACCAAATCTCTGAAGGACCGAGGACTAGAATGGAATCAGATAGGATAGTATGGTGCTCTCGCATCAAAACTTCTACATCTCACAGTAGAAGAGGGACAACTAAGTAAGTAAGTAAGAATGTTACCAGATGTATGTTAACTGGGCTGATGAATGTTACAAGATGTATGTTAACTGGACTAAAGTGATTAGTGCATGTTTAGATGATGAACGCTATCCGAACTGGTGAGATGTTAGCTGATGTATACTGCCTGAAAAGGTGCGTGTTAATGGATGCATGAAAGCCATTGCATGTTACGTGGGGGCATACAGCCCAAAATACGTATTTGAAATGGTGAATATTTTTTGTAAGCCCCATGTAGTTCCCGGGGGGTCTCTGAGTAGACAAACATGGAAAAGGTCTACTGCTTCTTCAGGTATGTCATAAAAGGCAGCAAATATGAGGTTGTATATAGGGCTGGCAGCGTCATCATGCGACATTACTACAGAAATCATCACTGGAGGAGTTAGTGCTTTGGTGTAGGCACCTTGAAGGTGGCCATCTGCAGAAGTGGTCCCGTGCTTCATCAGAGGGAAGAAAAGGAGATGAAATGTTGATATTGTTGTGTTTGAATGGATTCATGTTAGGTGTTGTATGTGAATGGGTTCACAAGTGCTTTTGCAGATAACTATTGCATGTGAATGTCTGTATATATGAACTGATTCATGTTATTTTGTTGTATGTGAACTGGTGCCTGCAGATCATTGTATCCTTGTGCGTGGCAGACTGTTGTATTCTTGTACATGGCAGATTGTTGTATACATGTGCATGCAGATTTTTGTTGTATTATAACTGATGCTTGAAATTGTTTGTATGTGTACTAATTCGTTATTTGTCATATATGAGCTAATGCATGCAAATTATTATTTCTTCACTAATGCATGAAAATTGTTCTGTACTAACTCGGGCATGGTGTATTTTAACTAGTGCTCACAGCAGACTGTCAATTCTTGAACCGATTCATAGTAGCTCTTATGTAAACTGGTGTATAAATGTAGTTGTATATGAGCAAGTACATACAAATTGTTGTATGTGATCAGTTGCATAAAAGTTTTTGTATGTGAACTGGTGCATACAAATTGTTGTATGTGAACTGGTGCACATCAATTGTTGTATGTGAACTTGTGCATACAAATTGTTGTGTGTGAACTAGTACGTACAAATTGTTATGTATGGTTGTATGTGAACTGGTGCATACTAATTGTTGTGTGTGAACCTTTCCATACAAATAGTTGTGTGTACAAATTATTATATGTGAACTGGTGCATACAAATTGTTGTATGTGAACTGGTGCATACTAATTGCTGCATGTGAACATGTGCATACAAATTGTTGTGTGTACACTGATGCATACAAATTGTTGTAAGTGAACTGGTGCATACAAATTGTTGAATATCAACATACAGATTTTTATATGTGAATTGTGCATACAGGTTGTTGTATATGAATGTGCTTTAGCATTTGTATGTTAATTTGATGTTCAAAATTTATTTTTCATTGAGCAAGGACTTGCAAAGTGTTATATGTAACCTGAGATATGCAAGCTTATTAACTGATAAACTAATTTATGAAGGCTTGTTGTGAAAGAAGTTGTAGGGACGTACAGTGATAACAAAATAAGGATACAAAAGGCAACAGGAGCTTTCATTGCTTTGTAAAATATGGAAATCAAAAGAAAGTCCAACACAAGAATCAGAATCTTCAACTCATTTATTAAGGCAGTCAGATTCTATGGATGTGAAACATGGAGAACAACAAAAACAACAACCAAGAAATTACATGCTTTCATAAACGGGTGCTTGCGTAGAGGGATGGAAATGGTACAACGAGATCACCAGTGTGGAACTGATGTCAAGAACCAGGTAAGTGGCCAGTGGAACAAGAAGATGAGAAGAAGATGCTGGTGATGGACAGGACACACAGTTGGGGAAATCAGTTAGTCCTTGTTCTGGAATCTGCAGGGTTGAGGTAGAGCAAGACCAAAAACACATGGAGAAGAGAACTGGAGACGGAATTGGAAATGATGAGGAGGACATGGTAAGACCTGGAGGTTTGGTCAATATACTTGGTTGCTACACGCTTTCTTTGTAGTTTCGCTGTTCCTTTACTTTCAGTACCTTGAATATATGTTGTATATACATTTGTAATATATATATAGGCCATACAGGTGTACTTTGAAGCAGATTTCACATCAAATGTTTTTATTATTAAGGAGTTGTCATGTGATGCGTTTTCACACAACCTCCTGTATAGTTTCCATATACTTCCCATATAGTTCCCATATACTTCCCAGGGGTCTCTGAGGATATAAATAAAGAATAGGATGGCTGTTCCCTGAAGCATGTCATAAGAGGTGACTAATGAGGTTGTGAATTGGGCAGGCAACCTCATTATGTTAAACAGGTTGCTACAGAAACCACTGCTGCTGGAGCACATGGATGCTATGGTGCAGGCTTCCTGAAAAGAGGCCAGCTATGGTGGTGGTGGTGGCTGCATTGGGAGGAAAATTGGTAAATAGGGAAAAGATACTGGCGAAGGGATAGGGCACACATTGAGGAAACCTGTCAACACTACTAGGCAGTCATTGTTCTGGAATCGCAAGGGTAAGTGAGGTAGAGAGAGAGAGAGACTGAAAAACGCAAGGAGAAAAGAGCTGGAGTCAGAAATGAAAAGAGATAAAGAGGACATGGAAAGACCTTGAGTGGATGGCACAGAACAGGAGGACGTGGCATGAATTTGTTGAGTCTTATTCTCCTTAAAGAGCTGGAGGGTAATGAATGAATGAACCTTTCCCAGTTGCTTCTTTTAACTTGATCTTTCTGCACTGCTTCTTTTATCGTTGATTTTTCTACTTTGCTTTTTTTATCCTTAAATGCCTCTAAAACTAAAGTTATGAACTTTTCTAACGAGACCTTCGATATCATCCTGAACGGGGAAAAACTACAGAAAATTGAAAGTTTCAATTATTTAGGCAGTAAAATGACTTAGGATGGTGACACAACAAGAGAAATTCATACTAGAATTGCTTTGGCAGCTAGCGCCTTCAATAGATTATCTAACATTTGGAAATTACGATCACTGAATATACATACCAAGCTTCGTCTGTTTAATTCGAATGTTATCTCAGTGTTAACATACGGCTGTGAAAATTGGAAAATAACAAAATCATTGGAGAACAAGCTGAATACATTCGAGAACAAATGTCTTAGAAAACTCATGAACATCAGTTGGAAAGAATTCAAGACTAATCGACAAATAAGAGAAGACTCTAAGCAGAAATATGTCTCCGACTATATAAGGAAAAGACGATGGTCATATATCGGTCATGTCCTACGAATGCAAAACAACAGAATACCACTACAGGCGCTCACTTGGGTTCATGAGGGTAAGAGGAAAAAAGGAAGACCAAAAGAAACACTCAGAAGAACAATAATAAGAGAAGGAAGAACGTTGGGCCTAAATAATGTGCAAGAGTTAAGAGGAGTGGCGTCACAACGAACAACCTGGAGAGCACTGGTTTCTGCCTTATGCGCCGTGTTTGGTGCTTAAAGAATTTATTATTATTATTTTTTTGTTATCCTTGATCTTTCCCATCAGCTTCTTTTACCTGTAATCTTTATACACTACTTCTTTTATCCTTGATCTTAGCCTGTTTCTTCTTTTATTCCTAATCTTTCCCACTTCGTCTTTTCCTAATCTTTTCCCAGCTGTTTCCTTTATCCTTAATCTTTACTCACTGCTACTTTTATCCTTGTCCTTTTCCATCCACTTCTTTTATCTTTGACCATTCCCAGCTGTTTCATTATCCTTGTACTTTTCCCTCCACATCTTTTATCCCTGATATTTTTGTAGTGTTTCCCATTCACTTCTTTAATCCTTGATTTTTCTCAGATTCTTCTTTTATCATTGATCCTTCTTTACAGATTCCTTTATCTTGTCTCCATTTTTATTCATAACCTTTCCCATCTGCTTCTTTTGTCCTTGAACTTACTTCTTTTATTCTTGCTCTTTTTTCATCTGTTTCTTGTATCCTTGATATGTCCCTTTCCCACTAGGTTGTCGTAACCTTTCCGTTTCAAGTATGTGGCCTAATAGACTTAGAATGTCTTCATAATTTTCCCCCCTATTTTTTTTAACTGGAGGTAACAATTTTGTTTTCTTGTAAAATTTCCTCACTTGGTCCCCCCCCCCCCCCCACCCCCCCCACCCGGGGTCCATGATAGACATGGCAGTCTCCCCATGGTAGACATGGCAATCTCCCCATGATAGACATAACATTCTCCCCACGATAGACAAAACATTCTCCCCATGATAGACATGGCAGTCTCCCCATGATAGACATGGCAATCTCCCCACGATAGACATGGCAGTATGCCCCAGGTAATGAATTTCTGTCGTAGCAATTGTGTTTAGTCCAATGTATGTAGTCCCTAGGGAGTCTATTATGAGACAAAGAAAGAATATGACTACTGCTCCCATAGGCGTGTCATACAAGGCCTCTGATATGTGGTTGTGCGTGGGGGGGTGTCGGCATCCTCATCGTGGTAAATGTAGCAAAGTTGATTTTGCTGGGGAGGTTATGATGGTATCCTAAAAGAATGAAAAGGTGTCTGCTATAACCGTGTGAGGTCAAGCAAATGTAGGTCTCTGACTCTATAGATGATGATGATGAATTATGTGCAGAGAACCTAACGCTACCTCCCTAGGTCTCACACGGTCAATCTTCTGGCTCTAGTGTATGGTGTACCTAGTGTCTAGGGGAGAAATGAATGATGGTACACAACAATCAAACACTTTAAGTTTTTATTAAAGAAGTCAATAACTAGCAGTTAAGTTTTTCTTTGAACAAATATTTACAATTTATTTTGCCTGTTCATTCATAGCTTGTGGACAGGTCTTTGAAAATAAGGACAAGATAGTTTACAGAATAGAACAATTACAAATGTTGGGACAATCTGCCCAATAACTAAAAGTTATTATGTAGTTATAAATGTCCTTCCTGTATGAAATATTAAATTAGTTCACTTTAGTTATCTACCGGGAGAGTCACTGTATATGAGGGCTGTAGTTCATCCTACCCCCATAAATTCCTGTGTAATATTTTGAAACACAAGAAAATGTCAGAGATGCCCCAGATGTTTTACTCTTCACCTGGGAGTCCTTGTTGTAAGATAATTCAATGGGTAGTTGCAGAAATTTCAAGTTCAACACTCGCCAAAGCTCCTACTGGATATTCGACAGCATATAAGTCTGGTTGGAGACTGGTTGGCGTTTATAAGTACTCAGCAGGTTTCCTGTCACCAGCCGGCAACAGGAACATAGACCCTCTGCAACAAAAGGACACCCTGGCCTTTTATCTCTGATCATTTATTCTAACACTTAATTCCCTACGTGGGTATGGGGTCAGCCTCGCGGGCCTTACAAATGCACTCGCCCCGAATTGTACAGGACTCCCACCTGGTTGTGACCACACCTCAAGTCCTTATAGTAGATACGCCACTGTACGTTCACATACTTTTCCTCCATACAATAATGTGGAGTAACCACATTTCCTGTGATATGATCTTCTCTTCTTTTCTTTTCACTTATATTTGCTTCAGGCATGTAAACAGTGTTCATTGAACACAGAGGCTTGCTAAACTATTTTAATACAATAATATGTCAACATAATTATAACAACATACATCAGTCAGATACCGTTTAATGTGTGGACTCAACAATGTCTGCTTCCGACATGTCCTTCACTTTTTCCCCAATAGCAGTATCTAACTTTTGTAGTTGGACCAAACATATTAAATTTCATAAAATATTCTTACCACAATCAAGAAATATATAAACAAATGATGCTGATTTGGTGAAGAAATGGCCTCAGCTTCCTCCGAACTGCACAGACTGTGAATTTATTCTTTATTTAAGTTTAAAATTAACACAGCTGTTTTTCAGCGTATCTGTATACAAATTTTAGTTCAACTGGCAATGAATAGTCAAAGCCTTATGCTAATATCTACCAGCCTAGCCAATCGTAACGTTCTACTACTTGAATTCAAATGCAGTTTGAATGAAAAACCAAAAATAATTTTGAATAACTGGTGGTCGATTGGCCCGTCTGCTCTAGTCATGCCCAATACAAAAGATATCACGTTAGGATTACATTTCTCCTACCGTTCCCCTTTCCCATTCATACTCTGTTCACCCCAAGCGAATTTGAATGTACCTCCCTGCCTCTTTTTCCAGCTCGCGTCCCCCTAACGTAACCAAAAAAACATGAGCAGGAACGCCAGTGTGTCTGGTCGTGTGTTCTTAGATATTAGTATTTCTTCAATAACTTCTCTAATACTAGGACTATCATATTATTTAAAGTACATTCTTACTCAGCTAAATCTACGTCATACTACCATATAATTCTTATGGGGAACTTCTTAATGGTTTAAAATTTCCAATTTATGTCATCGTCCTTCGTCAAATAAAATTTTACACAAGTCTGCCATCTTTCCTCTCCTTCGACTTGCGAGCATGTATTTTTCAAATAACTAACTTGTTTTAGTTACGTCAGAAATGCTACCACTAGGAGGAAATAAAATTGTCTGCATGGTTATGCCTTGGCTGGCTTTTCCGCAGTGTGAATATATGCGTTGCAGACTGTGTCAGCGAAGCGGGGTGTAGACGGGGCGGGTTAATAATTTGCGTTACTAGTTAGCATTGTATCGTGTAATACTACCAAAAAATGTAAGGATTACTACTGATTTTGCTACAAAGTTGACAGAAAGTGTTACTTCAGATAGCTATATTGCGGTATGCTTCCGCCAATAGTTAATTGTAAGGCTAGACTACAAAGTGTAATCAGCAGATTGGGCAAAAGTTAAATATTAGTAGTGTTTCTCGAAAACGAAACTAAAGCGTGTCAGACTTTTCCCATGAAATCGTTCTATAGGCTTAGCACTGTACAAGAAGCAGCCTGCTGGCGTCGAAGAGGCCAACCGTCAGACACATGCGGGCAAATGTATTTATTATCGTTTTATGCCTAAATCGTACTGAATTGAGCGTTTATTCTCGCATATTTTGCTACAGTAAACAAATAGCTACAGAATCCACAGCTGTAAGGGCAAGGTTAATGCATTGTGCAGGGTGTTATGTGTTGCTGGTCGCACTAATGACCCCTGTCATCGAAGCATCATTTTTGTGGTGCTTAGCTGGCAGGGAGGATAGCGTGATTCGCTTCCATAGCTAGGCAGGGGTGCCGCACGGAAGGTCCTTGGTAAGCCACTCACGTCTGTTGTTTTTCTGTTTTCTAGTTTTCTTCTTAATTATTCACGACTGCCTGAAAACATACCTTTATGTGTGCGTAATATTTATTTACTGTTTACAGGCCTCTGGTTTCCCTTCATTATGTGTTTAAAACGTTTGTACAATACCAAAACCTACCCTCTGTCCTGTACTTACTGTTCTTAGTCTTCTATCATTTACAAGACACAGTATTAAGGTCTTTGTCTTGTGTAATCTGGCCTATACTGTATAATAGGGGAACAACAGAAGTGATTGCGCCATTAATAGGCTGGATTGCCCTAGGTAAGTTTCCGGTGTTATGTGTTGCTGGTCGCACTAATAACCCCTGTCTTCGAAGCATCATTTTTGTGGTGCTTAACTGGCAGGGAGGATAGTGCGATTCGCTTCCATAGCTAGGCGGGGGTGCCACACGGAAGGTCCTGGGTTCGATTCCCCGGTAAGCCACTCACGTCTGTTGTTTTTCAGTTTTCTAGTTTTCTACTTCTTTATTATTCATGAGTGCCTGAAAACATACCTTTATGTGTGTGTAATATTTATTTCTTGAAAGGGAGCCAGCTGCAGTAATGTTGCATAAGACAGTGAATTGCATTTACTTGTATATGGTGGTAAACTGAACATAGATCTTTGAGTGCTTCTTAGAGAACTTGCATAGTGGATTGTATTGTGTCACTACCATGTTTCAGAAGTGGTTTAACGTCATACCTTATCCTTCTGGGTTATATCAGTGGTTCTCAATATGGTCCCCCAGCGGACCATGCCATATTTCTAGGGGGCCACAATAAGAAAGTAAAGTACCTTTTTTCCAGCTAACAGCGACTATGAGGGGGCAACAGAGGTAAAAGAGGCTCAGAATTGGGCCATGAGCAAAAAGAAATTGAGAACCCCTGGTTTATATTATGACACACTTAAGCTAACTCTCAACATGGAAGATGAGGATCTACATAAAGCTGCTAGTGTGCTTATAACAAATAGAAAGAGAAATCAGGAATTTGGCAAGAAAAACTAAAGAAAACAAATGTGCAGGGTCAGGCTGTGGAGACTATCAGTTATTACTACCGATAACACGCCCACGGCGACCGTTGCCTCAACTGGCTGTGTGTGGTGTACCCGGAAACGGGGCCTCCCAGTACTAAGACACAGTTAAGTCCCCGATGTCATTTATCGGTGCAGAGTTGAGAGAGATGGCTGAACATCACAATCCCCCCTGTGTTGCAGCATGATGAGAACCCAGAATTGCACACTGAGCTTGGGGGGAATCACTTGGGCACCAAACTTAATACTGGCTCTTGACTGGATGGCCGCATGCAGGAGATTTCTACAATGGGGGGTTGGCAGGTGGTGGGTATCTGGAAGTGGCTCTGTGCAGGACGTGAGGATTCCTTGGGTGAGCCCAGAACCAGAGCACAGCATTGTGCAAGCTCTGCATAGTTGGAGAGCCCCCTGGATGACGGGGAATGCACAGTGTGCTACCCCACCTGTCCCCAACTGCTAACTTAGAACCAGAAGTGGGGTCCTCTGTATGCGTGCCAGGCCAGGATAAAATGCCTGGGAAAGAGACTGGAGCTCAGAACTCCCTAACTCAAAGTTGCAGGATGGCAGGAAAGACAGGGCTATTTTGAAGATAATGCAACCATATTTTCACCATACGAGCTCGGACGCCGCCTCGGTAAACAAGGTCCGCGCAGAGCAGTGACACCCCCAGGCTGCTTGCGAATAGTCTACTACTGGGAACATAAACAGATTAGGGATGAGCCCACTCTCCCGTTGAACAGGTGCTAAAGTCATAGATACTGGGCCAGAAGGCGCACCGGAAACCACAGTATCACGCAACTCGCTTTTTTTTTTCTATGGAGAGTACACCGTCAAATAAATCTCGTACTGGTGCTCGCCCTGTGGAGCTCCACCAGGCAGGTGCAGTGCTGGGCTCTGAGCCTCGACAGAGCCCACCCTCAGCTACTGGAGGACCCTCTAGACCGTCTTGTGGAGTCAGCAGACGGCGGAGGAGAACTACTGACCAAAACAAAACAGAAAAAGAGAAACCCAGAGTGCCACTTGTCATGATGCACTGGAATGCAGAGGGAGTGAACAGCAAGCAGGCTGGATACAGCAAAAAGACAGAGCTGGAAAACATCTTGTATGAGAAGCAAGTCAGTGTTTGCTGTATCCAAGAGACTCACTTGAAAGCAGATCAAACCTTTAAAATAAGGGGATATCAATGCTTCAGATCCGACAGAAAAGATAGACGAAAAGGAGGAGTACTTACTCTTGTAAGGAATAACATTCCTGCACACGAAAGGAAAACCTTCATGGATGAAGCAGAATATCAGCTGTGCAGATAAAGGTAGACAAGATGGAAATAGAACTCCTGAACTATTACTGTCCGAACAACAAACCCCTGAGTCTCAGCTCTATACAGGTACCAGCCACCAACTTTATAGCAGTTGGAGACTTTAATAGCCACTCCCAGAGCTGGGGCTATAACCATCTGGATCACAGAGGTGAAGAGGTTGAAACTTGGCAAGATGATCACTCCCTAATCCTAGTCAATAATGCCACAGATACTCCTACCTTCTACTCCAGAGGATGGCACACAACTTCAACACCAGATCTTGCCTTCTCCACACCAGATATAGCTGGATCTATTAGTAGAGAAGTAGGAGACCAACTAGGGGGAAGCGACCATCGCCCAATCTTTCTTACTGTCCAGAGTGCAACTCTCAGTACAGGCCCAGCCATTACAAGATGGAACTACAAAAAAGCCAACTGGGGTTTATTCAGGCATCAGGTGAACACGCTGCTGTCTACCCTCAAGGTACAGAACAGAGACATTAATGAAGTGGTAAAAGACTTCAACAGATGCATACTACAAGCTGCAAAAGAAACCATTCCCAAAGGATGCCGACGTAACTACATACCATACTGGTCCAGCACACTCCAAGAACGTCAGGAAGCCATGGACAGGGCTAGAAAGGACGCAGAGTCTCAGCCTTCACTTGAAACTCACAACAAATGGAAAAAGGCTGTAGCAGAGTTTCAGAGAACAAAGCTGGAAGAAAAACGGAAAAGCTGGAGAACTAAAACGGCATCGCTGAACCTTGAGAAAGACGGCAGGAAACTTTGGAGATTAGTCAAGTCTCTAAATGAAGAGCGTTCCTCACCTAGGCAGACTATCACATTGGATGAAGGTGGCAAACTTTTCAGAGGAAAACAAGCTGCAGACTTGTTTGCTAGAAGATACAGTTCAGAAAGCAACTTACCCATTAACATAGATCATCAGAGAGAGATAAGAAAAGAAATACTGGCAACCATGGGACAGACAGATACTCCTGCCCCAATGAGGGAACCCATCACACTAGGAGAACTACAGAAGGCTATTTCCAAGCTTAAGTTTCAAAAAGTCACCCGGCCCAGACAAAATCAGCAACGAAATGCTAGTAAATCTGAGCTCAGCAGCAAAGACAAAACTGCTTGAGATATTCAACCACAGCTGGTTGAAAGGAACGGTACCCCAAGTATGGAGAGAAGCCATCACAATACCCATACTAAAGAAAGGGAAATGTAAGACCGAGGCTGCAAGTTACCGGCCAATCAGTCTCACAAGCTGTGTTGGGAAGACTATGGAGCGAATAGTCAACCACAGATTGAAATGGTATTTAGAGTCTGAGCAGATCCTGGTGCCGGAACAAGCTGGATTTAGAGAATGCTACAGTATAGAAGACCAAGTTACTTACTTGTCTCAAGCAATAGAAGATGCCTTCCAGGAGAAGAAAAAAGGTCCTAACGATCTGGGTCGACTTCAAGCAGGCCTTTGACAAGGTGTGGAAAGATGGCCTCATTGCAAAACTTAGGAGAAGTGGAATCCAAGGCAACATGATGAAATGGATCCAGTCATACTTGCATAACAGGAGAACTAGAGTCACTCTTGACGGTCTGCAGAGCAGAAAAGTGTTGCTCCATCAGGGGGTACCTCAAGGAGGAGTAATTTCCCCAACACTCTTCCTTGTTTACATCAATGACCTGGTGAAAGATCTCCCTGCAGGAGTGAAAGCTGCCTTATATGCAGATGACCTAGTACTCTGGTGCGCTGATGAAAATGTCACCACAGCAAATTATAGAATGCAGCGGGCAGCAGACATGCTAGTGTCATGGGCAGAGAAATGGCTTATCACAATAAACACAGACAAAACCTCCACAACACTGTTCTCCCTCGCCCCCAAGGACAAATCAGCTAACATACACCTAGGGACAACCGTGATCAAGGAAGAAAGCTACCCCACCTATCTTGGGGTGACATTTGACCAAAGGCTTACATGGAATAAGCATATTGAAAATGCAGAAGGAAAGGCCCGAAGGCGACTAGGCATACTCAGAAAATTAGCAGGTACCAACTGGGGAGCAAATGAACGAAATCTAAAGAAGATTTATAATGGAGTAATAAGACCACACTTAGAGTTTAGCTCAGCAGCATGGTCATCAGCTGCTAACTCACATCTGCAGTCTTTGGACAAGGTGCAAAATCAAGCTCTCAGGCTCATTACAGGAGCCATGAAAACTACACCAATAACAGAGATGCAGAAGGTTGCTGGATTACAGACATTGTCCCATAGAAGAGACACAAAAACCATGATCCAGATGGAAAAGTAAAACAGTATGCCAATGCACCCAATGAAGGCAAGACTAGATGATCTGGCATTGGGACGTCTAAAGCGTAGCAGCTTTGTGCATCGGGGGAAAGACTTATAAGACAGCATCAAGAAGACCTATCCATGAAGACAACACCACTGAAGCCCACCCTATACCCTGTACCATGGGAGCAGGCCAGCAGTGCCCTCCAAATTAATACATCAGTCAGTGGTCTCACAAGTGGATGTGAGTATAATGATCTGCAAAAACGAACTGCTACATTGAGTATGATCCAAGAAAGCTATCCCGATCAATCATGGATACATGCCTATACAGATGGATCAGCAACTAATGCTGTTAGGAATGGAGGTGCCGGTATCTTTATCTCATATCCTGACAACCACTATGAGACTAGGCACATTCCCACTGGTAAATTCTGTTCCAACTATACAGCTGAGGTTCAAGCTCTAGAGCAAGCTGCAAATATGATTTATAACACCAACTCTGACTGCCACCAGGTAGTCATCCTCACAGATGCACTGTCTGTCCTGCAAGCTCTCAAGGGTGGTAAACTCCCGCATCTGAGAAATGAACTAAACAAGGTAGCTGCCAAAAAGAGAACCATACTTCAGTGGGTACCATCTCATTGTGGTATACCCGGAAATGAAAAGGCAGATAAACTTGCAAAAAAGGGAGGAGAATGTGAACAAGAAGATAATGAAGTCACATACTTTGAGAAAAAGAGAGCTATCCAGACTATCAGAAGAGAACAGAACCAACCCAAAGACGACTATCACACTCTCGACCGGCAGGGACAGATAACTATTTTTCGACTCAGGACAGGGCATAACAAACTGAATAAACACATGCACAAGCTACGATTGTCTGCTTCACCACTGTGCACATGTGGATTAAACGAACAAACTGCTGAGCATGTTCTACAGGACTGTCCTCTGTATGACCAGTTAAGAAAGATATACTGGCCGAATGACTCAACACTAAACTCAAAGCTATATGGAGTTAAAGAGGAACTTCAAACAACAGTCGAATTCATCATGAGAACTCGTCTGACGGTGTAATCATCAAAGATGCGATCGCAAGAAGAAGAAGACTACCGATAACTATGAATTAGCAGTGGTGCACCACTTCATAACCTGAAGTCTACCATCAATGACAAACTCTCTCTGGACACAGAAATTGACAGCTGCATTGGCAAAGCTTCAGCTACCTTTGCCCGCCTCACAACACGTGTTTGGGGAAACTCCAAGCTCACAATGAAGACCACAGGTGTGGTATATAATGCCTGCGTCACCATCACACTTCTGTATGGCAGCGAGACATGGACAACCTATACTAAGCAAGAAATGAGGCTCAGTACCTTCCATCACGGTGTCTGTGCCACATCCTTGGTATTTCGTGGAAGGACAAGGTGACAGATGTCTAGGTGCTGGCCTTCAAAGCACGTATACCCTGCTTAGACAGCACAGACAATGCTGGCTTGGCCATGTCCACTGCATGGAAGATGGTCGCAAAAATATATTTTCTATTGGCAACTGGCAAATGGCAAAAGAACAGCCGGGGGAACCACAGCTGAGGTTTAAATTTATGTGTGCAAGAGAGACATAAAGACACTGGGCATAAATCCAGCAAGGGTCTCTTCTGAGGGCGTGACCAACCCAACTCCAATGTCTGCTAGCTTTGATGGTGTGCATGTCCTCTTGGTTGCTCTGAGAAATGCAGTTCTTGGTTGGTGATAATATTCAGCCAAAAGTATCTGAGAATTTTCCTTAGGCAGATTGTGTGGAAAGAGGACAATTTCAACATTTCCTTCTCTGTTACTCTCCAGCATCTCGCACCATAGAGAAGCACAGAAAGTACACAGCTCTTATATAATCTTAATTTTATGTTTGTGCTGTACTGAGAGGACTTCCAGATGTTGTGTAGACTAGCAAAGACTATTTTCCTTTATTCATTCTGATGTTGATGTCTTTACTTATTCTTTACTTATTCCGCCGTCTGGTTTATTTTTTGACCACGAAGGGCTTCTATTGGTAGACTTTAAAGAGCCTGGCGTGAACATCAATGCCATCCGCTACAAAGACACACTAGACAACCTACATACAGCCATCAAGAATAAACGACCCGGCATGCTTTCGCAGGTGTGATTCTGTTGCACGACAATGCTCGTCCACATGTTGCGAACATTGTGCAGGAAGCGTTAGCAAGGAAAAGGTGGGAAGTTCTGCCACACCCAGCCTACAGCCCCGATCTGTCACCATGTGACTTTCATTTGTTCGGACCCTTAAAAAAATCTCTAAAGGGACAACGATTCGACTCCGATGCAGACGTCAGGGCCTTGGTGACCAAATGGTTCAATAAGCAACCAAAGTTATTTTTCTCGGACGGCATCCACCGTCTACCCAAGCAGTGGGATGCGTGTCTGAAAGCCTATGGTGACTATTTTTAAAGGACCCCAGTGAGTACTTGCTTCATAACAATTGCTGTATTTAATTCTGCTACTCCTGCTGATGTACCTTACATATATTTGTTATAAAGCCACTGGGACGGGTTTCATTTGAACACACCTCGTACTATGCATCCTAGGTATGTAAATGTGTCTGTCTGTTCTAGCTTCTGGTTCCTTATTGTTATGGGCTCAGGATTGCCCACATTGAGTGTCATGACTTCTTTAGATTGATGTTTAGACCACCTGCAGGCTATACTTATTTAGTCTGTCCGTTGTTTCTTGGATGTGTTGATGTGAATGTGCGAGTAGTGCAATGCCATCTGCATATTCCAGATCTTGCCATGTAGAAAACGTCCATCTTATTCCTCTTGGACTGCCTCTGTTGTCTGGCACATCGCCCATGATGCTAAAAATAAAGTGGTTGATAAGGGGCATGCCTGTCATACTCCTGCACCCCAAAAGTTAGATTGCTGTGCCCAACATTACATGTAATGTAAGCATAGAGGCATTTTGTGATGAAAAAAATTCAGCTGGGAATTCCATAAGGTAAAGGATCCCGTTACACACCCATTGAGCATATTGGGAATATGGTGTTAGGCCCATATTTTCTTGACCATCGGCACACTAGGGGTGATGTGATCAGCATCACACCGGCCGCCTTAACCTTCCCAGAGTTGCTCTGGTACCCAATTCATGAGGCTGGGTCGATTTAAAAAATCCCACCTCAACTGGGGATCAAACCGGGGACCACAGAGCTAGGAAGCCAGTGCACTAACCACTGAGCTACCATGGCTCCGGGAATTCCATAAGCCCTCATTATTTTCCATAGGCTGTCCCTGTGTATAACAGAGAATAACTAAAACTAAAAGAAGGAGAAACTATAGTCAACCTGGTCTTAGTGTATGGGCCAAATGAGGATGAGAGAGCAGAGGTCAAGGAGGAATTCTTCGAGCTGCTTCAAAGGACAGTGGATGACTGCCTAGATGAAATTATCATGCTCAGAGATTTCAATGCCAGAGTTGGAAATGACCATGCTAGATGGGGTGGAGTTATCGGAAGATATGGAGAAGATACTCTCAATGACAATGGAAAGCGACTCCTTAGATTCTGCAGTGAGCAGAATCTGATCATTACAAACACAAAGTTCCCCCATAAGCGCATACATGCATACACTAGATGTGAACCAACAAAGAATGAGAAGTCAGTGATCGACTATGCCATTGTTAGGAGGAGCTCATTCAAATATGTCCGCGATGCTAGAGTTTGGAGGGGGCCAGAGATTGGAAGTAATCACTACTTGCTTACAATCAAAAGAACAACTAAAAGAGTTGCTCAGCCTAAGAACTGCCCAACATAATGCAAGAAACTAAGTAAACAAACAGGAGAAATGAGCATTAAGACCTACTAGCTGAGAAAGCCAGAAATTAAGACCACATATCAGTGGCTTATTGCTGCAGTGGTGAGCAACACAGAACAACAACCTGATGACTTGGAAACCCTCTGGCTTAAATTCAAGGACATCATAAAGACAGCTGCTGCAGAAGCATGTGGTGAAGTCCGACTTGGGAACAAGAGAAAGAGGACACCTTGGTGGACAGAGGAAGTCAAAGAGAAAATAATTTGTAAGGATTGGGAGATTGCCATCATAACACCGATTTTCAAAAAAGGGTGACAATCGACAATGTGGAAACCATAGAGGCATATCCCTTCTCAATGTCCCTGGTAAAATCTACTCTAGAATCCTAGAGCAGAGACTCCGACGCCTAGCTGAGCCACAATTGGATGAGGTCCAGTGCGGATTCCGAGCAAACCGAAGTACTCAAGACCTAATCTTCACACTCAGACAGCTGAGTGAAAAGGCCCTTGAGTATAAGAGTGAGATCCATCTTTGTTTCATAGATCTGGAAAAGGCATTTGACAGGCTCCCCTGGAGCAAACTTTGGGACTGTTTGGCAAGGAAGTTCATTCCAGCACCTCTGATTCATGCTATACAGAGCTTCTACAAGTCTTGCAGAAATTATGTGAGGACAGCAAACCATAAGCCAGAAGAGTTCAGGACCACCACTGGTGAAAGACAAGGTGATATCCTGTCACCTTATCTTTTCAAACTCCTCATGGACGATGTCATCAAGGCTTGTAAGGAGAGAACAAGAAAGTATTCAGTGGGATACTGGAAGATGAGACAGGTCTGTATTTCAGAGCTGGCATTTGCTGATGATGTTGCCCTGATTGCTAAATCAGAGGCACATCTCCAATCCAACCTGGAAGGAAGAGCTGGAGAAGAGAGGGATGGTCATAAGCAGCTCTAAAACAAAATCCATGGTGATATCACGAGAAGAAAGAAGACATCAGATTAAGCTGGGAGAACAGGTCCTGGAGCAGGTCGAACACTTTAAATACCTCAGAGCTATTATAGACCGAAAGGGAGGCATCAAAGAAGAGTTGGCAACTCGAAAAGCAGCAGCTGGGAGACTTTTTCAGGCCATAAATTGAGGATTCCTCAGCAAGAGAGAGGTTGGTAAGAAAATGAGGATGGCTGTATATCGCTCCACCTATGTCCCAGTCTTGACATATGGATGCGAGTCATGGGCAATGACCACAACCCACAAAAGCCAGATCCAAACCTCAGAAATGAGGTATCTGAGGAAGGTGGTTGAAGCAACAAGAAGAGACATTTTTAATGTGTTTAATGTTTCTGGTGTTATCCAATCTTTCTTCTTCCTTTCCTAGAATCCCAAGCATGTTTTGCCGCTTTCCTTAAAAATTGTTGAAATCATGTTGGAATTTCTGGTCAACATCATCAGTCACTATCTTTTCCTGGCTCTTGGCAATTGGATGTCCACTCTTTATATCAACCACAAAAGCTTTTCTGGTAAGTGAGTCCTTCAGTTTGATGACGTCATACCTTTTCCGTTTAGTTACAATTGGTCCAGCAGTTCTGAGTTTTACCTTCAGTCTTGCTACCACTAAGTGGTGATCACTTTTCACATCTGCACATCTTCTTACTTTCACATCTTGTAATGAATGCCTCCATCTACCATTGATCATAATGTGGTTTATCTGGTTTCTATGCTGGGCGTTTGGTGATTCCCATGTTAATTTGTGAATCTCTTTGTGTGGATAAAGCGTTCCCCCAAATATATAAAGCTTATTAGTTTATCCCCATTCTCGTTTGCTGTTCTGCTGCCGCATTTCCCCATTATGCTTTCATTGTATGTATTGTGTGTTGCAAATTTCGCATTGGGGTCTCCCATTACTATGATAAGATGATATATATAGGTGCAGTTTCCATTTACTTTTGTAGCTGTTGATAGATTTCATTGTTGAGCTCTTCATCACTGTCATTTGTTGGTTCATAGCATTGTATTATTCCTATAAATGAAGCATTAGATGATGTACCAACTCTGGAGGAAACTAAAAAAGCGATTCGTCAGCTGTCTAGTGGAAAGGCCCCTGGCTCCGATTCGATTCCTGTTGAGGTTTATAAAGATGGCGGTGCAGTTCTGATAGAGAAACTTCATATGATCTTCCAGCAAATGTGGCAGAGTGAAACCATCCCACACGATCTCAAAGATGCCTCAATTATACATCT